>CM021109.1:524494116-524599968 GCA_007115665.2 Sequoiadendron giganteum | reverse complement strand
TTAGCTTATTTTTCAGTGTTTAAGAGCTTTCTAGTTTGAGTTAATCATTTTTCACATTGTGGCTTTGTCTATCATTGTAATACTCGAAAATTGCAGATTATTTGATTGTAAAGTTGTGAATTAGTAGTACTAATCCAACCCTATGTTATTGCTGCATGTTGGCGTTTCAATTAGCACCTCTGGAGTGCTTATTGGAAACGGACAGCTATTGCAAGTGTGTTAGTACATGCTCTTCGGATTATAGAGAGGAAGATCTCTCTTTGCTGATTTTATACTGTAAAAAAGGGGTGTACTAAGATTTCCTATCTTTTTTACTCAGCGGTAGGACACAAGGGTGCATAAACCAATGCGCCGTAGCTAAGCTTTTTCTCTGGTTTCCGCAGATCTTAACTACGACTAACTAAGCTTCTAAACTATCCTACCTCCTCAAGAAAACAGAGCATGAGGGCATAGGAGCGAAATGGTATGGTTGGATCACTTGAATCCTCCGTCTCAATGGAATATGGCCGAGGCTCTGAACCTTCGGATATATACCAAGATAGGGCTCGATACAAGCAAACACTCGTTACGGTAAACTGGATCTGAGACTTGCCAAGGAGGAGGAACCCCTATCCGAGGTATAGGCTTGGAAGCAGCTCACTGGAAACAACAAGGAACGATGGCCTTTCTAACAGGATTCCCGAGGAGGTGACGACACCTGTCCAAAGTCTAGGCTGCAAGAAAGATCATTAAACAACATCAAGCGATAATGATTGATGACAAAATATCCAAGGAGGCGACGACACCTGTCCAAGGAGGAGATTGAAACAATGCACTATTTAAAAACAAGACTTTGAATAACTCAAATAATTAGATCAATCAAGCTTGCACCATCTGATTTATTCTTTAAGATTCTTCAAAGAATTACAAAGGTCGGGACAGCAAAGGCACGAAATCATGCACAATTGCGATCAACCAACGAACTCTCATCCAAGAGTGAACAGATATAAACAAGCGAACTCTGGCAACAGTGGCGCAGCAATTTTGCTAGCAAATAAAGGTTAAACAAATAAAGAACCTAAGGCTCTTATTTATAGGAACTCAAAGGAGTAGGCAACCCTAAAATCTCCTTGAGTTAACAAACAGTTCTTGCCAATCAGCAAGATATTATTCTATGTCTAAAAGTAGGTGAGCAAACAGTTAACTGGAAATCTACTTCAGTTAACTGAAACTAAACAAAAGTCAAACTGGAAGTCTACCTCAGTTGACTGACACCTAACTAAAAGTGAACTTATGTTTACAAATGTGTCTCCAAATAGACATCCACCTTTTGAGGAAATCTGAGATCCACAAATCGTGGGAGTCAAATAGACATCCTAGATTAGTGGGATCTGACATGCATGATCTGTGGAGATCTGGAGGCAACTCGGAAAGGGGCATCAAGTTGACTTCAGTCGTATTTATTGCTACTTTGGAGGGTAGGACGTCCTTCTTGAGGTTTTTGACACCTCATCACCATTGGTCAACGGTGCTTTTGTTCATTCGTTGACTTCTTCATACGGAGACCGTTACATGTCTGTCAATCGTCAGCTTACCGCTTGTCAGCAACTTGATGTATGTATCTCCTTCATTCTGCTTCCCTTAGGAGGGTTACTCCTTTTCTTTTTGTCTATGTTTCCACTTTGGCGTGGAAGGTAGTGTAGTATTAACCGATGGCGGCTCTGTGTTGGGAATGACTACCTTCCGCGTTCTTTTGCAGCTTGGACGTTTTCCTTGATCTTTCTCAATGGAAGAATGTCGTGTGATGAAACCGCGAAGCTTGACCACGATCACTCCAACTGCGAGAAATGCACATGAACTTGCTGCATGTGTAAAATTCCAACAGTTACAATCCTCTAAACTGGCCTTGGAAGGCAATCAGATATACGAGGTGAAACTATTATGGAACCTGTGGACTTGTTTCTATGCTTGTCAATCTGGCTAGATTGACCTCTGGGTGTGCCTGACGCAGATCGGTGCCAGCCGTTTTCAGAAAATCATGGAGTAAGACCATTTTGGTCTTGTATTCGTCTTGGGAGAACTGCGTTCTGAAAACCTTGAAGATTGACTGTGCACACGATGCTGCTCGGACAACTTTTTCTGGAACTGCTAAAAATAGCCTTGCCGAGGGTAATTTTTACGAAATATTCTGAGACATGGGTTTTGTTGAGAATAATTCTCTAAACAAACCCAGATCGTCAGAAATTCGAAAAAACGAGTTTTTCTTTGACATGCAAGAGCCCTTTGGTGGCAGAGGCAGCGAGGCACCAGAAAGTGATTTTTCTCGGAAAAATCCAACACATGGGTTTTGTTCGTGCTTCAGAGCTGAACAAACCCAGTTTGTCCGTTTTTCAATATTATGACTTTTTTCGGAAACCCTAAAAAATAGGGGCAGCAAGGCTACTTTTTCTGGAAAAATCCAACATGTGGGTTTTGTTCGTGCTTCAGAGCTGAACAAACCCAGTTTGTCCGTTTTTCAATATTATGACTTTTTCCGGAAACCCTAAAAAATAGGGGCAGCAAGGCTACTTTTTCTGGAAAAATCCAACATGTGGGTTTTGTTGAAAAAGCTATGCTGATCATACCCAGTTGGCCAGATCTGTGATTATTTGTCGTTTCCTGTGACATGCAAAGAAATATAGACAGAAATAGAGGAAGTAGACAGAAGATGGATTGGAAGTTATAAACTGCCACTTTGCAAGAATTATGCCTTTTGATGCAAACTCTGATAAATAGTCCCTCTGTGCAGCAGATCTTCAAAAATATGAAGAACGGTGAAAACCCCTCTGTCAGATCTTCAAAAATGTTGGAGAAGAAAAATATCGTTCTTGAGCTCCTCAACCTGCAAAGAAATAATGAATAATGGATGCCTAGATGCTTTGATATGTCAATTTGGAGTTGCAAGCATCAATTGGGCATCCAACTCGTGATTGAGCCTGATTTGGAGTTCAAAAAGGTGATTTCCACTGATTGTGGAGTTTTTGGCCTCTTTTTGCCTCCAAAATTTGTTAACTCAAGTCAACATTTGCTTTGACTTTCTTAGGCTTCCTTTTTGGATTTTTGATCATTTTTGCAGGCTGAAGTGCCTTTGTTTGATCTTCGATCCTGGCTACTCAGTTGATCTTCGGCAATTGCTGACGGATCCGTTGTTGAGATGGGATCAGCTTGATGAGATATGCCTGGGAGAGATTAACTCAGAAAACTGAGTTTGGACCTCCAGAATGAGGGGCGCCTTTCTTCAAGAGGGGCGCTTTTGGCTGTGCCTTAGTCAATTTTCATTGACTGTTCTTCGTTTTGGCCTTTTCAGACCCTCTGTGCTCTGATCTGACGTTCCCGTTGATGGATGAGTCGGATGACTCTGCTTGACGATGCATCGGGTAGCCAACTCAATCTTGCTCAGGATGACTGACTTCTCAGTTGATGACAACAAGTTTTGGTCCTTCAAACTTAAGGGCGCCCTTGGCCAGCAGGGGCGCTTTTAGCTTGTTGACTGATTTTGCTTATGCTGTGAACTGCCTGACTTTGATCTCCTCTATCAGATGACTGATTTGTCAGAAGTTCTTGCTGATGGTTTCACTGGCGAGACTGGTCATAGCTGAGAAGATCATCCTGGGAGGCAGTAAAGATTCTGAGTGAATCTGGATGCCTTCAAGAAAGGGCGCCTTTCTTCAAGAGGGGCGCTTTTAGCCATGCCTTAGCCATTTTTTGGCTTATCTTTCCAGTTCTTCAATTTTGGCTTTTTCTGCTTGACCTCAGCGTGTGATCGTTTTGCGTGTCCTGTGAACCTGCTGTCAGATTGATCGCGTAGCTGGGAGGAAGCTGGAAAGATATCATGTATAGAGTTGCTGCTTATGGATTCATCTGGTGTCTGCAACTGAGGGGCGCCCCTGGCCAGCAGGGGCGCTTTTACCTTGAAGCTCTCTGATTTGGCACTTCTGTCGTCAATGGATCCTCCATACTTCGCTGACGGTTGGTCAATGATCCCTGAATCAGATAATCTTGCTGATTGTTTCGTTGTCGAGCTAGTATGAAAGTGAAGAGGATGACTGTTTTGACACTGCCAGATGATTTGATTTGCCCTCTGAGGTTCAAGGGCGCCTTTCTTCAAGAGGGGCGCTTTTAACCACTGTAGACTATGTTTTGCCTTGGTAGACAAAACGTGCACCTTCCAGACTTAGCCAAATTTTGGCCTTTTCCGTTTTGAGAATCTCCTTCGTTGAACGTCATCATTTTCATCCTTTTCCGCCATGGTTTCTTCGTTGAAGCTTTTGAGGTTTAGCTTTCAGCACCTGGTACTGGCCAATCTGCCATTAATGGCTGCGGAGCTCTTAACTTTGTTCCTGAAAAATAGAAATAGACCCACCAGAGTAAAACATATTTTTTGATAATTCTGACTTGATCAGTGTGATCGTGAAGGCAATTAAGCCTATCAGAATTATTTTCAATCATTTCCGGGAAGGTCCTATTTTTTAGGGTTTCCATAAAAATAGGGGTGTAAAACCCTAATTTTCGTTTTTTCAAAATTTTAACCATAGGTTCCTTGACAGAAACCCACAAGGATTTCATATTTGGTTTGACCTAAAACATACTTTAGATGGCATTTTTACGTTGTTTAGCTCAATTTAAGCAGAATGCCAAAAATTTCATTTTGGGTATAACAAAACCCTCTTCACAAATCTATATAAATACCTCTTCATAAGTCTACCATAAATACTTCATAAATTTGATTGTCAATCTCCCATATGATTTCGTACAATCTCTTCATCTAATCTGTAGTTAAACTCTTTGTAATTCCTTCTTCATTTGTTGGTGTATTTTATATACTTGATTGTTTTTATTCCACACCATACAAAACTAATTCTAAATGGTGTAGTTCCTTTCTTCACAAGTCTGATCACAATAAGGTAATGTCCTTCTCTTTGCAAATTTTATCTCAAATAATGCAGTGCTTACCTTTATATTTATTCCTTAATGTTTTCTCTAATTTCCCTTACAAATCTATTCTCATATTATGCATTAGATATTCTTTTACTTTTCCCACCTTCTTCACTTGAACGATTTGCCAAGTTATATTTGCATATTCTCCTCTTTTACATCAACATACTCATACTCATATATGCATCTCTTCTCCACAAACCTCATTCACACATTATATATTTTTTCTTTTATGAATATGTGCATCTCTTTTAACATAGAGTCAACCTTTCAAAAGGTTATATCTTTTTAAATAATCATAATCTTCTTTATATATTTCTAACTTTTCCAAACAAACAACTTCATAAACAAATCACACCATTTCATGATGTGTAAATAAGATAAATTTGTCTTATATGCTTTTCGTCTTTATTCACTTTTCATAAAGTAATATGAATCGCTGCATTCTTAATTATTCTCCTTTATTAATCTTTTATTTTTGCCTTCTACTTAGGCGCTAGAAATATATTTGTTGCTCTTTAAAATGTAATCACTGCTTTCTAAAAAGTAATCGCTCCATGTATATTCATTGATATCCAAAGGTAATTGTTACGTAATAAATTTGCTCTCATTGTATATCTTAATTGGGAATCACTGCCTATTTAATTATTATAATTTATACCTTTTATTGATTTTTGATTACTTGTTGACCTTATAAACTTTAATAGCTGTCTTTATATCTTTTTATGAATCACAACCTTTTATATCATTAATTCTATCTTATAATGAAGCACTAATTTTATAAATGTTAATTACTACACCTCTTCATATATTAAACTTTTCCCTTCAATCACTGGACTTTAGTATCTTCTTTAATTCATCTTATTTAATTTTTGTCATTTTTTTCTTATTTTGTCTTCTTTTGACTTTTCTCTTTTTCTTATGTTGCCTTTTTTAATATGACAATTAAAACATGGTAAATAGAGTTGATCACATTTTTGTCTTAGGAACCAATAAGTTGGGTAGCATAGACTTGTTCATCAATAATAATATTCTTTGATCTTGTCTATTCACTTAACATCAATGACCAGAATGAATCCAATGTTCTATATACTCTTGACATCAATGACAACATTTCCAACAAGTTATAAGATTAAAGTTTTATTTTTTGGGTCTTACAATGTTGCTTTGCTATGTCAAATGTTTACATTTCATGATCTATGGATATGATCTACAAACAAATTTGTGTCTCTTTTTTCCAAAAAATGCAATTGAACTTTTGTGATATTTGAGATTTTCTCCACATAATAAGCTCAAAGATATCTTACAGCTCAATATTTTTTTGAATGGAATATTAAACCTATCATCTTCCTATAGGTACAATCTTGTTTAGGAGATGGGTTTAATGATAAAATACTTCCAAGCATTACATACAAAATCTATTGGGGTTTGGTGTTCACTAGGATCTCATATTCTCATGAATTGAATTTTCAAAGAGTTCTTCCATAGGTGTTTAGTTTTAAAATATATCTCCAAATCTTTCTAGAGATGATTGGATTAAGCTTGATGTTGAATTGATTGTTAAGAATGCATTGTGTATCAAATCTTCTTGCATAGAGAGCTCCTTACAAGAGCAAGGTGTGTAGAAGACCTAGAGTTTGAAAATACATTTTTTCTTTTCTGTAGGAATCAGGTGGCCCCCTTTCTGAAAATACATTCTAAATATTTAAATTAATGTTTGATTTATTGACAAGAATAACTTCAAAATTTGAGCTACTTATATACATAACTTGTTGTAAGGCATTGCAAAATTTATGTATGAAATGAAACCATTTTTGAGTTTTTGGTCAGATAATATTTTTTTTAAGAAGTCTATTTCACATGAAAAGGGGAATTTTAGGGAGACTGACAAAAAATTAAGAGGTTTATATTTGTATAAATATTTAGCATACTATGTTTTCCTCTTAGCTATGATATTAATTAGCATTTGAAAGACAATTTTGAAGGAAACCCCATCAAAATCAATTTACTTGATGGACTAGACCTAGTAACTATTTTTATTAAGGTAGAAAAGTGAAGAGAATAAGAATGTTCCATTGACAGTCTTCAAAATGCCATGTTTTTCTTGTTGGGTAATTTTGAAATGTAAATTCCTTTTCTCATTTATAGCACTACCTTCATCCTTGATATTGTAAAAGTTGAGTCATATTTGATAGGTCATTTAAAGTTAACATAGTAGCATATCACATTAACAATTCCTTCCAATCCATATAATTCATAATTATATGTGTCTCATAATCAACAAGTAACAATTATTAGTGATCATTGAGTCCCTTCTCTCAAGCTATTTGCTATTTTTTTCCAATTAGGTAATTGGCTATCTAGTGAATTACAAACTTCCTAGATTGTCAATCACGTGATTGAAGCCATAAAGATAAATTTAATAAAGCCTTGGATTCACAACTTTCTAATGATTGGGTGTTCATCATCCTTACCCTCTTGCATATCAAGAATCCCCAAATGTGTGGGATGCTACCACACAACTTGACAATCGAGCATTCCCTTTTACTTGCCCACATGAGGATCCAAAATCCCCCAAAACATGCTGCGTTTCCATGAATCCCTAGAGGAAGATCAATAGTCAACATGGATTGTGTTAGATTTACATGGGTTTGTAATCAATAGTACACAACACCCTTTGAGTTGACATATGCCAACCTTGGGTCAATAAAATAATTCTACAAACTTACCTAGTAGTTAAATCATTTACACAAAATGAACATTGACCAAATTAATGCTTTTTGACCATTTGATAACTAGAGGAACACAAAACACCCCATAAGATTAGATGGGGAAAATTTTCATGCTTAGGCTACCTATAAAAACTAATATTTTATTGATTTTCTAACAATCCATGGTAATTAGGCATAGTTTGAATCACACCTTATTGCCATGGATATGAAAGTGCTTGTTCAATTAGAATTCATGGGGATTTTAGGGTGATCCACTAGACATGAAATAAAATCTCTTCCAATTACAAGGACCTATATATATATTCACGTTTATAAAGCAGTTGGCCCCAAACTTCTTTAGATGATTATTCCTCAAATATAATATTTAAAATAAATTGAAGGTAATAATGTCAAGTGTGGGGTGTAATGAAATCACTCATAATTTTAGCATTGATGGACACAAGAATAAAAAAAAGAAGTGATATATACATGTTTATGGATCCAAACTTGAAAGACGTGAAACTCATGGATACCTACAATACATAAAGAATAGATATCCATTAAACTCTCAAGACACCAACCGCTCATACTATCAATATAAAGTTCTCAATAGACATCATTTAATACCACTCTAAATCTAAAAAAAATTAAAACAACACATTAAATACTAGAATTTAAATTCTTACCTACGTGAGAATCATACAAATTCATATTAATTTACCCATTACACAATAAATATAATTGCTAATCTTATTAAGTCTCATAAACATAATTAAAATTTCTACCATTTATCAACCAATTGATACTTTTGGTCCTAAGTCTTTGTTCGCCTCTTACAATCCAAGTTACGGACTAAAAAGCTATTACACAATAAATATAATTGCTAATCTTATTAAGTCTCATAAACATAATTAAAATTTCTACCATTTATTGACCAATTGATACTTTTGGTCCTAAGTCTTTGTTCGCCTCTTACAATCCAAGTCGGGGACTAAAAAGTTTATTTTAATTAACAATCAATATGAGGCAGGCCAGCCAGGTGTCATTTTATTGCAATCTAGTACCCAGTCAAGGTCCCTATGGGACAAGTTCATTCTTACTAGAGAAACGAATCCGTTGACAAGAGAAATAGAAAAGGTCGCACGGAAGACGAGATTGAGCTTAATTGTGATCAATTCAAGGTGCCAACCTATACTGAGTAGGTGACCTGCTACCTATTATTACGAAGAAATGCAATATCTAAAGAAATTTTATCCAAGAAAAACAACCATTAACGTTTGAAAATTGATAGCGGTTTACATGCTTTGGATTTATCACGTAGTTATATGAGCTCTCAGCCGCACCGACAGACTAGTTATAATCCCTTTCTTTTATGAATTCAATTACAACAATTTAAGCCTGTTGAATCTATAATTTGTGTTAAGTTCTTCATAGAATCTACTTTTCAATTGGATAAAAACTGCAAGACTAATTTATTTGACTTTTTTCCTTTTGTTTTTTGGAGTTTGATTGTTGTTCAGAGAGAACACGAGTACAAGGTACCGGGTTTTTTTATTACTGTTATCACAGGTATTCCTTGATGTGGGTACTGATTCTGTTTTATAAACCTGTGGTTTAGATATTTGCGGAATATATTACAGAGTTGAGAACCAAATGGGCAAGCGAATTCTGTTGCCAGCTCAGGAGATTGACCTTGCTGATGTGCAATATGTTCAGGAACGTATTGAGGGTAAGCATTGTTTTATTACTTTTGTCAGTAACATCAACAAGCCAATTAATCATTGGTTAGGGATATTGGGAACATGGTAGGCCTATGTTGCTAATATTTGTAGGCTTTGATTCTCTGTACATGCAAATGGTAAATTGCAATCAAAGTAAGCTTATAATTTCTGGTTGGAAAATGCAAACCCATATGGTGGAAACAAGGATGGGTAAAATCCAATAGGTGGGAATGAAGACATGTATGGAGACAAGTATAGGCTTAAAACCGTTTGTTGAAACAAGCATAGGTAATACAGATTTCTCTTTTCTCTGACTCTGAGCTGGTCAGGTTCAGGGCTCAAATGCTAGCCCGCTCTCATAAGGAAATCATAAAAATGGAAATAAGAGCTTTGGTAGGAAGTTATGGGTTAAGTAGTCTGTCCTGGAGCAGACGATGCTTGTTGAAGAACAGAAGCTGAGGGAGAGAATTGATCTGATAAAGTACAGGGAAACAGATAACAAGTGATCTGCTGTTTATATATTGTCATAAGTCCGAAAAAGATTTGTCAGATAGTCTAGTGCTTCTGGAGTCATGGAAGGTTTATAGTCAACTTTACTTAGGCAAGAATACGTTACAGAAAAATTGTAATGGCCAACATTTGCCATTTAGCTAGTTTTTGAAAATCTCAATAGAATAGCTAACAAATTCAAAAAACAGTACTAGTGGTAAACTCTGCAAATTGAAGTCACTTGACTTCAAATTCTGTGAGGGTAGATTTAAAGAGGAGTGATAAACATTCTAATATTTATCATGGAACTTTCTGATGAAATAAAATCAAGCTTGACTGCAATTTATAGAAGTCAAAAGTTGTCTCACGTACAATATTCACAAATATTTCACAGACGACTTATAGCAACAGGAACTACTGCATTGTTCACAAACCTTTGTCATCTTTGTCCATGTTCTTCTGTTGTAGACAAACTATTGATCCTTAAAATCTATTGGTGATGGGTAGCTATAATGGTTCTGACTGAACAAAGTCTCAATCGTATGCAGAGCTTATCTTTCCATGGGTCTGTTGTTTTTAGTTTCAGAAGGCACAGACACATGCTTAATTCTTTTTAGATGGAGGTGAATTCAGAATAAGGAAGCTGCTAAAATGTGTAACATGCAATTATAGAACCGGAGCAACTGCTGACCATGTTTACCTGTACAGCTCCACATCTGACAGGATTTCCTCTAAAGCTTTTCGTCTGGCTTGTGGAATCTCGATTATTTGGCCATACAATTCTCTCACTTTTAAAGCGCCAAAACAAAATGACACAGGTTACTTGTCAACCTTATAACTGATTTGTTATTTTTATCTTTGTGAATAGTATCCTGGGGTGTGGTTTATAGGAGCCTTTACAAGTTGATTTGTGAAATATCTGAGTTAGAATGGTATCAAAAGCGGTGAAATATTCTGGTTTATGCCGTTTGGTAGGCTTTTAAAAGGAAGCTGTTCTAGAATTTCAAATACTTAAACCATTTAATAGATAGTTGAGTTTCATTAGCATATACATTCTGATTGATGAATTAAGCTCAGAATTTAATTTGATTCTTATATTCTTGTTTTTGGTAGATTTTGCGACATACAGTTATTCCAGAGGCACCTATGTTTTTTCCAGAGTTTCCACTGCAAGGTACTGTTTGAAATTAAAATTCTTTTGCATTTGAGCACGGTGGGTGTAATTAACCTAAACACTATGATGCACTTAATTACATACTTTCTGTATACTACTCAAGTTATAAAATTATTTAAAATTGCAAGCCAAAACTTTGTATTTTTCCCCTGATTCTTCATAGTAGGTGTATGGCATGCTTGGATGGACAGGCTTTCGAGGGTATACTTTTCCTACTCATATTGTTTCTGGTATTTAATAGAGCCAGAGACTGCGGTGGACTATGTGGATGAAGATACTCCGCCAACCTTGCGTGTGGATCATGCATTGCAATGCTTGCCTTCCTATGATTCATCCAAGGCCTCACGTGTAGCACGCAGCAATTCATTTTTGTATTGGACAATTCGTGACTATGCTGAAGCCTATCGATCTGGTCAGACCACACCATCCGATGTAAGCTAATAGAGATATATTTTCTGGGTTACTTAGGGCAATTGAAGAATATATTAAGAATCTTAAATTCTGGCTAGGTGGCAGAATTTATCATCTCAGCTGTCGAAGAATCACTCAATAGAAAGCCCCCATTGATCTTTTTCATTTCTTTCAATGCTAATGAACTCAGAAAGCAAGCTGCAGCTTCTACGAGGCGCTTTGAAGAAGGTATGGATAGGTTGTTATATTATAGTTGATGGTCATGAGTTGATTAATTCAATATCTATATGACAAGTTTGGTAATGTCCGCTTTTCTAGGATCACCCTTGTCTATTTTGGATGGCATTTTTATTGCAATTAAGGATGACATAGATTGCTATCCCTACCCTTCTAAAGGTACAACTTCTATCATCATTGTATTATTGTTGAACAGCATGTTGGGTTGTATACATTGACATAAAAAATGTTTGCATGGATTTTTCTGATTTTAGGTGGCACAGTCTGGTTTCACAAGGTGAGAGAGGTCAAGCAAGATGCAGTTTGTGTGTCAAGATTACGCAGTTGTGGGGCGATATTAGCTGGGAAGGCAAATATGCATGAACTTGGCATGGGAGTTACTGGGAATAATCCACATTATGGGTAATGCCACGTGATGGAATTTGAGTATTTGTACTCCTAAGAGGTTCTTAGAGTTCTTTAATCAACTATTTAATTTAGTTTATATTTATTGTAGTTACAATAAAGGGAAAAAATTCCTGAAAATCCACAGATGTGATAAGCTATATTGTTGGATCCCTTCCTTCACTGACCTTTATTGTCCAGTTTGCTGTATTTCTATCTGGTGCATCTGTAGCACATTTTACTGTCCTTTCTGGGCTATGTGCTCAAATGCCACATATTATTCCCAGGGAGTAAGACTCGTTTTCAGAAAAGGACAAGATAAAGGATTAGGACCCTGGTACCCAACATGCCCATTGGCAATATAAATTTGAGCAATTTAATTTTAAATTTTAAACATACGCTGGTAACCATGTATGAAAACTCAAGTACAAACAGCTGTCTAATGCACTATTGCTGTTGAGAATACATGGAATAGTACTCATTTTTCTATTGCAAGTGTTTCTATTCACTAATGATGTACTCCATCTTCTGACAATATCTTTGGGATCCTTCACTCACTCAAAGCTTCTCTATATTATCTGTTGCTCCTTTCCTAGTTCTTTGCTGCATTATACTTCCTAAGAGTTTGTTTCTGGCCATGCCCTCCATGGCGAATCAACTCACAATTCAGCCCTATCTGTCAAACACTCCTCTTTCATCTTCTTCCTTTCCTAGCTTTGCATTCTACCATTCCATTTTACCTCTCTTTTAACCCTAGCAGCTTTGTGTTTTCTTGTGGTGCAAACTGGCACCTAATGGCATCAATGTTTATTGACAGGAATAAGGATGTAAATTGAATTTCTCTCATCTCCCACTTTTACTGCTATTGAATTTATATTTTCTTAAATCATTACATGCTTTAGAAAGAGCACCTAGAAATCTCCATGATGCAAATTAATAGAACAAAAAAACATTAAGAAAATTTCCTAGTCAAGCTTTCAGTTTGATTCTGTTAAATTTCCATGTGTCAGCTAAGACCTAGGCTAATGGGCTGCATTACCACTGAGATATCAGCCCTCTATGTGGTTCCTTGTAGCAGCCCCCCTCCCCTCAAGCCACATTTGTATGATTGAGGTTCCTAGCCTTGCTTTGATACTATGTTAAATTTTGATGTACCAGCTAGGTCTCCAACTTAGGACCTCTTGTAGTCTGTCAGGCCACTCTACCACTGAGCTATTGGCCCCATGTGTGGTTTAGAATGCACATTTCCTGACATATTCTATTGAGATGATTAAAGATTGGCACTGCATCAGCAGCCATGAATTCCTTTTACAGAGCAAGTTTGAAGTAGAACAAGATTTTAGATATGCAAAGTAAACCTGCACTTGTTTCAATATTGAGGTTTTATATGTATATGTAAAATATGCTCATGGCAATTTGGATATATATACTGCCTTAATCAAATCCTGCTGATCTTAGCAATTTCTTGTTAATGCTCATTGTTGGAAAGGAATTTGAATATTCAAGTCTCCCAATACTTGATTGGTTGTTTCTTTTATGGAAAGATTTGCACATAACTGTGTCATGGTTTTTTGGCCCATTAACACCACAAAAGATCCAATAATGAATGACCTTGAACCAAGTCTAAGCACTTTAGCATGGAAAAAGGATGGGCAATATTTTTAACCACCAAAAATGAAATAGATTACAAGTCATATGAACTGACTTTCTGCAAATACTTACATCTTTGCTACCTCCACAATTGTGCAATCTAGGTGCACTTGGGAAACGTGCATTAGTTGCAAGACTGGCTTAGGTGTCATAGAAGGATTTCAAGTTAATCTTAGAGCCCACTAAAGTTACTTCAAATCCACTAACAATCTTTCCTAGTCTAACAAGTAATCAACCTAGATAACAAGTCCTCGTTGAAGTGGTAATAACAACTAACTCAAGTCTGATAGATAACTAATCCTAACTGTGTAAAATATCTAGGATAGTTTAATTTAATTATTACACAATAATGTGGTTTTAAAATACACCAAAAATTGATCCTTCAGCGATGATGTGCTTTATGTTGCTGATACATAAATGAACCCTACAATTCAAAGTTGCATTTATATGCATGAGGAAGTGTACTTTTAATACGTGGGTCATTGTAAAAAAGACATCGTGTCATGGAAAAATGTCTATATGTAATAAAAGGTCATGTCATAAAGATCTCAT
The DNA here is from genome assembly GCA_007115665.2 of Sequoiadendron giganteum. Lineage (NCBI taxonomy): Eukaryota > Viridiplantae > Streptophyta > Pinopsida > Cupressales > Cupressaceae > Sequoiadendron > Sequoiadendron giganteum. The sequence continues at coordinate 524,585,686 of CM021109.1, read as the reverse complement.
TATAGGAGTTACAAAGGATAATGAGGGAATTACAAAAACATTAGGTGTCACGAGGAGTTAACATGAATAATAAGGAAGTTAACAAAGCATCTTTGGTGTTATAGGAAGTTACAAAGAGTCTTTCGTGTCACAATAAGGGTGGGACAAGCATCTACTATCCCACATGTTGAAATGAGTTATAAAAAGGCTTGATGACTTAGAGGAAAGGGATGTTCCAGAGAACACTTAAGGTGCATTTTCTTGGAAATTATTCAATGTTCCCCAAGGATGCAACCTTTGGCCTTTTTTGGTAGAGGTAACCAAATAAGTAGAGGTAACCAAAGGTGAGATCAAATACGCAAGGCACTGGCCTTTCAACACAGAAGACAACATCTCTTTCAGGAAAAACTACATGGAGTTTCAGAGGAAATAAAATAGGAAGTACAAACTGGAAACACTGAAAAAGGACCTGGGCCTAGGAAGTCCCAAATTCCACATGAACCAAGATGAAGAAGGAACAGTTGAGATAATTAGATCCAACTCTGAGTTGTCACAAATAGATCTTCCTCTGGGCTATTATGATATGGACAGATGCAGTGAGAGCTGAAATTTCTGAGCTTCTTATGTAAAATGTAATAACTGTAATATTATAGTAGTGCAGAAATATACATTTTGAACCTTGGCCTTCCATGGCATTATAAACTGAAACAGGTAGTATTATGATGTAAAGGTCCTTTTTAATATTGATATACTATAATTAATACAAAAAAAATACAAATGATGGCTCATGTGGTCCTTGACACAAATACAAATCCAAAATTATCCATGAATTATCTGCACGAGAAACAGTCTTTTCAGTTTTTAAACTTTTTATGGGATCCCAAACCTTTATTGCTGCAGATGTAAGGCCAATGGTCAATGTTATTGGTATAGATAACTACATACGTGGTGCACTTAGAATGTGCGGGCAATAAGTAGAAGATGATAACTTTAATAAATGAGTTAAATGCCAATGGTACAAGATGGTTTTGTCATGATTGAATTCAGAATTGAAGATATGGAAATGCACTTACAAAACTTTTGACCAATATGATTGTCTATCTATCAGAATTTGACATTGATGGGTTGCACATGACCTTGCTAAAAGGGCAGCATTTAATATTTGTTAAAGGCTTCAAATCTGTTACAATAGAATCATTTTCAGTAGATAATGGTCAAATCAATGTGCTAACAATATATTTCCAGATCTTTTCTAATGGGTTGCCACAAGATGAGGCAAAGAATTTGGTCCAGTTGCTCTGTCATGAGAGCAATGTAAGTAGGGGAAACTCTTAGAGTTGTAAGTTGTATTTAGGGCAAAGAGTAAAGTTACTGTTAGTTTCTGTTAGGAAGTGTATTCAAATTTATGTGTTATAGGATAAGATATTCATGCGACATGACAATGTCAAAGAACCTTACCATAGGGGTTATTATGAAGTTGTCATGAATCTAGTCGTATGAGTTGTAAAAGGTAATAAGAGAGTAACAAAGTGTCAAAGAGGTGGTGTTCAACTTCAAATGGTTAAACCATTGTATTCTTACAATGGTAATCCAGGTTTGAATCCCCACAATGACATCTCAGCACCAGAGCTGCAAGAGCGGTGTCTGTACAGTTGATTCACTTGTAGTGGTTTTGTTGGAATTATAAGTGCTGTGGTTGGACGTGTTGGTTCCTAGTAGATGATTGTATGGGATGTGGGCCCCAAAACAAACCTCACTAATTAATCTGAAAAAAACTGAGAGTAACAAAGCATCCTGGGAGTTGATTAATTGTGGAAAATAATGAGGGAGCCACACAGGATCCAAGACACCATGGGGAGTCACAGAGAGAGGGAAGGAATGTCTTTGAGGTCTTAGGATGGTTGTGTGTGGATATTTGGGGGAAGACTACTCCTTGATCTATAGTAGTGTCCATACTACGGCTACCCTTGGAGGTATCATATTAGTTGGCCAAGAGTGCTCACATTTTCTCAGGAAAGTGTTATTGTTTCTATGTCTTATTTAATTTTAAATAAATAATATTATTAAAGCCTTATTTAATGTTTCCTCAAATTCCTCAATTTGGTTTAAAAATAGTGTAGGTTTCTTGAATTTTTCTGAAAGAAAAAAAGCTGGATAACAGATTTTAGATTTCTGTTTCATACTTTTCAATTTTTGTCATAGTTTTGTTTATTTAATTTGAGTTTCCATATTCTATTTCCTAAGATCAGTTATTTCATCTAATATATTTTACAACAGGACAACACGAAACCCCCACATGACTCAGCACTACACAGGAGGTTCATCCTCAGGCCCTGCTGCTATTGTAGCATCTGGATTATGCACAGCTGCTTTGGGAACTGATGGTGGAGGTAATGGTCTTGAGAGTGGTTAACATATATTAATAATCTTTATGAAGTCTTATGTACATTTTACATTTATCCTCACAAATGAGGGGTGACTCACCAAAAACAGGTTCAGTTCGAATACCATCTGCTCTATGTGGTGTAGCAGGCTTTAAAACAACATATGGACGTACAGATATTACAGGGTAAGTACAAACTTTCTATGTGCTTCAGATTCAGATTAATTGAAATTTCATAGGATTTTTCTTTTTCTTTTTTAATAGTAAACTGAACACTGTTACTTTCATTTTGAAGTTTGATATTTAAATGATATTTTGGGACAAGCTAAAATTATGGTCTAGCCTTGGACCAATTCTGAAAGCAAAAATTCAGGAATTCAGGTGCTATAAGAATGACACCTCCTCTATGGCTTGGATGGATTATCATACTACTGAATCTTGGACTCTTTCCTCTGTACATATATGTAGTTAGCGCATTTTATGCAAATGAGTCAATGACACATTGAATATTTCATGTAAAATTGACTATTTAATCATCTCCATGTAAGGATTTGGAAATAAAGAAAGGGAAGAAATCACAGTAATGTTCATGAATGATCAAAGTCAGTCAGTAGGACTATAAAATACAACCAACCAAGATACCAAAGGGAAGTTCCCAAAAGCATCCCTTATAAAAGAAAAGAAATGTGTATAATACAGAAATATTAGGTGAGAAATGGCTAACCCAGTAATCTTGAGAACGAATAAATTATAGTATGTTTTTTCCAAGCTACAAACTACTCCGGATGGTACAAATTTTTTTACTGGTTATGGGTGTCTGTAGAACTTTCAACTACATAATATTCTCCAATGTAAATTTGATAATGTCCTAAAGAGAATGGCCTGGAATGAAAGGGGCACGTGAAGCTATCCTTGAGGAGTGTAATGTCCCCTCCTTAGCCAGTTTTAGTGTTTTGGTGGATTAGCCTATCAACGGGTCCTCGTAGGCTAATGTTGGTGTTCAAAGGGCCTAATTTGGGAGTTATCTTCTCTAGAGTTTGGTGATATTCGGGGATAACCTTCCTGAGGTGTTTCAGGCTCCATTTGCACTCACTTACTATTTTTAGTAAGTCACTTGGACATTTGGGTCCAACCTTATTATTTATAGTAAGCCATTCTAATGAGCAATGAAAGCAATGGGTAACCTTGTGGTGTTGGCAAAATCAGTTTAATGTTGATATAATGGGTTTTAATGGAGTTATGATTTATTAATTATTATTAAAGTATTAACTTTAATAATAATTAAATTATAAGTGGATGTTATTATTAATGGTGTTTAATGACCTTTATAATATATGATTTTATTAATCATAAGGTCAATTAAAAAGCAATGCCAACATGAGGTTTATTTAATATGAAACAACAAAAGAAAATATTTAATGGATTAAAAAGCTAAGGGAAATCATGGATTTTTGGAGGAGGTATAAAAGCTTTCAAAAAGCTCATCCATTTATTCATTCACTTTACAAATACTTGATGCCTTTTGCTGTGGAGAAGAAACAAGGGTTTCAGGCAGAAATTCGATCTTGGAGATCGAAAACTCTTAGATTCAGTAATCTACAGGTGTGAAATATCACCCAAGCATTTCTCTTTAGGTGGCTTCATATAGGAGCTGCATTTGTGCATATTGGAGTTTGTTATTTCAAAGGATTTGAGATGTCCCTACTAAATCTAATCCAAAAATTCATTTTTCAAGGTGTTGACATTTCGTCAAACAGTTGTTGTGCAAACTCATGAATTCTGATTTTCTAACTGCTGTTCTAATTTTCTGAGTTTTGTTTGATTGCTTTTGATGTTTGGTTCAGTGTTTTCAATGCCAATAACATAAAGGAAATGCATAGAACGGATATATAAATGATTACACAACATAAATTGATAAACCCACTTCCATTTATGCCATTAAATTAAAGATATAAGGTTTGATTAAAATGACAGTTATGTCTGATATGAAAATTATAGACTGTAACAGCTCTATTGAACCCAATACAAATGAAAGATTTGAATACCCAATATGCCAATAACATACCCATTCTATGCCAACATGAAAATACAATGTATGAAGGCTGATATGCGCATGATAACAATGGTAGAAGACTGAAATAGAATGTGAAATATGCAACTACAGGTTTGATCATTGTTATGGAAGTGCTGATATGAAATTGGTTGCCAAAATCAACTTCAAATTCCCACGAAACCCCTTCCAAATGATGGTGCACCAACTATAAATGGTACAGCTGGTATGGAAGATGTCAAATCCTCAATGTAAACTTGTCAAATGGCTGAAATAAATCTACAATGATGATTGTGCCACAAACCCTAGGTGCACTTGGCCAAAAATTGTACAGCCAACAAGTAGAATGCAAACATGTGATGGTATTGGCTTGGTTGAGACTTGATCTATCAATGGCTGCACCTGATTTGAAGAAATATGCTGATATATCACTGCTGCATACTCAGGCCTGAAAATTAAACACCTGAAACTTCTCCAATGAAGCCCAAACAAAGACCCAAGGTAGGTCCTCCTCAAAGGTGAATTGGGTTCTCGTCCAATTCACGATAGCCCTTGGGAGTTTTCGTTCCCAGAAGACTGAAACCAAACTGAAACCCTTCTCTAGAGCTCAAAGCTGCAAGTGCTGATATGAAAAATGACAAATGAATGCCAAAATAGAAGCCCAAAAATTCACTTTATAACCTCCCATGAGCTTTTGTATAAACAATAATAAAATATTCCTCCTCAAGGGTCTTTTCCTCATCAAAAGAAAGGGCCACTTTTTAAAAACAACTTTGTTTCACTAAGATGGGGGCACTTTTCACTATTCACTTTATAATTCTCTGTTACTATTCACTTTTACTATTCCATTAAAGCAACTTTAATATTTTCAATTTATCCCTGGATTCAACAACTGAACTCCCGGCTAGGCTCCACATCCATTGGTTGGATCCCCTAACCATACTACTGACCTATGGGAACCCTAATAGTAGGCCAACCTCGGCTAGCCTGAGCTGCCTAAGGAAGAGACATTACAAGATTTCAAAAGTTAGTGTGCAGATCAGAAATCAATTGGAGGACATTATTGCTATTTATCATTAATTGCTGGCACCAAGTAAACATAAGGCAGGCCATACACCTCCATAGTTGGCATGTGGGAGCTCTAGGCTGAAATGCCTTGTCTTTACACTTGCAATTTTATCTATTCTTGGTGTTTGGGAAAGGACATTGGCTAGACGTCATTTGTGAGGTGAATTTCAAGGGGGTTTGAGTGTGGCGTCCATTTTAGGTGGTTCCAGTTTGTTGGTTAAAGCACTTTCAAACTTGCATTTTATGATATTAGCTTTCGGGTATGAATATTATGTATTTTTCAAGCATTTAATAAAAAATTGAGTTGATAGTTTTAAATGTTTGCTTAAGTATATATTTACTTTGCAATCATATGCATTTCTTGCATTCTTGGCAAATACATAAAAAAAAAAAAAACAAAAAAACCAAAAACAAGCAAAGACATGCAAAATCAGAAAGTAAATATCCTATTAGGGGTGGGAAATTTCAGTGGTATCAGAGCAATTTTCCTACCATCCTGTGCTGGAAAAATATTTCATGAGTAAAAAGAACGTGCAATATACCAGAGGGGCAATTCAGTGGGAACCATTGCAAGTACTAGAAGGTGAAACTATTTAAGGGGTTCTGGGTATTCACAGGAGTAATTCTAGTGACAATGAGAGTATTATAGGTGCCATGGCAGAAAAGGAAAAGGGACGTGCAGGTTCAGTAAGTCCTAACTCTAGAGCAAAGAGGCAATTTGACAACATGATGGATATGATGTAGCAACTTTTGGGTCATATGAGGTAGTTTATCCTACCTTAACACACTGGTCATCTTGGTGAGACTAGTGGTACTCAGGGAGTTGGACAACATAATGTGGCAATTGAATGGTTTGCTACTTTTTCAGGTTTAGTTCTTAGACCTATGTAGCCGACCTTCGCTCCTAGGGAGGCGCCACAGGCTCCACAGGCTCAAGTGCAAGAACCACAAGTAATCACGACTGATGATATTAGACTCCATTATGCTAAATACATGACCCTATCATTTGAGATCAGGAAGATGTTGATTCTAGAGCAATTCCTAAATCAGAAGAGGTATAGAGTTGGTGGTACAGTTAGGACAGAGCACAGGGCACCACAGGGTCCTTGAGATTTGTAGCAGGCTGTGAGCAAGGTTACCTTGCCACATTTTGATGGTAGTGACAGATGCACTATGAGGCCTTGTGTCCAAAAACTGGACAATTATCTTTCTTTGAGACCTATGCCAAGGATGATGCGATTAAATTCGCCACACTAGATCTGGATGGTCTGGTGCATGAGTGGTGGTATCACGGTATGGTGATACTTCGTCCAATCTTATTACCACCTACGATGAGTTTACTAATAAACTCATCGAACACTTTGATTGTAAGGATCTAGAGTTGTATTTCAGGGAGCTAGCTCAGCTCAAGCAGGTTGGCACTTTGGAGTCCTATATTGCAGAGTTTCAAGGATTGTGATGGTTCCTAGTATCACAGAACGAAGATTGGTGATCCTATTCAGTGAGGGACTTTGGAGCCCTTGCGTGGTTGGATTAAGGCGTTTGACCCACCCACTCTTCAGGGGGCCATGAGGAAGGCATGAAGCATGGAGCTTGCTGCTCCAAAAAGCAAGTTACCACAAAAAAATTTCTCTTCTAGCAAGGATAATAGGTTTCGTCCAAGAATTTCAGATCAGCAAAAGAAACTAGTAGTTAAACTTGATGATGAAACCATGAATGACTTAAGGAGAAAGAAATTATGCTACAAATGTAAGGGGCCTTAGGAGAAAGGTCAGAAGTGTCCTTTGAAGGCCAAGGAAAATCAAATGGAGTGGTATTATGTTGATGAATCTAATTCAGAAAGTTTTGATCAGCAATCTGATCCAGATGGTTGTGAGGCTGAAAGAGCATCAAAAGAGCTAGAAAAGGAGGTTGAGGATAAGGCTCCAGCAGCACAACTCTCTAGCATCCAGCGTGAGGGTTCTTTCAAGATTAGGGGAGTCTTGGCAGGTTAACGTGTGATCACCTTACTTGACACTGGTGCTACTCACAATTTTATTGACGAGCGATTGGTTGCTAGACGCAGACTCTAGACAGAAGAATTTGAGGGGTTCAAAGTGAGAGTAGCTGATGGTTTCACTCTCACGTGTAATAGGAGGATTTCCAATCTCACATTGCAGTTGAATGATTTTGATTTTCAAGCTGATTGCTATGTTGTTGGTATGGGTGAGATGGACATTGTATTAGGCATTAAGTGGCTTCATGCCATTGGAGAGTTTACTCTCAACTTGCACAAAATGGAGATGAAGTTTGAGGTAAACGGCAAGAAACATGTGCTGAGGGGAATAGCAAATGGTAGTCTTTGGGTGATTTCTTTTAGGAGGATGGAGAGATTGATCCATCATGATTAAGTGGAGTGGGTTGCAAAGTGTCTTTTGATGCCTACACAATTGGAGTAGAAAAAGCCTAGTTATCCTCTAGACATACAGGGACTAATGACTAAACACAAAAAGGTGTTCAGTGATATACCACTCGGGAGACCTCCAGACAGGGGCATAGAGCACATTATAGAGTTGGAGGGTGCAAAACTTGTCATGATCACTCCATACAAGCATCCTAAGAGATTAAAGGATGAGATAGAGAAGACGATTTAGGAGTTACTTGACATGGGCCATATTCGGCCAAGCAAAAGTCCTTTTGCATCTTTCGTGGTTTTGGTCAAGAAAAAAGATGGAACACTTTGTATGTGCATTGATTATTGTGCTTTGAACAAGAGAACCATCAAAAATCGACATCCAATTCCATGCATTGATGAGCTTATAGATGAGCTGCCCGAAGCATGTTTCTTCTCCAAGCTAGACTTGAGATCTGGTTACCATTAGATCCAGGTTAGGGAGCAAGTTGTGGAGAAGATAGCTTTTCAGTGTCATTGTGGACACTATGAGTTCCTGGTTATGCCTTTTGGCTTAACCAATGCTCTTGCTACTTTTCGGTCCTGTATGAACAAGGTATTCCAACATCAGTTGAGGAGGTTTGTCCTCGTGTTCTTTGATGATATCTTGGTTTTCAACAGGATTTAGGATAAGCACCTTGCACGCTTGGGCACAGTGTTAGACATTTTGGAGAGGGAGTCCTTGCATGCCAAGGAGTCCAAGCGTGCTTTTGGTTTGACAAAGTTATTGTATTTGGGGCACATTATTAGTGTCGAGGGTGTTTGTGTTGATCCGGATAAAATGCGGGCTATTGTTGGCTGGCCACCTCCCAAGAATCTCACCTAGCTTAAGGGATTCTTAGGGCTCTGTGGTTTTTACAGATGCTTTGTCAAGGGGTTCGCACAGTATGCAACACCTCTTACTGACTTGACGAAGACAACAGTTTTTTGAGAAGTTAAAAAAGCTTATGAGTTCATGCCTGGTTCTTGCTATACGAGACTACTCTAGGCACTTTGAGCTTGAGTGCGATACCTCGGGCGAAGGCATTGGTGCTGTGTTGATGCAAGATAACCATCCTATATGTTTCGAGAGTAGAAAATTAAGTGGTGTAGAGAAGAGCTATAGCATCTATGATAAGGAAATGTTGGCCATAATGCATGCTTTGGCCAAGTTTAGGCACTATCTTGTGGGCACTAAATTTGTAGTTAAAATGGATCATAACAGCCTAAAATATTTCCTTAATCAACATGATCTTAATGATTGGCAAGATAAATGGTTTAGTAAGCTACATGCGTATGACGTTGACATAGTATGTCAAAGGTAAGGAGAACATAGTTGCTGATACGTTATCTCAGAGACCACACTTGTGTTCCATTGGGCAGAGTTTAGCTGATTGGAGAGAGTGGATTTCAGCTAAGTATGTTAAGGATGAGTGGGCTTTGAAGATCATTGATGGTACATGGCATGATGAGAGATATTCCGTTGATCATTTACAAGGGAAGGATATATTTGGTGCTAGGATCGACGATGAGAATAGGATCCTCGGAGCTTTTCATGATGTTCCCATGGCAGGTCACCTAGGATATTTCAAAACGTATAGGCAAACTCGGGAACACTTCACATGGAAAGGGCTCAAATTAGAGGTCCTTCAGTATGTGAGAGAGTGTCCTACATGTCAGCAGAACAAATAGGACCACTCTTCCCAACAGGTTTACTTCAGCCCCTGCCCATTCCAAATCAGAAATGGGAGTGCGTTTTGATGGATTTTATCACGGGCTTGCCTAAAGCTCAAAGCAGGGATTGCATTTATGTAGTGGTTGATCAACTCACAAAATTCGCCCGTTTCTTTCCTATTTCAGCCACTTATATAGCAACACAAGTTGCTGATTTGTTCTTTCGTGAGGTATTCAGACTTCATGGGTTACCTCGGAATATAGTCAGTGATCGGGACAACAAGTTCATGAGTCATTTTTGGTAGGAGCTGTTTAGACTTAATGGCACTGAACTTACTTCGAGTACCAGCTATCACCCATAGGCGGATGGGAAAATCGAAATTGTTAATGAGTGGGTGGAGGGATACCTCATAAATTATATTGCAGGGCAGCAGAAGGCACAGGTTAAGTGGCTTCATTTGTGTGAATATTTTTATAACACAACTTACCACATGTCTATCCGCATTTCACCATTTATGGCCCCTTATGGTTACAATGCTCCTAATTTCTTAGATCTACTTTTGGGAGACAATAGAGTGTTGAGTGCTAGAGACTTGTTACAGGTTAGTCAGGATATTATGAAGTCTTTGAGGGAAAATATTTAGAAGGCACAAAATCAACAAAAGCAGTATGCAAATCAGCATAGAGTTGAGCGTTCTTTTGAGATTGGTGACATGGTCTACCTGATGCTGTAGCCTTATAGGCAATCCACTCTCAGGAAAAGTGGTGCTGAGAAGCTCAAGCCACAGTATTATGGTCATTTCAGGATTTCCAGGCTTATTGGAGAGGTGGCTTATGAGCTAGAGCTATTGGCAGATAGCAAAGTGCACAATGTGCTTCATGTGTCTCGCCTCAAGAAGGCATTGGGACACAAGTTTATCCCTTCTACAACACTACCACTCCTTGATGAGGAGGGGAAGTTGATCTTGATTCTTGAGGCTATTATTAATTTCAGGGAGCGACGTTTGAGGAGAAGAGTCATCAAGGAATATTTGGTCAAGTGGAGGGATTTGTCGATAAAGGATGCTACATGGGAGAGTGAGGATATATTACAACATCTAGAGTTGAGATTGCTTGAGGACAAGCAATTTCAAGGAGGGCAGACTGTAATGTCCCCTCCTTAGCCAGTTTTAGTGTTTTGGTGGATTAGCCTATCAACGGGTCCTCGTAGGCTAATGTTGGTGTTCAGAGGGCCTTATTTGGGAGTTATCTTCTCTAGAGTTTGGTGATATTTAGGGATAACCTTTCTAAGGTGTTTCAGGCTCCGTTTGTACTCACTATTTTTAGTAAGTCACTTGGACATTTGGGTCCAACCTTACTATTTATAGTAAGCCATTTTGATGAGCAGTGGAAGCAGTGGGTAACCTCATGGTGTTGGCAAAATCAGTTTGTAATGTCCCCTTCTCAACAGTGATCTAGCGGTTGGCCATTAGCCTATTCCGGAGACCCGTAGGCTACTCGAAAGTGGAAATTAGGGTTTCCTATCTTCTAGGAGGGTGTTTCAACTTTTTCTGAGGCTTGCTCTTGGAATCTTGGAGTTTGGATCGTAGATTCTTTCTAGGTGTGTTTAGAAAGCTTTGCAACAGTATAGCATGCATGTTGATCTAAGCAACTTTATGAATTTATTTTTTTTAGTAAATTCTATTTTTGGCAGTGGTCTTGTTGGCATCAACACAGTGGGCTTTCCTCTTCAGGCAGTTTGGTTGGTAATGTTGATTTTGACTTTTGTGGCGGAATTGTTGGTGAATATTGAAATTATTTAAGTTGCAAAGGTTATATTTTAATTTTATGACCCCCTTGGCCTAATGATATAACTTAAGTTGTTTTGAAAAGGGGATTTGAAGGGTGGACGCCTCATCAAAAGGTTAAGTGAAATATTTCAAGATTGATAAAGTTTGACATTGGGAAGTGGGACGCCAACTTGAGGAGAGCAATATTTGATTTAAAAGTGAATTATTTCATCTTAAAAAAGGGATGCCATTTTGGGGGATGAGTTGAAGTCAAGTCAAACGCTAATGCTTACTTGGACCTTGGGCGCACTTTCTAGAAGCATCTAGAGACTCCTTGTAGAATCTATATAAGGGACTATCTCTTGTCTACTGCAAAGTTATGTTGCCAAAATGGTGAGTGAGTTGCTTCGGGGAATGCATACCCTCTAGCTTGGCTTAGTTTCTTGCTTTAGAGATAGCAACTAACTAAGAGAGAGGGCTGTTTCTTGCTCAGAGAGAAAGATTGAGTTATTGTAATGGAGTTTGTGAGGTTTTGTTGAGTTTTTGAGTTTGCTGGTCATGTACTGCTGAAAGTCATTTTTACTTAGAAGTCTTTGGGTGATTTTTGTATCGTTTTGGGTATTGTTCTAATGCATTTCTCTACTAGGGGCGACCCTACTTGTCAAATTGCAGATTTTATTATTAGGAAATGAATTTATTGGGGTGAAATCGCCCCTCCTTGAGGGCCATACTTTTTTGGCAGCAACAATGGGTTTCGTACAAAATAAATTAAGTGTTTTTGATGTTGTTTGGTCATTGGGATTTGGGCGCCATCTTATCTAGAAGCTATTGCATTTTATTTCAGGTCATTCAGAGAAGTTTAGAGTGTTTTATGAGCATTTTAGTGGTTTGCTTAGTTGCTGGTTTGTCAAATCAGATTATAGGAGTTCATCATTTTGAGTTGATTTTGTGTGGGATCAAGTCTTCTGGTGTTAGGAGTGATACTTTATCTATTTGCAGCATTGTGACTTCGTCATTACAGAGCTTATTGCAGGGATTCTCTTTTATTGTAAAGTTGCACAGTAGTACTGTCAGCTATCTCTCTTTCTTGCTAAGCTTTATTGTAATTCCCACGACTGTGGAAGAGATTGGTCTTGTTCTAGTCTTCCTTTACTGCATTTACTTTATGTACTACCCGCTGAATAAGCGAAAGGGGTTGGCAAGCCGCCCATTTACTTTCAGTACTTGCATTGAATCATCATACTGCTGATCGGCTTAGCCGTCATCTTGCTCCCGCTGAAATACGCAGTCGAGTTGCATACAATTACTTTTCTAGCATTGTACTTCCTTGCTTTGAACTCTAACGATTCTTCGACGCCATATGCTCACACCTTGCCCAACTTTGGGATCCTGGTGTACATTCTTGGTGTAGGGTTATTTTCCATCAGTTGATTTTGTTTTGAGCTAACCATAATGGGTGCTTGTTGTATTGAGTTATCATATAAAACTCGAAAAAATTTGGCTAGCACATTTCACAGTTTAATGTTGATATAATGGGTTTTAATGGATTTATGATTTATTAATTATTATTAAAGTATTAATTTTGATAATAATTAAATTATAAGTGGATGTTATTATTAATGGTGTTTAATGACTTTTATAATATATGATTTTATTAATCATAAGGTCAATTAAAAAACAATGCCAACATGAGGTTTATTTAACATGAAACAACAAAAGAAAATATTTTAATATATTTAGTGGATTAAAAAGCTAAGGGAAATCATGGCTTTTTGGATGAGGTATAAAAGCTTTCAAAAAGCTCATTCATTCATTCACTTTAAAAATACTTGATGCTTTTTTTTGTGGAGAAGAAACAAGGGTTTTAGGCAAAAATTTGATCTCGGAGAACGAAAACTTTCTTAGATTCAGTAATCTACAAGTGTGAAATATCACCCAAGGATTTCTCTTCAGGTGGTTTCATCTAGGAGTTGCATTTGTGCATATTGGAGTTTGTTATTTCAAAGAATTTCAAAAGTTAGTGTGTAGATCAGAAATTGATTGGAGGACATTATTGCTGTTTATCATCAATTGCTGGCACCAAGCAAACATAAGGCAGGCCATACCATTTGTAGCAGGCTATACACCTCCATAGCTGGTACGTGGGAGCTCTAGGCTGAAATGCCTTGTCTTTACACCTGCAATTTTATCTATTCTTGGCATTTGGGAAAGGACACTGGCTGGACATCATTTGTGAGGTGGATTTCAAGGGGGTTTGAGTGTGGTGTCCATTTCTAGGTGGTTCCAGTTTGCTGGGCAAAGCACTTTCAGACTTGCATTTTATGATATTAGCTTCCGGGTATGAATATTATGTATTTTCCAAGCATTTAATAAAAATCTGAGTTGATAGTTTCAAATGTTTGCTTAAGTATATCTTTACTTTGCAATTATATGCATTCCTGGCAAATACATCAAAAAAACAAAAAAACATAAAAACCAAAAACAAGCAAAGATAGGCAAAATTAGAAAGTGAATATCCTATCAGGGGTGGGATATTTCAAGGAGCTAAAGAAACTAGTGGTACTAGTCTTTCAATGAGGTCTAAACTCAATGTGATGATACGTTATTGCCTGTCATTTACAAGATTTGTTCCTTTGGATTGGTCTTTGAAAAGTATTGAAACTCCACCAACTCCTGCTATTTGCATTCACAATGATGCTAACAGATTCATGGGGTCAACTCTTTGGAAAGATATATGCAAACTGAGACTTTCACATTTACCACTAAATTAATCATTGCTTTACCTTTGAATAGAGCAGCAAATATTGATTCTGTATCAAACTTAGAAAATAATATATCAACTTTCCTTTTGAGGAACCTTCCTAATAACGAGGAGTAATTTCGTTCTTGTCCATCATTTACAAGACTTTTTGTTTTTGATTAGTTTTCAAAGAGTATTGAAAGTCTATTGCTCAACTTTGGTTTTCTACTATTTGCATTTATGGTGAAATACTAAGAGGCTCATAGGGTCAAATTTTGTGAAGGTATATTTTGCATATATGTTCTTTTATATTCATCAAGAATAGCTAAATTAATCCTTGCTTCACCTATGAACATTGCAGCAAAAACCACTTCCATATCAAACTCAAAAAATCCCGTAGATAAACTTCTTGTATGAGGAAGTACCCATATAACTAGTTTCAAAGCTAAGACATTCTTTGAAGTTGGGACCAGCAGCTAAAGATTGGCTTTTCCAGTTTCTTTGTTATGATATAGAGTTGAAAACCCTCTATTCTTTGCACCTAATTTAATGTTCATCACCAATAGACATGATTTGGATCCATTTTGACTATTCTTGAGTGTGTAACATCTAAAGGCTAAAAAACTTCATTTTACCCAAACTTGACCCCTTTTGCTTCTAACTCCTGACCTTCATGCTTGCTTGCATCCCTGTGTCTCATGGACACTAGATCGACCCTGCTAATGCCCCCTAACATTTGAATCTATTGGATCCATTTTGATTGTTCTTGAGTGTGAAACACATAAAACACTTCATTTTACCCAAACTTGACCTCTTTTGCTTCTAACTCCTGGCCTTCATGCCTGCTTGTATCCCTGTGTCTCATGGACACTAGCGCAACCTTGCTAATGCCCCCTAACATTTGAAGTCCCTTTTCTCCCACCCATGAAAGATGCCTAAACCAGATTGGTTAAAATCGCCTCACAAAAAGATTATTGATAGAAAACTAAACATTGGGTGCACACAACAATATTGAATGTCTAACACAGTAATACTTCAAGACCTGAAGTGGTAAGTGTCGATAGTAACAGAGAAGCACAACAACAACGAAATACTGAATGATTGCAACACAGATTTTGAAAGATGCCAAATTTTAGAGGAATTGACTGATAGCAGTAATAAGTGATTACATAGTATGATATATTCAGAAAATGAACCCGTAGCAAGAGGTAGACAATTCACAGTAGAATCTAGTTTCTAGACCTTTTGTGAGACAAAAACTTGCTTGCGACCTGGGAAAGATGGCACGTGGGGCTGGGTGTATGGCGCAAGCTGAAGGCTCTGCTAATGATATCACACCAATCGCCAAGCACCTTCTGCATATGCCTATGAATGATCAGACTTGAAACAGAATGTTGGAGTTTAGATTGTAATAATATAGATGTTGCAAAAAGGCAATAATATGCAAGCAGTAGATAGGAATCAAAGACGTCAAGGGAGGGTTTTGTCTCACTTGGTGCTGGTTTGCAGATGGTGATGTCTCTAGCAACCATTGATTTGGTTCCTACCACCGTGATGATCCTCAACAAAACTAATATTTAATTATATATACCATAGTTGGAAAACTCGGACTCGCCGCGGACTCGGCAGCCCAAAAATATGACTCGGACTCGGGACTCGGGACGGACTCGGGAAAAGACTCGGCAAAAAAAAAAACCGTAGTTTTACAAAAAAAACAAGAACAAATTAATGCATTTAGAGAATATAAGAGTTTAATTTGATTATCAAACACTCATAATTCAAAGATTACACATGTCATATGATCATCAAACACTCAATAATTGAAATTTAATCATTCATAGTCATCAAATACTCATAGTTTCACTTTCAATGTATAACAACATCACAAGTTTATAAATGTTTACATATAATCATGTCAAAAAGAGGAAAACATTAACAACCACATATAATCTACATCTTCCTCTTTCCCCTCCCAATGGTACTCAATTTTGGAGGCCTAGAACTAGAAGGTGCCCGTGTTGTAGTATCCAAACGAGGACTAGGAGATCGAGCAGGGGAAAAATGATATTCAAATGTGTCTTCGTTGTCCTCCATGGCATCCAATCTTGCTGCTTCTTCTTCTTCTGCTGCTGCTCTCTCTAATTCAGCAATATCCTCATCAGTAAGTAAGACATCAGCCTCATCATTTTGTTCATTAATAGTCCATTCACCATATGGATCAATGTCATCCAAGTCGATGGACTCGTGTGAAACACCCTCCACCTTCCTAGTTCGAAGGCGAAGGTTGTACCGAACAAAAACTAAATCATTTAGGCGCTGCTGAGTCAACCTGTTTCTTTTCTTTGTGTGAATGTTTTCAAATAAACTCCAATTGCGTTCACACCCAGAAGCACTGCATGGCTGCGACAAGACACGTATGGCTAGCTTTTGAAGATTTGGTGTGCTAGCACCATAGTTCTCCCACCATAGATCTACAAAAACATGTTTAAAAAATATAAGTATTAAGAAATAAGAATAAAGTAAAAATCTATATGTAAGAATCAAGTTTCTAATTTCAATTTTTACCTGGTTGTTGTTTTCCTCTCCTTTCAATTGCTTGTTGGGAGGAAAAGAGTCTCCCCTCTGCACCCTTGTAGACCTTGAATAGATAAAAGAAAAAGTAAATCAAATATAGAAAATTCATAGATAGTCAAGGCTCAACATTGCAAATTCATAAATAAGATGTAACAAATCTCACCTCCAACTCATCAAGCACCTTATCTCTCAGCTCACTATCAGGCACCATCCTATCAATGCAAGTGACAACACCGTCCATGACCTCCTCATCCGCCTTAAATGAGTCCAAGAAGTAGAACTTCGGATTCAAGAAGTAGGCAAAGGCATGAATCGGCTGGTGGAGTTGGTTTGTCCATCTCCGATCAATGATGCGCCATATGATTTCATATTTCCTTTTGTTGCCGCCATAGTAACGTGATATGGCCTCTTTGGCCCTATCCATGGCCTCATAGATGAAACCCATTGGCATGCCATCTCCATCCACCATACGAAGAACCCTCACCAAAGGCTCTGTCACCTAAAAAAATGAAAACAAATGTTAAATTATAACAAAATTAACCCCTCAAAAAATAAAAAACAGCAAATAGATTATCATTTATAATTTTTTTTTTGTGATTGCTACTTACCCCCATCAGCTCCTCTCCATTTTTGATGAATGTCTCATCAAAAACTATGCTAACAATCCTCTCCCCTTCAGCTCTACTGGAAAATGAGGACTCCTTCCAAGCATCCGACACAAACATTTGCTTGAGATGACCAATGGCACTAAGAATGCTTTGCAATGTTAGGAAGTGGCTAGCAAATCGTGTCACTCCAGGTCGCACAAGGTCCTTGCCATTTGTGAATTTCCTCATCAAAGAAAGCACCCAAGTATGGTTGTAGATAAATTTTGTAACACTTTTTGCATCTTCAACCACTCTTTTGACCCATGAAATCTTTCCAATATCCTCTAACAATAGGTCCAAGCAATGTGCAACACATGGAGACCATGCAATTGTGGGATACCTCTCCATAAGTAGCCTACCTGCAGCTACATATGCAGCTGCGTTGTCCGTGATAATTTGGACAACATTATCAACTCCAACCTCCTGGACCACCCCATCTAATACACTGCATAAAGTCTCAGCATTTTTAACTTTATGGGAGACATCTATTGATTTTAGGAACACCAATCCACCATTTGAGGCCACTAAAAAGTTAAGGAGAGTTCTATTCCGTCCATCTGTCCACCCATCAGATAAAATGCTGCAACCTTTTCTTTGCCAAAATTTCTTTTGCTCATCAACTACAAGCTGTGTATTCTTTACGGATTCCTCTAGCAATGGCCCACTCAAATCTTTAGCTGATGGGGTCTTAAACCCCTTTCCTGCAACTATAAGGGCATTCACTAAACCTTCCCAATATGGGCTGCTTGCAACATTGAAAGGTAGATTATTGTAGTACCAAAAATTTGCAGCAGCCATCCTAGCTTCATGATGCTTTTCCTTATTCCAACCGGTACCTTCAAGTGAAGGTTGTGCTCCTGGAACATTACGTGGAATAAAATAATTTGGTCCTGATGAAGGACCGTGGCCAGCACTAGCAGTAGAATAGGAACCCTCAGGACTCTCACCAAAAGATGAATGTGGAGCACGAACACTTGGACTTGCAGCAGTAGCACCATGAGGCATAGTTGGTGTAGAAGGGGATCCACTCATCATTGATGCTAGGGCATTCTTTGTTTTTTGTCTTTCATCTTTTTTTAGCTCATAGTCAGCAAGAAGGGCCTTTATCTCTCTAATAATCTCAGGAGTAGTTTTAGGGCATCCCTCCACATTTTGCCCAGGTATCCTTGCAAGGTGGTATTTTAACCTGTTTATTCCTCCTGTCATCCATTTCTGACATTCAGTACATGTCACTTCACCTTTTTTGGTTCCTGGTATTCCATACTTCCATGCAGGGTCTTTTCTTATTCCCTTTGGATTTGAAGACGACATTGCTGTTTCAAGTTCAATGTGGAAAAAAAAAAATCAGCAAGGGTTTGCAAAAAAATCAGCAAAAAAATGTGATTCAAAGTTTCATTTATTTGCAAAAAAAAGAGAATGCAAAACCAAGCTAGAAATAGTAGGAAATTAGGAATTAGGCTATTAAGGAAAATAGAAAAAAAATTTGGCAGCATATCCCCTTATTTTTCTTGATTTTTTAAAATTTTGAAAGCAAGAAAACAAAAAAAAAGAAATGTTAGATCACTTACCTGACTCTATTTTGATCTTTTTAGCTCCTCCTCCTGCCTTCTTTCAAGCTAAAACCAATTTGCAGACCTTAAAAACACCAATCTTCAAGTTCGAAATAACAAAAAATAAAAAAAATGTATGGGTTTTAACCGAGTTTGACGCCCCAGCCGCGGACGAGAGTCTTGGGTTGGGACTCCCGAGTCCGACCTCTGGACTCGGCTGAGTCCAGAGGTTGGACTCGGGAGTCCCGACCCAGGACTCTTCTGGACTCGACTCCCGAGTCCGTGGCGAGTCGACTCGGCTCAGCCACGGACTCCCGAGTCCGCCAAGTCCGCGGCGAGTCCTGAAGAGTCCGCGAACTTTGATTATATACTAGCATGAATGTGTCTCCAAATGGCTCGGCCAGAGCAGATTAAAATATTTATTATTATTTAAAAATAATTAATATTATATTATTTAATATTATTTTTGAATTTATTAAGTTCAATTTAGTGTTAAAAAACATTATTTTCTTGCCTAAATTCAAATTTAGGGCTGGGCAATGTGGGGGACATCACAACCCTACCCTCCCAAATGTTGCTAAAAAATCTCCACACCTTCCCAAGTCGCATCTTCGATAGGTAAATTCTTCCATTTCACCAAGTATTCCGGAATTACTTTGTTCCTTAGCCTCTTCTTCCTTGCATCCAAAATTGTTTCGGGCTCCATATCAATTTCCCTTCATCATCAAGAGGGGGCAGCTCCATTGAAGGTGCGACCTGCTGTCCAATCGCCCTTTTGAGGCATGGCACATGAAAGATGTGAATTTTGCTCTCCTTGGGCAGCTCAAATTCATATGCAACCTCTTCAATCTTCCTAAAGATCCGATAGGGCCCATAAAACCTTGGTTTCAAATTTTTCGCACCACTCCCCTTGAGGGTAGATTATCTATAGGGCTGCAACCTCAAATAAACCATATTGCCAACCTCAAAAACTCCCTCTGTTCTATGTCAATCTGCATACATCTTTTGTTGGTTTTGGCTACGTTGTAAATTTTCCTTGAGAGTATTCAAGATATCCATACTTTGTTGCACCACATCCCTTGCTCTAGGGACCCTACTATCGGTAAGGATCAAATCCATCAATGAAGTAGCATCATAACCATAGAAAGCCTTGAAAGGTGACATACCTATAGATATGTGGTGTGTGGTGTTGTAGCAAAACTCCCCTAAGTGCAACCACTTAATCTAAGACGTTTGTTGCCTTGTGACATAGTTCCTTAGGTAGCCTTGTAATGTCCCCATTTTCGATGTCCTTATTTGGGCTAGTTTGGTTTTGACTCACTATTTTTAGTAAGTGCTATATTTAGTAATTGGTCTTGGCGGCAGTGCAGTGTAGGGTTTCTTGTTTGGGCAGTGTGTGAAAGTTGTCCGATGTGCTTTTATGTTTTGTGCCAGTTTGATATTTGGAGAGTACTTACTATTTTTAGCAGTTGCTATTTATAAAAAGTCTATTTTGGGAAACTGGTCTCAGGCCCATAGTGTTTTCAGCAATGTTATTTCTATGGTGGCATTGGAGAGCCTAAGGTTGAATTATTTAATATTTTCTTTTTATCAGTCACAAAATGACTTTATAACATAAGTGAGGGGATAGGTGGTCATCAAAAAAGTACCTTGGTGCCTAATGAGAAAACTTAACATTGTTTTAAAAGGTTGAATAAGAAAAATAGTTTCCTTTTGAGCAAGGATGCCCTTGAGGAATATTTGATTATGCTTTAAAATATAAAGCAAAATATTATTAAAAAGCAAGGTTGGGCGTTGGGGGCTTTTGGAGGGAAAATTATTCAAATTGGAGGTTGCCCTAATTTCTCCTTCCACTTCTATTTATTTTTCTTTTTGGCTCTCATTTGGTTATGATGGATTTGTCAACTTAAGGAGACTCTGTTGGATTGTTTTTAGTTATCATTTGCAGCTCGTTGAGGATGGAAACCCTCATCTTTAGTACTGGTTTCAGTGGTGAGAGATCCACCCTAGTTGGTTGGAGTGATTCTACCTTAGGAATCATTGTTGGTTTAATGGAGTTTGGGTTCCCAAGTTTATTCAGAGATAAAAGTTCATTAGGTATTTTGTGTGATGAGTAATGGTTTGGCAATGTTTTTGGGTGTGGATTAGATGATTTGCATACTTTGTACTTGTCTGGCTGTACCCTTCTATAGACTGGCTATACTCCTCTATTTTGGTCAACCTGTTTGATGCAAAAACTCTTTGGTTTTGGATATTAGTTCTGTGGATTCTTCATGGTGAGGCGCTCTTATCCATGTGGTTTTGTTGGGGATTATTGTCTGTTCTAATTTTATCAAGCTAAATTGCCAGTTACAGGCGTCTAGGCATTGACTCCCTTTTTCCAGTTTTTATGCTAAGTTTGGGTGGCTTTGTGATGTGAAACTCTTTATACAGTAGCACCCAGGTCTTATAAACACTTAGCAATAGACTGCATTAATTTTGGAGGGCAAAAAAAATTAGTATGAATTTTTTATTGAGAATTTGGACAAAGCTAAAAAGAAGCCTGAAAATTTTCATACACAAATAATTCCGTGCTTCTTAGCTATCTTTTAATTCAAATACATTACATATTTATAGGATTTCTCACATCCGATTTTTTAGGAAACTCCCTAAACAAATTACCTAAATATATTGATTTGTTTTAACAACTTAATATTAACACACAAACAATACTAACAACTATGGGAATAATATTCCCAACAGTCATAACAAATACGTGAGTTGTCACTTTACCTCACACATTCTAACCCCCATGTGAACACTAATTCCTAACACGCCCCTTTAGTGTGAACATGGGGTGAAAGTACATCACAATACTTAATGACCACACACAGTAGCTTACCAAACAATATAAGATAAGAGTAGGGGCATACACATCTACTCATGTCAAGGAATACTGGAACTAGCCTCACTACACCTAGTACTTCCATCCAAGGATAGGGACAAACACATCTACCCATGGAACCAAGGATAGGGACTAACATATCTACCCAAGGTCTTACATCAAGTTTTGATAGGGACAAACACATCTATCCAACATCAAGGTTATGAACAGGGACAAACACATCTGCTCACAACAATTATGATTGGGGACACACACATCCAATCATAATCACCAACTCATGTGACTGGGGACAAACACTTCCAATCACTTACCTAGCTCGTGAATGGGAACAAACACATCTATTCACTAACAATCAAGAAATGTGATTGGGGACATACACATCCAACCACAACTTACAAAGCTTGAGAACCAAGTCTTTGTTGTCGTGTATGCAACCACCATAATAGATCATTGCCACTCTGATCACAAATGATATGAGGTGGTTGCCGCTGCCACCTGGAAACCGATCTTGGCTTTAGTCATTTTGGCACAAATAATTCTGTCACTAAAGCAATTTCGAGACCTCGTCGCTAGTGACTGACGAGAGGTCGTTGAGTATCCTCCAAACTCCTGCGCCTCCATCCTCTAGTGGGTTTGCTACTTAGCAGATTTGGGTTTGAAGCTCAATTTTAAAATTGTCCCCCCCCACAAGATGGACGTCATGTACAAGCGATAATGTGTCCAATTACAATTAAGGCAATTTTATTTTTATAATTTTTTTTGACACCTTTTTATTTGATAGACATATAGTTTTTGATGACATAACACTTAACGTCTCAAAAAATGGATCCTATACAACTTGACTTTGATAATATACAATATTTTAATTGATTTTTAGACTACAAAACAAAAAAATCTCTATAAAAACTAATGAGACACTAAATCAGAACTACACAATTTAACTTAGGTAGAAATTAGAAACTAAACTAAATGACTCACCCAATGCAAATTGACTCATTTATTTCCTTGTCCAGACATTTCCCTGCGGCAACTAGAACAAAGATTATAACAAAACCTTACTTTTCCCACAGTGAACAGCAAGGGTTCCGGATGCTTTAGTCAAAGCTCTCTGTAGCAAAGCATCAAGATCTGCATTTCTTGAAAGGAAGTTACCCATTGTATATCCTCACACTCCAAAAGTTAATCTTCCCTGTCTTTGTTCTGCATCAAATTGAGAGACATGATAGAAGGTATTCTAAGTTGCATTAATATATGAGGAGTGGCATTTCTTCTTATTCATCAACCCGCCTGTTCATGGATGCATTTGCAGTCATGTGCTCTTGCGTATAGTTTGCACTAGGTTGCTGAGTTGTGACTAGTGAATTTGTGAAGGGCATGACAATACCTATTCTCTTTATCGCCCTTTCTTACAGGAGTCTTGTTGGAGTGGTCCTTAGAGAATCAATATGATCAATAGAACTTTTGTATCCTCCACCCCTTGGTTGCGATGTTGGCACGACTCTCTTGGTGCGTGGAGAACAATGACAGAGGAGTCAAATGAGTTCCTACGCCCAAGGGTCCTTTTGATCCATCCCACCTGAATGTAATTCTCACAGAGATTTCTGCTAGTGAGAAGGAATCCAAATGCAACGAGACAAAATCAATATAAGGATTCACTCAGATGGCCTTCCACAATCACTCTGTCATCAATCGCCTTAAAGTTTTTGGGAGAAATGAAAGCCTGATAATTACTGCCTGAGCTACAACAAAGCTAGAACCATTCTATCTCATCATCTTGCAAATTTGTTCCTCCCAACTCTAATGATGTTGGTTATGTATAACAAAGCATGCACCTATCCACTATATTTCACCGCAAATTCGCACCAAACAAATATGGAAAAATGAGGATTATACTGACTTTCAATGAGATACCGATTGAATGCGAAGCACATCTCTTGTACATCCAACAATCAAGATCTTGATTTGAGGTGCTTCGCGCACAAGAGAGATGTGCTATTTCTTATACGTCTGCAAGAAACTGTGAATGAAACTAGACAGATGTGTTGCCATGCTGATGTTTGTAGAGGTGGAGAAGAATATGGACCTCATGGTGAAAAACAGGCTTAAAAACTCTAAGAAGAATAAATATATTCTTATCAAACCAACCCACCATGCTTCCACAACGAAGTAAGGAGGATATGTGATCGTGGTATCTCTAGAACGTTGTCTCCCACTATCATTGGGTTTTCAACGACTTATACCAAATCTTCACAAGCATTCTGATCACACCAAATCTGCTACATCACTGAGAGCAAAAGAGATCAGACAGAACTCATGTTAAATAGAACTCCATTTTCACCAAGATGATCGCTATTTCCACAATCTCTAGAAGGGCCAATTTGCAATCAAAATTTCCTTATGACTGCTCTACCATCTGTTACAAATCTTAATGCCAACAAAATAAATTTCAATCTCTATCGATGAAATATAGCTTGGAATGGTAAGCTCACAGCCTCTATGTTCAGAATGACCTTAGCTCAAAAACCTCTGATCTCCACTATGACCTTGACACTGCTCCAATTCTTTTTCTCGAAGCATCACACTCCACCTCAAATGGTTTGGAGAAATCTGGTATTGCCAACATTGGACATGAAGACACCAACTGCTTGACGTGCTCAAAACACTTATGTGCTGAATCGAACCATTCAAAAGCCGCCTTCTTTGCCAAATCTATAAGTGGGGCTGCAATCTGTGAAAAGCCTCTAACAAACCTCCTATAGAACTTGCATAGACGAAAGAATCCCTTAAGCTGAGTGAGATTCGTAGGAGTAGGCCTATCAACAATAGCCTTGATTTTCTCAGGATCAAATCTCACTCCCTCAGCACTAATGATGTGCCCAAGATAGAGAAGCTCTGTCATGCCGAAATCACATTTGGACTCCTTGGCGTACAAGGACTCGCTCTCCAATATGCTCGAGACCTCCTCGAGATGCCTCAAATGCTCCTCCCAAGTTTTACTAAATATCAGGATGTCATCAAAAAATATTAAGACAAACTTCCTCAACTATTTTTCTGAAAACTTGATTCATACAACTCTAGAAAGAAGTTGGTGCATTTGTCAATCTGAAAGGCATCACTAAGAACTCGAAGTGACCAAAGTGGCATTTAAAAGTTGTCTTCTCTATATCCTCTTTCCTCATCCTGATTTGATGGTACCCCGATCTCAAATCTATCTTGGAAGAGTAACAAGCCCCATGAAGCTCGTCAATTGACTCATTTATCTGTAGAATCAGATACCTATTCTTTATTGTCTTTTTGTTCAGTGCCCGATAATCAATACACATCCGCATTGTTCCATCTTTATTCTTCACCAACACAACTATTGATTCACATGGATTTTTGCTGGGTCTATGTGCCCCATCTCTAGCAATTCCTTAATTGATTTTTCTATCTCATCCTTATGCCTCCTAGGATGTCTGTAAAGTGTGGTAATTACCGGTTTGGCACCTTCCTCCAACTCTATGATATGCTCATTTCCTTTCTCTGGTGACACTCCAAGAGGAATGCTCCCAAAAACCATGCTATACTTAGATATCAACTTTTGGATGTCCGGATGGTAATTGTTCTTTTGCTGATCTGCAACTGTAGGCATGATGAGACACTTTGCTGCCCACTCAACCTGCTCATGTGTGATCAACCATTCCATCCTTTTGAAGGACACAACTTTGGGACCCTCATCTGATAATCCTCTAAGCACTATCTTTTTTCCATTTGCCTCGAACTTCATTTCCATTTTTTGCAAATTAAAAGAGAACTCCACAAGGGATTTTATCAATGCATACCCAAAACCATATCAGTGTCCCCAATGTTAACCACATAAAATTCATCCTTCATCTCATATTCCTTCAATTGTAAACTCAAGTTAGAGATCTTACGAGTACACAAAATTTTGTACCATCAGCTAGCATGACCTTAAATCCATCATGTTCTTCCGTTTGCAGCTTTCTCGTATTCATGAAGCTCTCATCAATGAAATTATGAGTGACACCTGCATCAATAAGCGCTAGGATTCGCTGCCCCTGCAATGTCCCTTTAACTTTGAATGTGACTACTTTTTGGATGCTAGAGAGTTGGGCAATGGTACCTATTGACGGGTGTTTTATGACCACCCCAACACAGAATAAAGTTTCCCAACGGTTACTCTATCCTCTCTTGAACAAAGTATTCTTCATGCTAAGATTGCTAGAAAGATCATACATTCAACTCCAAGGTTCCTTATACAGCAAATAGTCTTAGTTGGCTTGATGTGATTTGTTGGTTATTCCAAGGGGACTTACACAATTGTTCGATCAAAGAGAAGAACTTGTAGGACTCGAAGGATTTATTGATGATGCTCGGGTTTTCTAAACTAATTGGGAAGATATTGAAATTTAAAGGATAGGGATGTCTACTCTAAATGCGAGATTGTAATGTCCCTAATTTAGCCCTACGCTCTTCTTGAGGTTTTAGATTATTTCCGAAAACTCGTAGGCTAAGTAGAATGGAAAATTAGGGTTTCCTATTTTACAGGAGGTTTTAGATGCATTTTTGAAGGCTTGCATGCAGGAGTTTGGAAGTGTGTTTCTAGGAGTTTTCTGGGTTTTCAGAGAGCTTCAGAATGGTGTAACATGCATCTCCATTTGATAACCTTTCCAGACACTTACTATTTATAGTAAGTCACGTTGGCTTCCTGGTTTGTGTTCAGAAGGCATTTGGAAACACTTACTATTTAGAGTAAGTCATGATTACTGCTCTGTTGATGTTCAAATGAAGCTTTGCAAACTTACTATTTATAGCAATTTGCTATTTTTGGTAAGTCTATTTATAGAGGTATCATTCTAGCGGCGGTTCAATCATCTGCAGTCCACATTTCTATTTTTGGCAGTGAGGCTGTTCAGTTTGGCTTTTTGAAGGTTTTGGAGTATACTTACTATTTTGAGCATTTGCTATTTTTAGTAAGTCCTTTTGTGGCAATAGCATCATAATTAGCTTGCCAATTGTTCACCTTGCTTGGGCGCATTTCCTTACCCTTTGCATCATGTTTTAATGCCTTAGAGAATTTTCACTATCTTTTCTCCTTCTTACCTGCCTTGGGCGCATATGGGAGGGCTCACTTCAAGTTTCCAAGCCTTAGAAAATATCCTTCAACCTCATATTACCTTGGGCACATTTGGCCCCTTGGCATTTCATTTCATACCTTAGCCAATTTTCAACACCTCCTCTTACTTATCTTGGCGCATTTGAGAGGGTCTACCTTCATTTTACAACTTAGAAATTTTCAATTCATCTACCTCCTTTAGGCGCACATCACCTCTTGTGCTTTTGTTTTACCACTTAAATAATCTCCACTTGAGCATCTTAGGGCGCATTTTGAGGGGGGAACTTCTATTTTGACACTTAGAATCTTTTCATGTCTTCATATTCTCCCTAGGGCGCATTTAGGAGGGTCTTCTCCAAATTTTAATGCCTTGGGAAATTTTAAACTCATGCCCTCATGCCAAGGGCGCATTTAACCCCTTCAACTTTGATTTCCCATGCCTTAGAAACTTTTACTTGCTTCATCACAAGGTGGGCGCATTCAAGGGTGCCACTTTCATTTTTCTTTACTTAGAAAACTTCTCCATGCCTCTAGCCACCTTCTCTTGCCTTGGGCGCATATGGGGGTGTCTAGTTTTATTTTTACCACTTAGAAAAATTTCAAACTTACTCAACTTGCTAAGGGCGCATTTGAGGGGTCCTAATGCCATTTTCCACTCCTTAGAATTTTCTTGACACATTGATGCCTAGGGCGCATTTGATACCTTGAGCTTCCATTTTACATGACTTTGAAACTTTATCACCTTCACCTCTTCATGAGGGCGCATTTGAAGGGGTGTGCTGCAATTTTCATACTTAGAAATTTTATGCCTTTGCTACCTCAACCTTGGGCGCATTCCCTAGGTGATGCTTCCACTTTACATGCCTTAGAAAACTTTTCATGCTTTGCTACCTCAACCACTTGCTTAGGGCGCATTTAGAAGGGTCAACTCATGTTTTAACTTAGAAAATTTGCTCAACATCCCCAAGCTCACCTTGGGCGCATTTTGGGGGTCGAGCTCTCATTTTAGCTTGCCTTAGAAAATTTCTTCACACAACTCCTCTTGATGGGTGCATATTGGAGGGGGAGCTTTTATTTTGTAACTTTAGGAAATTTTACACACCTCCTGCCTGACTTGGGCGCATTTAGGGGGTGGAGCTTTTGTTTTCAGCTTGTGTTTTAGAGCATTTTGTATCACCCACATGAGCTGGGGCACATTTGAGGGTGCCTGCTTCTATTTCATACTTGGAAAATTTCCTCAAGTTCTCATTCCCTCTTGGGCACATTTTAAGGGGTTTAGCTTCCATTTTCCTCAGACTTGGATGCTTTCTTCATCTGGGGTGCTGAGTAAACTTCTAAGGGTGACCTAGCCAATTTTGATTGGCTTGCCCTTGGTTTCTATTTTTAGTAACCTCTTGATTTCCTGACCTCGACAGTTCCGTTTGACTTGAAATTTTCCGAACGTGATCCTCATGACCTATCTGATTTGTTCACACCTGCCCCTCATGCTAACCCGCTATTTATAGCCCTGTTCTAGAGGTGACTTACTATAAATAGTAAGTGCTTGGATTGCGCTCAAATTTTACAAGTAGACTGCTCGAAGGATGCTGATCGCAGTGGGATACCTTTGTTTTTCATTTTTTTTGAGTTTTACCCCTCTTTTTAGGCATCAAAGTAGGAAACCCTAATTTGACTTGCATGTGCCTCAAGTGACCTCCGTTTGACTCCGTTTTTGTTGCATGTTGCTCTGTTCGTGAAATTGAAGTGTTGAGGAGTTGCTGGAGCCAACTTGCTAAAAATAGTAAGTGCCTGAAAAGTGATCAACTGACTATCGAATGCATTTACATGTTATACTGCTCGAGGAATCTCAAAAAACCCAGAAAAATTGGTCCACATGCGAGCACCTGCTAAAAATAGCAAGTCATCATTTTAACTTGCATGTCACATCATCGTGAAGCTCTCGAGAAATCTAGAAAGAATATCCTGACATGCATTGAGAAATTATACATGCAAACCCTGAAAACTGTCTTTTAAGTCGGAACTGCTAAAAATAGAAAGTTGTCTGAATCTGCTCAAATTTTGCGTGCAAGCACTTTGAAGTATCCTGAATGTGAAGCAGTCCGAATTTCAAAATCCTGAGGAAAAGATCCCCAAATTGGGTACTTACTAAAAATAGTAAGTTGTTAGAATTCAGTGAAATTTAAATGGGGGCCTGCCTGCGGCCTCCTGATTGCAATGCAATTCTCAGATTTCACTTTTCCAACTTGATTTGACCTCAAACAAGCTTGAAGAATGAAAACCCTAATTTCACAGACTTAGCCAAAATTTCGACTTAGGGTCCAAGATAGGTACATCCTCGAAAGACTGTGAGGAATAGAGAGAGAGACGCAAAACAACCCAAAAACAAAACGAAAAGACCAGAATGGAGCAAAAATTAGGGGGTCCCCATTTTGAATGGGGTGATGTGTGAAAAGGTCACAATAGTACCATCACTCTTTGGCTCCTCATTCGATGAGTTTTCCTCTTCACTACTCTCCGAATCAGATTGCAGATGTGATTTTTTTGATGCTGTTTCATCAGCAAAAAAGTATTCAATTTTCTTTGCTTTTGGCTTCACATAGCATTTGTGAGATGGGTCCCAAGATTCTCTACTATGGAAACATAATGTCTTCCTCCGAAGGTCATTTAGTTGCTCATTATCCAACCTATTAGTCTCATGAAATGGCTGATGTGTTTCCTTATGAAAAGATTTCTTATCCTTATCCTTCTTATGGGGAAAAATCTTTGATCGAAATTTACTTCTAAGAGTAGAAGTCTCCATGTCTCTAGCCTTCTTAATGGCCTCCTGTAATGAAGATGGATTAAGGACCTTAATCCAACCTTGCAAGGGATCTAAAAGACCATCCATGAATAGAACAATGAGCCTCCTCTCAGAAAGATTTGTGACTAATACCGAGTCTTTGGAAATCAACCACATAAGCCTCAACTAAACACACTATTTGAGCTGAGCCAACTCCTTGAAGTGCAATTTTGGATCTTTCCTGTCAAACCTCTCAATCAGACTCTCTATGAACTCAACATTGAATCAATTCGGTAATGACCCATAGTGATCATGCCATGGTGCCACCACTCATGAGCGCTTTTGTCCAAATGTATAGCTACATACTTGATAGCCTCATCCTCCGCCATTGGGTTGAGTTGGAAATATGTGTCTAACTTTTGAACCCATGCTCTCGTTGTGGTCTTACCCGAGCCATCAAAGTATGGAATGGATAGCTTACCCACCTTCTGTTGTAACTCTTAATGGTGTTGTCTTCCACCCTTATGTGGTCTATGTTTCATTCTGAGGTCTATGTAATCGTGAAAAAACATCTTAGCCTGAAACTCCATCTCCATATCTCTCCAATTTTGTAAAATCTGATCTTAGAGCTCTTGTTGGGTAGGCTCTTTCTCTACACGAGGATTGACTCTTGGTGGAAAGTTAGGCATTAAGGGCCTGGAATTTGTCGTTCTGGTTTTGCCTTGCTGGTTTGTTCCTCCATCATTCACTGAACCTTCACCATTACCATTGTTTCTACCGTGCCCTCTGTTACCCTGATTGTGACACCCATTGTTTCCATCATTGGTCCACTAATTATTATTGTTGTCCCCAAACAATTGTTGGTTCATTAAGGCCATCATCTACACTAAACTCTACTACAACTCACATTGCCCTCTAGCCAAATCATTTAATATCTCTCTAGTGCTAGGTTCCTGTGGTTGCTCTCTGTCACCCATTTCTACGCTTGCAAAGGGATCTAACTCTAGTTGGTTCTCAATGCTTGCGTTGGATCTATTTCTTTTCAGATTATAATGATGGGTATATGGCTGCATTACTCATTCAATCAACTGTCATAACACTATTTTTCCAAAAACCCCTTGAGGGTGACAGGATTCACTCCTCTGATACCATTCTAATATACACCCGCAAATCTGCCCCTTGTTTTTTGTTTTCAAGATGTGTTTTGAAATGTATTTGCAATAGTTTTGTAATGTTTTGAGATGATAATAAAAGAGCAGAAATTAAAGTAACTTGCAGCAATGAATAACAACGTAGATAATTGCAATTTCGGAATTACAATGCACATAAAATTTCAGATTTATATTCCGAACAAAAAATGGAGTTTTTTCCAATTACAAGAGTGACCCAATTCGTAAAATATCATAACATATCAAAAATCAACATACCCAGAAAATGTAAGAGCCTTTGATAGTTATTTGTACATATACAACAAATTGGAAGCATAGAAATAGCTAATAAATCCTTCAAATCTTGTGGTTTCTACTCCTTACAATGTTGCTGAGTGTTTCTCAGCCCTAGGTGCCTCAAATCATTCCAAAAACAGCTCTCAAAACTAGGTGACCAGCACCAAGAACCCTTACGCCCTCGTTGAGGTTGTACAACCTGCTTGTGGAATGGTACAACCAACAATGAAGTCCTCAATAGCCAACAAAACCCTCAGTCATTTCTTCAAAACAATCTCCACAAATATGATAAAACTGAAGTGGAAAACAGAAAGATCCCCAACCCAAATCTGATCTGAGTTTCTGAGTTTTGTCTTTTCAAAGTCTTTGACCAGCGAATAGGTAGGTTTTTGTTTTTGTTTTGTCTTTGCGTTTTTTCTGAATTTTTTTGTGACTTTTGAGTTTTTACCAAATATGAATGCAATTTGCTCTTGAGATACAAAAGAATTAAACTGAAATAAATTTCTAATTTTTCTGATTTCAAACAGCCATGCATAAAATTGTAAAATTAAAAATTTAGGAACACCATCCATCAACGAGTCATACCCGGAGTCCAATGCTAACTTGCAATTGAATTTTATTGATGAAATTCCAATGAAATACAGGATTACAAATCAGATCTGCTCCAATATTATGTCCAAACCCTAGCAGCAACATAGATGGTACGAGTGCCCTTGAGGATGGAATGGCTAGCAAAATCAGTCACCAAACTCCATAAATATGCTCTCCAAATTGACAAATCTGATCTCCAAAACCCTAGCTGCCTACTGCCAGCAAGTAGAATGCAAATATGTGATAGTATTGGCTTGGGAGAGGTTTGATCTATCAATGACAACCTTTGATCTGAAGAAGTATGATGATATAACATTGCTGCAAACTCAGATCTGAAAAATAACCACCTAAAACTCCTCCAATGAAGCCCAAACGAAGACTCAAAGTAGGCCCTCCTCAAAGGTGAACTGGGTTCTCGTCCAATTCACAATAGCCTTTGAGAGTTTTCGTTCCTAGAAGGCTGAAGCAATGCTGAAACCCTTCTCCAGAGCTCAAACCTGCAAAGTGTTTTGTAAAAATGAGAGTAGAATGCTGAAAAAAGAGCCCAATACATTGCTTTATAACCTCTCATGGACTTTTTTTAATAAAAGTCAATAAAATAATTTTCTTGAGGGTCTTTCCTCATCCAAAGAAAATGGCCACTTTTTAAAAACAACTTGAGTTGTTAGGATGGGGGCACTTTTCACTATTCACCTTATGATTTTCAATTACTATTAACTTTTTACTATTCCCATAAAGCAAACTTTAATTTTTTCACTTTATTAATGGATTCATCGACTGAACTCCAAATTGAAAGATTCGTAAGGCTCCCAGCAAAACTCCACAGCCCCCGATTGGGTCCCCTAACCCTTTTTCTGACCTACGAGAACCCTAATAGTAGGCCAACCTCCACTATAGTCTGAGTTGCCTAAGGAAGGGACATTACAGTCCTCCGTTCCCGGGATTGCTTGACCTCATGCAATCGTATGCCAATCTGTTGCTCCACTCTGATATATAGGCCATATAACTATAACTCCTGAAGCAACTTACCATGATCACTAAGTACCAATACATCATCGATGTCAATACCTGGATCCCGAACCAACCTATCCATTCGGCTATAGATATCTATCATGACACAATCATCACATACCATCCACACATCAGACAAATCCATGTCATACTCCAGGTTCATCAAATAGATATGCCTCCCCGCACCCCCAAGCAACTGATTAGTTGATGTAGACTCTAAAGAATCGAGAAGTGTTATGGAGTTCCAAGTAGTACAGCTACTAACTGTTGACGTGTGTTTTATGACAACACGAACACAGAATAAAATGTCCAACGGTTACTCTATTCTCTCTTGATCAAAGTATTCCGCATGCTAAGATTGCGTGAAAGTTCATGCGTTCAACTCCAAGGTTCCTTTTATTGCGAATAGACTCAGTTGGTTGATGTGAATATGCTGGGTATTCCAAGGGGACTTACGTGATTGTGCGATTTTGCCAAGCAGATGAAGGGTTTTGACTATGATGCTCTGATATTTGAATTGACCAGGAAATACTTAATTTAAAGGGATAAAGGGGATAGGAGTTCTATGATCTGTTTCTAAGGGGGTGGAATGTGAGGAAAGACTTTGGCAATCTTCAAACCAAACTTTGTTTCGTCTCCCCTTCGGACAACTATAACAAAGTTGGTGCAATCTTCAAAGGATGGATAAGATGTTCAAATTATGGCCTAACATGTACACTCCGTCACAACGATGCAAGTGAACACGCGAGTCACAACCGAAGTTAGGTATTGACGTTCCAGTTGACCATGCAGGGCAGACTTACCGTTAGCAAGCCCGCTAGTGGTATGGATAAAGGAAGATTTGCCCAAATCAACATCACACTCCACAATTAACAACTACTTGCATAAAACAAAGTCTACTTTACTCTACTCTACTTGAATTGGAAAGACAAAAAGATCTCGTCAACTACCCACAATGCAAGATAGAATCACCAATCAATGAAAATTCTTATATTATGAGAGTCTTACACAACAATCTTTTACAAAAACCTTCAAAGGGAAAGTCTTTCTTTCCTTTCCAAACTAAGCTAACTCCTAGCTCTACTCTTTAACTTCTATCTAGCTCAACTCTATCTCTAGTTTCTGTCTAATCCTGATATCTTACAAATGAGGGGAGATACCCCTTTTATATCTAGCCCAGTCCAGTGGACGACTTAGATTCAAATACAATAGAAGGCCCAAATTGAACCACCTAAGCCCTGATTAGGGTTCTAGCCCTAAAAACCACCACTGAGAGGAGTGGGGCAATGAATGTGTTGAAGATTCTCCACTCCTCATCAATGAACCACTATCTGCTATCAATGCACATCATCCCCTTCCAGAAGATCGTCATCTAGAAGGGCGTTTCCTTTCTCCTTCTCGCTGGCTGCAAACTTGATGAACCTGGCCAACACTACCTTAACCTCCTGATCCGAAATGGGAGGAATGTGATCTAACTGAAATTCCAAAACTGTAACTGTTTGCCCATGCTGGGCACAAGATTTCTTCCAGGCAACAAGGGTGTCCTGCCTGTTCTATATAATGCTAGAGAACGTATAAGTGTTCTCGAAGTCATCCTTTGTGAAAGTCTTCACCTCAGAAAAGAATGGTATTAGTCTGTTCTTCAAACCATCTGCAGTCACCTCTTTAGAAGTCAACCTCTTGGCAAAGATTGCCTCTAATGTATTGAGGACTCCATCCAATATATTCGTCATGGCCTTTCTGACCCTGATAGAATTTGTCTGTGATGCATCGTAGAATCCTCGACCTGTGACCACTACAGAGTACCATCCGGCGAAGTCATATGTATCCCCCTGCTAAATCACACCTCCCTCAACCAAAACCTATAGAGGTATGCTCATCAAAGCACCTAAATGGAGAACAACCCTCGTCTGATAGATACGAGCCTCACCCCAAGCATGGTTAACTGCATCCATCCTTGCCATAATATCGGAGGCTTGCCTATAGGCACGTGCAAGATCCTCCATAAACTTTCCTATTTTAGCACGGACGCCGACAACTCACTTGTCTGCCTGTTGTGCCATCCTTTTCAAATCCTCTAACCCACTGATTGACTCCTTGGAAAATTCAGCTGGAAGCTGAATTGCAGGATTCTCTTGCCCACAAGGACAGGACAAGTGCTGCACGTAGCCAATCTGTGTCTTGTGCTCTACCTTCAATTTCTTGTACTTGCCCTTAACATAGGACAATCTATCCTTGAGTGCTCGATAGGAATTATCGCACTCCTCAACCACTTGTGCTCCAGTAGGGC
Source organism: Sequoiadendron giganteum (assembly GCA_007115665.2). Classification (NCBI taxonomy): domain Eukaryota; kingdom Viridiplantae; phylum Streptophyta; class Pinopsida; order Cupressales; family Cupressaceae; genus Sequoiadendron; species Sequoiadendron giganteum. The sequence continues at coordinate 524,550,726 of CM021109.1, read as the reverse complement.
GGCCAAGTTCCATAGTTGTAATCACATAATTTTCTGGAACGGCCTCATCCCGATCACACTTTACTTGAGGCACTCCATATGCAACGTTCGAGAGCCATCCTCATCTGTTGATATTTTGGAGAACTTCCTGGCCTTCTTCTTCGTTGGAGGTGCACTGATCCTCTGTAACAACTCCTCCATCTTGACTGCAGGATCAGTCTCATCTACAGGGTCACGTCTCATCCTATCCTTTAGCCATTCTGACACCTCTTGCCACATATCTGATATCACAAAAGGCTGCTCAACCTCGGCTTCTATCTCATGAACTTCTCCCCTGCCATCATTTTGATGAGGCTCATCATCATCAATAGGCTCGGTATCTCCTGAGTTCTGGGCATCTGGATCTGAAGTAGCATCATCCTCGAGAGCTGCCTCAATCTCCTGCTGAAACTGAGTATCAGTGGCCGTCCCCTCATCCGTCTCTTGCTGATTTTATTCCCGGGGCATGTTGATGCTCTGGCCCACTGACTCTCTACGAGGTGACTGACTTGCTACTTTTACTTCCTGTTCTACCTGCAATCTTTCCCTCTGATCAGCAAACAATGATACTTCCTGTAAACTTGGAGAATGTGCTCGAGATGGTGTATGCAAGGACTCCTCAACTCTCAAAGGCTCTGGTTGAACTGGTTCCTTCCCTCTTGGCTCTGGAGTTTGATCCACCTGCCTTCTCTGTCTAGTTGCTGGCGACTTGTGGTCTCCCATCAAATTATATGTAAGGGGAATTGATCTTCCCTTAAGTCAACTGACATGCCTCTCTACCCAACTCTGTGTGAATGTTAAGATTGGGATACAAAGCGTATCCAAGTCAGTAATTTCTGGCTCTGACCAATCTGGGAGTGGCAGAGGCATATCCCTTACTGTCTCATAATCAGCCTGTACAACATTTATGTCTTCTTCAATTTGATCCGGCACTGGGACAATTTTGCATTCCCTGATCATTACCAACGGTATCCGAGAAAACATTCTCTTCTTGATCTCGATCTCATCCACTGCACTTGCCCAAAAGTCTTCAATCTGTGCCTTGTGCCTGAACTCTTCTGACAATATCCATCTAATGTTCCTGTGGGGATCATAGTGATGCTTGTTGGTGTGGTAGGAAAGGTGGAAGAACTGGAGCTCATTTTTTGCCTCCCTAGCTGCTTGCAGTGATGGGCAGATTTCATTTGAATTCCCCATGGTAATTGGGAATCCAAGTCCACCTTTCTTCTTCTTCTTTTGAATCTTATCATAGGCAATAAGTTGCCTAGATATTTCCAACATCACTATTCTATTTGTGGGATACCGGGGCAATCTATAAGGATAAGAGGAAAATCCTTGCAGCCTTATGTAGCTAAACTTCGGAAATTGGATAAACCAACACCCGAACTTCTCAATCAACTCTTGCGCTTCCCTAGATATTCTGTGATGGGTCCTTTGTTGCAAGGTCCTCGTTATGTGCATAGTGAAGGCATCATTGACCCTCTTGTAGTTGATGGTGCTTGTCAGATGCAACTGTGGACAAGCCTCATTTATCTTAAATTGATGGGAACCACACCTGATTGGTTCCTTATAGGAATTCCCCTATACTTCATTATGCAAGCTAGCATGTAGACAATGTAAGAGCCCATGTAAAACGTTTTTGTTCTCCTCACGCCACGGAGCTGCTCATGTATGTTGTCACTGATCATTAGTGCCCAATCCACGTAATCCTTGCCCTCTAGCACCAAGTTGACATAATAAAACATCCAAGGTTCAAAGATGAACGCTTGGGGGCATCCTCCAACTCTGCTCAACATCATTATCAGATCTCCAAACTCTTGTCTCAAATCCTCTGAGATTATCTATTTGGGTAATTTTGTATGAGTTGGCTTGGGTTTGATCATCCACCTGGTATTTATCAAATCAGCACACCTGTCAAATGTGGACGAGTACATCCTTTCAGCCTTTTTCCTTGTTTTGTAAATCATCTTCTCGTGAACTAGAATCCCGAATGCTTCTCTGATTGCTTTAGGTGTAAGGTTGGCCAATATCTTGCCATCTGGTGAAGTGATCGTCCTCTGCTATGTGTTGTAGTGGTTGGCGCACTCTATGATGAGATTTGGACACCGGATAGTTGGTGGAAAACTGACAGCTGCATAGAATCCGCTCCTTACAATGTTGTGCGAGGTAACTGATGGGTGATGGCCTCCAGTCCCCATTATCCTTCTCCTGAACGCCTCCAGGTTGAACGAGCCCAAGTTTGTGTCAGCCAGCTTACCTTACTTTGAAGAAAATTTTGATTCCGGCAAGGACTTGCTCAATTTCTTGATCACTGCTTGTCTTGATGTGTTTGCCTTTGCGGATTCAGTGTGGTTCCCTCTGCCTGCAACTCTTCTGCTTGATTCAACCATTCTGCAAGGAACAAAAGTCATTAGAAAACAAGATAATAAAATAATAAAATAATCACCATTGAGGGTGCCAGCAGATTTTTAAATAAAAAGGCTACAACGCTTTGTCACTTTCAGCTGCAAACCTCAACACTCTTGTTTACTTCAACGTTTTTTTAGAAGTCTCTCTACTTGCTGCAACACAACGTCTGATGCTTGGAAATGTTTGCCTGCAGCAAGTCGCCTTTAGCAGATTTGGAACTTCACTCTTCAAGTTCGCTTTTCTCAGCAGTTTAGGACTTCCTTCTCAATTCGTACTTCTCAGTTTTCAGCAACTTGGGACCTTTGCCTGCAGCTTCGTACTTCTTAGTAGCTTCACTCTTTTAACCTCAAGTCGCACTTCAGCAATTTGAGAAGCTTCAAGACTTCAAACTTCAGACTCTTCAGCAACTTCAAGACTTCTCAGCAACTTGGGATTCTTCTCACAAATTCGTACTTCAGCAGCTTCAAACTCCAAACTTGCTTACCATGTCCCAGTCAATTGAACCTCTTGCCAACTCGCACCTCTTAGCAACTTCAAGCTTCCTTCACAATTTCAAATTCTTCAGCAACTTGAGAATTTTCTTCACAAATGCGTACTTTAGCCCCAGAGAGTGCTTTGCATTCAACAACTTGTGAGAGATATAGAGAGGGCTTAGAATATTATAACCAGGTCGAAACCCAAGAGAGGCTATACTTAGCACATTTTTGAATTCTATTTCCCCCCCTTTTGCTAGTCACAACACTTGTCATTCAGAGCATCAGAATCTTGAGCTTCTAGAATTTCGAAATTTCATCACCCCTGCACAGGCCTGCTTCATCATATTTGCTTCTTTTAAAATATTGGATTAATCACTTCTTCGAACAATTTTAATTCATCTGGCTAAGTCATTTTTATTTCATTCTTGCCTTGGCAAAATTATCCAGTTCAATCCTCCAGCGAAACATTTTAGTAAACTCATTCATTTTAATTGCCTTAGAGGAATTCTTTAAATTTGCCTTAGGAAATTTGTCGAAATAGACACCGGGCAAAAATATCCACCGAAATGATGTGAGCAAGGCGTGGAACAAGTTCAAACCATCCCACAATCGAAAACGTTCAATACCTAGAAGAAAATTCCTTTCAGAACTCATCGTTTTCATGTGCATCTAGACGAAGGGGTACTTTTAATTTTTATTATTTTAAAATAATAAAATGGCTAAGGTTTATTCCATTTTTATTCTGGACTCGTTTCTTGCTTGCAATTCTCCATTTTCCTGCCTTGGCACTTTTCCTTGATTTTCTCCTGAAGAATTTTCCCTCTGTCTGGCTCTGGGCGCACTCCACATTTGCCTGAAGAAAGTTTTACCATCACCCCTAGGCATATTTCTCACCCTTAGAAAATAATTAAATTTTAATTTACCCATGTGGGGCACATTTGAGGGTGTGAGCTTCCATTTTATGCATTTTATCTCCCTACGCCTTAGCAATCCCCTTTTGCCTTAGGAAAAATTCCTAGAGAACTGATTTTAAATTACCCATGAGGGGCGCACGTCATCTTATGCATCAACCTTTGCCTTTACCCCTTAGGCATTTTCACGCCTAGAGGCTAACACTTCCCCCTTTTCATCACAAGGGCGCATATCACATGTGGAGGAGGAAAATCTTTTATCCTTAGCATATTTCAAAGTCACGCCACCCTTACCTTTACCTTTTCCTTAGGCGCATATAACATGTGGAGGGGAAAACACCTTGGGCGCAAATCACACATGCCACATCCATTCTAGGGCGCATTTGGCCTAGTCAACCTCCACTCTTGGCGCAAATAGGGGTGTGAAGAGGAATTTTCCTAGCCTTAGCGCATTTTGTGTTTGCCTTCCCTTTGGGCGCATTTGCCATGTAATGGAGGAACTTGAGGGCGCATATGAGGGGTGGTGAAGGATTTTCCCATGCCCTAGTGACTCTTCACCTTCCTTGGGCGCATTTTGCCTTGATAGCTTCCACTTTTGGGTGCATTTTGCCTAGGCAAAGGAAAACGCCAAAACTTAGCGACCCTTCACCTTCCTTGGGCGCATTTAGGGGGTATGAGGAGGAATTTTCCTAGCCTTAGCGCATTTTCTTGCTAGTCTTCACTTGTGTGGGCGCATTTGACCCCTGCGCGAGGAAATTTTGGGCGCATTTCTCCTATGCTGCTTCCAATTCAACCCTTGAGGGCGCATTTAGCCTAGTGTGAAGGAAATTCCACACTTATCAATTTCTTCATACCTCAGGCGCATTTGACCCATGCTGGAGGAATTTCAACACTTAGAGATTTTTGGCCCCCCCTTATTTCTTCTGGGCGCATTCCATGTGTCTTCATGCCAGTTATCACTTATAAGTTTCCAGCGCCCTAGCCATGCCTTGGCTTTCTATTTTTAGCAAATCCAGAGAAATTAGGGTTCCCTTGCATTTCATCTGTTCTGAGCTGGAGCAGGCGTGGCTGTGCTTCCACCTACTTTGCCACCTTGTTTATACCCTCTGTCCACACTGGTATGCTATTTTTAGCCATTTGCTATTTTTAGCAAACCCTAAAAATTGATCAATTTTTGTATCTCTGTTTGACCTGAAATTCGTTCCAGTTGTTCTTGATGCTGTAAGTGACCTGTTCACACTTGCCTCTGGCACAGTACGTGCTATTTATAGCCATGAGATGACTTACTAAAAATAGTAAGTATTCAGATCGTGCTCAAATTTTGTCAGTAGACAACCTGAAAGATGCTGATCCCGGTGGCGTGCTTCGCTTTGACATCTCTGCATTTTGTTCCATCTATTTTTAGACATAGTAGGGGAAACCCTAATTTGACTTGCACGCGCTCCGGACTGCTCCCGCTTCCCTTGATTTCTGTTGTTTGTCACTCTGCTTGCTGGACTGAAGTGTTGGGTAACCGCTGGGGTGAAATTGCTATTTATAGTAAGTGTCCAGAAAGTGGTTAATTTGATGTCGGATGAGTTTGCATGTTACAGTGCCCGTGGGATCTAAAAAAACCCAGAAAAACCCAAAAAATTGGTCTGCATGTGTGCACTGGCTAAAAATAGTAAGTCCCTGAAAACCGACTCATTCCGCTTGCATGTCACGCCATTGCGAAGCTCTCGCAAAACCCATATGGAATATCCGGACATGCACTGAAAATCTCTACATGCAAACTCTAAAAATAGCCCTTGAAGGCTGTACCGCTGAAAGTCACCATCTCGGTTTGCATGTTATACCATCACGAAGGTCTTGAAAAACCTAGATCCATTCTCCAGTCATGCATTGGAGAATTGTATGTTTAAACCTTGAAAATGGCCTCCGAAGGTTGAACTGCTAAAAATAGCCAGTTGTCTGAATCTGTTCAAATTTTACGTGTAGGTGCTCGGAAGCTGCCTAGATGTACTGGAGTAGTTAGAATCCCGAAATCCTGAGGAAAAGACCTCAAATCAGGTACTTACTAAACATAGCAAGTAGTCAGATTTCAGTAAGATTTCAGTGGGATCCTGCCTTGGGCCTTCCGACTGTACTGCTGCACTCAGATTTTACCTTGATAACTCCATTTGACTTCAAACAAGCCTGAAGGATAGAAACCCTAGTTTCGCAGACTTGGCAATCATTTCAACCTAGGTCAAATTACAGGACATCCCCAGAAGGACAAAAGATCAGAGATAGAGAGAACAAAAGCCAAAAGACCAGAATGGAGCAAAAATTAGGGGGTGCCCATCTCGGATGGGGTGATGTGTGAAAAGGTTACAACACTAACCCATGACAAATCAATGGAGATGAAGTCACCAATCAATAAATAGAAAGCTGCCACATCATAAAAAATCGGTGACATAACCAAAGATGAGTTATGGATGCCTTCAACACCCATCAAAGACAACTCTTGAGTGGCTGGTCCACTCTGGGTGTCATCAACAAAATCACCAACTAAAAATTCCAAAGTCTTCATTAAATCATTCAAATGACATGTCTCATTACCTTTCCAAGTGATTAGGGGTGGAAGTGGCTCAAAGAGGTCTTCAACACTAAATGTCACAAAGCTGCAAGGTTCCTCATTGTATGATTCTTCAATCCTTTCCTCAATTTGTTCAACACCAACACCTTTTGCCTTGTCATCTTGTACCCTAGGAGTAGCTGCTATATAGGACTGATTTTCTGAATTATGCAAGGAGTGATTATGCCTACTCAAAAGTCGACAAAGATTAACAATCTTTCTATCTTGATTCCTCACCAATTGGATGGCCATGCCTCTAATTCTAACCATTTGTAAATAATCTTCTTTTATCAACTCCAAAGCCTCTTTGAAAGGGTGCAAATACAGATGAGAAATACTATGTCCCATTTCATTTTGTCTTTCCTCTCTTTGGGCTGTCCAGATGATATATTTTTTGTGCTTGCTATCCATCCTTCTTGTTTTTCTGTCATGAATTAGAACAATAGTATGCAATTTGTTAGTATAAAATGTGCCAACCCAAGTGTATGAAGGTAGAATACCATTATTAGACCCATCATCGACAAAGGCATAGTGATTTCCATCACTATAAACTGTTCTAAACATTGCTGTACCAAAACTGAAGTCACACATTTCAATACCCAGCAATGAAGAATCACGATCAAACCATAGAGAATAGTCTATCAAACAATCCACACATTCCCATATGGAATTCTCATCAATATAAAATTGTACCAACTCAATGGTTTGACCCAGCCTATCAAAAGGAACCAATGTACCTTTACCTTGCAAATATGAATTACCACCCTCTTCATTGCCACATTCATGCCTGTCTTCAATGGCTGGCCCATGATGATCAAGCACAACTGATTGCCTCATTTTTTTTACCATCTCTAGATGTTGTTTTGCTTGAGAAGCCATTAGCTTAGCTTTCTTTGCTTTCTTTAGCCAAATGTTAAACTTCTCTTGTATCTTTTCCACACCTTCAAAGGTCCGATATACAAAATCAGATTGTGTAGTGCCCTGTTTTTCAACAAAATTACCATATCCCACACTCCAATTTTGTATGTCATCATTACTAGACCACAAGTAACTATCATCCAAAGGTGTTAGCATGTCTATCTCATGAGAATGCAAAACCATAGGACTGCTGTCCTCAAACAAATCAGGTATAATGTCATACATGTTAGAGCAAATGAACATACTCTTAGCTGTCCCATCCTTTGTCTCATTCTTTAGTGCCTTAAGCACAATGTGTTTACCCATGTGAGTAAACTCTAACACCATCTTGTTGAGGTCTTGGACAAACCTTCCAAGAGATTTCAACCATTGAATACCTAACACCACTTCATTCTCTTTAATGTTGATAATATCAACTACAAACTCAAGATTAGAGAAATCCTGCTCCTCATCATGTATGGGGCGGTGTATGTTATGATTTTCTTTGGATTGATTTATTGTTGTTGTTCTGAAGTAAACAAATTCAGTCCTCTTGGAAGAAACAACATCAAAATAGCCATGCTCAACCAATGCATCAGGTAAGCTATCATTTGGAAGCTCATTGTCACCAATTACTCCATGAACAGGGTTTGCAAGTTCATGTAAATGAAAAAGTATAACGTTGCTGTTCCCAACTAGAGATTTAGGACTGATTGTACCTTTTCTTTCATTACCCTGGAAATCTTTAATGCAAGAGCACACTTGCATACACTTGGCAGCCCAATCTTGTAGCATATCAAGTTTTGAAGCCATGGAATCCTTATATTCAATCAAAGTATCAACATCATAAGGGTGAGGCATCAACATACAATTTGATTCATGTTCTATTCCCATTGCTGTTATAAACTCAAATTGTTGGCAAGTAGAAGTTCCCACCACCACCTCATGCATATCTATCTTGGACTCATGCTCATGTGATGTCAAAATATTGCTGTCCCATTTTCTAATCCATACCATCACCTCCATAACTGATATGTTTTCCCTTACTAGCAAACTCCAAGGTGTAGTATGCAAGATAAACCAAAAATTATCAAATTGCAAGATCTTCTTAGTAAGAAACCTCCAAGTCTCCCTAATCAGCTCTCTAAAACAAAATGCTTCATATGATCTTAGCAATTGTCCTTTCATTGTAGATGATGAATGACTAACCATAATGAAACAAATAATGTTCCATTCCACACAAATGGATATAACACTTGTGGCTGATCCATCAAGTGTGTGACCAATATCATCATCTTTTTGAGTTTTCAAGGTCCTCTCCAAAAGAGGAAAGTCATAAAATTCCTGATGCCAACTAGACCAACACAACTCAACATGATCTTCTTGTGGGGTCACCTCAACAATCTCTTCCCTTGTATATTCAACTTCCACACATTCTTCCTTTGAAAGAAATAAGGATCTAATGTGCGATTCTCTTTGTCTTCTTGTATTATCTATTAGATTGCAGCTTTCCTTAACCACTTGCAAGTGTTGTCTTGCTTGGGCAGCAAGCTCTTGGCCTTGTTAGCTCTTATAGACCACTCATCACACAATCGTTGTGTCCTTTTAACGTCTTCCACAGTATGGTGAACAAAATCAAGACCTTTGTGGCTTGGATCCCTAACATATATCTTATGTGTAACATTCTCAACTTGAGTACCAACATAGGAAGATGCAGAAACATTATTACCTTCATGTGAAATGGATTCTACCTCATGATTATAGCTGTAGTTGCAAAAGTCATAATAGGTGTCATACCTAGGTATCATGTTTACAACATCTCTAAAGGGCTGGTCCATGACTGTAATCTCTTCCACTTTGTGATCACAATGAAGACTCAATGGTGCAATAGGTGACTCCTCATGAACCAAAGTTTTAACTTCTTTAGGACTCTCACATACTGATTGATTTTTGCATTGAACATGATCACTAGTAGGCTGCAGATCACAAGCAAGCGATTCCTCTTTCTTTCCTTGTTCTTGCACCTTTAGCTCTCCTTCTTTCCCGATGCTTTCTTTGCTATCTTTTGATTTTTCTTCATGTGTAGGTGATGTGATATTATTGGAATCAACTATCACACTAGAAGATGCTTTATGATCACCCAAAGAGTCCACACCATTGCTATCCAAAGCACTGACATGAACTATGCTAGCCTCTAATGTAGGAGCCTCTTGTGAAACCTCTTGCAAGGATGATTTAGACAAATCATTACCCAAGGCTGTCCTAATGCCTTCTTGATTCAAATCAGCATGTCTATCAAATTCATAGTATAAATTTTTGCATACCTCATTGGAACTTGAAGACACCCAATCATTCTCATAGAGAGTCGTATCAACCAAATGTGAAGATTCTCTAAACAATTTAGAAGCTATAGTGTGATACTCCTTCCTTGCATGCTCAGTCTTGTGGCAAAGATTCGGGTGCATGTCCATGCAGTCTTTGAAAGGAAAACTCTCCTTAACACGTTGAGGTATAATGCTATACTCCTCAAATATGCTAATTACCACTGCTTCTTTGTTTTGTGGTGTTGGGCTTTTGCTAGTAGAAAGTGAGGATGATCCTTTAGAGAGTCCCAACCTTGAAAGTGAATCATTTAAATGCTGCAATTTTCCTAGGGTCTTGTATTGTGTTTGCTCACTTTGTTTCCATGCATGTTTGTTGCCAAACAACCTTACCATGATGACCTTTTTCGCTGTCCCAACTGAAAGCCAAATCCAAATTGACTAGTGCACAACCAATTTCACTTCAATTGAATGCAATCATTACCTAACAGGCTGGCAAGATTATGGCTCTGATACCACTGAAAGATCCCCAACCCAAATCTGATCTGAGTTTTTGAGTTTTGTCTTTTCAAAGTCTTTGACTAGCGAATAGGTAGGTTTTTGTTTTTGTTTTGTCTTTGCATTTTTTTTGATTTTTTTGTGACTTTTGAGTTTTTACCAAATATGAATGCAATTTGCTCTTGAGATACAAAAAAATTAAACTGAAATAAACTTCTAATTTTTCTGATTTCAAACAACCATGCATAAAATTGTAAAATTAAAAATTTATGAACACCATCCATCAACTAGTCATACCCGGAGTCCAATGCTAACTTGCAATTGAATTTTATTGATGAAATTCCAATGAAATATAGGATTACAAATCAGATCTGCTCCTCCAATATTATGTCCAAACCCTAGTAGCAACATAGATGGTACGAGTGCCCTTGAGGATGGAACGGCTAGCAAAATCAGTCACCAAACTCCATAAATATGCTCTCCAAATTGACAAGTCTGATCTCCAAAACCCTAGCTGCCTGCTACCAGCAAGTAGAATGCAAATATGTGATAGTATTGGCCTGGGAGAGGTTTGATCTATCAATGGCAGCCTTTGATCTGAAGAAGTATGATGATATAACACTGCTGCAAACTCAGATATGAAAAATAATCACCTAGAACTCCTCCAATGAAGCCCAAACGAAGACTCAAAGTAAGCCCTCCTCAAAGGTGAACTGGGTTCTTGTTCAATTCACGATAGCCTTTGAGAGTTTTTCGTTCCCAGAAGGCTGAAGCAATGCTGAAACCCTTCTCCAAAGCTCAAACCTGCAAAGTGTTTTGTAAAAATGAAAGTAGAATGCTGAAAAAGGAGCCCAACACATTGCTTTATAACCTCTCATGGACTTTTTTTAATAAAAGTCAATAAAATAATTTTCTTGAGGGTCTTTCCTCATTCAAAGAAAAGGGCTATTTTTTAAAAACAACTTGAGTTGTTAGGATGGGGGCACTTTTCACTATTCACCTTATGATTTTCAATTACTATTCACTTTTTATTATTCCCATAAAGCAAACTTTAATTTTTTCACTTTATTAATGGATTTATCAACTGAACTCCAAATTGAAAGATTCATAAGGCTCCCAGCAAAACTCCACAACCCCCGGTTGGGTCCCCTAACCATTTTTCAGACGTACGAGAACCCTAATAGTAGGCCAACCTCCACTATAGTCTGAGTTGCCTAAGGAAGGGACATTACAAAAACTCCACAAATACACTCAGATGTGATTCTTGTGTGAAACCACCATGAATCCTCCAAATTAGATCTTTCACTAACGTAGAGGATGTTGCTTGCAAGGGATTTTGTCCTCACAAACCCTCTTGAAGAAATGTCTTCTCCAACTTGTAGAAACCAATATACGATATCTAGCATAAAGAATGAAATGAGCTCTTGAAGTGCTTTTATAGACTCCTCGAAACCCCACGCCCCCCTCGGGAAATGAAATATTTTATTTTTAGTTTAATTTCTCCTTATAACTCCCCCTTGGGCATCCCACTTAAGTTGCTCAAATATTAACATTTTAATATTCCCTAATATTCCCTAATGTTTAGCAAAGAGTTGATGGTCATGATGATGAAGGTTTTATTTATTTTTTGATGAGGATGCTTGTTGGACTCTTGTCAGATTTTAGTTCATCACCATCTTCTCCTAGAGTGATAGATTTTGGTATTGTATTTGATGAAGGGTTCATGGAATCTTTCCGGCAATATATGACAGAAGATTTTGGGTTTCATTTCTTCAATGAACATAGGTTTGTTGATTTCTTCTTGGAGTTTCAAGAAGTGTTTATTCAGATGGAATGAGAGAATCAAATGATTCATGTGAGAACAATTCTCCGTTTGAGAAATGATACTGCATTGTTGATATTATGGGATCTTGACATTACTTGGCAAAAAGATAATATTGAAAATTCTAAAAGGGATAAACCAGCACATTGTTTTCAAAATGTTGTTGAGATCATCAGCTCTTGTGTTGGGACTTGTCTCCAATTGAAAGTTAGTATCTGGGATCCCAAGTATTTTCTAATGAAGAATGGTAAGCATAAAAAGAAGGTTGGTTGGAGAGATAAGTGTAAAAACTTAAGTTCTATGATTGCTGCTCCCTTATTTTCCTGTTATTGGAATTTTATTTCTATTCATAAATTGGTGTTCTGGGATGGAAATATGAGTGGAAGATGGTTTGTGGTGGCATTGGGATCTTTATTGAAGAAGCCACTAGCCTTGTTCATGAGCAGCTATGCCAATTTTAATGAGAATTTTTTTTGTTGCAGCTGCTGCATATTGTTGGGATGTCGATTTTTAATAAATCAGATTTCAAATCGTCTAAATCAGACTTGTTAGTTGGTTGGTATTTCCATTTTCTGACCTTCCAGTCTACTACTAGGACTGATTTTGAGCCTCGAATGAGAAAAGGATTATTACAGTGTAGCCATAATTCATGTGGGATGTTCTCTAATGTTCAACAGTGGCCTTCTCTGTGTTTTCTCCTATACTAGTGTTTGGGGTAGTAAGTTAGAAATTGATTTGGTCCACCATTTGGAGACTCATGAGGTGAAATTTGTAAGCTTTTCATGGAGTCATTTCAGTTATATCAGTTTTTTTCAAAAAAGGCATTATACATCTTCACAGATTTTTGAGGATGTGATGGGGGATCTCTTGCAAGGAGTTGCTCTTTCCTTTGCAAGAAGCGTTGAAAGAGTCACATATATTGTCGTGACTCTGCTTGGTGCTATGAGGAGTTATGATATGGAGCATGCTTTTGAATTGAGGAAATTGTTTGCCTTATTGCTCAGGAATGTGTTAGATCGTGGTTTTGTTGTTTTTGACTCCTCAGAGTTTTCAGGACATGAGGTGCTGCAAGTTTTCTTTTACATCAGTTCTTCCAGGTCTATCAGTTTGAGTCTCAGATATGGCGACTCTTAGGGTTACAAGGAGGGTTAGTGCAGGCTTGGAGTGTTGGTTATTCTCGTGTGTTCAGAGTGATGCAACATCAACAGGGTGGGTCCTCTCAGAGATGGATTTGGGACCTTGGGATCCTACTTGGCATAGTATGGATCAAATAGTTTTTTTGGAGTGTGGTGACATTGCTTGAGGACAAACAATTTTGGGAAGGGCGGACTGTAATGTCCCTGATTTAGCCCTATGCTCTACAATTGGTTTTAGCCTATTTCCAGAAACTCATAGGCTAAGCAGATTGGGAACACTTACTATTTATAGTAAGTCATGTTACTGCTCAATTGGCATACAGATGTGGTTTTGGAAAACTTACTATTTATAGCAATATGCTATTTTTGGTAAATATATTTATAGCAGTATCACTCTAGCAGCAACTCAATCTTTTGTAGTTCAGTGTGGCTGATCAGTTTGGCTTTCTATTGAGTTGAAGTGAATTTACTATTTTTGGCAGTGGATATTTTTAGTAAGTCTAATTTTGGCAGTATCATCATATGCAGTTCAGCTCAGGTCATCATGCTATTTGTGGTAATCCTTGAGTTTTAGTATTGGCATTGGTTTTGTTATCTCTTTGGACCAAGTGTTATACTTAGTTAATTTCATGTTTTTAAGTTGTTCCCCCATGCGTAGGAGTGATAATTCCATGTTGTTTTAAAGAGGGGACATTAAGGGGTTATGTTGAGCATTTAATGATTTATTAAATGCTTTATTGTTGCAAATAGAAATGGACACCTAAAGGGAAAGGAAATAATGTTTTATTATTTCACAATAAAGTGAATGGTTGAAGGTGGCATCCCTTGGAAAGTCGAAGTGATTCAACTTCTTGGAATTCGAAGTGTTTCATTTGCCCATTGAAACTTATATATTGCTGCATTGTAGAGAGCTGATTATGTTATGTTTTTGAAAGCAAAGTTATGGTGCTGGTTTGAAATCCAGAATCCGGCTAAGGGAAAGCTTAGCAATTCTACTCCACTCTTCGGGCCTGAAACTATGGTTCCCTAGATGATGGATTGAGAGTGTGCTTCATTCAGAAGTACATATTGAGCTTCAATGTTGGAGAAATTAAAGTTATTTCCAGAAATTGTGTTGCTGGTCCTTTCATGGCCGAAGGACATTTCTTTTTACAACTTTGAGAGTGATTTCTATTTTGTTATGGGTATTTGCTCTTTCCATTCCTAGACTAGGGGCGACCTTTCTTGGAGAGTTGCAGATTTAAATTTTAAGTTTATGATTTTATTTACTAAAATCGCCCTTGCAAGGAGGCCGTACATTTCAGTTTGCATTGGAAGTTGTGCCATAAATAAATAGTGGTGTTTTGAGGCTATTTCTTCATCTTAGCAGGGGCGCCTATCTTCTAGTTGATCATTGCACTTGGAATCGTGCAATTCAGAGGTAATTCGATTGAGTTATGAGTATTTGATAAATTTTTGTAGTTGCTGATTTGTCATTTCCAGAATTACAGTTTGCTGAAACAGAATTAAATCATTTGTTGTTTCCATCTTTCTTCTTCTATTCTCATTATGTTCTGACATGGAAACAATGTATAGCTTGGTGCTTGAAAATTGGTGAATGACATTGTAATTTGCAGCCTTCTCATTTGTACAAACTGTTAACAGTAGTACTGTTTCAGTTTTAACATTGCTGCAATATTTAATTAGTCTCACACTATGTACCAAGTGTGTGTGCTCATCAATTGGCATTGAAGCGGGTTCCTTCAAGAATAGTCTAACCACTAGAAGGTAGATCTGGGGAGCACACATGGTTAGTCAAAAAGGTTTCTCCTCAAATAGAGCTCCATTGTTTGATGGAACAAACTATGCATTATGGAGCATAAAGATGAGGGGGAAGTGAATTATTATAAGATAAACTTTTACTTATTTAAAATCCAACAACCACAATAATAACAATCACAAAATATTTAACAATTAAGAGACACAAGAGTTACGTGGAAACCCTTTTGGGATAAAACCACGGAGAACGACTCCTTGGATCTACTATCCAGATCGAGCCAAAAATAAAAATTCTCTTACAAGTCTTTGTAGGCACCAACCCACTGGAGACACGAATCCCCACTACTAAGCACCAACTTAGCAAGAGACACCAAACTCTTCTATTGAGAGGTACGAACAAACCCTTTTGGGATAAAACCACAGAGAACGATTGCTTGGATCTATTGTCCAAATCTAGTCAAAGATAAAAAGTCTCTTACAAATCTTTGTAGGCATCAACGGACTGGAGACACCAATCCCCACTACTAAGCACCAATTTAGCAAGAGACACAAAGTTTTGCCTTATTGAATATTGCTTCTTCAACGGATGATAATCATTTGAAACTCCATAAAAAAAATCTGCTTGCAACTTTCTTCACATGTGTACTCCTCTTCAAAAATCTGCTTGTAATGGAAATGATCTAACTTTAATTGCTTGCTTATTTTTTCCCATCACATGTTTTTTTAATATCTCCCTTATGCCTCTTCACCCAAGAGGGGTGACTCCTCCTAGAGGGGCGATATTTCCAAGAGGGGTCAGCCCAAAATAAAAAATAATAATTTTAATTTTTAATTCCACTAAAGGGGGTGACACACCATGTATGCTTGGCCCATATCAAAGAGGGGCAAACGCCAATATAAGGCAATTTGGATTGGCCCATTTTAACTTTAAAATACAATAAATATTTTCCATTTTTGTTTGGTTCTCCTTAGCATATATATTCTATGTTGATCCTCCTTTGACAGCAGCAATATGATTGCAGCGATTTTTCTCTTCTCTCCTTTGACATCAGTGACAACAACATTTCCAACAAGTTCATCTTCACTTGTTGGAGGTTTAGGGAGGAAACCTATGACACCTTGATTGATTGGCATCCTTCAAGCAACAAATCTGCAGAACATTTTAACAATGCTTCTTGGATATGCTAGGAATATGAATTTGATGGTTAAAAAGTAGAAAATACTTAATTTTTTTATGATATCTTGGCCCTGTCTTTCGAATTCAGAGGGATTTTCCTTTGCTTGTCATCCGTTGGTTTGGGAACTACATTTTATATACGCAATCTTGGAACTGCATTGTTGACATCATTATACATGATACAGTCAATAATTTTATCACTTTTATTGAATTAGCGTTGCACTTCTCAGTTTTTAGTCTCTTGAAGTTTTGTTTAGCTATTGCACTTCACCAGAACAATTACTTCCTCTTTTTTGTTATGAAAAGAAAATCTTCCACAAGGAATGAATATCATTTTCTAATGAAAAGGTTTTTCAGTAGTTTTTTTATGGCAGATTTTCTCTTTCATGAACACTACAACTTTGGAAACTTTTTACACCTTCTGCAAGCCTGCATGTGGAAGGGCGTTGTGCATGTCTTTGAGAATGGAGATTGAATATCTCTGTCTGCGACGGGTTAGGCACACGAGCCAGAAGAACCATGATATACTGAATAAATCTCAAAAGAGTGTTGAGGTGCATAAGATAAACAGTAGAGTCCAAGTAGTACCAAAGTGGCAGAAAAATTGTCAACTAAAGCAATTACCGATTAATGAAAAAATTCCATGATTGGGTAGCTGCAAGGCTGTCACAGTATATCATTTAAAAATGTACTATGATAAAAGATAGAGATTTTTATCTACACAAGGTAAGGACTGCATGTCTAGAATCATATCTTAAGGCCCTCTTCATGGGCAAGTGTGTCTCCTATAAAGGTAGAAACACTGCCATGTGTTTGATGCATACATGGGAACATCAGGATTAATAGTAACATTTATATTACAATATGCAAATCCAATTTCAGACTTGTTTCTGTAAAGCTTTCTATAGTCTTACAGCTCCAGTATTCCAAGTTAACCTTATCTTGTTTTGCAGTTCTTTATGTCAAGGTGGAACCGTGGAGATTATAGGACCAATTGCAGCAACAGTTGAGGATGTGATGTTGGTGTATGTATGCTTTCCCTTTCAAATAGATAATTCCATCAAATTTAAGAATGCTCAGTTTAATCTAAATATTTTAAAAAAGAGAGTTTAAATCGTTTTGTATGTGGCTTATTCTCTTATGTATGATTGTCATTTACGTGTTAATTCAGAGGGGATGTTTAAAAAGATAATATTGCACAGGTTCAAAAATGAAGGTCGGATTGGATATAGGCAGAAATATCTCTAGTCAACTATGTGGTTGAAGAACTAAACAAATATTTTTACATTTGTAAAACATGTTTCACAAGCCTCAGATTGAAGAAAATAAATCCAAAAGAGATATCACTGCCTTCCTCATTGTAATGACCAGGTTTCCCATTCATAGACATCGGGATCCATTTGCCATTTTCTTCTAACAAAGTCTTTAACAAGCCAAGGTAGGGTGAATTTTTTTTTATTCATAAGAATAAAAGGTTAAGGAAAACCTTTAAAAATATTTTGAGAAGAATAAGATTATATTGCTTTCCATTATAAGAAATAGAAAGAGAGGCACAAACAAGGGGTCTCTGGTTTTATTTTAAATGTAGAAGCAATGACAATAGATATAGAAAAAGTCACATTACGACATACAAGATATATTGTAAATCATACTCTAGTAACAACAAATCATTGTTCTATGCAGCTGCGATCATATGAGCTGCAGTAAGTATAGCTGGCACCCTAAGAATTTACTAGTACATGAAATTTTGCATAAATTATGAAATTTCGGAGTGTTACACCCTTGCTGCCTTGTTTTTTTTGTTTGATGGTTTTAGAGAAGAAGTTGGAATCATAGAAGGTGTTTGCAATATGAAAATAAAGATAATAACAACTAACACTAATATTACAAAATTAAGTGCTGGAAACTCAACTATATAGGAAAGTCACAACTGCAATATGTTTCAGATTTGATACAACAGTAATATAATCCCTTAAATAAGGGTTTTACATACACAAAATGATTATAGCACCCTTAGGATTGCATTTTAGCATAGTTGCTGGGAGATGCGTTTCCCCCCTCTGAGACGCGTCTCGGAGACTGGTACCATCTATGGAGACTTCCGCCGAAGTTTCCCGAGTACCCTGTTGTCTCCTATTGCAGAAAACAACGTCTCTTGCTAAAATACCTAAAAAAACTTTGAAGTTTAAACATTTGAAACTTTAAAAATTAAAGCATAATGTATTTGACGCGTCTAAGAGTGATTAAATTATTGTTTAGAAAGTTCAATGTCATAATATTTTCAGATTTTCTATAAATTATTAATTTTTTATTTTTATTTTATTTTTATTTATATTAAAAAAAATGGCTTCTCCAAGTACCCCGTCTCCTATTTTCAAAAAAAAAAAAAGCCATATCGGTACTGGTACCAATCTCTGTACCAGTATCAGTACCAGTACCGGTACCAGTCTCCTAGCAACTATGCATTTTAGACATACCCATTTGTTGCTGTTTGAAAAAGACTGAAACTAGACATATGACCAGTAACCTGGAGCTTGATGGAAAGCTTGAAAACTTCACAAGACATTGTTGTTTCACTCCAAACCTGTTTTCTGAGTCATCTACAGCCCTAAGCGCGTCAAACCCTTCCAAACTGCAGCCCCAAAACTAGGTGACCAGCACTAGAAACCCCACGCCCTCCTTGGGACTGTATGACCTGCCTGGGAAAGGGTATGGCCAACATAAAGGTAGTATTTTCTGAGTTTTTAACCCTGAAATCTGCTGGTCATAAACACTAAACTCTGTCCTCCAAATCTGCTATGAACCCCTTGGCCAATCTTCACCAAACTGAAATATTAAGTTCCAATGTGACTCCTGAGTGGAGCCACCTCAAAAATCCTCTAGATTGTGTCTTTCAACAACGTGGAGAATGTTGCTTGTAAGGGATTTCATTTTCACAAACCTTGAAGAAGAACCAACTCCTCTAGCCAACTAGAATATTCAAATATTAAGACTAGTATGTGTTTCAAATGAGCTCCTTAAATTTCTTTTAAATCTCCCTCCGAACCCAACGCCCCTCTAGAAGAAATAAAATATTTAATTTTTTAATTTAAATTCTCGTTATATCTCCCTCTTGGGCGTCCCACTTTATGCTGCACAAGAATTTACTTTTTAATATTTCCTTATGTCTCCTCAAAAAGTCACCTTTAATATTTTAAATAACACTAAGTAATATTTTAACTTTATAACTTTAGCATTAAATAAAATAACTCCAAAATGTAATTTATTTTACTTTTAACACATTTTTGGCACTGAAAGTCATTTTTAAGCATCCCAACATTTAAATCTTTTCGTTTTCTTTTCAACGAGCTATAATACTAAGGTGCTCGATTAAATATTTTAATTAAAATGACAACCTTAGTAAAATTAATTAAATATAGCTCAATATTACACCCAATTAGTGGAAATGAATGAAATGCACCGATACTGAAAACTGACTATGGAAGAGTAATCTTTTTTGATGAAAGATGATAAATGGACCCGACCGGGTGGCTTACTCAAAATAGATGCTCCCTCCAAGAATCTTGGAGACCACATCGGTAGCTAGAAATCATATTTGAAAGTGGCATATGAATCCTCCAGACGACTTGAGCTCACTTGAAATTTCAAATAACTCCTTTGATAATGTTGATGCACACTTTGAAGGTCAGTGCCAACTACATTGTAAGAGAACCCGAAAATGGGGACATTATAGTTTGCCCTCTCGAAATATTGCTTGTCCTCAAGCAATGCCAATACAACCCCAAAATCATCAAACCGATCCAAACTAAAACCAAGAAAGATCCCAAGGTCCCAAGTCAATCTCACAACAGAACCACCATGCTGATGTTGTGCCACTTTGATTAATTTTTTTAACTCATCTTGCCCCAACTAGGCTCTCAACTCCTATGACCCCAAAAAGTAAACATCACCAACACCCAAATTGGAACACTTATGAGGGCTTAAATTTGTATCACGAAAAATTTCCTGCTAAGGTGCCTTAGTGAGGTCCATATCTGAATTCCCACTGCCTAACTTGATCCTGGGCAACAAGAAATATAATCTGCTCAATTTCAAAGAATAACCCTCAGCAAATCTCCTCATAGTTCCTAGAAGTGATGCTAATCAGTCCCTAACCAAAAGCTGATAAAAATAGTGGCGTCCCTAAAATCATACATCCTGACAATACCCTCCCAATCATAGACTGATAACTCCTTATCAACACCTAATCTTCAAGTGTTAATAAGCCCATATCAAGCACACCAACTCATCCAATCCATTGCAATCATTATTGGTTGAAAATTTTGTATACTTGGGAAAGCTTACAAAATTGTGGTTTCAGCCACAGTTCGTGAGATAAAACTCTTCTAATTAAGGAAAGGCTCCCCCTTTCCTATTAACTAATTTAAACTAATATGGGTAGGACAACAATCTTTCCTCTTTTTTCAGGAAGGATTATATTCTTTTCTCTTCACAGAAAAGTAACAACGATATTTAAGAAAACTTATCACATCAGCTTTGAAATGAAATTGAGAGAGAGGAAATGAAGTTTTTTTAAAGCACAAAGACTTCCGTCACCTCCTCCGGGATGGGAAAACAACCACCAAGCACAAAGTCTTGAAGATCTGAAATCCTATCTATCCTTTTAGAATGATTACCTAAGAACAATATACAACATAAGAGAGCACAAAGTCTGTAAGTATGATGCACCTATTAATTACTTCAAATGGGAATTACTACGAGCACAATGACTTGGAATTCTTCTCAATTTCTAAATACAAATTACGAATTCAATTTTCAACATTTACAACACGAAGTCTGCAGATATTTAGAGTGAAACTCTCTTCAGCAATCTTCCACAATCTCCAAATAATCACAAAGAAATGCTCCAAAATGACATAAGAACACAATGGATGCAAAGTAGGACTTCAACACAAAGTCTAAAATTCCAACTCTTTGATATTACTTGAAAAATAACAACTTATAACTACAAAGCTCAAAGTCTTTATGAGTACAAAATTCTGCAGAATTTTCTTGCTTGCCAAAAGATCATTTTACAATAGACCCTCTCAAGTATATATAGGAGAGGAGTCATGAGAAAAAGATGGGAGGATCCCAACTAACTTGAGAAATTCTCTCAACCACCATGACTTATTCCAACTACAGTCCTAATCTAACTTAACCTGTAATTGCCTTACATGTAATTAAATTTTACAAAAATGCAAGTGAAAGAGACACTTGCAATTACAAAATTTTCTTTTACATGTAACTTGTCGAAAACAAAATACATAAAATAAAGATAAAGTATCATGAGACACTTTTTTTATTCCATTTCATTCCTAGCTTTGAAAGACTGGAATTTGCTGGTAATTCCTTGCAACTCATCAAGATCAGGACCCAGCGTGTTCTTGGCAACCGCAACAGTCTTAAGGATCACATCATAATACCTTACTGTTGCTTCTCTGTGTTCTTCAAGAACAGTTTGCATTTTATCAAAGATCATTCGATGATTTACATAGTTATGAATCGAATCTATAGTAAATTGTTCTGACTCCAGCTCTTGGCGAAGATTTGCTGCTATCTCAGTAATAATCACATCAGCTGCAAGTAACTCTCTTTCGTGACTTAGAATCCTGCAAGACATTTTCTCAAAACTAGAAAGTATGTCCTGCTCAACTTCGCCACTCATTTCAAGTGTAGCTTGAACGCCTTTGATGAGGTCTTCAACAACTAATGACTTGTTTGTCATAAGTTCTTCAAACTCTACATATTTTTCTCGGCTTGATATTATTGAATTGCTGCTCAAAATTTCCAGCTTGACTTGATCCATCTCATGCCAAATTTTTAGGTCTTTTGCAAGTGAATCTAGACTTTGCTTGAAAGCTTTCAAAGTCCGATTCATCTTAACCCTTGCTGCTCTGACAGTGCTCAAAATATGTAGTGCCTTCTTAATCACTTGTGCACCTTGATTAATCAGTTGAGCTGCCCAAGAATCAACTACTTTGGCCTTCTGTACAATCTTCTCCAATTCCCTGATTGATTCTTCAAAGGTAAAAGAAGTTAATGGATTAAATTGCTTCGAAGAATTTTTTATTTTTAGAATCACCGTGATGGGTTGTGAATTCTTCTCTTTGAGCTCACACTTCTTTGCCAGTAATTCATCATATCCTTGAACCAATGAGGCTATCGAGTCCGTGGCATCATGCATGAGACCAAAATGTGTCTGTTTACCAAGTTCAACCCTGGTAAGCTTGTAATCTAACAACTGCATTTCTTTAGGTGGTTTCTCAACCAATGGCTCAACTATCTCAACATACTTCATTTTCTTTTCATCTATCACCACCCGTGAGACTTTTTTTTCCTTCTTTACAACCCTGGATTTAGGTTTTGCAATTTGCTGGAAATTAAACATATCAAGAGAGATTTCCTGCTTCTTCCTTTTGGGCGTAATTGAACTCAGCCATGGGGGTAATTCTAATGAGTTCACATTGGAGACAACAATTGTGGTTTTTGAAGAAACAGGCTCTACCTGTACCATAGTTATCACCTTATGAGAGGTATCAGTTTGAATTGCAACAGGCCTTTGCTCAAGTGGCAACACATGATTTACCTCTGTCATAAACTTATCAAAACTCAAGGCAGAAGTATCAACCTCCGAGAAAGGAATGCTGGACATGGCCACATAAGAAGGATTATCATAAAAAATTCTCTCCAAGTTTTCGTGAGAAGTTCGAATAGGAATCTCCACATTAGCACTAGCAACTGTACTAGGTTCCACAGGATCTACAAATACAATGGAGAAAGAATCTACATTTGTATCAATATCCATGGACATTTGAGGGATGACCGCATGAGGAGAGTCTGAGACTGCTGAAGGAGGTGATTTTGTTGTATTTTTCTCACAAGTATCATCTTCAGCATTAATAACATGTACCTGCACCTGTGATGTCTCTTTCCCTTTCGTTGATACTTCTGGTGGAGGAATTACCAAAGCTGTGCTAACCCTTAACTTGACTTTTGTACCAGAAGAAGAAGCACCTTCTTTAGATTTGTCTTTGATTTCAGACCTTTGCCCAACTGGACCAGCCAAATCATTCTCCGGTTCACCTTTGATCTTGATAGTCTTGACATTATTATCTTTCAACCAAGCATTGGTATTAGCGAGGATGGACTGAAAACGGTCAAGGATAGAGTCACAATCCTTTTTAGACCATTGCGGGGACGGGAGAGGAGCTTTTGCAACTTTTTGTTCAATGTACTCTGGATCTAGGATTTCTCCATCATCCACCATCCCTTCAAGGATTTTGGTTAAGTTAAAATCTACAATCTGCTCCAAGGTAAGCCTACTGTAGTCCATTCTTCTTATGTCTTCTTGAATACGGAGATCAACCCAGATATCTTCAAGGCGATGAACATGAGTGAAGGCTCTCTTGATTTTATCTTTCATCCCTCGATAGTCAAAATCTTTTCTCGGAATAAACTTCTTCAGCTTGATTTCTTGAAGCTTAGCCTCCATTGCCTTGGCTCTTTGAGAAGTGTTTATAGAATATTGACCAATCTGCAATGGATTGTGTGAAGAGATATTAACACCCAACTTGTGATTAGCAAGTTGTATAGCATGAACTGCCATTAGTTGTCTTGCCAACTCCATAAGATGGATTCTGTCAGTGGGATACCGGGGTAACATGTATGGTTGTCCCTCAAAACATCCAACTCTCATGTAAGTGAAAGTGGGGAACTGCAGAAACAAACAACCGTACTCATTCACTTTCTTCCAGGCTGCTTCAAAGACTCTACTCTTGAGTGATTTGTCAAAGAGACACATAGTGTGATCAAAGAAAGCATCTTGCACTCTCCTGTAATGAAGCCTACTGGGCCTTAGTGTTAGCTGATCATAATATTCCCAGACTGGCACCAATGATCTATTACCCTTGGTAGAAAGACTAGGAAACTGTTTGAGGGATGCAACAATATACACCAAGAATGAATTCATATAAAAAGTGAAAGTAGTATGAACTTGTGCCAATTGTCTACACAAGTTATCACTGATTAATTCTCCCCAAAAAACATGAGATTGCCCTTTCCTCATAAGCACGATGCACTTGTACATCCAAGTTTCAAACACATTGGAATATTTCAAACCTGCTAACCTGCTGAGAAGTGTAATCATATCACTTGCTTCTTTGATGAAGTCAGAACGATACAACTTAGGCCATCTGGAAAAGCAAGTTCGGGGAGTCTTCAACCACTTAGCACTAATGTGTCTAATGCAATCTGATTTTCTCTGTTTATAATGATCTGTTGCACTCTTCATTGTGATCTCAACATACAAAGGAGCTGCAGGTACTTTAAAGATCTTTTCAATTGTCTCAGCATCCAAACTTATTATGAAATTTCCATCTTCGTCCCTGATTGTCCTTGTTTCTTCATCAAAATGAGCAACACATGCATGCACAAATTCTGGTTCCAAGGCAGCCACTGGGAATGAAGAGACTAAATGAATATAACTTCTGAGAAGCAACTGCATCCCATGAGTCGGTGAGCCCTTTGTTCTTTCTAGGAACTCAGACATATCAACGTGCCCAATCTCCGTGTCTCTAATCTCATCAATGAGAGAAACCACCTGGGAGGGAGCGATCTCATTCAAATATTTATCATATTTAGACTTCATCTTCTTATTTGGAGGTGGTGCTGGCTCTTCTGCCATTGAACAAGAATCTGAAACACTATGATGAAAACTCAGAAGAGTAAGAACATCTTCAATAACTATGGGTGATTCCATGATGCCAAAATCTTAAAAACTAGCTATCCCACCAAGACTTGCTTAGTTTTTGAACTTATAACAACTTGTCATGACTCGAAGATGGCTTGGCGAATATGCTTTAGACGGCAATGGGAAGAAAATCGTATCTGGGAAGGTCATTTGCAAGTTCAACTTGTAATCGGGTCTTGGGAACCCGATTGCAAGTAATGAGTATTTTTTTAACAATGTATACTTGCAGTCGGTTCTTGAAGACTTGATTGCAAGTGATGCGGATATGATATGACGAATACATTTTGAAGGGATTTGCAAGCAAGGCGTAAGGCATATAAAAGCAATGTAAGCATTTTGAAAGCTTTGGAAGTATTTTGAAAGCTTTTTAATATATCCTTTACTTGCAGTCGGGTCTTAGAGACCTGATTGCAAGCATGCAAGAGATGAGATTTTAACCCTCAATACATTTCGAAAATGCATAACTAACTTGTGACCATGGGGACATCAAAAAGAAGAAAACAGAAAATAAAAACCAGGAAAACAAAAAGAAAAACAAAGACAAAAAAGTACCTTTGAAGAGCAAAAACGCACAGCTGGAAAGCTAACTTAAGAACCTTTGATTTGTAACCAGCACTTATAGATAAAGTGAGACAAAGACTCTTTTTCAAACACAACCAACTGAGTAATAAACCTCTCCTCAAGAAACGCAGAAACAAAGGGAATAAAATGGTGGAGAAAACACACCATGAAGAGAGAATGAGAAGACCAAGTCAAAATCGGGCTTTTAAGACATAAAAACAAGCTTCAGCAAAGACTTCGAACTTTCAAGCTTGATATCGGGCTTTTTAAATGCTTTTACAAGTGACTTACTCACAAACTCATATGGGTCGGGTCTTGAAAGACCATATGCAAGTAATTTTAGAAAAAAAGCACCTTATGCGTACTTGTAATCGGGTCTCCAAGACCCGATTGCAAGTGATTAACTTGACTTAAAACCTTTTTACTTGTAATCGGGTCTTGGGACTATTACAAGTGATCAAAACTTAAAAAGTAACTTTAAAAAGCCTCTTAACTTGCAATCGGGTCTTGGGACCCCCATTACAAGTGAACAATAAAACTTAAAAGTGACTTAAAAAGTACTTTAAGTGAAATCGGGTCATGGGGACTTGATTGCAAGTAAAAGTATCACTTGCATTTTAGAACTTGAAACCCCCACACTTGTAATGAGACATCCAAAACCCGACTAGAGGAAGAAGAGACATAAAAACAAGACCAAAAAGGACTCAAAACTAAAACGAAAATGACCAAGACCACCTAAGACCTTATAGAATATACAAGGCACGATTTTCCCTTGAGAAATGTGCATTAGAGAAGCCAAAAATACGAATTTTTGGAGAAAAATTCATATAGGTTGTCCAATTTTTGCTTTGCAAAAACTGACGACAACATTCATCATAGTAACATCAGTAGATATATCCATAAACATCTCAAACTGATTGCAATAAACATCACTCATATTGGTGGGAGCTAGAAATAATTGCTCTAACTCTATAAATCCTCCCACAACCTACTACCAAGAAGCTTGTAAGTACTTAAAGTCCATCTACCCATAAATTGATGTTGCCATAATTAACGTGGAAATGCTAGGGCAACAACTGTCATAAATCATTACCCTGAAAACATAGGAAATGTGTGGGAATGACCAAAAGAACTCCTCCAATAACCATATTACCTCTACTAATCAACACCAACTGAGAATTACTCCACTGTTGGGCTGGAGGTATTGGCCAATCTATTTGCATGTTATCATTCAATGCCCTATGTAGGCTGATTGGAAAGTGGACAGCAGTACCAACTTTGAAGTTTTGTCCACCACTCCAATTTAGAATCAACATCTCATCCCTGGTAATTGCACCTGGATCTCAAATCCTACGATCTTCACCAATCATGCTCACACATACTCTCCCATACTTGCTGAAACAAAATATGATAGCAATGTTAAGTTTGAAAAAATGGATGTATAACCATCTCGAAATTGCCTTGTTTGTCATAATTTGGTGACCCCCTATCAACACCTAACCTCCAAGTGTTAGAGTGGCAATCCAATGCACACAAACCCAAGTAATCAGCTGTAGTCCTCAATGCAGGGTTTGATAAATTTGTGTACAATGGCATAGAACAACCACTATTCATCTAGGAGTAAGACAAAAACCTTTGCACCAAATTTGAAAATTCTCCCACTTGCTGCAAATTGATAAAGTTATACCAACTCAATAAACTAGGAATATGATATTCTTGAAAATTGACTACAAATGAATGATGAACATGTTTAAAATTAGGAATCCTCAATGCTTCAATTGATAAACCTCTCATGGAAGTGCCTTCCAAAGTGACAAAAAGTGGTGTCTTCATAAAGAAAGAATTATCAAATCCATTATGGAATGTCAACCTTCTTGTGTACCTTGGATCCATCCACACTATCTCATACTTGTCTATGAAATTTTGAGTGCCAACATAATACAAAGTCACCTACATGAGACTTATCTATCTACTTGTGATTATCAAATTCATGCAAAGACAATAGACTGCTGTTAACACTCATAAAATTCATATTCTCTTCATCATTTTCAATGGTGTCTTCATAAGTCTCATGCATACCTTCTTCCAATTCTGAATGCTCATCGTTAGCTGTTGATACATGAAGTGTATCATACTAAAAACTGCCCTCATTACCTGTTATATCAGCTAACTCATGGCTGCAAGCTGCACCTCTATGTGAGAAATGATCCTCAAGCAAGTTCCAATCTTTATTAACACATCGAACCTCTCCAATATGAGGAGTGTTGAAATCATTATGCGACATTTCATCCTTATGGAGTTCATCAATCCCTCCAACAATTTGTTTGATCTCCATAATCCTTGCATTACTTTCCTGTTTCTTGGGTGTGTCCGCAGATTTTTTGCTTTGTATATTGAAAGGTGAGTCGTACTTAACTGTAATGTCCCTTATCCCGATTTGCCCTAGAATTTGCCTATCAATCAAAAAATCCACAAACTAGGGCTAGGGATTTCACCTTATCAAATAAATAACTCCTTTAATGATGCAATCTTGGAATGAAACCAGCATTCACCACATGAACAACATTCCCCAATATGTATATATACATATTTGTTAGTAGTAGACAATTGCATCACATTTATAGATTATCACTAACACAACATATTATAACTAGGAGGAACATGGTGGGTCCGCTTGAAGCCATATGCCAAGCCCTTTGAAGAGAGTGTAGACCACACCCTCCCTCTTGGCGACTTGTACCTGCTTTCCCCATCCATGTCACAACCTTGTAAGACACTTGCCAACTTGTGGGAATGGGTGGAGATTGCGAGTGGGCTCCCTTGGCTCTCACCACTACACCTCAGGCCCTACCTTGGGCAGAGGTCATAAGTGGGCTTTGGCCCCTACCACTGGCACCTCAGGCCCTTTCCACATGTTGGATTACAGGCAGTTAGTGCAATTCTAATTTAATTCTGATAAGAAAAATCCATTTAAGACTTATAAGCAATATGCAGGTGTAAATTATCATTTCCCTGCTAGCAGAGTCAAAGCTTCATATGTATGCTAGATAACGAATAGCAGGTTTTGAAGAATCAGATCCAATGTACACTCAAGGTAGCAAATAGCAGATTAGTATCAGATTGATATAAAGAACATACAACATTAGACCGATATATAAGTAATCAGCAACTTACAGACCATACCCAATGGGTAGATATGTTTAATAGCAATGACAGAGATACACCTGTTGATGTAAGACGATCTGCTAATCTAGGCGCTGTTATTTCTTGTGCTGATATCTTTCTTCCTCTTCCTTGATTGATGCCCCTTTGGTCTTGGATTGATCTCCTTTATAGGTTGATTTCCTAAGAGCCATATCCATCCCTTGGACTAGGGACGTGTCTTTATGGATTTGCTGCTCCTTATGACTAACTATTGTAATTACTTCCTTCTTGAATCTATTCGCTGTATCAAGGAAGGTTTGACTGATGTCTTTGAATGCATTGTGTCCTTTTGTAATCGCTGCTTTTGGAAGCCGATAGACTAAGGATTGCTGCATGATTAGTCTAATTGCTTGAATAGGAATTGCTTTATCTATAGTTTCACTAATATTTATATTAGGAATAAATACTTCTGTGGGGCATTCATATTAATATTTATTCATTTATGAATATTATGGGTATTTATTTAGTTTAGGGCATAGGTTATTCTATTCATGATGTTTTATATCATATATTACCATTATAATATATCAGATTCATGATATTATCATTATAATATCTGTTATTCTATAATATTTATATCATAATTATAATATTTATCTATGATATTAATGTTTAAATGGTAATTATATTTTGATAATAATAATTATAATAATGGTATTTACATGGCAATTACTTATATTTATATTTTGGTATTTGTTCGATTTTGTTATTTTTGTTTCAACATCTCATATTTAGCATTACAATTTCGGGGACATGACATTAACAGGAAGCAAAGATCATCAATTGTAATGTCCCCATTTTTAGGTCCTCTTGCTCTACAATTGGAGGTGACTTTCTGGGTTTGTGTCAGCTTGATCAAAGGGATAATTTAAAGATTCCAATGAGCTCAGGTGGTTTGGAGGACTCATATGCCACTTTCTAGTGTGATTTTCGGCTTCTGGTGTGCGAGTAAGTCGCCTGATTGGCTCCATTTATCATTATTCTTCATAGGGATCACTCTAGTGTAGTGAGTTTTCGTTTTGGATGCATTCCGACAGTTTCTTCAAAATGGGTGTATTAATGGCTTTATTTTAATTATTTTACTAAGGTCGCTAAATATTATTTAAAATATTTTAAAAGCACCTTAGTGTTATAGCTCATCGGAACTAGGATGAGATGTTTTAAATCATGGATGTATAAAACAGGGACCCTACTGTTGTGACCTTTTCACACATCACCCCATCCAAGATGGGGACCCCCTAATTTTTGCTCCATTTTGGTCTTTTGGCTTTGGTTCTCTCTGTCTCTGATCTTTCGTCCTTCCAGGGATGTCCCGTTTGACCTCAGTTGAAGTAATTGACAAATTTAGGGTTTCTATCCTTTAGACCAATTTGAGGTCAAGATTGAGTTACTACGGTGAGATCTAAGTGCAACAACACATTCAGAAAGCTCAAGGCAGAATCCCTTTGAAATCTCACTGAAATCCGACAACATACTATTTTTAGTAAGTACCTAATTTGAGACTTGTTCCTCAGGATTTCGGGATTCTAACTACTTCAGCACGTTCAGGCAACTTCAGAGTGCTTACACATGAAATTTGAACAGATTCAGACAACTGGCTATTTTTAGCAGTTCAGCCTTCGGAGGCTAATTCCAAGGTTTAGACAAGTAATTCTCCGATAAATGACAGGAGAATTGATCTGGGTTTTCCAAGACCTTCGCGATGATGTAACATGCAAGCCGAGATGGTGACTTTCAGGGTACAGCTTTCCAAGGCTATTTTTAGGGTTTGCATGCAGGAATTTTCAATGCATGTTCAGATATTCCATCTGGGTTTCGCAAGAGCTTCGCAGTGATATGACATGCAACTGGATCAGATCAGTTTTCAAGGACTTACTATTTTTAGCCAGTGTTAGAACTTTGACCAGTTTTTTGGGTTTTTTGAGATCCCACGGGCACTGTGACATGCAAACTCGTCCGACATCCGATGTACCACTTTCTGGACACTTACTATGAATAGCAGCTTCAGTCCAACAGCTACCTAGCACTTCATTCCAGTGAGCAGAACGACAAACAGTATAAATCAGGAGCAGTCGGGAGCGCATGCAAGTCAGATTAGGGTTTCCCATGCTATGTCTAAAAATAGATGAAGCAAAGTGCAGAGATGTCAAAACGAAGCAAGCCACCATGATCAGCATCCTTCGGGCTACCTACTGGCAAATTTTGAGCAAAATCGGAGGACTTACTATTTTTAGTAAGTCAGGACTTTACTATTTTTAGTAAGTTAGGACGGCTAAAAATAGCAGGTCTGCGCTGGAAGTTGGTATGAACAGAGCACTCAAGTTATCATGATCAGACATAGCAAGTTTCAGGTCGAATGGAGCTACTGAAGACAGGCAACTTTGAAACTTACTATAAATAGCAGGTGGCTAAAAATAGCGCGTCATCACTAGAAGCAAGTATGAACAAGTCTCTCACACCATCAAAAGCAACTGGAACAAATTTCAAAGCAAACAAAGATACGAAAATTGATCAATTCTAGGGTTTGGTAAAAATAGCAAATGGCTAAAAATAGCATGTACTGTGCTAGATAAGGTGTGAACAGGATAGCAAAACCAAGTGGAGGCACAGCCACGTCAGCTCTAATTCAAAACAGGGTGAAATGCAACGAAACCCTAATTTTACTAAAAATAGAAAGCCAAGGTCACCTAGGGCGTTGGAAATCTATAAACAACAGCTGACAGGCAACACCCTCATATACGCCCAGGAGGAATAAAAGATACAAAAATTTCTAAGTATGAGATTTCCTTGAGCAAAGATGAAATGCGCCTTCCAGAGGCATGAAAATTCTCCTAAGGCATGGAAATTTCGCTAAAGCATAGAATTCGTCCTCACAAGGTCAAAATGCGCTTGAGGGAGGTGAAAGGTCAAGCTTGGGTGTGGATTTTCCATCTCACATAGTGAAATGCGCTTGAGAAAGGAAGTTGCCAAGGTGAAATGCGCCTAGGGAAGGTGGAAGGTCACCCAAAACATGAAAATATTCAAGAGACATTCCAAAATTTCCCAAGGCATCCTAAAATGCGCCCAAAGAAGGAAGTTGCCAAGGCTAAATGCGCTTGAGGAAGGTGAAAAGATACCTAAGGCGTGGAAAGTTTTCCACACATGATGAATGCGCCTAGGACATTGAAACAACAAAGCCAATATGCGCCTGGAGGAGCTGAAGAGTCACCTAAAATAAGTAGAATTCCCCCTCACACTAGCAAATGCGCCTAACATGGAAGTATGCAAGTCAAGATGCGCTTGAGGAAGCTGAAGGGTCACAAGGTAATTCAATCTTTCCTTTGCAAATGGCAAATGCGCTTGAAGGTGGAAGTAGCCTAGCCCATATGCACCAAAGGGAGGTGAAGAGTCAAGGCAAGACGTAGGGTGATGAAGTTGAAATGCACTCAAGTGAAAGTCTAGTAGGCTAAATGCGCCAAGGGGAGATGAAAGGTCAAGCTAAGGCGTGGGAATTCCTCTTCTCCATGGCATATGCGCCCAAGGTAAAACGTAGAAGGTCAAAGGTAAAAGCTAAAAGCTAAAGGCGTGGGTGGTGAATGAAATGCGGTTGAAGATGGAAGCTACCTATGGCATTTGCGCTCAAGGAAGGTGAGGAGTCACCATATGCTAAGGGGGCGTGATTTTTAAAAGACCAAGGATTATTTATTTTTCCTCTTCACATCATGAAATGCGCCTAGTGAGTGGGGACTTGAAGAGTAAAAAAATTGCTAAGTGAGAAAAAGAAATGTCTAGGTGTGGAATTGCCTAAGGAATGAGATGGAAGAATAACATGCTATATGCGCCCTTCAGAGGGTAAATGATAAAATTTATATTTTTAAATAATTCCTTAGGTATTTTCTACAGGGGAAAATGAAGAGTATGAATGAAGACGGTGTTAATTTCCAAGGTTATGAAAATTTTTAGAGGGAAAATTCTTCAGGGAAAAAAATAAAGAAAACTTGCTAAGGCCAAGAAGCTTGAAATTGCAGGAATGGAATACATCCGGAGGGGAAGAAATAAACATTAGCCATTTTTATTATTTTTAAATAATAAAAATTAAAAGTACCCCTTCGTCCGGATACACATGAAAACGATGGATTCTGGAAGGATTTTTCTTCTGGGTATTAAACATCTGCAATCCAGAAGTGAGTCAAGCTTACTCCACACTGTGACCACATCGTTTCGATGGGTATTTTGCCCAGTGCCTATTTTAAATAAAATTCCTAAGGCAAAATTGAGAGATTTCTCTAAGGCAAATGAACGAAATGAATGAGAGGCTTCGCTAGATAATTTTGCCAAAGCGAAGACAAGATCAAATGACTTAGCCAGACGGTTCGAAATTGTTCAAGGAAGTGAACGATTTAATATTTTAAGAAATTAAATGCGACGAGGCAAACCTGTGCAGAGATGATGAATTCATAATTCTAGAAGATGCCTCAGATGACAAGTGTTACAATCGGGAAAAGAGGGGGAAAATGAATTCGAAAATATGCTAAGTATAGCCTCTGCAGGAATTCGACCAGGCTATAAGATTTTAAAATCCTCTTCATTCCTCTCACCAGTTGCAGAATGCAAAATATTGGCTAAGTGAAAAGTACGAATTCCTGAAGAGGTTGCAGTTGCTGAAGAGTTTGAAATTGTGAGAGAGTTGGAGGTTGCTAAGTATGAATTTGCAAAAGTTGAAGTTGCTGAAGGAAGTGCGACTTGACTTGCTGAGGTTGCAGTTGCTGAGAGGCACGAATTCCCAAGTTGCCAGTTGCTACATATGTTGAGAAGGTGTGGCTTTGAAGAAGTTTTATTCGACTGCTGAAGTAAACAGAGTTAAGTCCGGAGTTGCTGAAAAATCTAAAGTTTAAAAGGGCTGCATTTGCTGGAAGTTCGTACTTGTGAAGACATTTACAAGTTGCTGAAAGTACATTCATTCTAGAGGAAAAGTACAAATTTATAAGAAAAGTCTCAAGAGCTGCTGCAAATACAGAAATTTCACAGCTGAAATCAACAAGACAGTCGAGAATGGCTGAATCAAGTAGAAGAGTTCAGGCACAAGGTGTAGATTGAGGACTTTTGGGCAAGTGCAGTGGATGAGATCGAAGTCAGAAAAAGAATGTTTTCTCGGATACTGTTGGTGATGGTCAGAGAGTGTGAGATCATCCCAATACCATATCAGATTGAGGAAGATATAAACGTTGTACAGGCTGACTACGAGACAGTAAGAGATACGCCTCTGCCACTCCTAGATTGGTTTGAGCCAGAGATCACTGACTTGGATACACTTTGTATCCCAGTCTTGACATTTACACGGAGTTGGGTAGAGAGGCACGTCAGCCGACTCAAGGGAAGGTCAATTCCCCTTACCTACAATTTGATGGGAGACAGCAGATTACTGACAACTAATCAGAGGAGGCGGAATAATCCAACTCCAGAGCCTAGAGGAAAGGAGCCAGTTCGACCTGAGCCTGTGGTAGTTGAGGAGTCCATGCATACGCGATCTCGGACACATTCTCCAAGCTTACAGGAGGTGTCGTTTGTTGATCAAAGGGAGAGATTGGATGTGGAGAATCAGCCACCTCGTAGAGAATCAGTGGGTCAGAGCATCAACATGCCCCAAGAAGATCATCAGCAAGAAAATCAGCAAGAGACAGATGAGGGGACGGCTATTGATACTCAATTTTTGCAGGAAATTGAGGCGGCTCTCGAGGGTGATGCTACTTCGGATCAGGATGCCCAGAGCTTGGGAGACACTGAGCCTATTGATGACGGTGAGCCTCGTCAGAACGATGGCAGAGGAGAGGTTCACGAGGTAGAGGCCGAGGTGGAACAGCCTTTTATTATATCAGACATGCGGCAGGAGGTGCTAGAATGGCTAAGGGATAGGATGAGGCATGATTTTGTAGATGAGACCGATCCCGCAGCCGAAATGGAGGAGTTGTTATAGAGGATCAGTGCACCTCCAGCAAAGAAAAAGGCTAGGAAGTTTTCCAAGATCTCAACAGATGATGATGGGTCTCGAACCTTGCATATGGCAGTTCCTCTGGTAGAATGTGATAGGGACGAGGCCGTTCCTGAGAACTATGTTGTGACAACCATGGAAATAGGCCGCCCTACTGGAGCACAAGTGGTAGAGGAGTGCGATAATTCCTATCGAGCACTCAAGGATAGATTGTCCCATGTTGAGGGCAAATACAAAAGGTTGAAGGTAGAGCACAAGACACTGATTGGCAGACAAATGGGTTGCCAGTGTGCGTACAGAAACAAGAAAGTTCATGGAAGATCTTGCACATGCCTATGGGCAAGCTTCCGATATTATGGCTAGAGTGGAGGCAGTTAACCATGCTTGGGGTGAGGCTCGCATCTATCAAACGAGAGTTGTTCTCTGTTTAGGGGCTTTGATGAGCATACCTCAACAGACTTTGGTTGAGGGAGGTGTTATCTAGCAGGGGGATAGATACGACTTCGCCAGATGGTATTCTTCAGTAGTCACAAGCAAAGGATTCTACGATGCATCACAGGCAGATTCTGTCAGGGTCAGAAAAGCCATGACGAACATCTTAGAT
This sequence comes from Sequoiadendron giganteum, assembly GCA_007115665.2. Taxonomy (NCBI): domain Eukaryota; kingdom Viridiplantae; phylum Streptophyta; class Pinopsida; order Cupressales; family Cupressaceae; genus Sequoiadendron; species Sequoiadendron giganteum. Next base: position 524,515,579 of record CM021109.1, on the reverse strand, counting down.
GGAATCCTCAACACATTGGAGGCAATCTTTTGCCAGGAGGTTGATTGCTGAAGAGGTAACTGTAGAAGGATTGAAAGACAGATTGACGCCATTCTTCTCTGAGGTGAAAACCTTCACACAGGATGATTTTGAGAACACGGCCATGTTCTCCAGTATCATACAGAACACCCAGAATGCCCTTGTTGCCTGGAAGAAATCATGTGCCTGGCATGGGCAAACAGTTGCAGTTTTAGTGTTTTAGCTAGACCATATTCCTCCTATCTCCGATCAGGAAGTTGAGGCAGTTTTGGCTAGATTCATCAGATTTGCAGCCAGCGAGAAGGAGAAAGGAAATGCCCTTCTGGATGATGATCTTTTGGAGGAGGACGACGTGCATTGATGGTGGTTAGTGGTGCATTGATGAGGAGTGGAGGGCGCATTCATTGCGCCACTCCTCTCGGTGGCGGTTTTTAGGGTAGAAGCCCTAATTAGGGCATGGGTGGCTCAATTTGAGCCCTTTATTGTAATAAGATCTGAACCGTCCACTAATTGGATTCATTATAAAAGGGGCATCCCCCCTCATTTGTAAACGGTTAGAATTAGAATCAGAGATAGATCAGAGCTAGACAGAGATAGAGATTGATAGAAGTTAAAGTAGAGCTAGGAGTTAGCTTAGTTGGAAAGGAAAGAAAGACTTTCCCTTTGAAAGTTTTTGCAAAAGATTGTTGTGTAAGACTCTCATTATATAAAGATTTCATTGATTGGTGACTTCGTTTTGTGTTATGGGCAGTTGACGAGATCTTTTTGTCTTTCCAATTCGAATAGAGTAAAGTAAAGTAGATTTGTTTTCATGCAAGTAGAATTAATTGTGGAATGTGACATTAGTTTGGGAATATCTTCCCGTATCCATACCACTGACGGACTTGCTGACGGTAAGTCTGCTCCCGCGTGGTCAATTGGAATCTCAGCACTTAACTTCAATTGTGTTCAATGTGCCCACTTGCTTCGTTGTGAAGGGGTGTGCACGGTGAATCTCAATTTGAACATTTTATCCATCCTTTGAAGATTGCACCAGCTTTGTCAGAGTTGTCCGTAGGTGAGACGAAACAAAGTTTGGTTTGAAGATTGTTGAAGCTAATCCTTGCATTCCACCCGTAGAAATAGATAGTAGAACTCCTATCCCTACCTCCTTTAAATTCAACATTTTCCGATCCGTTCAAATACCAAAGCATCATAGTCAAAACCCTTCATTTGCTTGAGCATATAAAGTCGAACAATTACGTAAGTCCCCTTGGAATACCCAACATATTCACATTAACAACTGAGTCTATTCGCATTAAAGGAAACTTGGAGTCGACCGCATGAACTTTCACGCAATCTTAGCATGCGGAACACTTTGATCAAGAGAGAATAGATTGGCCGTTGGACATTTTATTCTGTGCTGGCGTTGTCATAAAACACACGTCAACACCTACGTGTCAAATTATGATTATTTTAATTAAAAAGTCCTTTTTGGAGCTAAAATGGAGTTTTAATTAAAAAGTGAATTTTAAAATATAAGCTTTTGTTAGTGTTTGTAGCTTAGGGAGATATTTTCTCCTAAGTTAATATAATAATTAATTTATAAGGCAAGTCGGCCTTAATCACAAAACATGTTTTATATTTGCTATTTATCGAAAGGGCCAACCTAGGTGAAGAGTCGCCTTGCTTGTGAAGAGTCTCCTTGCATTGTATATATAGGAGATGTTCATCCATTTAATCAATCAATTCAATAACTTCAAATTTTCACCTTAGCAGTAGATCGAACTACTCAATGAGGATCATATTCTTTTGTATCTTTGCATCAAGGAGTGATGCTATTATTCTTTGTATTAATTCACCCTTGAGAAGGGTTTGATTGTAAAGCAATTTTTTGCTCTTATTTTGCACTTTCTGATATATGAGAGATATATTGTTGCTGGGTTTTTTCTCCCTCGAGTAGGAGGGTTTTCCCAAGATAAATTCTGTGTTCTTTGCTCACTGTGTTGCATTTTCTGCTTATTGATTTCCGATCCTAAAACTAATATGGTATCAGAGCGGGTTTAAAGGAAGTATTGATCAGGATTTGAGTTTATGGAGCGTAGCTTCTGGGACAAGTGGGGACGAAAACCTCCACGAGTCTGGACATGGTAGGACGTAGTCCCTTACATGTGATTCTTGATTTCCCTCCTGTAGGCGCCGAGTCTACTGTTTGCTAATTTGATTTCTATGCCTAGCGATTGCTCGTTTCAATTGTGGCAGAGCCACAGGTTCGACATCCACCATTATCAACATACCTCCCTCAAGTAAGCTACAACGACTATTGTAGATCCCGCAACTCATTGTTACGAAATTGTCATTCCTCTCTGAAGTCGATCTTGCACAGGAGCGGAGATTCTAGCAGTTGTGAGTCAGCCACCTAGTCTTTACGACAGTCTACCGAAGTGCTTTGTCGTGAAACTTTTCCCGGATACCATATCGATTGCATATGTTCAAGGTCGGGTTTGTGCGTTGGGTATTCCCGTGCATACGCATTGGAGGAACTGTGCATCAACCGCAGGTGTGAGGAATCATTCTTGGTCATCAACAGGACACAACCGCGACTCACATAATACCCGACATTATCTGAAGGCACTTTCGTGTGTGGAGTGATAAAGCTATGTTCATTACCACGAATTGTAACATTCCTATATGCGATTGTCTTCATACATAACTCGTGCAACCTCCATCCTTGTTGCCGTAATTGTTGTGATTGTGCCAGTGATCCTAATCTGTGATCCAGTCAATCCTATGCTTATATATGTCGTAGCCTGGAGTGGTGTAACTTTTGTGGAAGATCATTTTTCTGAGTGCACGACTTATGTAGTCTTGATCTGTATTCAGTCTGATTCGGCATATTACAATAATATTCTATCTCTATTATCATCTTCTGTTGTTGTTTGCAAGTTGTGATTGGTATAATTGGCATATTCGGTATTTGAGATATTTTAGTAATGAAGGACCTGTTGACTTGTGTTTTATGACAACACCAACACAGAATAAAAATGCCCAACGGTCATTCTATTATCTCTTGATCAAAGTATTCTGCATGCTAAGATTGCGTGAAAGTTCATGCGTTCAACTCCAAGGTTCCTATAACGCGAATAGACTCAGTTGGCTAATGTGAATATGTTGGGTATTCAAGGGGACTTACGTAGTTGTTCGATTTTGTGAAGCAGTTAAGATATAAATGATTTGACAATATTGCTCTGATTCCTAAATTAACTGGGAAATACTGAATGTAAAGGGATAGGGATAGGAATTCTACAATCTACTTCTAAAAGGTGGAATGTGAGGATTAGCTTCAACAATCTTCAAACCAAACTTTGTTTCGCCTCCCCGTCGGACAACTTTGACAAAGTAGGTGCAATCTTCAAAGGATAAATAAGATATTCAAATTATGGTTCAACATGTGCACCCCATCACAACGATGCAAATGAACACATACAAATCACAATCGAAGTTAGGTTCCGAAATTCCAGTTGACCACGCAGGGCGGACTTACCATCAGCAAGTTTGCTAGTGGTATGGATAAAAGAAGACTTGTCCAAACTCAACACCACATTCCATAATTAACGACTACTTGCATGAATTAGAAGTCTATTTTACTCTATCTATCTTGAATCGGAAAGATGAAATGGCCTTGCTAGCTGCTCATAACAAAAGAAGAAATCACCAAGCAATGAAACTCTTTGTATTATGAAAAGTGTTCACAACAACCATTTACAAAACCTTCAAAGGAAAGTTTTCTTCCCTCCTCAATCTAAGCTAACTTCTAAGCTAAATGCTATATGCCTTCTATTCTCTAGCTCAACTCTATCTCTGATTCAATTCTAATTCTAATTATTTACAAATGAGCGGGGATGCCCCCTTTTATAATAGGCCCAGTCCAGTGGACGGTTCAGATCTGATTACAATAAAGGGCTCAAATTGAGCCACCCATGCCCTAATTAGGCTTTCTGCCCTAAAAACCGCCACTGAGAGGAGTGGGGCAATGAATGTGCTGTAGATTCTACACTCCTCGTTACGAACCACTAACTGCCATCAATGCACGTCGTCACCCTCCAAAAGGTCATCATCCAGAAGGGTGTTTCCCTTCTCCTTCTTGCTGGCTGCAAATCTGATGAATCTTATTGCCTCAATTTCCTGATCCGAAATGGGAGGAATGTGATCCAACTGAAACTCCAAAACTGTAACTGTTTGCCCATGCCGGGCACATGATTTCTTCCAGGCAACAAGGGCGTCCTGGGTGTTCTGTATGATACTGGAGAACGTGGCTGTGTTCTCGAAATCATCCTGTGTGAAGGTCTTCACCTCAGAGAATAATGGTGTCAATCTGTTCTTCAATCCATCTGCAGTTACCTCTTCAGAAGTCAACCTCCTGACAAAGATTGCCTCCAATGTGTTGAGGATTCCATCTAAGATGTTCGTCATGGCCTTTTTGACTTTGACATAATCTGCCTGTGATGCATCGTAGAATCCCCGGCCTGTGACTACTGAAGAATACCATCTGGCGAAGTCGTATCTATCTCCCTGCTGAATAACACCTTCCTCAACCAAAGTCTGTTGAGGTATGCCCATCAAAGCCCCTAGACGGAGGACAACTCTCGTCTGATAGATGCATGTCTCAACCCAAGCATGGTTAATTGCATCCGTCCTTGCCATAATATCGGAGGCTTGCCGATAGGCATGTGCAAGATCCTCCATAAACTTCCTTGTTTCCGCATGGACGCTGGCAACCCATTTGTCTGCCTGTTGTGCCATTCTCTTCAAATCCTCTAACCCACTGATTGACTCCTTGGAAAATTCAGCTGGAAGCTGAATTGCCGGATTCTCTTGTCCACAAGGACGGGACAAGTGCTGTTAGTAGCCAATCAACGTCTTGCGCTCTACCTTTAGTTTCTTGTATTTTCCCTCAACATAGGACAATCTGTGCTTGAGTGCTCGATAGGAATTATCGCACTCCTCTACTACTTGTGCTTTAGTAGAGCGGCCAAGTTCCATAGTTGTAACAACATAGTTTTCGGGAACGGCCTTGTCTTGATCACACTCCACCCGAGGCACTGCCATATGTAAAGTTCGAGACCCATCCTCATCTGTGGATATTTTGGAGAATTTCCTAGCCTTTTTCTTTGCTGGAGGTGCGTTGATCCTCTGTAATAATTCCTCCATCTCAGCTGCGGGATCAGTCTCATCCACAGGATCACGCCTCATTCTATCCCTTAGCCATTCCGGCACCTCCTGTCGTGTGTCTGATATAATAAAAGGCTGTTCTACCTCGGCCTCTACCTCATGAACTTCATTTCTGCCTTCGCTTCTGCGAGGCTCATCATTATCAATGGGCTCAGTGTCTCTTGAGCTCTGGGCATCCTGATCTGAAGTAGCGTCACCCTCGAGAGCTGCCTCAATTTCCTGCTGAAACTGAGTATCAGTGGCCGTCCCCTCATCTGTCTCTTGCTGATTTGCTTGTGGGTTATCTTCTCGGGGCATGTTGATGCACTGGCCCACTGACTCTCTACGAGGTGGCTGACTTGCCACTCGCACCGTTTGCTCTAAATCCAATCTCTCCCTCTGATCAACAAACAATGACACCTCCTGTAAGCTTGGAGAATGTGCCCGAGATGGCGTATGCATGGATTCCTCAACTACCACAGGCTCGGGTCGAACTGGCTCCTTTCCTCTAGGCTCTGGAGTTGGATTACTCCGTCTCCTCTGATTAGTTGCCGGTAATCTGCTGTCTCCCATCAAATTGTACGTGAGGGGAATTGACCTTCCCTTAAGTCGGCTAACATGCCTCTCTATCCAACTCCGTGTAAATGTCAAGACTAGGATACAAAGTGTATCCAAGTCAGTGATCTCTAGCTTCGACCAATCTGGGAGTGGTAGGGGCATATCTCTCACTGTTTCGTAGTCAGCCTGTACTACGTTTATGTCTTCCTCAATTTGATCTGGTACTGGGATAATCTCACACTCTCTGACCATCACCAACGGTATCCGAGAGAACATCCTTTTCCTGACTTCGATTTCATTCGCTGCACTTGCCCAAAAGTCTTCGATCTGCACCTTGTGCCTGAACTCTTCTGTCAATATCCATCTGATGTTTCGGTGGGGATCGTAGTAGTGCCTGCTGGTGTGATAGGAAAGGTGAAAGAATTGGAGCTCCGCTTCTACCTCTGTTGCTGCCTGCAGCGATGGGCTGATTTCATCTGAATTCTTCGTGGTAATTGGGAATCCAAGTCCACCTTTCTTCTTCTTCTTTTGAATCTTATCATAGGCAATCAATTGCCTAGATACCTCTAGCAGCACTATCTTGTTTGTGGGATACCGAGGCAATCTGTATGGATAGGAGGAAAATCGCTGCAGCCTTATGTAGGTGAATTTTGGAAATTGGATAAATCAACATCCGAACTTCTCAATCAGTTCTTGTGCCTCCCTTGATATTCTGTGATGGGTTCTTTGCTGCAGCGTCCTCGTTAAGTGCATAGTAAAGGCATCATTGACCCTCTTGTAATTAGTTGTGCTTGTCAAATGCAACTGTGGACAAACCTCATATATTTTAAACTGATGGGAACCGCAACCGATTGGTTCCTTGTAAGAGATCCCCTGTATCTTGTCATGCGAGCCAGCATATAGACAAGGTAGGAGCCCATGTAAAATGCCTTCGTTCTCCTCACGCCACTAAGCTGCTCATGTATGCTATCACTGATCATCAGTGCCCAATCCATGTAATCTTTTCCCTCTAACACCAAGTTGACGAAATAGAACATCCAAGGTTCAAAGATGAACGCTTGGGGACATCCTCCAACTCTGCTTAACATCATGATCAGATCACCAAACTCCTGCCTCAAATCCTCCGAGACTATCTGTTTGGGCAATTTTGTGCGAGTCGGCTTGGGTTTAATCATCCAACTAGTATTTATCAAATCAGCACACCGGTCTGTGGTGGATGAGTACATCTTTCCAGCTCTTTCTTTTGTCTTGTAGATCATCTTCTCATGGACTGGAATCCTGTATGCCTCTCCGATTGCTTCAGGTGTCAGGTTGGCCAACACCTTGCCATTTGGCGTAGTGATTGTCCTCTGCTCTGCATTGTAGTGGTGGGCGCATTCCATGATGAGTTCCGGGCACCGGATAGCTAGCGGAAAGTTGGCAGCTGCATACAGTCCACTTCTGACAATACTATGCGAAGTCACTGATGGGTGATGGCCTCCAATCCCCATTATCCTTCTCCTGAATGCCTCCAGGTTGAATGAGCCTAAGTTCATGTTAGCTAGCCTGTCGAGCTTTGATGAAAATTTTGACTCTGGCAAGAATGACTTGCCCAGTTTTTTTGATCAACGCCTGTTTGGACTCGGTGTGGTTGTTTTTGCCTGCAGCTCTTCTGCTTGATTCAGCCATTCTGCAAAAAGGCAAGATAGTTAGACGACAAGATTTTAATAAAATAAAGTAATCACCGTTGAGGGTGCCAACAGATTTTTTAAATAAAAAGGCTGCAACACTTCTGCCATTTCCAACTGCAAACCTCAATTGTCTTGTTCACTTCAGCTGTGAAATTTCTGTATTTGCAGCAGCTCTTGAGACCTCTCTCAAACTCGTATTTCTCTTCTAAAAGAAACGTACTTTCAGCAACTTGCAGATGTCTTCACAAATTCGAACTTTCAGCAAATGTAGCCCTTTTCAACTTCAGATTTCTCAGCAACTTCAGACTTAACCTCGTTTATTTCAGCAATCGAATGAAACTTCTTCACTAAGCCATACCTTCTCAGCAACTGCAGCCTCTGGCAACTAGGAAATTCGCACTTCTCAGCAACTGCAGCCTCAGCAAGCTAAGTCGGACCTCCTTTAGCAACTTCAACTTCTGCAAATTCGCACTTTTCACTTCAGCTCTCTCACAATTTCGAACTCTTCAGCAACTTCAACCTCTTCAAAAATTCGTACTTTTCACTTCAGCAACTGGTGAGAGAAATGACGAGGACCTCAAAATCTTATAGCCAGGCCGAATTCCTGTGGAGACTATTCTTAGCAAATTTTCGAATTCGTTTTCCCTCTCTTTTCCAGTTGTAACACTTGTCATCTGAGGCATCGAAATCTCAAGTCTCTAGAATTATGATTTCATCATCTCTGCATAGGCCTGCCTCGTTGTATTTGGATTCTTTAAAATATTGAATCAATCACTTCGTTGAACAACTTCGAATTGTTTGGCTAAGTCGTTTGATCTCTCCTTCGTTTTGGCAAAATCATCCAGTTCAAACCTCTAGCGAAATGATATTCATTTTATTTGTTTGCCTTAGAGAAATTCCTCAAATTTGCCTTAGAAAATTTATTTGAAGTAAGCACTGGGCAAAATATCCACCGGAACGATATGAGTGAGGCGCGGAGTAAGTTTGAATCACCTCTGAATTGCAAGCGTTCAATACCCAGAAGAAAAAACTTTCCAGAATCCATCATTTTTATGTGTATCCGGACGAAGGGGTACTTTTAATTTTTATTATTTAAAAATAATAAAAATGGCTAATGTTTATTTCTTCTTCATATCCGGACGTCTTTCACTCCTGCAATTTCGAGCTTCTCCGCCTTGGCAAATTTTCTTGATTTCTCTGTGAATAATTTTCCCTCTTGAAGATTTTTTTACTCTGGAAATTCTAGCATCACCTGTAGGCATATTACCCATTTTCTCTTTTTTAGAAAATGCCTTAGGAATTATTATTATTTTTAAAATTTAAATTTCATCATCTACCCTCTGAAGGGCGCATTTAGCATGTCATGTTTCCATTCCATTCCTTAGGCAATTCTACGCCTAGACTCTCCTTTCATACTTAGCAATTTTCATTTTTCAAGTCCCAACTCCTTGGGCGCATTCCACATGGCGAGGAGGAAAAATATCAACCCTTAGTCTTTTAAGATCACGCCACCCTTAGCATTTCTTTTCCTCTGGACGCATGGTGACCTTTCACCTTCCTTGAGCGCATTTCACATAGTGGACTTCCACTTTCAAGCGCATTTCACATGTTGAGGAGAAAACTTCCTTTACCCTTGGCGCTTTTTCCCTTTGTGTGAGAGAATTTACTCAATGCCTAGCGCATTCTAACGTTTTTACCTTTCACCTTTTACCTTTACCTTTTACCATGTTACCTTAAGCGCATTTGCCATAGGGAAGGGGAACTTCTTGAGGGCATTTCACCATGTGAGAGGGAAATCCCACGCCTTAGGTGACCTTTCACCTTCCTCTGGCGCATATTGGGGTGTGAGAAGAAATTCCGCCCATGGTGACTCTTCATCTCCCTTGGGCGCATTTGACCCATGCAACTTCCTTGCCTTAGGCGCATATGCTAGTGTTAGAAGGAAAATTCCACACCTATCAAGTGGTTCTTCATCTCCTTTAGGTGCATATGAGGGTGTTGACTTCCATGTTGGGCACATTTCATATATTCAAAGGAAAGCGCCTCTATCTAGTGACCCTTCATCTCCCTTAGGCGCATTTGGCCTATGCAACCTCCATTTCCAAGCACATTTGAGGATGCCTCGAGGAATTTTTGTGCCTTAGGAATTTTATCATGCCCTTTTGGTGACCTTTCACCTTCCTCTAGCGCATCTAGGGGTATGAGGAGGAAACTTCATGCCTTAGAAGAATTTCTATGCCTCTGCCATGTGGGCGCATTTGACCTCTGCTCAGGAAATCTTGCACTTGGAGATTTTCATGCCCTTTTTATCTTCTTGGCGTATATAAGCCTGTGTTTCTATGCCAGTTGCCTCTTATGAATTTCCAACGCCCTTTATGCCCTGGCTTTCTATTTTTAGTAAACTCGGAGAAGTTAGGGTTTCTTTGTATTTCATCTTGTTCTGAGCCGTGCTTGCACCGATTTTGCCACCCTGTTCGCACCTTACCTGGCACAGTGTACGCTATTTTTATCCTTTGGTATTTTTAGCAAACCCTAAATTTGATCAATCCATGTATCTTCGTTTGCTTTGAAATTTGTTCCACTTGTTCTTGATGCTGTGAGAGACCTATTCACACTTTTCTCTGGCAATGACGTGCTATTTTTAGCCATGCCCTGACTTACTAAAAATAGTAAGTTCTCCGATTTCACTCAAATTTTGCCAGTAGGTAGCCTGAAAGATGCTGATCCCAGTGGCGTGCTTCGTTTTGACATCTCCGCATTTTGCTTCATCTATTTTTAGACATAGCAGGGGAACCCTAATCTGACTTGCATGTATCCCAGATGGTTTCCGTTCGGCTTTGTTTCTCTTGCATGTTGCTTTGTACGCTAAACTGAAGTGGTGGGTAGCCGCTGGACCGAAGCTGCTATTTGTAGTAAGTGTCCGGAAAGTGGTTCATCGGACGTCGGATGAGTTTGCATGTTACAGTGCCCATGGGATCTCAAAAAACCCAGAAAAACCCAGAAAACTGGTCAACTTTCTGGCACTGGCTAAAAATAGTAAGTCCCTTAAAACTGACTCATTCGGCTTGCATGTCATACCACTGCGAAGCTCTCGCAAAACCCACATGGAATATCCGGACATGCGCTGAAAATCACTGCATGCAAACCCTAAAAATAGCCTCCGAAGGTTGAACTTTGAAAGTCCTCGTCTTGGTTTGCATGTTATACTATTGCGGAGGTCTTGAAAAACCCAGATCCATTCTCCAATCATGGGTCGGAGAATTGTATGTTTAAGCCCTGAAAATAGCCTCCAAAGGCTGAACTGCTAAAAATAGCCAGTTGTCTGAATTTGTTCAAATTTCACGTGTGGATGCTCTAGAGCTGCCTGAATGTGCTGAAGTGGTTAGAATCCTGAAATCCTGAGGAAAAGACCTCAGATTAGGTACTTACTAAAAATAGTAAGTTGTCAGATTTCAATAAGATTTCAGTGGGATCCTGCCTTGAGTTTCTTGAATGTGCTGCTGCACTTGGATTTCACCTTGATAACTCAGTTTGACCTAAAACAAGCCTAAAAGATGGAAACCCTAATTTCGTAGACTTGGTCATTATTTCAATCTAGGTCAAAAGACGGGACATCCCCGGAAGGACGAAAGATCAGAGATAGAGGGACACAAAGCCAAAAGACCATAATGGAGCAAAAAATAGGGGGTCCCCATCTTGGATGGGATGATGTGTGAAAAAGGTCACAACAGGACCTTAACTGTATCCAGGGTTAAACATATTGAGGGAGATATTCGTTACATCTCATGGAAGTCGCCTTTAGCTTGAAAGCTGTCAGTGGAATTTAAGGCGCAAGAATCCTCAAAGGAAGTGAAATCAACAGATTCAAGACTCGGGTGATTCAATATATATAAGTGGTAGAAATATTATTATCAGGGTGCTTTGGCGGAAATATTCTCCTTATATGTTTCATTAATGCTTCTGAAGTTCTTTTTAATCCGATAGTGAAATGGTGGTTATATATATGTCTTGGGCATGGGTGTTATAGTGCCATCATGTATCTTACTCAGTTCGAATTGTTGTCATCGTTCATTGCATTAGTGGGAGAGTTCAAGCTACAAAAGAATGGGAAAATCTGGAGATCTGAACTTGTATATATATGACTTTATACCTTGGACGGGACAAACTTGGGTATGCATACAACAGCAACTGATTTGCAATGGATCAGTCGTTGCTCATGAAATCCATTCATTTTAAAGGAGCTGTGGGGTTATTCTTATTGTCCCTTTCTACATAGTCATGGCCAGTGCAAATACAGCCAAAGAGTCATGCTTTTGATGCCAGGTCAGATTATTGGGTCAAGTAGTGTATTTAGAGTATCGATTTCCTTGGGAAAATCTCACGATAAAAGACAAGGAAGAAATATCAGTGTGTAGAAGGAAAAAGCTCAGACATGTTATTGCTGCTATATGCATGGACCTGATTTGGACATGAAGATTGACCTGTCTATGGTCATTAGTGTTGATTCTTCACTCTATGAGGATCCTTGTTGCTAACATCATTAAAGGAGGAGTCTAGTTTCATTTCTTGCATAGTTGAAGAAGTGTGATGGCCTAGCTAATCACAAATAATGCTCTGTTCGCTGTCTGATTGGGTAGGAGTAGAGGAATACTACAGGCCGGTGATTCGACAGGCATTGTGTCGAGTTATTCCGATCTTATATTTTCATTCTCTGTATTATTGCTTCTTGCGTATTGGATGCTGGAGTATACAGGACTTGGCTCATACTGTGATTAGCTTCTTCGAAGAGGAGGAATTAACATTCAAAGGGAGTCTGACAATCCAACATAGGCAACCTTGGATGAGGAGGTCAGAAAGTTGATGCAAGTACTTGGAGCTTCAGAGGGAGCCACATCATCATGAAGGTCTGTTGTAATGTATATTTCTCTGTGACGGAGAAGTATGAGGTGAAAGCCCTTGTAGTGTATATTTCTCTGTGATGAAGAAGTATGAGGTGAAAGCCCTTGTAGTGTATATTTCTCTGAGACGGAGAAATATGAGGTGCGAGCCCTTGTTCATCTCTAAGACTGAGATGAGATGTCATGTTGAGAGACTCCATGACGACATCATGTTGAGAGCCTCCGTGATGGACTTTTTGTACTTGTGTTTTTTCCACACATGGGAGTAGCCATGGTGGACGTCATGTTGAGAGACTCCATGACGACATCACGTTGAAAGACTCCGTGATGGACACTTGTACGTGTTTTTCTTTCCACACATGGGAGTAGCCATGGTGGACGTCATGTTGAGAGACTCCATGACGACATCATGTTGAGAGACTCCGTGATGAACCTTTGAGCTTTCCACAAATGGGTGTAGCCATTGTGGGCATCATGTTGAGAGACTCCATGACGAAGATATCTGGAAAATACCTCCCTAGCTAAGAGAGTGTTAGTGTTTGTAGCTTAGGGAGATATTTTCTCCTAAGTTAATATAATAAATAATTTATAAGGCAAGTTGGCCTTAATCACAAAACATATTTTATATTTGCTATTTATCAAAAGGGCCGACCTAGGTGAAGAGTCGCCTTGCTTGTGAAGAGTCTCCTTGCATTGTATATTTAGAAGGAGAGGTTCATCCATTTAATCAATCAATTCAATAACTTGAAGTTTGCACCTTAGCAATAGATTGAACTACTCAAGGAAGATCATATTCTTTTGTATCTTTGCATTGAGGAGTGATGCTATTATTTTTTGTATTAATTCACCCTTGAGAAGGGTCTGATTGTAAAGAAAATTTCTGCTCTTATTCTGCACTTTCTAATATATGAGAGATATATTGTTGCTGGGTTTTTTCTCCCTTGAGTAGGAGGGTTTTCCCAGGATAAATTTTGTGTTCTTTGCTCACTGTGTTGCATTTTCTGCTTATTCATTTCTGATCCTAAAACTAACAGCTTTTAGAGAGTTCGATGGAAAAAGTATAAAAAGCATTGAAGGGGCTCATTTGGATGTGGAAAATTATTATCTCTTGTCTGAAAACCCTTATGGTTCTAGAGATTGGACTTGGTTGTAATGTCCCCCCCTGTCTGCTATTTGTTTTTCTTGTTTTCCAGATATGTTTTGATATGTATTTTGCGATAGTTTGAGATAGACAAAGATAGTGCAAGTAATAAAGAGATTTGCAGCTATAATCAACTCAAATAAAATGCTATATTCAGGAATATAGGAGGCTGAAATTTCTAGATTTATACTCTGAATAAAATATAATTTTTTTCCAAAACTAAGAGCAACCTAGTTTCTTAAAATGCATTACATAATTTTTTTTAACATACCCAAAATATTTTAGGAACTTTGACCATGTGTTGTAGCTGCAACCAACAAGTTGGTAACTCCAAAATCACCAAACCCTCACTTCTTTATTGTGAAACTAATGCACAACAATATCTTCACCCTACACGCTTCAAATTGGAGTGATTACAACCAAAAACCCTAGGCATTTAGCCTAGGAAAATCCACACACCTCTGTCGAAGTTGTACGGACTGCCAGTAGGGTGCAATACTTTTAGAAAATAAACTGCCACTATTAAGTCTTCAAATCCTTTGCAAGAGGGGTCACCGAGATCTAGTGAAGCCTTTGAAATGATACCCACAACACCAAACCCATCATATAAACTTGGAATTCCATTCTAGAGGGTACGACTTGCTTGGCAACTTCATACAACAAACAAATCTGAAAATTGTTCATAAACTTCAGTAAATACCTTTATTCTGAAATGATGTTCAATATATATGTGAACTCCTAAAATCCTTCAAACCTTGGATTGAATCTTCCTCTGAAATTGTTTATGTGCAATGCATAACCCCTCAATGGAGCTATCCGCAAGCAGCCTTGGAAGATCTTTCACTCTTGTAGCATATTGTTCGTCATGAGGGTTTTCGTCCTCAATGAAGTCAACATTTTCAGACTTTCCAATCCAACCAGCAAACCCTTATCAATTTTCTCGAAAGCATGAATATGCAAATGAGCTCACAAAAAGTCTTTTATATCTCCCTGCAATTCCCACGCTCAAGTTGGCAATTTAAAATTAATTAATAAATTAATTTTATTTCTCGCCTTATATCTCCCTTAAGTTGGTGCCACTTTATGATATAAAATAATCTTTTAAAAACTCCTTATATTGCCTTTACCATAAAGATTTAAATTAATAAATAACACATTAAAGTTAAAACTTTTAATTTAACTTTAATATTACGTTATTTAAACATGAAGCTCTAAACCAAGATAACTACCAAGATAAACCCGTGGTAAGAATACGCCAACGATCTTGATATGAAAATATTACCAACCGACTAGAATGTTGACCACCCTATGACTTACTAAAAGTAGTATGGACAAAGTGTCGAAAACGTGCTCTGGAAGGTACACAAAAATAATCCTAGAAACATTGATTTGGGAAACACCAATTGAGCTCAAATGGTTGGTTAATGTAATGTCCCCCTCACAACAGTGATCTTGGTGATGACTGTTAGCCTATTTTCTGAGACCCGTAGGCTACTCAAATGTGGAAATTAGGGTTTCCTTCTTTGGCGAAGGTTGTTTAGCTTTTTCAGAAGATTGCCCTTGGAATTCCGAAGTTCTATTTGGGGATTCTTTCTGGGTTTTCTGAGAGCTTCGCAACGGTATATCTGGCATGTTGTTCTGAGCAACTTCTTGAATTTACTATTTTTAGTAAATTCTATTTCTAGCAGTGACCCTGTAGGCATCAGTACCCTTGGCTCTCCTCTTCAGGTAGTTCAGTTGGCAGAATTCGATTTGGCTTTGGGTTGCTTCTACGGGAGAGATAAGTTATTTTAATGATGCTATATTTTAATATTATGTCCCTTGGCCTAGTCTAATGACTTTTAAGTTGTTTTAAAAAAGGGGTCTTCATGGGTGGACGCCTCATCAAGGGGTTAAGTGAATTATTTCCAGAAATGATAAAGTAGACTAAGGAGGAAAAAGGACGCCAATTTGAGGAAGAGGAATTATTTTAAATTAATGAAATATTTCATTAACTAAAAAAGGATGCCAACTTTGTGGGTAGGTGAGTCAACTTGGAAATTCAAAAATATGTTGACTCCTTGGTTTGGTGTACTTTCTAGAAGCTTCTAGGGTGCTCCTCACAAGTTATATAAGGAGTTGCTTCTCTTCATGTTTTTCATCTTATGTCTTTAGTAATTTTATGCTGCCGGAATGGTGTCAGAGTTGCTTCGAGGGATGCACACCTCCTAGCTGGCTTAACTTCTTGCTTGAGAGAAAGCAACTAGTTGAGAATAGGTTACTTTAGAGTTTTCTTGCATTTTGCAATTGAGTTCTTGCATTTCAGTCGAATTTTACTGTTGTTGTATTGACTGTGGCTGAACTAGGTTTTTTCTTATATGTTTGAGAGTGATTTTATTCTGCTTATGGGTAGTTGAGGGATGTATTTGGCTGGTTGAGGCGACCCCTTCATCCAATTCTTAGATTTTATTTCCATGTTTTTGATTTTATAGAGCAAAATCGCTCCTTCTTGAGGGTCGTACCATTCTAGAAGTGCCTTGTTTTGCGTGCCAAATAAATATGGAACATTTGGGTTGGTTTTGTGGTTACATCTTGGGCACCATCAATTTAGAATTGTTCCATTTTATCTATGAGATTTGAGAGAGTTATCAATATTCTAGTGAAATTTTGTGTTGCTGGTCATGTATTTTCAGTGCAGGTCTGTCAAAATCAGATTGTTAAATTTGGGTTTGTAAGCTGGGATTTGAGTTTGGGAGGTCAAGATAGGTATGGGAGAGTCTCTCCATTTTATTGCAGCATCATATACTTGTTCTTGATGACAAGTGACTCTATCATATTGTAAGCTAAACAGTAGTATTGTCAGCATTCTTGGTTGTGTGCCATTTCCCATGATTGTGGAAGAGACTGGCATCCTTTCAGTCTGTAGCTCAGGTTTTAATTCTTGCATTTCCCTCTGAACAAGTGGAAGAGGCCGGCTTGCTGCCTATTTGCTTATTGTAATGCATGATCTCTTCATTTTGCTGATCGGCTGAGCCGTCAACATGCTACTGCTGCATAAGTGGTCGAGTTGCATCTCACGTTCAGTAATGTACTTCCGTTTCAGTCCTCTTGCTGAATAAGTGGTTGAGTGATTATATTTCCTTTCTTTTACTCTTCAGCAAGTTTCATTATGCTAACGATCCCCTTTCAAGTATGCTCTCAACCTTGCCCGCATTGGGATCTGGGTTGATTAGAGGAAAGGGTTCTCTTCAGTTGGATTGAGTTTTCATTAATGTTAATGGGTGAATTGAGTTGTGAAAAAAATTGAAAAAATTGGCCGGTATATTTCAGTTGACCAGTCACAAATGCTCTCAGAGGAGCCCCCTAACCATCCCGTTAGTCCACGAGGACCAAGTGATGGGATAACCTCTGCAACTGACAACTACCTAGGAAAAGGGGATAGTACTGTCTGCCCTCCCCAAGATTGCTTGTCCCCAATAAATCCTCACTTGAACACCTTGCCTTGTCACTTGAACATCGGGATCCAAGTAAGCCTGCAAAATACTCTGCTATATGTCCTTTGCCTCAATTGGATGAGAATGAAAGTAAACTCTGCAGCTCCATGGGTCACTCTCCAAATATAAAGCAATCTGCCATGCATAGAAAATCCTGGATCCCTCATCCAAACTGGAAATCCACCATACTCAACACTTGCTAACTTCCATTGTGCTACTTTGATATAATCATTACCACGCCAAGAGTTGTGACAAAACTCATTGTGATCAGTGGGGAGTAGTGTGCCCATTACACCAATCTCTGGATCCCAAACCATCACAACATCACACCCACCATAAATGGAGAGATAGGTGACTCTGATGTCAATTGAAACCCCAATATACCGAGACTTTGATTCTTGTGTTTATATGCAACCATCTGGAGGAAACAAAGTAGGAGACTTGCAAGTTTTTATTTCACCTTCTGAAGATGTAGGCACATCATACCAGAGTGGACTAAATAATATTTGGTTTAACCCACATTTATGTGTCATTGAATCATTCATGTGCGGGCTGAAATCTATACCATGAAACATCTCCTACCAAAGAGTCTCAGAGAAATCCATATCTGCAATCCTACTGCCTAACACTATCTTGGGCAATAGGAAGAAAAGTTTGTTCAACCCAAAACCTCGATTATGAGCATATCTCCTCATGGTGTCATGCAGAGCCGAGCCACAACTGCAAATGCGACTTCCTCCAAGCTTCTTGCTAAAAGGAAAACAATCCTTTGCAAGAGTTCCACAAACTCATCATCATAGCACCATAGGAATATAACATGCCTCCTCTAAGTAGTTCCAATAGAACCATGAAGACTTTTGAAAAATCTTACTATTCCAACTCTAGGAGACTTTGAACGATAAACCCAAGCATGTGGAAGTTCGCTGTCCCGCACCAACATCGAGAGTAAACCATCAAAGTTTATATAGCAAACCTTCATAAGATGAACTCTCAGAGTTTGGAAGGTTTGAAGGAACAAATAATCACTAATGTTCAAAGCTGGAATCGGCAAAGTACAATATGATTTTAGCACTCTACATAAGTATGTGAGATGAGCATTGTGTTGCACAAAACAACTTGAAAGTGGCTGGGAAACACTTCCAAGTAATTTCCAATTGAAATCCTTTAGTTCCTCAACAAGAAATAATGTGCTAACTCTCTTGAATGAGAGCGAACCAAAATATGAGGTGGCTGACCTGCAACCGAACCACAAGCTCACGACTAAAAATCTGACCTATTCCTTGCCAAGGAACACTTCGAAGAGCATCCATTCATTCATTGCTCCAATCCTTACTTAAAATCTCTCGCTAGTCCATTTGTAAGTGAGCAATTGGAATCACAAAATGGCTGGTAAGGAAAGGAACAACACTATTAATTTTGAAATCTTGATCCTTATCCCTCCAAGGATCATTCCTACCAATCCCAATGAGCTTCGCCAATCCATGTTGAGGATCCCAAGCATGGATAGCTAGGAATACTCTCCAACATACCCAAAAGGATACACATCACAACTTCAAGTGCCATCCCTAGAATCTTGCTCACCATAAAATTTTGTGACTTCTTTGGTAATCTCTTTTAACCCATCCATGAAAGCATCAAAAGCTAAGGGGTATAGAGCAATTGCTGACTTCAAACCCAACTGCAAAGAAGGATTAGTGTAAGATAAAACATCCCTCAATCCAAAGGATGGATTGTCAAACATGTAGATGTCATGTTTAGGTCCTTCCTTCTTCAGAGTTTTATGAACAACAAGCTTGATATCTCCTTGCCTTGCTGCTGTAATGTCATTTCCAGCAGCTACAAAACCATATTTTGATAACTCCTTGATGTGAAAGATGTTGAAGTCACCATGATCCATCATAAGAGGTCCTCCCCTCAAACCATGAGTATCACTACCATCCTTAGGTGTTATGCAGCCATAGTAAACTGATTTTCTATTGTGGATGATGAGGATTGAGCCGAGCTCAACTCCAAACAAAGCTCCTCAACCTGAATTTCTGATTCTTGAAGGGCCATTTGAGTGCTCTTCAAAGAATCTTTGGTAACCTCGAACTCATAGGAAAGCTTGTCAACCTCCTCTTCTTTCCCTTTCAACACAACAAAATAGATCTCACCAAGCATGAGAAGGTGATCTCTATCGGAGAGTAGCTGTGGGTAATTTGACTTCATTAACACTAGCGCTTCTCTAAGTGCCCATATGTATCCCTGAAGACCTCCAACAACATTTTGCCAACAACTTATGAGTGCCATCAAAATGATTAATGGCTGCAATAATTTGGTCTTCATTCACCTTCAACTACCTTGCCAAATGATTGGACCATTGAGACTTATCAACCTCATATAAATTTTCTGATTTATGATCAACATCATGCAACACTAAATCAGATTTATTTTCAAGGTTAATATCAACACCATCGATGTCATCAACGCCATCCCTTATGCACAACTGTGTAGATGAAGTTAGGACAACACCATGGTCAGAAGTAGATCCATCCCAAACAAGATCCACGTCATATTTAGGGGTCATCACACCCAGATCCCACATGCTAAAATGTTCTTTGCTTTATTTTGGGAAAATGTGACCACTATATTCCTCATGATTGGTGCCCTTTGTGAATAAATTATTCTTCAACTCCCAAGTATAGGCATCATGGTAGTCACTCCCTCCATGGGCTTAGTTTGGGGTTCAAACCAAACACCACCTATATCAACATCACTGAAATGAAATGTAGAACTGTCATTATCAGCTGATTTGAAGGCTCCATCATATCTGCTCACAACATGCCCATCATTAGGTGCTGAACCATGAGGTGTATCATACTGGAAACCGATTTCATCACCCATTGCAACATCTTTCCCATGATTGAAAATCGCACTTTCAAATGTAGATTGCTCCTCGAATGTGGCTGCAATAGATGATTGATTTTCTGATTTGTCAATCTCCATGCATGTTGACTGTAATATCCCTTGCAGATTTATGTGTGCAAATGAAGATTTTGCACTCAAGTAATATTATCAAACACTTTGCATACACACTGATTTCTATCATGAACTGATTACAATTGATATAGAAGAGATAAACCAACCACAATGTATCTAAAATTGCATCAAAATATCATAAAATCTGATATAGGCATTTTGTCAAACAGTTGCCATGCATACTTCAGAATAAGAAGAACTGAAAACTCATTATTTGCTGTTATGAAGTTCTGATTTATAATTTCAGACTTAAAATATGCAATGTATGAATTAATAACCAAGCGAAAATGAAGTATGAAGGAGCTCTAATGGCTGCCCTTAAATCTGCATACAATGTACTCAGAAAATTGACAAGAACATAGGCAAAATGAGATCAAGAACCTGATTTATTGATGCCAAATGAAAGGCCAATGCTCAACAATGAACTCAGAATTTTTGTAGAATTTTTGGAGCCCTCCAAAGGTGAAATCGCCCTCCTTGAAGCTGGCCGCCCCTGCCCTAGATGTGCAGATCAAACAATAAATAACTGCAGCATTTTGCCACCTTCAATCTATGCTGGAAATGATTGTCTTGACCCGAGCAATTGATTGGTCCAATACTTAGAATGATTCGCCTCTTCAATCAAGCACAATGAGCAAATATGTGAGTCTCATGTAGGCTGGTCGACCTCCATAGCAGCAACTGATATGATCTGAAAACCACCTCCAAAGCTCTCCAAATGACCTCTAAAATACTTCCAAATGGAGTGCCTATCTTTCCTCAAGAGCTTGATGCCAAAATTGAAGTCAATGAACACAAAGTTGAAGACTTTATGCTTAATCGACCTCCATGAATGCTGAAGCAAAACTCAATAAACCCCAATGTGAAAGACTGAAGTATCTTTCACTTAGAATGCAACTTTTCGGAGGATCTTTCACCACCTCAGTTATGCCAATCAAAGAGAGTGACCGTTCTCAATGACTGAAGTAGAAATCTGCAGAAACCCTTGGCTCCAAAAATGATCATAGGAAAGTAGATGTCAACACTGGATGATCAAAACAATGGCTGCCCCCCCCTTAATATACTTTTCTTTCATCTTGAGGTCGGCCTTCTAGAATTTTCATTAATAATATTATTTTATATTCGCACTTTATCATAATATTAAAATACAACTTATAACATAAAGTGCAAACATAATGTCATATCATAACCTCAGTCACAGGATTCGCCACATTTTATAGATGAAGTTCGAAATTCGGCGAATCCCAATAAAATCTAAAAAAATCGTTCTAATTCGCCCTAAAATTTGTATGGAACAAGGCTAAGGCTAGGGTTTTTTTAATTAAAATATTCTCCACCGTCTGATACACGAGGAAGAAGCAAGAATCCCTGGAACATGACGTGGCTTCTCCTATTTTTTGTAGAACCCTGGAACATGACGCGACTTCTCCTATTAGAGAGCTTCACTAGAAAATCTTGCACTATCAATTCAATCGGACTGCAAAGGATCGTATTGCC
>CM021109.1:524324265-524494016 GCA_007115665.2 Sequoiadendron giganteum | reverse complement strand
TGCTCCATTCTGGTTTTTGGGCTTTGGTTAGTGCGTCTCTATCTCTATCTTTGGTCCTTCCGGGGATGTCCCGTCGTTTGACCTGGGTTGAAGTATTGGTTAAGTCTGTGTAATTAGGGTTTTCATCCTTCAGGCTTATTTAAGGTCAAACTGAGTTATAAAATTGAAATCTAGGCTTAGTACAACAATCACAAAGCTTCCGGCAGGGTCCCATTAAATTTTCACTGTATTCCGACAACTTGCTATTTTTAGTAAGTATTCAATTTGGGACTATTTTGTCGAACTTTTGGAATTCTGTCAGTTCCACCACATTCAGGTAACATCAAGCTGCTTGCACGTAAATTTTGAGCCAGATCGGACAATTTGCTATTTTTAGTAGCTCGGGCTTCAGGAGCCATTTTTAGGGGTCAAACATATGATTCTTCATTGCATGTCCGGAGATTACTTCTGGGTTTCTCGAAACCTTCGCAGTGATGTAACATGCAAACCAAGATGATCACTTTCAGAGTTCAGCCTTAGGAGGCTATTTTTAGGGTTTGCATGCAGAGTTCTTCAACGCATGTCCGGATATTCCTTCTGGGTTTTTCGAGAGCTTCGCAACGGTGTGACATGCAAGCGGAGAAGATCAAGTTTCGAGGACTTACTATTTTTAGCCAGTGCATGCATGCAGACCAGTTTTCTCGGTTTTTCTGGGTTTCTTGAGATCCCACAGGCAATATGACATGCAAAATCATCCGGCGGTGGATGAGTCACTTTTCAGGCAGTTTCTATTTTTAGTAGGTACACTCTGGCAGCCGCCTGACACTCCAGTTCAGCAAGCAGAACGACATGCAAAAGGAACGAGGTCAAACGGAGACCGTTCGGGATACATGCAGGTCAAATTAGGGTTTCCACTTTTATAGGGGGTGAAATCCAGAAATTGTCAAAACGAAGCACCTCACCAACATTAGCACACTTCAAGGTACCTGCTGGCAAAATTTGAGCGAAATCAGAGAACTTACTATTTTTAGTAAGTCAGGGCATGGCTATAAATAGCAGGTCTGCACCCGAGGTTGGCATCAGAGCGACACTCAAGTTCTCAGGATCAGGCGTTGCAAGTTTCAGGTCAAACGGAATTGAGGAAGTCAAGGAAATCAAAGACTTACTATAAATAGCAGGTGGCTATAAATAGCAGGTCAGGGCAGAGGACTGGCAAAACAGGTTCACAAGGCGAAGAAGATCAGATGGTGAAATTTTCACGCCAAACGGAGCTACCAAAGTCAAAAAGTCAAGAATTTACTATAAATAGCAGGTGGCTATAAATAGCAGGCTAACATGTGGGATTGGCGAAACGGGTTCACAAGGCAAAGAGGGTCGTATGGCGAAACTTTCAGGCAAAACGGAGCTATATGGGTCGGAAATCGAGGGACTTTCTAAAAATAACCTGACTTACCCAAAATAGACGGTGAAGATGAAGGCAGGCAGAGGTATAAAAAAGTTTCTAAGTGTTCAAATGGCAGCATGGCACATCAAATGCTCCCTCAAGTCAAGGCTCACATGTGAAAATTTGTCTAAGTATGGAAAATAAAAGTATGCTATGTTAAATGCGCCCTCACCTTGAAAGGATATGAAAAATGTTGGAAAATATTCTAAGTCAAAAGTGAGAGCACACCCTCTCAAATGCGCCCTCAAGCAAAATCCTAAGTGTTTGAAAATTTTCTAAGTATAAAATGGAAGTTCAAAGGCTGAAATGCGCCCACCTTCAAGAGGATGAAACTTAGAAAATATTCTAAGGCAAGTAAAGTAAAGCTCCCCCCTTCATTTCCGCCCTCACTTGGAAACTCTACATGTTAAATGCGCTCAAGGAGGATGTTGCCTAGTGAAAAGGCGGCTAAGGCATGAAAAGAAAGTAGAGGGGTGGAAATGCGCCCTCAAATGGAAGCTCACCCCCTCATTTGCGCCTAGGGTAAAGTGAAGACCCTCAAAAAGTGCTAAGGCGTGAAATTGGAAGTAAGCTATGCCAAATGCGCCCATGTTGGAGGATGCCTGGAAAAATCTAAGGCATGGAAAGTAAAAAAATGTGAGCATGAGGTGAGAATGCGCCCTCAAGTAGAAGTGGACCCCATCAAATGCGCCTTTGTGCTAGGAATAGTTGGGCCGAAATTTTTCTAAGTATAAAAATGAAAGTAGCCATGTGTATTTGCGCCCCCAACTTGAAAGTTCAACATGCCAAATGCGCCCTCACCTTGGAAGAATATTGAAAGTGTTGGAAAATATTCTAAGGCAACAAAATGGAAGCATGCTAGTGAAAATGCGCCCATGATAAAGTGAAAGCTTCCTATGTCAAATGCGCCCAAGGTTATTGGAGCCTAAAAAACGCCTAAGTCATTGAAATGAAAGTTGAGGGTATGAAATGCGCCTACTTCATGAATTGAAATTTGCCTAGCTGAAATGCGCCTAAGGCAAAAGTGGAAGCTTCAAGGGTGAAATGCGCCCAGCTTGTTGTAGAGGTAAGTGAATATTTTTTTTCCAAGGCATAGATTGAAAGCTTGCCACTCTAAATGCGCCCATGAAGAAGATGAGTTAGAAGGGATTTTAAGTATGAGAAATATAAAAATGGACCCTTCAAAATGCGTCCGAGGGAGAAAGGTCGGAAATTTTTCTAAGTAAAATAAAAACTCCCTAGGCCAAATACGCCCAAGTTGAGCAAAATGATGAAAAGAGGTGAAGGCGCCCAAAGAATGAAAGGACTTAATTTTATTTCTAAGTGGGTGAAAGTGAAGAGGTTGAAATAAAATGCCAAGGAGAAGTATACGCCTAGGGGGGATGAAAATTTAAATTTTCTACTAAGTGTATGAAGTGGAGAAATTCCTAGGGCGTGAGAATTTGAAAAATTGAAAGAGTGGGTGAATATGAAAATTTTCCAGAGGCATCTAAACGGGGTTGACAACTTGATGAAATATTTTTCTAAGTAAAAATTAAATGAACCTCTTTAAAACGCACCCATGGGTTGACAGAGTTGAAAAAATTAATTTCCTAAGGGAAATTTTAATATTTTCAGAAGAAATTCGTTTTGCCTAGATTATTTTCCTGACGGAAGTTAAATCTCAGAGGATGAGTTATTTCGAACAGGCAAGTGATTTTAAATCACCCGGAGTTGAATATTTTAAAGAGGAAATTTAAAATGTCTAAGGCAAATTTTATGAAATTGAGGATTTAAGTGACAGACATTTTAAAAAGTTGCAAATAAATTTACAACTCCCATGAATTTTTCAGGTTGAATTTAATTAAACTATGCGAGAATTCTTAAATGAAATTTTCAAACCAAATCAAGTTTTTTTTTCTCGCAAGTTGTTTAAATCACCAAGAGTTAACTGGCAGACCAAGAGAAAAAATTCGAATTTTTACAAGGAAGGAATCATTATTAATGGCAACTGCCATAATGACTGGCTGATGACTAGCCCACTACTGCGCTTGAATTAGAAGATTCCGAACGAAGAGAGTGGAGAATTGATGAGGGTGCTAAAAATAGCCCCAGCCTTACTTGGCAGGATTCTTCGAGAAGAATTATTTAAACAGTCTCTTCTCTCATTTCTCCTCACATTTTTCGAAGTTGAAGTTGCTGAAGAAGTTCTTGAGAGATTGAAATATTTTCGAAGTTGTTGAGGAGAGAAATTCTTTGAGAGTTTATTTTATTGAGTTGCTGAAAGGGCGAAGTGCTGGAGAATTTTTTTAATTTGCCGAGACTCTTTCTTTCGAAAAGTTGAGAGTATGTTGCTGCAATCTCGAAGTTGAAGGTTGAAGTTGTTGCAGATTTCCGGAGTTGCTGGAAGATTTATCTTTTTGAAGTTGCTGCAGAGCATTGAGTTGCAGAAGTTTATTGTGTGCTGAAGATCTTATTCTCGGAGTGTTGAGGAAGTTTGTTTCGAGCTGCAAAAGAGTTGCTGCAGAGTTGCTTTATTCGAGCTGCTGAAAGTTAGTTGCTGTTGAAGTTGAGAAGAAGTCGAAAGTTGCTGAGGTTAACGGAAGTTGAGACAAAAGATTTAATTTATGTTGTGCTGAGAAAGTAACCACATTGCTGAAAGTTAGTAGTTGGCTGTGATTTTCTTCGCTAGTCAGAAGTGCAGTCGTTGAAAGCTTCTTTATAAGCTCAGAGCTTTTATACAGTTTGAGGTTTGGAGTTAGATAATTATGCTGAAGAATTTTATTTTCAAAAGCTAACTCCACATCCGCAGCCGTCTCGGAGGCCATTTTATTTTATTATAAATCTGCAAGCTAACTTATTATTATTCTATTTTATTTTGCAGATGGCTGGAGCAAAGGATGTTGCTGGAACAAGCAGAGCCGCAGGCAGAGCTGCAAACACCGAAACGGCCAAGGCTAGCTCATCCCGGCAGGCAATGATTAAAAGGCTCGCCAAGTCAATTCTTCCAAAGTCGGCAATTGTCTCCATGCTGGCAGGGTTAAGTGACACCAACCTCGGGTCATTTAATCTAAATGCACTCAAGTCTAGGATGTACGGACTGGGAGGCCATCAACCATCAGTCACGGCACATAACATCATGAAGAGTGGTATCTATGCAGCCGCTGGTTTTCCACCAGCAATTCAGTGCCCGGAACTAATTATGGAGTGTGCAAACCACTACAAGCCGGAGCGTAGAACCATTGTCTCGCCGGATGGCAAATTGCTTGTCAACTTCACGCCAGATGCCATCGGAGAGGCATTTGGGATTCCTACTGCCGAAAAGATGCTCTACAGATCAAAGGAGAGGGCGGATAAAATAAAATGTACTCCACCTCCTTCGAGAGGGTTGTTGCGGTCATCAACAGAGTTTGGATGCAAAAGCCAAAGCCACCTCGCACTAGACTCCCAAAGCAAATAATTGCTGAAGATGTAAAACAAGAATACTGCGACTTGATGATGATGCTGAGCCGAATAAATGGGAGTGCACAAGCCTACTTCTTCGAGCCATGGATGTTCTACTTCATCGAGATCATATTGGAGGGAAAGGAATGTGTTGACTGGGCAAGAATGATCAGTGATAACATAGATGAGCAGTTCAAGAGCCTGAGGGGGACGAAAACCTTTTACATAAGCTCGTATGTGATATATATGCTGGAAAGAATGACCAAGTATCGAGGGATTACATACAAGGAGCCGATAGGCTGTGCACCTGATCAGTTCAAAATCCATGAGGCCTGCACACAGTTGCATCTAGCTAACCCTGCCTGTTACAAACGGGCTAATGATGCATTCACAATGCACATCACGAGGACCCTTCAGCGGAGAACGCAGCAAAGAGTATCCAAAGAGGCACAAGCATTGATCGAGGAATACGGATATTGGCTCATCCAATTTCCGAAATTCACTTACATTAGGCTGCAGGGGTTCACTTCGTATCCATACCGGCTACCGAGGTACCCCACCGATCACATTATAATGCTGGAAATATCTAGGCAGTTGATCGCCTATGATAAGATTCAAAAAAGAAGAAGAAGGGTGGACTTGACTTTCCTATTGCCATGGGAAATTCCACTGAGGTGTGTCCCTCCTTGCAGGCAGCTCGAGAGGCAGAGGATGAGCTGCAATTCTATCATCTATCGTATCACACAGGCAGACAGGATTTTGATCCTACAGAAACATCCGAATGATACAGAACGTCGAGTACCGACACAAGGCCCACATTGAAGACTTTTGGGCAAATGCTGTTGATGAGGTTGAGATAAGGAAAAGGATGTTTTCCAGGCTTCCCCTCAAATTGATCAGGGAATGTGAGATCATCCCAGTTCCCGACCAGGTGGAAGAGGATGTCAACGTTATGCAACCCGACTATGGTTCAGTCAGGGATACTTCCGTCCCACCACCTGATTGGTCCGAGCCAGAAATCATGGACTTGGACACGCTCTCTATTCCGGTGTTGACTTTCACAAGGGCTTGGGTCGATAGACATGTATGCAGACTTAAGAGCAGATCGATCGCCCTTACTTATAGCTTGATGGGTGACCCAAGGCCGCTATCGGTGAAAAGGGGAAAACAGGTTGCTCAAACACCGGAAGCACAAGTAGAAGTACCAACCCAGCCGATACCATTGAGGATGGAACAAGCATCACCTATGCACTCACAAACTCGGTCTTCGAGTTTGAGAGTGATTTCATTGTTTGCTGATCAGAGGGCAGGATTGGGTGAAGAGCGGGAGCTTGAGGAGGTGGATCAACCCAACATCCGAGAATCAGATAGTATAAGCGTTAGTGTATCCAGGGCTGGCCAACAAGAAGAAGAAGATGAAACAGTGGCTGACACTCGTTTCCAACAGATGTTGGACATGACATTGGAGGAAGAGGAAAACACAGAACAAGGAACCCAAGGGTCAGGAGATACGCAGCTCGTGGAAGATGATGAGCCCGAGTAGAGCAGTGCAAGAAGAGAGGAAGTGCACGAGGTGGAGGCAACAGAAGACAGCCCCTCGTCGTTTGCAATCCGCAGCAGACGGTGCCGGATTGGCTTTCAGACAGAATGAGAAGAGAACCCGAGGATGATACGGATCCGGCCATCGAGATGGAGGAGTTCCTTAGGAGGATCAGTGCGCCACCAGAAAAGAAAAGGGCCAGGAAGTTTTCAAAGATCTCGACTGATGAGTCAGGCTCTCGCACGCTTCAGGTGGCTGTTCCGAGGGAGGAGTATGATCGAGCCGAGGAGAGGCCCGAGAACTATGTGATCACCACCGTAGAGTTGGGTCGTCCTACGGGAGCCCAAATTGTCGAGGAGTTCGATAACTCCTATCAGGCACTGAAGGATCAGTTGCTCCGCACGGAAGGGAAGTATAAGAAATTGAAGAAGGAGCACAAAACCTTGATAGGATATGTGCAGAGTCTAGCACGTCCAGGTGAATCGGCAAACCCAACGGTAGAACGTCCACCAGACCTTCCGAGGGAGTCAGTTGTTGGCTTAGAGGATTTGAAGAGGATGGAAACGGAAGCAGACAAGTGGGTTAGCCATGTTCATATGGAGACAGGGAAATTCATGGAGGACCTCGCCAATGCTTATCGGCAGGCCTCAAGTATTTTGGCACGGATTGACATGGTGGATCAGGCCTGGGGCGATACCCGCATCTATCAGACAAAGACTGTACTTCGTTTGGGGGTTTGATGCATATACCTCTGCAAACTTTGGTGGATGGAGGTGTGATTCAGGATGGTGACAGGTATGATTTCACCAGTTGGTACTCCTCGGTGGTCACAGGCCGTGGATTTCACGATGCAGCAAGGTCAGATTCAGCCAGAGTGAGGAAAGCAATGGGTAACATCTTGGAAGGAGTCCTTAATACATTAGAAGCCATATTTGCTAGAAAGTTGGCCCCAGAGGAAATAACGCTGATGGCTTGAAAGATAAACTAGCTCCATTCTTCTCAGCTGCGAGGTCGCTTGTCCTGGATGACTTTGAGAATGTCTCCACTTTCTCTAGTATTATTCAGCATACCCAGGACGCCTTAGCGGCATGGAAGAAGTCTTACATCCGGCACGGACAGACGGTAGCGGTCTTGGAGTTCCAGCTCAACCACATTCCACCGATTTCTGCCCAGGAGGTTGAAGCGGTATTGGCCCGGTTGATCGAGTTTGCTATCCGGGAGAAGGCCAGTGGGAACGCACTGCTTGATGAAGATCTTCTTGATGATGGTAGTGGGCATTAATTGCTCATTATGATTCCTGCAGGGGAGTGGAGAATATTCTGTGCATTCATTGCCCACTCCTCTCTGTGGCGGTTTTTAGGGCAGAAACCCTAATCAGGGCATAGGTGGCTCGATCTGAGCCCTTCATTGTAATTCAATCTGAGCCGTCCGTTGAAATGGGCTAGCTATAAAAGGGGCATCCCCCCTCATTTGTAATCTATTAGAATTAGAATCAGAGATAGATCAGAGCTAGATAGAGATAGAAAGTGATAGAAGTTAAAGTAGAGCTAGGGGTTAGCTTAGTTGGAAAGGAAAGAAAGACTTTCCCTTTGAAAGTTTTTGCAAAAGATTGTTGTGTAAGACTCTCATGATATAAAGATTTCATTGATTGGTGACTTCATTTTGTGTTGTGGGCAGTTGACGAGATCTTTTCGTCTTTCCAATTCAAATAGAGTAAAGTAAAGTAGATTTGTTTCATGCAAGTAGTTGTTAGCTGTGGAATGTGGTGTTTAATTTGAGCAAGTCTTCTCTCGTCCATACCACTAGCGGACTTGCTGACGGCTGGTTCGCCTTGCGTGGTCAACTGGAGTAATAGCGCTTAACTTCGATTGTGGCTCATATGTCCATATGCATCGTTGTGATGGTATGAACATGTTGTGTCATGGTTTGAATATTTCTCTCATCCTTTGAAGATTGCACCAACTTTGTGGAAGTTGTCCGAAGGGAGGCAAAGCGGAGTTTGGTTTGAAGATTGTCCGAATTGATCTTCACATTCCACCCTTTAGAAGTAGATTGTAGACTTCCTATCCTTACTCCCTTTAAATTCAGCATTTTCCGGGTCAGTCCAGATACCAGAACAATATTGTCAAATCTTTCATGTCCTAATTGCTTCACAAAATCGAACAACTACGTAAGTCCCCTTGGAATAATCCAGCAAAACACATCAACCAACTGAGTCTATTCGCAATAAAAGGAACCTTGGAGTCGAACACATGAACTTTCAAGCAATCTTAGCATGTGGGACACTTTGATCAAGAGAGAATAGAGTGACCGTTGGACAACTTTATTCGTGTTGATGTCGCCATAAAAACACGCCAACAGATGCAAAGCCAAGACCGAATGGAGCAAAAAATAGGGGGTCCCCATCTTGGATGGGATGATGTGTGAAAAAGGTCACAACAGGACCTTAACTGTATCCAGGGTTAAACATATTGAGGGAGATATTCGTTACATCTCATGGAAGTCGCCTTTAGCTTGAAAGCTGTCAGTGGAATTTAAGGCGCAAGAATCCTCAAAGGAAGTGAAATCAACAGATTCAAGACTCGGGTGATTCAATATATATAAGTGGTAGAAATATTATTATCAGGGTGCTTTGGCGGAAATATTCTCCTTATATGTTTCATTAATGCTTCTGAAGTTCTTTTTAATCCGATAGTGAAATGGTGGTTATATATATGTCTTGGGCATGGGTGTTATAGTGCCATCATGTATCTTACTCAGTTCGAATTGTTGTCATCGTTCATTGCATTAGTGGGAGAGTTCAAGCTACAAAAGAATGGGAAAATCTGGAGATCTGAACTTGTATATATATGACTTTATACCTTGGACGGGACAAACTTGGGTATGCATACAACAGCAACTGATTTGCAATGGATCAGTCGTTGCTCATGAAATCCATTCATTTTAAAGGAGCTGTGGGGTTATTCTTATTGTCCCTTTCTACATAGTCATGGCCAGTGCAAATACAGCCAAAGAGTCATGCTTTTGATGCCAGGTCAGATTATTGGGTCAAGTAGTGTATTTAGAGTATCGATTTCCTTGGGAAAATCTCACGATAAAAGACAAGGAAGAAATATCAGTGTGTAGAAGGAAAAAGCTCAGACATGTTATTGCTGCTATATGCATGGACCTGATTTGGACATGAAGATTGACCTGTCTATGGTCATTAGTGTTGATTCTTCACTCTATGAGGATCCTTGTTGCTAACATCATTAAAGGAGGAGTCTAGTTTCATTTCTTGCATAGTTGAAGAAGTGTGATGGCCTAGCTAATCACAAATAATGCTCTGTTCGCTGTCTGATTGGGTAGGAGTAGAGGAATACTACAGGCCGGTGATTCGACAGGCATTGTGTCGAGTTATTCCGATCTTATATTTTCATTCTCTGTATTATTGCTTCTTGCGTATTGGATGCTGGAGTATACAGGACTTGGCTCATACTGTGATTAGCTTCTTCGAAGAGGAGGAATTAACATTCAAAGGGAGTCTGACAATCCAACATAGGCAACCTTGGATGAGGAGGTCAGAAAGTTGATGCAAGTACTTGGAGCTTCAGAGGGAGCCACATCATCATGAAGGTCTGTTGTAATGTATATTTCTCTGTGACGGAGAAGTATGAGGTGAAAGCCCTTGTAGTGTATATTTCTCTGTGATGAAGAAGTATGAGGTGAAAGCCCTTGTAGTGTATATTTCTCTGAGACGGAGAAATATGAGGTGCGAGCCCTTGTTCATCTCTAAGACTGAGATGAGATGTCATGTTGAGAGACTCCATGACGACATCATGTTGAGAGCCTCCGTGATGGACTTTTTGTACTTGTGTTTTTTCCACACATGGGAGTAGCCATGGTGGACGTCATGTTGAGAGACTCCATGACGACATCACGTTGAAAGACTCCGTGATGGACACTTGTACGTGTTTTTCTTTCCACACATGGGAGTAGCCATGGTGGACGTCATGTTGAGAGACTCCATGACGACATCATGTTGAGAGACTCCGTGATGAACCTTTGAGCTTTCCACAAATGGGTGTAGCCATTGTGGGCATCATGTTGAGAGACTCCATGACGAAGATATCTGGAAAATACCTCCCTAGCTAAGAGAGTGTTAGTGTTTGTAGCTTAGGGAGATATTTTCTCCTAAGTTAATATAATAAATAATTTATAAGGCAAGTTGGCCTTAATCACAAAACATATTTTATATTTGCTATTTATCAAAAGGGCCGACCTAGGTGAAGAGAGCGTGTTGGCGTTTCAATTAGCACCTCTGGAGTGCTTATTGGAAACGGACAGCTATTGCAAGTGTGTTAGTACATGCTCTTCGGATTATAGAGAGGAAGATCTCTCTTTGCTGATTTTATACTGTAAAAAAGGGGTGTACTAAGATTTCCTATCTTTTTTACTCAGCGGTAGGACACAAGGGTGCATAAACCAATGCGCCGTAGCTAAGCTTTTTCTCTGGTTTCCGCAGATCTTAACTACGACTAACTAAGCTTCTAAACTATCCTACCTCCTCAAGAAAAACAGAGCATGAGGGCATAGGAGCGAAATGGTATGGTTGGATCACTTGAATCCTCCGTCTCAATGGAATATGGCCGAGGCTCTGAACCTTCGGATATATACCAAGATAGGGCTCGATACAAGCAAACACTCGTTACGGTAAACTGGATCTGAGACTTGCCAAGGAGGAGGAACCCCTATCCGAGGTATAGGCTTGGAAGCAGCTCACTGGAAACAACAAGGAACGATGGCCTTTCTAACAGGATTCCCGAGGAGGTGACGACACCTGTCCAAAGTCTAGGCTGCAAGAAAGATCATTAAACAACATCAAACGATAATGATTGATGACAAAATATCCAAGGAGGCGACGACACCTGTCCAAGGAGGAGGTTGAAACAATGCACTATTTAAAAACAAGACTTTGAATAACTCAAATAATTAGATCAATCAAGCTTGCACCATCTGATTTATTCTTTAAGATTCTTCAAAGAATTACAAAGGTCGGGACAGCAAAGGCACGAAATCATGCACAATTGCGATCAACCAACGAACTCTCATCCAAGAGTGAACAGATATAAACAAGCGAACTCTGGCAACAGTGGCGCAGCAATTTTGCTAGCAAATAAAGGTTAAACAAATAAAGAACCTAAGGCTCTTATTTATAGGAACTCAAAGGAGTAGGCAACCCTAAAATCTCCTTGAGTTAACAAACAGTTCTTGCCAATCAGCAAGATATTATTCTATGTCTAAATGTAGGTGAGCAAACAGTTAACTGGAAATCTACTTCAGTTAACTGAAACTAAACAAAAGTCAAACTGGAAGTCTACCTCAGTTGACTGATACCTAACTAAAAGTGAACTTATGTTACAAATGTGTCTCCAAATAGACATCCACCTTTTGAGGAAATCTGAGATCCACAAATCGTGGGAGTCAAATAGACATCCTAGATTAGTGGGATCTGACATGCATGATCTGTGGAGATCTGGAGTCAACTTGGAAAGGGGCATCAAGTTGACTTCAGTCATCATTAATGCTATTTGGAGGGTAGGACGTCCTCCCTTGGTGCTTTACACCTCTTCACCACTGGTCAACAAAGTCTCTATCCAGTCATTGACCTCTTCGGCCTCCGGGCAATTAATGCTCTTCAAGATGACTATGTGGCGTCTAAGCATTTCTTCACCCGTCGTAAGCTGCTGATGATAGGTTATGCATTGGGCAGCTGCTTCATCTAACTGGACAGACATGGCTGCAATTTTGGCTAATTTGCAGCCATTGGGATCTTCAAGGAATGAAGATCGGATGACATCCTGGAATCGTGTCTGCACGGTTTCAAGTTCCACATATTCTCCTCCTTCCCGCTGATATTCTAACTCCGGGAAGGATATTACCAACGTTCTTGCGAAGTTGATAATATTGGCGACGAAGCGTCTATAGTCAATCAGCTCCACAGAGTTGGCATCATAGGCTCTCACCTTGTATGCCACCTGTTCTTTCCACTCAAAGAGATGCTGTTTATTTTCTGTGGTCGTAACTGATTCATATGCTTGTTGCAAATCAGCAACTGTCGCCTCCTCTCTCGGCCTCTCTTGAGCTGCCTTTATATCTGACTTCTGGATTTCTGATCGAAGTCCATGTGCTCTGTCTCTCAGCTGATATGCTTCTGTCAACACACACCGCCCTTTGACAACAAACTCATCCACTTGACGTCTCAAGTGTTTACCGTATGTAATCAACTGATGATGGTTCCTTTCAGCTGGGAGATCCAACAGTCCTTGAGGCAAAGCCGAGGAGTTTGGAGTGTCATGTATCAAACTAGAAATGTACAACTTTAGCTGACGGATTTCAGCCTTCAAGGCTGCTTTGTCTTGTCCATCTTTTGTCATCCTTTCTTTGACACTCGCCGAGGCAATTCCAAGAAGGTCTGCCTCCACCTGTCGAGTGGTCTTTCCAAGGTTCACCTTTGAAAGCGTGAAATCCTCAACCCTCACATTATGTATATCTTTGTCTTCAGGTGGGGCAGCAGTCTCTATGATGACCTCGTTCTCTGCATTCTTTTCTACATGTGTCTGCTTCTTCAACTTCTTTACCGGCATGTCTTGTGGGACATGATGGAATTCAGAGAAGTCAAGCTGATATGAAGGCCTCTCCCTCTTTCTCCCAAGCGAGCTTTCCAGCCAGATAGAATCTCGGCTAGCATCGCTGGGAGGAGGAACATAGGTCCCCTGAATGCTAGAAGAACGAGACTGTGCCGTGGCAATGTCTCGTGGTGGCGAGTCCAAATCAATAGGACTTTGTGACCTCTGTGATGGTGGTGAAGCTGGTGGCTCTGTTTCTATCACTGGCACCGCTTCTGCTACAACTTCTTCTACAATGGTTTCCGCCTCTACAGCGATTATTTCAATCACTGGTTCTTGTGTAGTTGCAGCGGTCTCAACTGTCTCAGGCAAATTGGTGGCTGTCTCCACCTGTACCTCTTGCCGGCTTGTGCTGGCAATTCCTTTTCTCCCCCATGTGCTTCCTGACATCCGCATTCCTTCTGGAGGAAAGCTCATCTTCTTCTGTCTGGGTTTCCTCCTAGACGTGGAAGGTAGTGTAGACTGAACCGCTGGCGGCTCTGATCGGGGAAGTA
Organism: Sequoiadendron giganteum; assembly: GCA_007115665.2. Classification (NCBI taxonomy): domain Eukaryota; kingdom Viridiplantae; phylum Streptophyta; class Pinopsida; order Cupressales; family Cupressaceae; genus Sequoiadendron; species Sequoiadendron giganteum. Next base: position 524,480,468 of record CM021109.1, on the reverse strand, counting down.
CTACCTTCCTTGTCCTTTTACTGTCCAGGTAGAGTTGACTGTGTCGAACTACTCTACCCGTTCTTTCCTCAATAGACGTACTCTCTTTCGCGTACCAGTCTACCTTGCCGAGTGGTTGTGAATCTACTAGACCCGTGAAGAAGGAAGAAAGAATAACTTCTCCTTCGTCTTCAGATAAGCCCTCGATGTCTTCTGACATGAATTCTGCAATCTGTGAGAGCTTGAATCTGCTATGGTTCCTTCTTCTCACTTCGAACTCATCTTCGCAGTTGACCCAAAAATCTTCCATGAAAGGTTCATGTGATGATCTTTGCTCAAGGTGAGCTGCGAAGATGCCTCTGGGGTCATAGGATGGCCTCCTGTCGATGAGGTACTTGAGATTAAATCTCACTATTTCTTGGCTTATCAACCTTGCATCAGCTGCTGTTCTGCATCTGTAGAGTCCCATCTGAAGAGGAAAGTTCACTGCAGCCTTTTTCTTTACGCGAAGGTAAGAGTGAACATCGGCCAATTGCCTCAGGAATTCCATGAACACTACCCTATCTGAGGGGTAACGTGGCATCATGGCGGGGTGGCCATTATAGCCATACACGCGTATGTAGGTGAAAGTGGGGAATTGTATGAACCAATCCGCCCAGTCCACCATTGCTGCCTTAGCTGCTGGTGAAATACGCACGTGCATCTCATGGTCTAGCTCGTGCACGGTGTGCATAGTAAAAAGGTCATTTATTCTTTTGAAATGTCTTTCCGCTAGAGTGAACTCCAAGCGAGGAAAGTATTCTTGTACCTTTTGCACACCCAGGGTTCCCACAGTGTTTAATGTTCTGAAATCGCCTTGGAAGGCTATCAGGTAGACCAGGTATGAACACATGTGGAAACGGTGCTCTTCTAGAAATCCGGTGAATTGTTGGTGGAGTGTGTCACTGATCAGGGAGGCCCAGTCGTAACGTTCTTTTCTGCTGATTATCTTGCCAATAATGTAGAACATCCACGGCTGGAAGGATTTTCCCTCCTCTTGTCCAGTGACTCTGCTGAGTAGGGTGATTAGCACTCCGTACTCGTCTTTGAATTCTCCTCTACCAACTACTCTGGGCAAACTGTTCCTCTTTGTTTTCAGCCAATGTTCAGCCATTATAAGCGAACACTTGTCTTTTGAAGCCTCGAATGCCTTTTCGCATTCTGTCACTGATATGACCTTCTTGGTAGGGCATGGTGGGATTGCAAAACAAGTCTCTATGTCTACTGGCTTCAAGCTGCAAATCACCCTCCCGTCAACTGACAGGATCTCTCTTGTAGTCGGGTTGTAATGCTTAGTGCAAGCAATTACAAGCTCGATGCTTTGTAAGGTGATTGGAATAGATGCTGCTTGAAACAAACCGGATTCTTCGATGTTCTGCAATGTGATTTGATTCATGCCCTCCAAGTCTTCAGAACTGACCTCTGGATTTTTCTGCCATAAGTCTGTATCAGTCGTTTTCAGGTAATCATGGTATAAGACTGTTTTGGTCTTGTATTGTACCTGAGAGTACTGCATTCTGAAAACCTTGAATATTGACTGGGCACTTGACCCTGTTCTGACACTTTTCTGGAAATGCTAAAAATAGCCTCGCCGGGGGTAGTTTTTACGAAAAAATCTGAGACATGGGTTTTGTTAAGAATGATTTTCTAAACAGACCCAGATCGTCAGAAATTCGAAAAAACGAGTTTTTCTTTGACATGCAAGAGCCCTTCGGTGGCAGAGGCAGCAAGGGCACCAGAAAGTGATTTTTCTCAAAAAAATCTAACACATGGGTTTTGTTCGTGCTTCAGAGCCAAACAAACCCAGTTTGTCCGTTTTTCAATATTATGACTTTTTCCGGAAACCCTAAAAAATAGGGGCAGCAGGGCTACTTTTTCTGAAAAAATCTACCATGTGGGTTTTGTTGAAAAAGCTGTGCTGATCATACCCAGTTGGTCAGATCTGTGAAAATCTGTCGTTTCCTGTGACATGCAAAAGAAATATAGACAGAAGTAGAGGAAATAGACAGAAGATGGATTGGAAGTTATAAACTGCCACTTGTAATAATCTGTCTCTGGAAACAATCTTGGGAGAAGAATGCTTTTACTGCCAATTATCTTCAAAAATATTGAAGATCCGTTCAAAACCCCTGCCAGATCTTGAAAACTTGTTCTTGGGAGCTACTTGATGTTTTATCCTTCAACCTGCAAAAAAGAATAATGAGGAAAAGGGACGCCTAGCATGAATATAAAGCAATTAGGGTTAAGATCCACAAAGTATGGAAGATAACTCATCATTCAGTCCTGATTTGGAGTTCCAAAAGATGATTTCCACTGATTGTGGAGTGTTTTTCTCTTTTTTGGCTCCAAATTTGCTAACTCAAGTCAACATTTCTGTTTGACTTTCCTTTAGGCGTCCAACCTTGAATTTGATCTTTTTTTTGCCTATTTTGCAAGCTGAAGTGCTCCTGTTTGATCTTCGATTCAGGTTGCTCAGTTGATCTCGAGCAGTATCTGACAGTTCTGTTGTTGAGGCAGGATCAATGTGACTAGATATGCCTGGGAGAGGTTAGCTCAGAAAACTGAGTTTAGGCCTCCAGAAAGAAGGGCGCCTTTTCTTGAAAGGGGCGCTTTTGACAATGCCTTAGTCAATTTTCACTGACTCGTTCTTCGTTTTGACCTTTTCAGACCCTCTTTGCTTTGATCTGACGTTCCCGATGTTTGATGAATCAGATGATTCTGCTTGATGATGTGTCGGGTAGCTGGTTCAGTCTTGTTCACGATGCCTGACTTTGCAGTGGCAGCTGGCAAGTTTTGGGCCTCCAAACTAAAGGGCGCCCCTGGCCAGCAGGGGCGCTTTTAGCTTTTGCCTAGTTTTATCTTGGTTGTGGACTGCCAGCCTTTGACCTTCTTCATCAGTCGATTGATTTGTCGGAAGTTCTTGCTGATAGTCTCGCTGACGAGATAGGTCATAGCTGAGAAGGTCGTCTTGGGAGGTAGTGAAGATTCCGGCTGAATCTGGACACCTTTAGGAAAGGGCGCCTTTCCTTGAGAGGGGCGCTTTTAGCCATGCCTTAGCCATTTTCTGGCTTATCTTTCCAGTTTTTTAATTTTGGCTTTTTCTGCTTGATCTCGTCTCGTGATCGTCTGGTGTGTCTTGTGGACTTGCTGTTAGATTGATCACGTAGCCGGGAGGAAGCTGGAAAGATATCATGTATAAAGCTACAGCTCTTGGATTCATCTGATGTCTGCAACTGAGGGGCGCCCCTGGCCAGCAGGGGCGCTTTTACCTTGAAGTTTTCAGATTTGGCACTTCTGTCGTCAATGGATCCTCCATACTTCGCTGACGGTCGGTCAATGATTGCTGAATCAGATAATCTTGCTGATTGTTTCGTTGTCGAGCTAGTATGAAAGTGAAGAGGATGACTGTTTTGACACTGCCAGATGATTTGATTTGCCCTCTAAGGTTCAAGGGCGCCTTTCTTCAAGAGGGGCGCTTTTAACCACTGTAGACTATGTTTTGCCTTGGTAGACAAAACGTGCACCTTCCAGACTTAGCCAAATTTTGGCCTTTTCCGTTTTGAGAATCTCCTTCGTTGAACGTCATCATTTTTATCTTTTTCCGCCATGGTTTCTTCGTTGAAGCTTTTGAGGTTTAGCTTTCAGCACCTGGTACTGGCCAATCTGCCATTAATGGCTGCGGAGCTCCTAACTTTGTTCCTGAAAAATAGAAATAGACCCACCAGAGTAAAACATATTTTTTGATAATTCTGACTTGATCAGTGTGATCGTGAAGGCAATTAAGCCTATCAGAATTATTTTCAATCATTTCCGGGAAGGTCCTATTTTTTAGGGTTTCCATAAAAATAGGGGTGTAAAACCCTAATTTTCGTTTTTTCAAAATTTTAACCATAGGTTCCTTGACAGAAACCCACAAGGATTTCATATTTGGTTTGACCTAAAACATACTTTAGATGGCATTTTTACGTTGTTTAGCTCAATTTAAGCAGAATGCCAAAAATTTCATTTTGTATAACACGCCTTGCTTGTGAAGAGTCTCCTTGCATTGTATATTTAGAAGGAGAGGTTCATCCATTTAATCAATCAATTCAATAACTTGAAGTTTGCACCTTAGCAATAGATTGAACTACTCAAGGAAGATCATATTCTTTTGTATCTTTGCATTGAGGAGTGATGCTATTATTTTTTGTATTAATTCACCCTTGAGAAGGGTCTGATTGTAAAGAAAATTTCTGCTCTTATTCTGCACTTTCTAATATATGAGAGATATATTGTTGCTGGGTTTTTTCTCCCTTGAGTAGGAGGGTTTTCCCAGGATAAATTTTGTGTTCTTTGCTCACTGTGTTGCATTTTCTGCTTATTCATTTCTGATCCTAAAACTAACAGCTTTTAGAGAGTTCGATGGAAAAAGTATAAAAAGCATTGAAGGGGCTCATTTGGATGTGGAAAATTATTATCTCTTGTCTGAAAACCCTTATGGTTCTAGAGATTGGACTTGGTTGTAATGTCCCCCCCTGTCTGCTATTTGTTTTTCTTGTTTTCCAGATATGTTTTGATATGTATTTTGCGATAGTTTGAGATAGACAAAGATAGTGCAAGTAATAAAGAGATTTGCAGCTATAATCAACTCAAATAAAATGCTATATTCAGGAATATAGGAGGCTGAAATTTCTAGATTTATACTCTGAATAAAATATAATTTTTTTCCAAAACTAAGAGCAACCTAGTTTCTTAAAATGCATTACATAATTTTTTTTAACATACCCAAAATATTTTAGGAACTTTGACCATGTGTTGTAGCTGCAACCAACAAGTTGGTAACTCCAAAATCACCAAACCCTCACTTCTTTATTGTGAAACTAATGCACAACAATATCTTCACCCTACACGCTTCAAATTGGAGTGATTACAACCAAAAACCCTAGGCATTTAGCCTAGGAAAATCCACACACCTCTGTCGAAGTTGTACGGACTGCCAGTAGGGTGCAATACTTTTAGAAAATAAACTGCCACTATTAAGTCTTCAAATCCTTTGCAAGAGGGGTCACCGAGATCTAGTGAAGCCTTTGAAATGATACCCACAACACCAAACCCATCATATAAACTTGGAATTCCATTCTAGAGGGTACGACTTGCTTGGCAACTTCATACAACAAACAAATCTGAAAATTGTTCATAAACTTCAGTAAATACCTTTATTCTGAAATGATGTTCAATATATATGTGAACTCCTAAAATCCTTCAAACCTTGGATTGAATCTTCCTCTGAAATTGTTTATGTGCAATGCATAACCCCTCAATGGAGCTATCCGCAAGCAGCCTTGGAAGATCTTTCACTCTTGTAGCATATTGTTCGTCATGAGGGTTTTCGTCCTCAATGAAGTCAACATTTTCAGACTTTCCAATCCAACCAGCAAACCCTTATCAATTTTCTCGAAAGCATGAATATGCAAATGAGCTCACAAAAAGTCTTTTATATCTCCCTGCAATTCCCACGCTCAAGTTGGCAATTTAAAATTAATTAATAAATTAATTTTATTTCTCGCCTTATATCTCCCTTAAGTTGGTGCCACTTTATGATATAAAATAATCTTTTAAAAACTCCTTATATTGCCTTTACCATAAAGATTTAAATTAATAAATAACACATTAAAGTTAAAACTTTTAATTTAACTTTAATATTACGTTATTTAAACATGAAGCTCTAAACCAAGATAACTACCAAGATAAACCCGTGGTAAGAATACGCCAACGATCTTGATATGAAAATATTACCAACCGACTAGAATGTTGACCACCCTATGACTTACTAAAAGTAGTATGGACAAAGTGTCGAAAACGTGCTCTGGAAGGTACACAAAAATAATCCTAGAAACATTGATTTGGGAAACACCAATTGAGCTCAAATGGTTGGTTAATGTAATGTCCCCCTCACAACAGTGATCTTGGTGATGACTGTTAGCCTATTTTCTGAGACCCGTAGGCTACTCAAATGTGGAAATTAGGGTTTCCTTCTTTGGCGAAGGTTGTTTAGCTTTTTCAGAAGATTGCCCTTGGAATTCCGAAGTTCTATTTGGGGATTCTTTCTGGGTTTTCTGAGAGCTTCGCAACGGTATATCTGGCATGTTGTTCTGAGCAACTTCTTGAATTTACTATTTTTAGTAAATTCTATTTCTAGCAGTGACCCTGTAGGCATCAGTACCCTTGGCTCTCCTCTTCAGGTAGTTCAGTTGGCAGAATTCGATTTGGCTTTGGGTTGCTTCTACGGGAGAGATAAGTTATTTTAATGATGCTATATTTTAATATTATGTCCCTTGGCCTAGTCTAATGACTTTTAAGTTGTTTTAAAAAAGGGGTCTTCATGGGTGGACGCCTCATCAAGGGGTTAAGTGAATTATTTCCAGAAATGATAAAGTAGACTAAGGAGGAAAAAGGACGCCAATTTGAGGAAGAGGAATTATTTTAAATTAATGAAATATTTCATTAACTAAAAAAGGATGCCAACTTTGTGGGTAGGTGAGTCAACTTGGAAATTCAAAAATATGTTGACTCCTTGGTTTGGTGTACTTTCTAGAAGCTTCTAGGGTGCTCCTCACAAGTTATATAAGGAGTTGCTTCTCTTCATGTTTTTCATCTTATGTCTTTAGTAATTTTATGCTGCCGGAATGGTGTCAGAGTTGCTTCGAGGGATGCACACCTCCTAGCTGGCTTAACTTCTTGCTTGAGAGAAAGCAACTAGTTGAGAATAGGTTACTTTAGAGTTTTCTTGCATTTTGCAATTGAGTTCTTGCATTTCAGTCGAATTTTACTGTTGTTGTATTGACTGTGGCTGAACTAGGTTTTTTCTTATATGTTTGAGAGTGATTTTATTCTGCTTATGGGTAGTTGAGGGATGTATTTGGCTGGTTGAGGCGACCCCTTCATCCAATTCTTAGATTTTATTTCCATGTTTTTGATTTTATAGAGCAAAATCGCTCCTTCTTGAGGGTCGTACCATTCTAGAAGTGCCTTGTTTTGCGTGCCAAATAAATATGGAACATTTGGGTTGGTTTTGTGGTTACATCTTGGGCACCATCAATTTAGAATTGTTCCATTTTATCTATGAGATTTGAGAGAGTTATCAATATTCTAGTGAAATTTTGTGTTGCTGGTCATGTATTTTCAGTGCAGGTCTGTCAAAATCAGATTGTTAAATTTGGGTTTGTAAGCTGGGATTTGAGTTTGGGAGGTCAAGATAGGTATGGGAGAGTCTCTCCATTTTATTGCAGCATCATATACTTGTTCTTGATGACAAGTGACTCTATCATATTGTAAGCTAAACAGTAGTATTGTCAGCATTCTTGGTTGTGTGCCATTTCCCATGATTGTGGAAGAGACTGGCATCCTTTCAGTCTGTAGCTCAGGTTTTAATTCTTGCATTTCCCTCTGAACAAGTGGAAGAGGCCGGCTTGCTGCCTATTTGCTTATTGTAATGCATGATCTCTTCATTTTGCTGATCGGCTGAGCCGTCAACATGCTACTGCTGCATAAGTGGTCGAGTTGCATCTCACGTTCAGTAATGTACTTCCGTTTCAGTCCTCTTGCTGAATAAGTGGTTGAGTGATTATATTTCCTTTCTTTTACTCTTCAGCAAGTTTCATTATGCTAACGATCCCCTTTCAAGTATGCTCTCAACCTTGCCCGCATTGGGATCTGGGTTGATTAGAGGAAAGGGTTCTCTTCAGTTGGATTGAGTTTTCATTAATGTTAATGGGTGAATTGAGTTGTGAAAAAAATTGAAAAAATTGGCCGGTATATTTCAGTTGACCAGTCACAAATGCTCTCAGAGGAGCCCCCTAACCATCCCGTTAGTCCACGAGGACCAAGTGATGGGATAACCTCTGCAACTGACAACTACCTAGGAAAAGGGGATAGTACTGTCTGCCCTCCCCAAGATTGCTTGTCCCCAATAAATCCTCACTTGAACACCTTGCCTTGTCACTTGAACATCGGGATCCAAGTAAGCCTGCAAAATACTCTGCTATATGTCCTTTGCCTCAATTGGATGAGAATGAAAGTAAACTCTGCAGCTCCATGGGTCACTCTCCAAATATAAAGCAATCTGCCATGCATAGAAAATCCTGGATCCCTCATCCAAACTGGAAATCCACCATACTCAACACTTGCTAACTTCCATTGTGCTACTTTGATATAATCATTACCACGCCAAGAGTTGTGACAAAACTCATTGTGATCAGTGGGGAGTAGTGTGCCCATTACACCAATCTCTGGATCCCAAACCATCACAACATCACACCCACCATAAATGGAGAGATAGGTGACTCTGATGTCAATTGAAACCCCAATATACCGAGACTTTGATTCTTGTGTTTATATGCAACCATCTGGAGGAAACAAAGTAGGAGACTTGCAAGTTTTTATTTCACCTTCTGAAGATGTAGGCACATCATACCAGAGTGGACTAAATAATATTTGGTTTAACCCACATTTATGTGTCATTGAATCATTCATGTGCGGGCTGAAATCTATACCATGAAACATCTCCTACCAAAGAGTCTCAGAGAAATCCATATCTGCAATCCTACTGCCTAACACTATCTTGGGCAATAGGAAGAAAAGTTTGTTCAACCCAAAACCTCGATTATGAGCATATCTCCTCATGGTGTCATGCAGAGCCGAGCCACAACTGCAAATGCGACTTCCTCCAAGCTTCTTGCTAAAAGGAAAACAATCCTTTGCAAGAGTTCCACAAACTCATCATCATAGCACCATAGGAATATAACATGCCTCCTCTAAGTAGTTCCAATAGAACCATGAAGACTTTTGAAAAATCTTACTATTCCAACTCTAGGAGACTTTGAACGATAAACCCAAGCATGTGGAAGTTCGCTGTCCCGCACCAACATCGAGAGTAAACCATCAAAGTTTATATAGCAAACCTTCATAAGATGAACTCTCAGAGTTTGGAAGGTTTGAAGGAACAAATAATCACTAATGTTCAAAGCTGGAATCGGCAAAGTACAATATGATTTTAGCACTCTACATAAGTATGTGAGATGAGCATTGTGTTGCACAAAACAACTTGAAAGTGGCTGGGAAACACTTCCAAGTAATTTCCAATTGAAATCCTTTAGTTCCTCAACAAGAAATAATGTGCTAACTCTCTTGAATGAGAGCGAACCAAAATATGAGGTGGCTGACCTGCAACCGAACCACAAGCTCACGACTAAAAATCTGACCTATTCCTTGCCAAGGAACACTTCGAAGAGCATCCATTCATTCATTGCTCCAATCCTTACTTAAAATCTCTCGCTAGTCCATTTGTAAGTGAGCAATTGGAATCACAAAATGGCTGGTAAGGAAAGGAACAACACTATTAATTTTGAAATCTTGATCCTTATCCCTCCAAGGATCATTCCTACCAATCCCAATGAGCTTCGCCAATCCATGTTGAGGATCCCAAGCATGGATAGCTAGGAATACTCTCCAACATACCCAAAAGGATACACATCACAACTTCAAGTGCCATCCCTAGAATCTTGCTCACCATAAAATTTTGTGACTTCTTTGGTAATCTCTTTTAACCCATCCATGAAAGCATCAAAAGCTAAGGGGTATAGAGCAATTGCTGACTTCAAACCCAACTGCAAAGAAGGATTAGTGTAAGATAAAACATCCCTCAATCCAAAGGATGGATTGTCAAACATGTAGATGTCATGTTTAGGTCCTTCCTTCTTCAGAGTTTTATGAACAACAAGCTTGATATCTCCTTGCCTTGCTGCTGTAATGTCATTTCCAGCAGCTACAAAACCATATTTTGATAACTCCTTGATGTGAAAGATGTTGAAGTCACCATGATCCATCATAAGAGGTCCTCCCCTCAAACCATGAGTATCACTACCATCCTTAGGTGTTATGCAGCCATAGTAAACTGATTTTCTATTGTGGATGATGAGGATTGAGCCGAGCTCAACTCCAAACAAAGCTCCTCAACCTGAATTTCTGATTCTTGAAGGGCCATTTGAGTGCTCTTCAAAGAATCTTTGGTAACCTCGAACTCATAGGAAAGCTTGTCAACCTCCTCTTCTTTCCCTTTCAACACAACAAAATAGATCTCACCAAGCATGAGAAGGTGATCTCTATCGGAGAGTAGCTGTGGGTAATTTGACTTCATTAACACTAGCGCTTCTCTAAGTGCCCATATGTATCCCTGAAGACCTCCAACAACATTTTGCCAACAACTTATGAGTGCCATCAAAATGATTAATGGCTGCAATAATTTGGTCTTCATTCACCTTCAACTACCTTGCCAAATGATTGGACCATTGAGACTTATCAACCTCATATAAATTTTCTGATTTATGATCAACATCATGCAACACTAAATCAGATTTATTTTCAAGGTTAATATCAACACCATCGATGTCATCAACGCCATCCCTTATGCACAACTGTGTAGATGAAGTTAGGACAACACCATGGTCAGAAGTAGATCCATCCCAAACAAGATCCACGTCATATTTAGGGGTCATCACACCCAGATCCCACATGCTAAAATGTTCTTTGCTTTATTTTGGGAAAATGTGACCACTATATTCCTCATGATTGGTGCCCTTTGTGAATAAATTATTCTTCAACTCCCAAGTATAGGCATCATGGTAGTCACTCCCTCCATGGGCTTAGTTTGGGGTTCAAACCAAACACCACCTATATCAACATCACTGAAATGAAATGTAGAACTGTCATTATCAGCTGATTTGAAGGCTCCATCATATCTGCTCACAACATGCCCATCATTAGGTGCTGAACCATGAGGTGTATCATACTGGAAACCGATTTCATCACCCATTGCAACATCTTTCCCATGATTGAAAATCGCACTTTCAAATGTAGATTGCTCCTCGAATGTGGCTGCAATAGATGATTGATTTTCTGATTTGTCAATCTCCATGCATGTTGACTGTAATATCCCTTGCAGATTTATGTGTGCAAATGAAGATTTTGCACTCAAGTAATATTATCAAACACTTTGCATACACACTGATTTCTATCATGAACTGATTACAATTGATATAGAAGAGATAAACCAACCACAATGTATCTAAAATTGCATCAAAATATCATAAAATCTGATATAGGCATTTTGTCAAACAGTTGCCATGCATACTTCAGAATAAGAAGAACTGAAAACTCATTATTTGCTGTTATGAAGTTCTGATTTATAATTTCAGACTTAAAATATGCAATGTATGAATTAATAACCAAGCGAAAATGAAGTATGAAGGAGCTCTAATGGCTGCCCTTAAATCTGCATACAATGTACTCAGAAAATTGACAAGAACATAGGCAAAATGAGATCAAGAACCTGATTTATTGATGCCAAATGAAAGGCCAATGCTCAACAATGAACTCAGAATTTTTGTAGAATTTTTGGAGCCCTCCAAAGGTGAAATCGCCCTCCTTGAAGCTGGCCGCCCCTGCCCTAGATGTGCAGATCAAACAATAAATAACTGCAGCATTTTGCCACCTTCAATCTATGCTGGAAATGATTGTCTTGACCCGAGCAATTGATTGGTCCAATACTTAGAATGATTCGCCTCTTCAATCAAGCACAATGAGCAAATATGTGAGTCTCATGTAGGCTGGTCGACCTCCATAGCAGCAACTGATATGATCTGAAAACCACCTCCAAAGCTCTCCAAATGACCTCTAAAATACTTCCAAATGGAGTGCCTATCTTTCCTCAAGAGCTTGATGCCAAAATTGAAGTCAATGAACACAAAGTTGAAGACTTTATGCTTAATCGACCTCCATGAATGCTGAAGCAAAACTCAATAAACCCCAATGTGAAAGACTGAAGTATCTTTCACTTAGAATGCAACTTTTCGGAGGATCTTTCACCACCTCAGTTATGCCAATCAAAGAGAGTGACCGTTCTCAATGACTGAAGTAGAAATCTGCAGAAACCCTTGGCTCCAAAAATGATCATAGGAAAGTAGATGTCAACACTGGATGATCAAAACAATGGCTGCCCCCCCCTTAATATACTTTTCTTTCATCTTGAGGTCGGCCTTCTAGAATTTTCATTAATAATATTATTTTATATTCGCACTTTATCATAATATTAAAATACAACTTATAACATAAAGTGCAAACATAATGTCATATCATAACCTCAGTCACAGGATTCGCCACATTTTATAGATGAAGTTCGAAATTCGGCGAATCCCAATAAAATCTAAAAAAATCGTTCTAATTCGCCCTAAAATTTGTATGGAACAAGGCTAAGGCTAGGGTTTTTTTAATTAAAATATTCTCCACCGTCTGATACACGAGGAAGAAGCAAGAATCCCTGGAACATGACGTGGCTTCTCCTATTTTTTGTAGAACCCTGGAACATGACGCGACTTCTCCTATTAGAGAGCTTCACTAGAAAATCTTGCACTATCAATTCAATCGGACTGCAAAGGATCGTATTGCCGTTGTAGGCAGGCCTTGTATTATGGAAAATCGCGTGATTCTCTTCAATGACTTTGTTCATAATGTCTCTCTTATCTGGCAATGACCATGGGCACTCTCTTATCGGGTTGGAATTCGACCTTGAAATGATTTACCAAAAGATCAATCTTTTCACCAGAGATAGGAGCTTGTTGGCTTGAACTTCCTTCTGTTCTCCCTCGACCCTTTCCCTCGTTCGACTGGTGCCGATTATCTCTATCGTCCATGAATTTTATTTCTCTTGAACAAATTTATAATTTAACATATTTATTATTTATATATTAACAAATTTAAAATTACAATTTTGAACACATTTATATTATAATTTTTTAAAAATTTATTATAATGTATTCAAAATTTAGTATAATATTGATTTACTTTTAATAATCTTAATTTAATAAATGTAAAATATTAATATTAATTTTTAAATTTAATATAATAATATTTTATTTTATAATATATATTATAATTTTATTTTAATAAATATTTTTTAAATCAAATTTATATAGGTGAATATAATCCCAAATGTTTTTCCGAATAATATAATATCATTAAATTACATATTTATATTATATAAAATAAATTATTTAAATATTTATAGATTTTATATTATATATTTATAAAAATAAATAAAAAATTACACAAGGCGAATTTAATCCGAATATTTTACTTTTCGAATTTTTTCTTTGCCGAATTTCATCCGAATTTCAATGTTGCCAAACTCGAATTCGAATTCGAACCTTGTGACTTAGATCATAACATAAGTTTTCCCGAAATAGAAACATTTATAATAATCATGGGAAAACCTCCATATAACCACTAAATCCACGAAATGAGCCAACCACAACTTGGGTAACTACCACAAGGACCCTCTAATAATGCCCTATTAGCCTACGAGTGCCACTGATAGGCTAATCCAACCACAAACAACATCAGGCTTAAAAAGGGGACATTACATTGTGTGATTTTTATCTTTTCCATGCTCACCTGTAGGCTGCAAGTCACAAACAAGTGCTTCCTCTTGCTTCTCTACCCCTTCTTCAAGGGTAACTTCTGATTTTTCTTCCATCATTCTTCTAATGTACTTTACCAAACCTATTTTTCCAGGTTTTAGGGTTACAACTAAACTTAGGAAATCATTAAAGGAGACCTGTGTTTCAAACCCATTAGGCATGCTTTGGTATTCTTCATAGAGTTGGATGGCTTCTTATTCATAAATCCTCTTAATCTGATTTTGAATCCTGCTGAAACCCATTGTTATCCTCTAAATTTTTTGACCAAATCACCCAACAGGATGGTAGGAACTTGGGCTCTTATACCCTTGTAATGTCCCCCCCTATCTGCTATTTGCTTTTATTTATTTTTTCATATATGTTTTGAGATGTATTTTGGAACAGTTTGAGATAGACAAATATAGTGCAGGTAATAGAGAGATTTGCAACAATAATCAACTCAAATAAAATGCTATATTCAGGAATATAGGAGGCTGAAATTTCCAAATTTATACTCTGAGTAAAATATACATTTTTTTCCTAAACTAAGAGCAACACAGTTTCTTAAAGGAATTATATATCTTTTTCTAACATACTCAAAATATTTTAGGAAATTTGACCATGTGTTGTACCTGCAACCAGCAAGTTGGTAACTCCAAAATCATTTACAAAATCACCAAACACTCACTTCAACACCGTGAAATTTGTTGGCGTTTCAATTAGCACCTCTAGAGTGCTTATTGGAAACAGACAGCTATTGCAAGTGTGTTAGTACACGCTCTTCGGATTATAGAGAGGAAGATCTCTCTTTGCTGATTTTCTATGTAAAAAAGGCGTACCAAGGTTCCTACCATTTTTACTCAGCAGCAGGACATAAGGGTGCATAAACACAATGCGTCGTGTTGACGGGTGTTTTATGACCGCACCAACACAGAATAAAGTTTCCAACGGTAACCCTATCCTCTCTTGATCAAAGTATTCCGTATGCTAAGATTGCGTGAAAGATCATACGTTCAATTCCAAGGCTCCTTATGCAAGGGGATAGCCTTAGTTGATTTGATGTGATATTGCTGGGTATTTCAAGGGGACTTACACAATTGTTCAATTTGAAAGCAGTTAAGACGAGAATGATTTGACAATGATGCTCTGATTCCTAGACTAACCGGGAAAATGCTGAATTTAAAAGGAGATAAAGGTAAGGATTCTATAGTCTAATTCTAATGGTGGGATACGAGGATCAACTTTGACAAGCTTCGAACTAGACTTTGCTTCGCCTCCCTTCGGACAACTTCTACAAAATCGGTGCAATCTTCAAAGGATGGGAAAGATATTCAAATCATGACACAACCTGTACATACCATCACAACGATGCATACAAACACATGAATCACAATCGGAGTTAAGTGCCAAATATTCCAGTTGACTACGCAGGGCGAACTCACCATCAGTGAGCTCGCTAGTGGTATGGATGAATGAAGACTTGCTCAGGCCAAACCACGTATTCTACAACTAACAACTACTTGCATGAAATAAAATCTACTTTACTCTATCTATTTTGAATTGGAAAATTGAAAAGGCCTTGCTAGCTGTTCATAACAAAAGAAGAAATCACCAAGCAATGAAACTCTTTATATCATGAAAAGTGTTCACAACAACCGTTTACAAAACTTTCAAAGGGAAAATTTTCATTCCTCTTCAATCTAAGGTAATTTCTAACTATTCACTAAATGCCTTCTCTACTCTCTAGCTCAACTCTATCTCTGATTTTTGTCTAACTATTTTACAAATGAGGGGGGATGCCCCTTTTATATCAAGCCCAGTCCAGTGGACGACTTAGACTCAAATAAAATGAAAGACTCAGATTGAGCCACATATGCCTTGATTAGGGTCTTAGACCTTAAAACCGCCACTGAGAGGAGTGGGGCAATGAATGCACCGGAGATTCTCCACTCCTCTGCAAGAACCACTACCAGCAATCAATGCACATCATCCCCTTCCAGAAGATCATCATCCAGAAGGGCGTTTCCTTTCTCCTTTTTCCTGGCTGCAAAATCAATGAACTTGGTCAACACAGTCTCAACTTCGTGATCTGAAATGGGAGGGATATGATCCAATTAAAACTCCAATACTGTAACTGTTTGCCCATGCCGGGCAAAAGATTTCTTCTAGGCAACTAGAGCATCCTGGGTATTCTTAATAATGCTGGAGAAGGTGGAGGTGTTCTCAAAATCATCCTGGACAAAGGTCTTCACCTCAGAAAAGAATGGTGCCAATCTACTCTTCAAACCATCTGCAATCACCTCCTTAGAAGTCAGCCTCCTGGCAAAGATAGCCTCTAGCGTATTGAGGACTCCATCAAAAAAATTTGTCATGGCCTTTCTAACCTTGACCGAATCTGCCTGTGATGCATCCTAGAATCCTCGGCCCATGACCATCGAAGAGTACCAACTGACGAAGTTATATCTATCACCTTCCTGAATCACGCCTCCCTCAACCAAAGCTTGTAGAGGTGTGTGCATCAAAGCTCCTAGGCGAAGAACAACTGTCGTCTGATAGATACGAGCCTGACCCCAAGCCTGATGAATTGTCTCCATTCTTTCCATAATGTCGAAGGCTTGCTGATAGGCATGTGCAAGATCCTCCATAAACTTTTCCGTCTCAACATGAACATTGGCAACCCACTTATCTGCCTCTTGTGGCATCTTTTTCAAATCCTCTAAACTACTGATTAACTCTCTAGGAAATTCGGATGGGAGCTCAATTGCCGGATTTTATTGCCCACAAGGATGGGACAAGTGTTGTACATACCCAATCAATGTTTTGTGCTCCACCTTCAATCTTTTGTATTTGCCCTCGATACAGAGTAATCTGTCCTTGATTGCTTGATATGAATTGTCACATTCCTCAACCACCTGTGCTCTAGTAGGGCGGCCAAGTTCCATAGTAATGATTACATAATTCTCCGGAACAACCTCATCTCGATCACATTCTATCCTAGGCACAACCACGTGCAACGTCCGAGAGCCATCCTCATCTGTTGAAATTTTAGAGAATTTTCTGGCCTTCTTCTTCGTTGGAGGTGCACTGATCCTACTCAACAATTCTTCCATCTCAGCTGTTGGATCAGTCTCATCAACAGGATCATGTCTCATCCTGTCCCTTAGCCATTCTGGCACCTCCTGTAGTAAGTCGGAAATAACGAAGGGCTGCTCAACTCTGGCCTCTAGCTCCTGAACTTTTTCTATGCCTTCGTGCTGACAAGGCTCATCAATCTCTAAAGGCTTGGTATCTCCTGAGCTCTGGGCCTCATGATCCGAAGTAGCATCATCCTCAAGAGCCACCTCAATCTCATGCTAAAATTGAGTATCAGTGGCCATTCGTTCCTCTGTCTCCTGCTGATTTTCCTCTCTAGGCATGTTGATGGTTTGGCCCACTGACTCTCTACGAGGTGGCTGACTTGCCTCTCGCAATACCTGTTCTTCATTCAATTTTTCTCTTTGATCAACAAACAGGTAAACTTCCTGCATACTTAGAGAATGTGCTTGTGATGGTGTATGTGTGGACTCTTCAATTCTTTGAGGTTCAGGCTGGACTGGTTCTTTTCCTCGTGGCTCTGGAGCTTGAGCAACCTGCCTTCTAAGCCTAGTAGCCAGTGATCTATGATATCCCATCAAATTGTAAGTAAGGGGGATTGATTCGCCTTTAAATCGGTTTACACGCCTCTCCACCCGACTCCGTGTGAATGTCAAGACTGGGATGCAAAGTGTATCCAAGTCTGTAATCTCTGGCTTTAACCAATCTGGGAGTGGGAGTGGCGTATCCCTCACTGTTTCATAATCAGCTGGTATCACATTTATAGCCTCCTCAATCTGGTCTGGCACTGGGACAATCTCGCATTCCTTAATCATCTCCAATGGTATGCGCAAAAACATCCTCTTCCTGACTTCAGCCTCATCCCCTGCACTCGCTCAAAAGTCCTCAATCTGTGCCTTATGCCTGAACTCCTCAGACAATATCCATCTGATATTCCTGTGGGGATCATAGTGCTATCTACTAGTATGGTGGGAGAGGTGGATGAACTGAAGCTCATTCTCTGCTTCGCTAGCTTCCTGTAGTGATGGACAAATTTCATCCGAATTCCCCATGGTGATAGGGAATCCAAGTCCACCCTTCTTCTTCTTCTTTTGAATCTTATCATAGGCAATGAGTTGCCTAGATATTTCAAGCATCACAATACTGTTTGAGGGATACCAGGGCAATCTTTACGGGTAAGAGGAAAACCCTTGCAACTTGATGTAAGTAAATTTCGGAAACTAGATAAACCAACACCCGATCTTTTCGATCAGCTCTTGTGCCTCTTTGGATATTCTGTGATGAGTCCCTTGCTGCAACGTCCTCGTTATATGCATTGTGAAGGTGTCATTGACCCTCTTGTAATTGGAGGTGCTTGTCAAGTGTAACTGCGGACAAGCTTAATGAATTTTAAACTGTTGAGAGCCACACCCAATCGGCTCCTTGTATGATATCCCCCTATATTTTGTCATCCGGGCCAACTTGTAGACAATATAGGACCTCATGCAAAATGTTTTTGTTCTCCTTAGACTTCTGAGCTGCTCATGTAGATTATCATTGATCATCAACGCCCAGTCCATGTGCTCTTTGCCTTCCAGCACAAGGTTGATATAGTAGAACATCCAAGGTTCAAAGATGAACGCTTGGGGGCACCCTCCAACTCTGCTCAGCATTATGATTAAGTCACAAAATTCTTGCCTCAAGTCTTCTAAAATTATCTGCTTCGGTAGCTTTGTGCGAGTTGGCTTAGGCTTGTTCATCCACTTGGAATTTATCAAGTCAGCACATCGATCAAATGTGGATGAGTACATTCTTTCAGCCCTCTCCCTCATTTTTTAAATCATCTTTATATGGGCTGGGATTCAAAATGCCTCCCCAATTGCTTCAGGCGTAAGATTGGCCCAGAGCTTGCCATCCGGTGAAATGATAGTCCTCTACTCCGTGTTGTAGCAATTTGCACACACCATAATCAGCTTTGGGCACCAGATTGTTGGTGGAAAACCAGCAGCTGCATAAAGTCCACTTCTGACAATGTTGTGCGAAGTGACTGATGGATGATGACCTCCAGTTCCCATTATTTGCCTTCTGAAAGTCTCCAAGTTGAATAAGCCAAGATTTGTGTCACTTAACTTGCCCAATTTTGAAGAAAAGTTTGACTCTGGTAGGAAGGATTTGCTCAACTTCTTTATTACAGCCTAACTTGATCTGCTCGCTCTGCTGGACTCAACATGATTTCCTTTTCCTGTAGCTCTTCTGCTTGTTTCAGCCATTCCGCAAGAATAAAAGGCAGTCATTAGAAAATAAGATTTTATAAAACAATAACATTTTGAGAGTGCCAACAGATTTTCGAAAATATAAATGCTGCAACACTTCGACATTTCCAACTGCAAACCTCAACGCCTTTATCACTTCAACGCTTAGAAGTTTTTTTAACTTGTAGCAACACAACGGCCAACACTTAGAAAGATTTGCTCGCAGCCACTTAGAAATTTTAGCAACTTGAAACTTTTCCTCTCAAGTTCGCACTTTCAGTAACATGAGAAGTTTTTCTTCTCAAATTCGCACCCCCAGCCTTTGGAACTTATTTTGCATTCAGCAACTTAAACTCCTCTCAAATTCGTACTTTTAGCAACTTCAGAAGTCTTGCATTCAACAACCGGTGAGGAATATGAAAAGAACTAGAATTCTTATAGCCAGGTCGAATTTTGGAAGAGGCTAATCTTAGCAAACTTTTCAATTCCCGTTTTCCCTCCTCTGCCAGTCGCAACATTTGTCATTCGAAGGATCGAAATATTTGACTTCTAGAACTTTAAAAATTTATCACCCCTACACAGGCCTGCTTCATCATGTTTGCATTTTAAAATATTAAATCAAGTATTCTTCACAAACAATTTCATTTCAACAGGCTAAGGAATTTGATTTCACGTTTGTTTTGGCAAAATTAGTTTAGTCATCCAGCTCAATTCATGGGCCAAAGCATTTTGTAAAAACATTGATCTCATTTGCCTTAGAGAAATTTTAATTTCGCCTAGGGAATTCACTAAAATAGTCGCCGGTCAAAAATCTCTGTCAAAACGACATGAGCAAGGTGTGAAACAAGTTTAAATCATCTCCCAGTGGGAAATGTCCAATACCGAAAAGAAATTTCCCTTAAGAACTCATCATTTTCATGTGTATCCGAACAAAGGGGTATGTTTAATTTTTATTAGTTTTGAAAAATAATAAAATTTGCTAAGGTTTATTCATTTTCACTCTGGACGCATTCCACACCTGCAGTCTTCATTCTCAAATCCTTGCATTTTTCTTGATTTTCTGAAGAATTTCCCTTCTGTTCTTGGGCGAATATCACCTAGCACTTGGAAAATTTTAACATCACCTCTTTCTTAGGCGTATTTCTCACTTTTACTTTAGAAAACGCTTTAGAGAAATTTTCAAAATGTATTAATCCTACCCTTGAGGGGCGCATTTTCATGTATCAACTTACATTTTAACTCCTTAGGCATTTCCACGCCTTTAGCAATTTTCTCCCATCAAGCTCCAACTTCCTTTCGGCGCATTTGACATGGTGGGGAGGAATTCTCCACACTTAGCATTTTTTTTTTAAAGCCCCTTCACCTTGGGCACATATGGGGGTATGAGGAGGAAAACTCCCATACTTAGAAACTTTTCTTAAAACCACGCCTTCCTTGTAGCCATCTTGGGCGCATTTCACTAGTTGTTAAGGAACTTGGGGGCGCATTTAGCATGTGATGAGGGAAATTCCCACGCCTTATACCTTCTCAATCTCGTGGGCGCATTTCATGTGTGCTAGGGGAACCTTTGAGCGCATTTCATCCTATGAGGGGGAATTTCAATACTTGAGGGCACATTTCCCTTAGTCAACTTCCATTTTCAACCTTGGGCGCATTTAACACATGCTACTTCCATATGAGGGCGCATTTGAAGGGGTGGGAAGGAATTCCCACGCCTTTTAACATTTTTTTCTCTTGCCTTGCTCTTTCTTGGCGCATTTTACTTAGGGAGGAGGAACTTGCTTGTGCCTTGGGCGCATTTGGGGTAGTGTGAAGGAATTTTCAAGACTTAGCAAATTTCAAGGCCTTCTCCATTGACTTGTAAGCTGGGTGCATCTGGAGGTATGAGGGGAAATTTCTAATACTTAGCAAATTTCATCAAGCCTCCTCCACTCTTGGGCGTATTTGTAATATCCTCCTTCCAGTTTGCACTTAGAAATTTTCAACGCCATTCAGCTATCTCTTGCCGCTCTATTTTTAGTAAATTTGGAGAAGTGTGCCTTTCCATGCATTTTCACTTGTTCTGAACTGGAGTTGGCGTGATTAGGCCTCTTAGGACCTTGCTACCTTGTTTATACTTGTTGTCCACACTTGTCTGCTAGATTTAGCCCTCATGCTAATTTTAGCAAACCCTAAAATTGATTGACCTCTGTAGCTTTGTTTGACCTAGAAATTTGCTCCACTTGATCTTGATGTTTTAAATGTCCTGTTCAGACCTACCCTCGGCACAGACATGCTATTTTTAGCCATGAAGTGACTTACTAAAAATAGTAAGTCCTCGGATTGTGCTCAAATTTTGCCAGTAGGCAGTGTGAAAGATGCTGATCATGATGGTGTACTTCGTTTTGACAACTTTTGTGTTTCATCCCCCTAATTTAGGCATATAAGTGGAAACCCTCATTTTGACTTGCATGTGTTTCAGACTACTTCGTCTATCTCGGTTCCCGTTGCATGTGGTTCTACCTGTGAAACTGGAGTGTTGAGTGGCTGCTTAGAGTGTGCTTGCTAAAAATAGTATGTGCTCGGAAAGTGATTAGTAAGCTGTCGAACGAGTTTGCATGTTGCAGTGCTCGAGGGATCTCCAAAAACCTAGAAAAACCCTGAAAACTTATCAACATGCGGGCACTGGCTAAAAATAGTAAGTCCCTGAAAAATGATCAACTCTGCTTGTATGTCACATCGTTGCGAAGCTCTCGTAAAACGCATGAGGAATATGTTGACATGCATTGAAAAGCTCTGCATGCAAACCCTAAAAATAGCCTTTGAAGGCTGAACTATTGAAAGTCCTCATCTTGACTTGCATGTTATATCATCGCGAAGGTTTTGAAAAACCCAGATACATTCCCAAGACATGCATTTGAAAAGCATACGTGCAAACCCTGAAAATGGCTCCTGAAGCTGGAACTGCTAAAAATAACAAGTTGTCAGAATTTGTTCAAATTTTACGTGTAGGCACCTTGAAGTTACCTGGATGTGCTGAAGTAGTCAGAATCCCGAAATTCTAAGGAAAAGACCTCAAATTAGGTACTTACTAAAAATAGTAAGTTGTCAGATTTCAGTGGAAATTCAGTGGGATCCTGCCTTGAGCCTTCTCATTGTACTTCTATGCTTGGACTTCACTTTGATAACCTTATTTGACCCCAAACAAGCCTGAAGGATGAAAAATCCTAATTTCACAGACTTAGCCAACATTTGAACCTAGGTCAAATGACAGGACATCCCCGGAAGGGCAAAAAGACCAGAGAGAGAGAGAGAACCCAAGCCAAAAGACCAAAATGGAGCAAAAATTAGGGGGTCCCCATCTTGAACGCGGTGATGTGTGAAAAGGTCACAACACGCCGTAGCTAAGCTTTTTCTCTGGTTTTTGCAGATCTTAACTACGACTAACTAGCTTCTGGACTATCCTACTTGTTGACGGGTGTTTTATGACTGCACCAACACAGAATAAAGTTTCCAATGGTAACTCTATCCTCTCTTGATCAAAGTATTCCGTATGGTAAGATTGCGTGAAAGATCATATGTTCAACTCCAAGGATCCTTATGCAAGGGGATAGCCTCAGTTGGTTTGATGTGATATTGTTGGGTATTTCAAGGGGACCTACACAATTGTTCAACTTTGAAGCAGTTAAGATGCGAATGATTTGACGATGGTGCTCTAATTCCTAGACTAACTCGGGGAATACTGAATTTAAAAGGAGATAAGGGTAGGGATTCTATAGTCTACTTCTAAAGGCGGAATACGACGATCAACTTCACCAAGCTTCGAACTAGACTTTGCTTCGCCTCCCTTCGGACAACTTCTACAAAATCAGTGCAATCTTCAAAGGATGGGAAAGATATTCAAACCATGACACAATATGCACATACCATCACAACGATGCATATGGACATATGAATCACGATCGAAGTTAAGTGCCAAATATTCCACTTGACCAGGTAGGGCGAACTCACCGTTAGTGAGCCGGCTAGTGGTATGGATGAATGAAGACTTGCTTAGGCCAAACAACGCATTCCATAGCTAACAACTACTTGCATGAAATAAAATCTACTTTACTCTATCTACTTTGAATTGGAAAGATGAAAAGGCCTCACTAGTTGCTCCTAACAAAAGAAGGAATCACCAAGCAATGAAACTCTTTATATCATGAAAAAGTGTTCACAACAATCGTTTACAAAACTTTCAAAGGGAAAGTTTTCTTTCCTCCTCAATCTAACGTAACTTCTAAGCTATTTGCTATACCTCCTCTACTCTCTAGCTCAACTCTATCTCTGATTTAATGTCTAACTCTCTAATTTTTTACAAATGAGGGGGGGATACCCCTTTTATATCAAGCTCAGTCCAGTGGACGACTTAGATTCAAATACAATGAAGGGCTTAGATCGAGCCACATATGCCTTGATTAGGGTTTCTGCCCTAAAAATTGCCACTTAGAGGAGTGGGGCAATGAATGCATAGAAAATTCTCCACTCCTCTGTAAGAACCACTACCAGCAATCAATGCACATCATTTTCTTGCAAAAGATCATCATCCAGAAGGGCGTTTTCTTTCTCCTTTTCCCTGGCTGCAAAAGCAATGAACCTGGTCAACACAACCTCAACCTCCTGATCTGAAATGGGAGGGATATGATCCAACTGAAATTCCAACACTGTAACTGTTTGCCCATGCTGGGCACAAGATTTCTTCCAAGCAATTAGAGCATCCCGGGTATTTTGAACAATGCTGGAGAAGGTGGAGGTATTCTCAAAATCATCCTGAACAAAGGCCTTCACCTCAAAAAAGAAGGGTGTCAATCTATTCTTCAAGTCATTTGCAGTTATTTCCTTAGAAGTCAGCCTCTTGGCAAAGATAGCCTCTAGTGTATTGAGGACTCCATCAAGAAATATTCATGGCCTTTCTTACCTTGACCGAATCTGCTGGTGCCGCATAATAGAATCCCCGGCCCGTGACCATTGAAGAATACCAAGTGGCGAAGTCATATCTATCACCTTCCTGATTCATGCCTCCCCCAACCAAAGTTTGCAAAGACATGTGCATCAAAGCCTCTAGGCGAAGAACAACCCTGGTCTGATAGATACGAGCCTCACCCCAAGCTTGGTTAACTGCCTCCCTTCGTGCCATAATATCGGAGGCCTGCCGATAGGCATGTGCAAGATCCTCCCTTAACTTTTCTGTCTCAGTACGCACACTGACAACCCACTTATTTGCTTCCTGTGCCATCCTTCCCAAATCCTTTAGACCACTGATTGACTCTCTAGGAAATTCGGCTGGGAGCTCAATTGCCGGATTTTCTTGCCCACAAGGACGGGACAAATGTTGTACATAATCAATCAACGTTTTGTGCTCCATCTTCAATCTTTTGTACTTGCCTTCAGTATGGAGCAATCTATCCTTGAGTGCCTGATACGAATTGTCGCACTCCTCAATCGCCTGTGTTCCAGTAGGGCGGCCAAGTTCCATAGTAGTGATTACATAATTCTCTGAAACAGCCTCATCCCGATCACATTCTATCCTAGGCACAACCACGTGCAACGTCCGAGAGCCATCCTCATCAGTTGAAATCTTAGAGAACTTTTTGGCCTTCTTCTTCGTTGGAGGTGCACTGATCCTACTCAATAATTCTTCCATTTCAATTGTTGGATCAGTCTCATCAATAGGATCATGTCTCATCCTGTTCCTTAGCCATTCTGGCACTTGATGCTGCAAGTCAGAAATAATGAAGGGCTGTTCGTTCCTCGCTTCAACTTCACGAACTTCTTTTATGCCTTCATCCTAACGAGGCCAGTCAATCTCTATAGGCTCGGTATCTCCTGAGTTTTGGGTCTCCTGCCCCGAAGTAGCGTCATCCTCAAGAGCCGCCTCAATCTCATGCTGAAATTGAGTATCAGTGGCCGTGCCTTCCTCTGTCTCCTACTGATTTTCCTCTCTAGGCATATTGATGCTTTGGCCCACTGATTCTCTGCGAGGTGGCCGACTTGCCTCTCGCAATACCTGTTCTTCATTCAATTTTTCTTTTTGATCAGCAAACAGTGAAACTTCCTACATACTCGAAGAATGTGCTTGTGATGGCGTATGTGTGGACTCAATTCTTTGAGGCTCAGGCTGGATTGGCTCCTTTCCTCGTGGCTCTGGAGCTTGAGCAACCTGCCTCCTCTGCCTAGCAGCCGGTGATTGGTGATCTCCCATCAAATTGTAAGTAAGGGGAATTGATTTGCCCTTAAGTCGGTTTACACGCCTCTCCACCCAACTCCGTGTGAATGTCAAGATTGGGATGCAAAGTGTATCCAAGTCTGTAATCTCTAGGTTTGACCAATCTGGGAGTGGGAGTGGCATATCCCTCACTGTTTCATAATCATCCTATATCACATTTATATCCTCCTCAATCTGGTCTGGCATTGGGACAATCTCGCATTCCCTAATTATCTCCAAGGGTACTCGTGAAAACATCCTCTTCCTGACTTCGGCCTCATCCACTGCACTCGCCCAAAAGTTCTCAATCTGTGCTGTATGCCTAAATTCCTCAGACAATATCCATCTGATATTCCTATGGGGGTCATAATGCTGTCTGCTGGTATGGTAGGAGAGGTGGAAGAACTGGAGCTCATTCTTTGCTTCCCTAGCTACCTGTAGTGACGAACAAATTTCATCTGAATTCCCCATGGTGATAGGTAATCCAAGTCCACCTTTCTTCTTTTTCTTTTGTATTTTATCATAGGCAATGAGCTGCCTAGATATTTCCAGCATCACAATCCTGTTCGTGGGATACTAGGGCAATCTGTATGGGTAAGAGGAAAACCCTTGCAGCCTGATGTAAGTAAACTTTGGAAACTGGATGAACCAGCATTCGTACTTTTCAATCATTTCTTGCGCCCCTTTAAATATTCTGTGATGAGTCCTTTGCTGCAACGTTCTCGTTATATGCATGGTGAAGGCGTCATTGACTCTCCTGTAATTTGAAGTGCTTGTCAAATGCAACTGCGGACAAGCCTCATGAATTTTGAATTGATGAGAGCCACACCCAATCGGCTCTTTGTATGATATCCCCCTATATTTTTTCATTCGGGCCAGAATGTAAACAATATACAAGCTCATGTAAAATGTTTTTGTTCTCCTTAGACTTCCGAGCTGCTCATGTAGATTATCACTGATCATCAACGCCCAGTCCACGTGCTCTTTGCCCTCCAGAACAAGGTTGATATAGTAGAACATCCAAGGTTCAAAGATGAACGCTTGGGGGCACCCTCCAACTTTGCTCAGCATCATGATTAAGTCACAAAATTCCTGCCTCAAATTTTCTGAGATTAACTGCTTCGGCAGCTTTGTGCGAGTTGGCTTAGGGTTGTTCATCCACCTGGAATTTATCAAGTCAGCACACCGATCAAATGTGGATGAGTACATTCTTTCAGCCCTCTCCCTTGTCTTGTAAATCATCTTTTCATGAGTTGGAATTCCAAATGGTTCCCCAATTGCTTCAGGCGTAAGATTGGCCTACAGCTTGCCATCCGGTGAAATGGTAATCCTCTGCTTCATGTTGTAGCAATTTGCACACTCCATAATCAGCTATGGGCACCGGATTGCTGGTGGAAAACCAACAGCTGTGTAAAGTCCACTTCTGACAATGTTGTGCGAAGTGACTGATGGATGATGACCTCCACTTCCCATTATTCGTCTTCTGAAAGTCTCCAAATTGAATGAGCTAAGAGTCGTGTCACTTAACTTGCCCAGTTTCGAAGAAAACTTTGACTCTGGCAGGAAAGATTTGCTCAACTTTTTTATTACAGCCTGCCTTGATGTGCTCGCTCTGCTGGAATCAACATGATTTCCTCTTCCTGCAGCTCTTCTGCTTGTTTCAGCCATTCTACAAAAATGAAAGGCAGTCATTAGAAAATAAGATTTAGAAGACAATAATACGTTGAGAGTGCCAACAGATTTTTGAAAATAAAAAGGCTGCAACACTTTGATATTTCCAACTGCAAACCTCAATGCCTTGCCCACTTCAACACTTAGAAGTTTTTTTACTTGCAGCAACACAACGCCCAGTACTTGGAATTATTTGTTTGCAGCAACTCACTTTCAGCAACTTGAAATTTCTTCTCTCTAGTTCGCACTTCACTCTTCTTAAATTCGCACTTTGAGAATATTTGGCATTCAACAACTCAAACTCTTTCTTTCAAATTCGTTCTTTTCAACAACTTGAGAAGTTTCTCAACATTCAGCAACTATTGAGGATTATGAAAAGAATTTGAATTCTTATAGCCAGGTCGAATTCTGGAAGAGGCTAATCTTAGCAAACATTTAAATTTATGTTTTCCCTTCTCTGCCAGTCGCAACACTTGTCACTCGAAGCATCGGAATATTTGACTTGTAGAACTTTGAAAATTCATCACCTCTGCAGAGGCCCGCTTCATCATGTTTGCATTTTAAAATATTAAATCATGTATTCCTCATAAACAATTTCATTTCAACTGTCTAAGGAATTTAATTTATGTCTGCTCTGGCAAAATTATTTCAAACGTCTGGCCTCAATTCTCAAGCTAAGGCATTTTGTGAAAAAAAAACATTTCTCTTATTTGCCTTAGATAAATTTTAATTTCGTGTAGGAAATTCCTTAAATGGGTGCCAGGCAAAAATCTCTGCCAAAACAACGCAAGCAAAGTGTGCAACAAGTTTAAATTATCTCCCAGTGGGAAATGTCCAATACCCAAAAGAAATTTCCCCTCAAAACTCATCGATTTCATGTGTATCCGGACGAAGGGGTAAGTTTAATTTTTATTATTTAAATGTCCAATACCTAGAAATAATTTCCCCTCAAAACTCATCGATTTCATGTGTATCTGGACGAAGGGGTAAGTTTAATTTTTATTATTTTGAGAAAAATAATAAAATTTGCTAAGGTTTATTGCATCTTGATTCTGGGCGTACTTGTTACTTGTAGCTTTCATTTTCTTTGGCTTGGCATCTTCCTTGATTTTCTGAAGAATTTCCCTTCCACATCCGGGCGCATATGACCTTGCACTTGGAAAATTTTAACATCACCTCTTCCTTAGGGGTATTTTTTAATTTCACCTTGTAATGCCTTAGAAAATTTTTAAATTTATTTAACTTAACCCATGAGGGGGCGCATTTTCATGTATCAACTTCCACTCAAGCCTTAGGCATTCCCACACTTTGGCAATCTTTACCTCACACTTAGCAATTTTTTTCCCTTTCAAGTCCCAACTTCCTTGGGCGCATTTCATGTGGTGTGTAGGAATTTCCCAACACTTAGAAATTTTCTTCAATTGACGCCGTCCTTGTCTATACCTTGGGCGCATTTCACCTAGTGGGAAGGGCTTTGAAGGCGCATTTCACCTAGTGGGAAGGAATTTGAGGGCGCATTTGCTATGTGGAACTTCCATCCAAGGGCGCATTTGAAGGGGTGGGAAGGAATTCCCACGCTTTTAACATTTTTTCTCTTGGCTTGCTCTTTCTTGGTGCATTTTCCATAGGGAGGAGGAACTTGAGGGTGCATTTGAAGTATGCTAGAGGAACTTGTGGGCGCATCTAGCATGTGGTGAGGGAAAATTTTCACACTTAGCGTTTTTCTTATAGCCAAGCCCCTTTTACCTTGGGCACATTTTACATGTGGTGAAGGAACCTTTGAGCGCATTTCACCCTATGAGGGGGAACTTTAACACATGTGGGCGCATTTGAGTAGGTTAACTTCCATAGGAGGGCGCATTTTGGGGGGTGTGAAGGAATTTCCACGCCTTAGAGTATTTTCTTCTTGCCATCTCAATCTTGGGCACATTTGCTATGTGGTGAAGGAATTTCCACCTTGAGGACGCATTTCACCTAGTGGGGAGGAATTTGTCAACAGTTAGAAATTTTCTCATTACCACGTTTCGTGTATGACTTGCAAGCTTGGCGCATTTGGAGGGTGGAGGAGGAACTTTCACATTTAGAAATATTTTCATGCTAACCTTCATTTTGCCTTGCGCATTTCATGCTTCCTTTTGCCAAGCTTCAACTTGGAAATCTTCAATGCCTCAGCTACCTCGGCACCCTATTTTTAGTAAATTTGGAGAAGTGTGCCTTTCCATGGCTTTTCACTTGTTCTGAATTGGTAGCTGGCGTGATTATGCTTCTTGTGACCTTGCTACCTTGTTTATACCTGTTGGCCACACTTGTCTGCTATTTTTAGCAACCCCTAAAATTGATCGAGATCTGCAACTTCGTTTGGCATGAAATTTGTTCCATATGATCTTCATGTTTTAAGTGTCGCATTCACACCTAGCCTCGGTACAGACATGCTATTTTTAGCCATGAAGTGACTTGCTAAAAATAGTAAGTACTTAGATTGTGCTCAAATTTTGCCAGTAGGCAGCCTGAAAGATGCTGATCATGATGGTGTACTTCGTTTTGAAAACTTTTGTGTTTCATCCCCCCTATTTTAGGCATATGAGTGGAAACCCTAATTTGACTTGCATGTGCCCCCAAATGACTTTGCTTGACTTGGTTCCTGTTGCATATTGTTCTGCCTATGAAACTGGAGTGCGGGGAGTTGCTCAGAGTGTGCATGCTAAAAATAGTAAGTGCTTGAAAAGTGGTCAACCGATTGCCGGATGAATTTGCATGTCAAACTGCCCGTGGGATCTCAAAAAACCTAGAAAATTGGTCCATGTGTGGGCATCGGCTAAAAATAGTAAGTCCCTGAAAAATGATCCATTCTATTTGCATG
Organism: Sequoiadendron giganteum; assembly: GCA_007115665.2. Classification (NCBI taxonomy): domain Eukaryota; kingdom Viridiplantae; phylum Streptophyta; class Pinopsida; order Cupressales; family Cupressaceae; genus Sequoiadendron; species Sequoiadendron giganteum. The sequence goes on along the minus strand of CM021109.1, from coordinate 524,450,879 downwards.
TCACATCACTGCGAAGCCCTCGTAAAACCCATGAGGAATACCTTGACATGCATTGAAAAACTTCGCATGCAAACCCTAAAAATAGCCTTTGAAGCTGAACTGCTAAAAGTCATCGTCTTGACTTGCATGTTATATCATCACGAAGGTTTTGAAAAACCCAGATACATTCCCCAGACATGCATTTGAAAAGCATATGTGCAAATTTTGAAAATGGTTCTTGAAGCCGGAATTGCTAAAAATAGAAGGTTGTCAGAATCTGTTCAAATTTTACGTGCAGGCACCTTGAAGTTACCTGGATGTGCTAAAGTAGTCAAAATCCCAAAATTCTGAGGAAAAGACCTCAAATTAGGTACTTACTAAAAATAGTAAGTTGTTAGATTTCAGTGAAAATTCAGTGGGATCCTGCCTTGAGCCTTTTGATTGTACTGCTGCACTTGGACTTCACCTTGATAACCTTATTTGACCTCAGACAAGCCTGAAGGATAAACCCTAATTTCATAGACTTAGCCACAATTTCAACCTAGGTCAAACGATGGGACATCCCCAGAACGATAGAAAGACCAGAGAGAGAGAGAAACACAAAACCGAAGCCAAAAGACCATAATGGAGAAAAAATTAGGGAGTCCCCATTTGAATGGGGTGATGTGTCAAAAGGTCACAACACTACCTCTTCAAGATAAACAGAGCATGAGGGCGTAGGAGCGAAATGGATGGGTTGGATTACTTGAACCCTCCGTCTAAGTGGAATACGGCCGAGGCTCTGAACTCTCAGGTATATACCAAGATAAGGCTCGATACAAGTAAACACTATTTTATGGTAAACTGGATCTGAGACTTGCCAAGGAGGAGGAACCCCTATCCGAGGTGTAGGCTTGGAAACAGCTCACTAGAAACAACAAGGTATGATGACTTGACTAATAGGATTCCCGAGGAGGTGATGACACCTGTCCAAATTGTAGGCTGAAAGACAAATCATTAGACAACACCATACGATAATGATCAATGACAAAATATCCAAGGAGGCGACGACACTTGTCCAAGGAGGAGATTGGAACAATACACTATTTAGAACAAGACTTTGAATAGACTCAAGTATTTAGATCAAGCAAGCATACGCCATTTGATTTATTTCTTCAAGCTTCTCCAAAGAATTACAAAGGTCGGGATAGCAAAAGCACGAAATAATGCACAATTACGATCAACCAACGAACTCTCATTCAAGAGTGAACATATATGAACAAGCTAACTCAGGCAACAATGGCGCAACAATTTTGCTTAGCAAGTATAGGCTAAACAAATAATGAGCCCAAGGCTCTTATTTATAGAAACTCAAAGGAGTAGGCAACCCTAAAATCTCCTTGAGTTAACAATCAGTTCTTGCCAATCAACAAGATTTATTCCTATGTCTAAAAGTAGGTGAGCAAGCAGTTAACTAGAAATCTACTTCAATTAACTGAAACTAAAGAAAATTCAAACTGGGAGTCTACCTCAGTTGACTGACACCTAACTAAAAGTGAACTATAATTACAAATGTGTCTTCAAATAGACATCCACCTTTTAAGAAGATTTGAGATCCATAAATCGTGGGAGTCAATTAGAGATCCTAGATTAGTGGGATCTGACATGCATGATTTGTGGAGATTTGGAGTCAACATGGAAAGGGGCATCAAGTTGACTTCAGTCATATTTATTGCTATTTGGAGGGTAGGACGTCCTTCCTTGGTGCTTTACACCTCTTCACCACTGGTCAACAAAGTCTCAATCCAGTCGTTGACCTCTTCGGCCCCCGAGCAATTAATGCTTCTCAAGATGACTATGTGGCGTCTAAGCATTTCTTCACCTGTGACAAGCTGTTGCTGATAGTTTATGCATTGGGCAACTGCTTCATCCAACTGGATAGACATGGCTGCAATTTTGGCTAATTTGCAACGATTGGGATCTTCAAGGAATGAACCACGGATGACGTCTTGAAACCGTCTCTGTACCATTTCAAGCTCCACGTTTTCCCCTCCTCGTTGATATTCTAACTTAGGGAAGGATATTACCAACGTTCTTGCGAAGTTGATAATATTAGCGACAAAGCGTCTATAGTCAATCAGCTCCACTGAATTGGCATCGTAGGCTTTCACCTTGTATGCCAATTGTTCTTTCCACTCAAAGAGATGGCGTTTGTTTTGAGTGGTTGTAACTGACCGGTATGCGTGTTGTAGGTCAGCAATTGTCGCTTCCTCTCTCGGCCTCTCTTGAGCTGCCTTCAAATCTGACTATTGGATTTCTGATCGAAGACCATGTGCTCTGTCTCTCAGCTGATATGCTTCTGCTAATACACACCGTCCTCTGACGACAAACTCATCCACTTTACGTTTGAAGTGTTTGCCGTATGTGATCAACTGATGATGGTTTCTTCTAGCTGGGAGATCCAATAGTCCTTGAGACAAAGCCGAGGAGTTGGGAGTGCCGTGCATCAAGCTAGAAATGTACAGTCTTAGTTGACGATTTTCAGCCTTCAATGCTGCTTTGTCTTGTCCATCCTTTGTCATTCTTTCCTTGACGCTCGCTGAGGTGATTCCAAAAAGGTCTACCTCCACCTGTTGAGTGGTCTTTCCAAGATTCACCTTTGAAAGCGTGAAATCTTCAACCCTCACATTGTGTATGTCTTTATCTTCTGGCGGGGCAGCAATCTCTATGCAACCTCGTTCTCTGCATTCCTCTCTATATGTGTCTGCTTCTTCAACTTCTTTGCCGGCATGTCTTATGGGACATGGTGGAACTCAGTGAAGTCAAGCTGATAAGGTCTTTCCCTTTTCCTTCCAAGCGAGCTTTCCAGCCAAATAGAATCTCGGCTAGCATTGCTGGGAGGAGGAACATAGGCCCCCTGAATATTGGAAGAACGAGACTGTGCTGTGGCAATGCCTCGCTGTGGCGAGTCCAAATCAATGGGACTTTGCGACCTCTGTGATGGTGGTGAAGCTGGTGGCTTTGTTTCTATCATAGACACCACTTCTGCTGCAATTTCTTCTACAATAGATTCCATCTTTGCATCAATTATTTCAATCACTGGCTCTGGTGTAGCTACAGCGTTCCCAACTGTTTCAGGTAAATTGGTGGCTGTCTCCACCTGTATCTCTTGCTGGCTTGTACTAGCAATTCCTCCTCTTTCCCATGTGCTCCCTGACATTCGCATTCCTTCTGGAAGAATGCTCAGCTTCATCTGTTTGGGTTTTTTCCTAGACGAGGAAGGTAGTGTAGACTGAACCGTTGGCGGCTCTGATTAGGGAAGTACTACCTTCCTTGTCCTTTTACTGTCAAGGTAGAGTTGACTGGGTCGAACTACTCTACTAATTGTTTCTTTGATAGACGTACTATCTTTCACGTACTAGTCTACTTTGCTGAGTGGTTGCGCATCTACTTGACCTGTGAAGAAGGAAGAAAGAATGACCTCTTCTTCATCATCAGATAAGCCCTCGATGTCCTTTGACATGAATTCTGCAATTTGCGAGAGCTTGAATCTGCTATAATTCTTTCTTCTCACTTCGAACTCATCTTCGCAATTGGCCCAAAAATCCTCCATGAAAGGTTCATTTGATGATCTTTGCTCGAGATGTGCCGCAAAGATTCCTTTGGGATCAACCTAGCATCAGCTGCAGTCCTGCATTTGTAGAGTCCCATCTAAAAAGGGAAGTTTGCAGCAGACTTCTTCTTTTGGCGAAGGTAAGAGTGAACCTTGGCCAACTGCCTCAGGAATTCCATGAACACTTCCCTATCTGAGGGGTAGTGTGACATCATGGCGGGGTGGCCATTGCAGCCATACACGCGTGCGTAGGTGAAAGGGGGGAATTGGATGAATCAATCCGTCCAGTCCACCATTGTTGCCTTAGTTGCTGGTTTAATGCGGACGTGCATCTCATGGTCTAGCTCACGCATGGTGTGTATAGTGAAAAGTTCATTTATCTTCTTGAAGTGCCTTTCCGCTAGAGTAAACTCAAGGCGAGGAAATTATTCTTGGACCTTTTGCACACCAAGGGTTCCCACAGTGTTTAGTGTTTTGAAATCGCCTTGGAAGGCTATGAAGTATACCAGGTAGGAACACATGTGGAGGTGGTGCTCTTCTAGAAACCTGGTAAATTTTTGGTGGAGCGTATCACTGATCAGAGAGGCCCAGTCGTAATGTTCTTTCCTGCTGATTATTTTGCCAATAATATAGAACATCCACGGCTGGAAGGATTTTCCCTCTTCTTGTCTAGTGACTCTGCTGAGTAGAGTGACTAACACTCCATACTCATCTTTGAATTCTCCTCACCCAACCAATTTGGGCAAGCTGGTTTTCTTTGTTTTTAACCAATGTTCAGCCATTATAGGTGAACACTCATCCCTTGAAGCCTCGAATGCCTTTTCGCATTCTATCACAGATACGACCTTCCTCGTATGGCATGGTGGAATTGCAAAACACGTCTCTATGTCCTTCAGCTTGAAGCTGCAAATCACCTTTCCGTCCACTGACAAAATCTCTCTTGTAGTAGGGTTGTAATGCTTTGCGCAAGCAGTTACAAGCTCAATGCTCTGTAAAGTGATAGGAATGGATGCAGCTTGGAATAAGCCAGACTCTTCAATGTTCTACAATATAATTTGGTTCATGCCCTCCAAGTCCACAGAACTGACTTCTAGATTTTTCTGCCATAAGTTCGTGTCAGTTGTTTTCAGATAATCATGGTACAAGACTATCTTGGTTTTGTATTGTACCTGGGAGTATTGCATTCTGCAAGACTTAAAGATTTACTGGGCATTTGACTTTTAATTGACACTTTTCCGAAAACCCTTAAATATAGTGCTTGCTGAGAAGTGTTTTTTTGGGAAAAATCTGGCACGTGGGTTTTTTTCATGCTTGGAAGCTGAACAGACCCAGTTCCTTGGATTTTTGATTTGGAGACTTTTTCGGAAAGATCCCTAAAAATAGGGGCAACAACTTTGTTGATTCTGGTAAATTTGAGATGGGTTTTGCTGGAAAAATGCGCTGATCATACCCAGTTGATCAAATTTGAGGTAATCTGTCGTTTCTTGTGACGTGCAAAGAAATATAGACAAAAATAGAGGAAGTAGACAAAAGGTGGATTGGAAGTTATAAACTGCCACTTTTCTATAATTTGCTTCTGGAAACAATCCTTGGGGAAGAATTCTTTTACCGCCACTGATCTTCAGAAATATTGAAGATTTGTCCAAAACCTCTGCCAGATCTTGAAAATGTGTTCTTGGGAGCTATTTGCTGTTTTATCCTTCAACCTGCAAGAGAATAATGAAGAATGGGATGCCTAGCAAGAATATATGGTGATTTGAGTTGAGATCCACCAAGTATGGATGCCAACTCATGATTTAGGTCTGATTTGGAGTTCCAAAAGGTGATTTCCATTGATTGTGGAGTGTTTGGCATTTTTTTGCCTCCAAATTTGCTAACTCAAGTCAACATTTTTGCTTTGACTTCCTTTAGGCGTCCATCCTTGGAGTTGATATTTTTTGTTCATTTTGCAAGTTGAGGTGCCTCCGTTTGATCTTTGATTTTGGCTATTCAGCTAATCTTTGGCAGTGGTTGGCAGTTCCGTTGTTGAGGTGGGATTGATCTGATGAAATATTACAGGGAGAGATCAACTCAGAAAACTGAGTTTAGCCGTCTAGAAAGAAGGGCGCCTTTCCTTGAGAGGGGCGCTTTTGACAATGGCTTAGTCAATTTTCAGAAATTTGACTGTTCTTCGTTTTGACCTTTTTAGAACCTCTTTGCTTTGATCTGACGTTCTCGATGCTAGATGAATCAGATGACTCTACTTGACGATGCATCGGGTAGCCAGCTTGGTCTTGCTCAGGATGACTGATTTCTCAGTTGGAAATGACAAGTTCAGGTCTTTCAAGCTTGAGGGTGCCCCTGGCCAGCAAGGGTGCTTTTAGGTTTTTGACTAGTTTTATTCATGTTGTGAACTGACTCTCTTTGATCTCTGCCATCAGATGGCTGATTTGTGAGAAGTTCTTGTTGATGGTTTCATTGGTGAGATTGGTCATAGCTGAGAAGATCATCTTGGGAGGCAGTAAAGATTCTGGTTGAATCTGGATGCCTTGAAGAAAGGGCGCCTTTCTTCAAGAGGGGTGCTTTTGGCAATGCCTTAGCCAGTTTCTGGATTGTCTTTCCAGTTCTTCAATTCTGGCTTTTTCTGCTTGGTCTCAACGTGTGAGCATTTGGTGTGTCCTATGAACTTGCTGTCAGATTGGTCACGTAGCTAGGAGGAAGCTGGAAAGATATCATGTATAGAGCAACTTCAGATGGATTCATCTGGTACCTTGAACTGAGGGGCACCTTTGGTTAGCAGGGGCGCTTTTGGCTTGAAGCTCTCAGTTCTGACATCTTCATTGTTTGTAGATCTTCCATACTTTGCTGATGCTTCACCAGTGATCCCTGAACCAGATGATCTTGCTGGTGATTCTGGTGTCGAGACAACACGAACACGAAGGAGATGAATGATTTGAAGGAGCAAAGTGATTTGATTTGCCCTTTGAGATCCAAGGGCACCTTTCTTCAAGAGGGGTGCCCTTTCCACCTTTAGACCGTGTTTTGCCTTGGCAGCAAAATGTGCTCCTTATAGAGTTAGCCAAATTTTGGCCTTTTTCGTTTTGAGAAACTCCCTCGCTATAACATCTTTTATACCTTTTCCGCCATGGCTTCTTCGTTGGAGCTTTTGAGGTTTAGCTTTTAGCACCTGGTACTGGCGAATCTGCCATTAATAGTTGCAAAGCTCCTAACTTTGTTCTTGAAAAACGGGAATAGACCCACCAGAGTAAAACATGTCTTTTGATAATTCTGACTTGATCAGTGTGATCGTGAAGTCAATTAACCCTATCAGAATTATTTTCAATCATTTCCGGGAAGGTCCTATTTTTAAGGGTTTCCCTAAAAATAGGGGCATAAAACCCTAATTTTCATATTTTCAGAATTTTAACCATAGGTTCCTTGACATAAACCCACAAAGATTTCATGTTTGTTTTGACCTAAAACATACTTTCAACGGCATTTTTAAATTGTTTAGCTCAATTTAAGCAGAATGCCAAAAATTTCTTTTTGGGTGTAACAAAATTGATGCACAACAATATCTTCACTCTAGACGTGTCAAATGGGAGTGATTACAACCACAAACCCTAGGTGTTTAGCCCGGGAAAAGCCACACGCCTTTGCCGAAGTTGTACGGTCTGCCAGCAGGGTGCAATACTTTTAGAAAATAAACTGTCACTCTTAAGTCTTCAAATCCTTTGCAAGAAGGGTCACCTAGATCTAGTGAAGCCTTTGGAACGATACCCATAGCACCAAACTCATCATATAAACTTGGATTTCCATTCTAGAGGGTACGACTTGCCTAACAACTTCATACAACAAACAAATCTGAAAATTGTTCATAAACCTCAGTAAATACCTTTACTTTGAAATGATGTTCATTATATCTGTAAGCTCTTGATAAATCCTTCAAACCCTAGATTGAATCTTCCTCTAAAATCGTTTATGTGCAATGCATAACCCTTGAATGGAGCTATCCGTAAGCAACCTTGGGAGATCTTTCACTCCTGTAGCGTACTATTCGTGATGAGGGTTTTCATCCTCAATGAAGTCAAGAGTTTCAGACTTTCCAGTCTAACCTACAAACCCTTATCAATTTTTTCCAAAACATGAATATGCAAGTGAGCTCACAAAAGGGATTTTATATCTCCCTCCAATTCTCACACCCAAGTTGGCAATTTAATATTTATTTATTTATTTAATTTCCTGCCTTATATCTCTCTTAAGTTGGTGCTAGTTTATGATATAAAATAATCTTTTTAAAACTCCTTATATTGCCTTTACCGTAAAGTCATTTAAATTAATAAATAATGCATTAAAGTTAAAACTTTTAATTTAACTTTAATAATACGTTATTTAAACATGAAGCTCTAAACCAAGATAACTACCAGGATAAACCCCTGGTAAGAATCTGCCAACAATCCTGATATGGAAATACTGGCAACTGACTAGGATGCTGACCACCCTCTGGCTTACTAAAATTAGTATAGACAAAGTGTCCAAAACATGCTTCGGAAGGTACACAACAATAATCTTGGAAACACTGATCTGCGAAACACCAATTAAGCTCAAATAGTTGACTGACCAGTCACCAGTGCCCTCAGAGGAGCCCCCTAACCATTCCGTTAGTCCATAGGGACCAAGTGATGGACTAACCTCTATAACTGACGACTGCCTAGGAAAAGGGGACATTACATTGCTTCATCCCAACCTTCTTGAGGACGAAAACCCTCTTGGAGAAGATTGGTTGCGGTGGTGAAAGATCTACCCAGGCTAATGTTTGTTGGAGATATCAATCAGGTATTTCACAGTGCATTGAAAGATTTGGTTTTCTAATTCATGAGTCTCTTTCAAAGACAAATTTGCAGGGTAGTTAGAAATATTATAAAATATCTTGTTTGGAAACTTTGCTTGGAAGAGTTTGATGGTTTTGGCAATTTTACGTTACTTGGGACACTTTCTCTAGGCATTTGGAGCTGTGGTTTGTTCGTGGGAAATGAAATGCATTATTCCCTAGACATAAGAATAATCTAAGCAAAAATAAGGAGCAATATTTATATATTATAGTTTCCATTATATATTCCAGGGCATGCTTTGTTGCTGAGTTAGTTTCCTTATTTGTTGGTCGTGATTTTCCATCAGCAGTTCAAAGGTTTAGAAGACTCTTATTGCATCTGTTGGAAGAGAAATCTGTAACCTTTCAATCAATACTCCTAAGCGGTTGCCTCCTTTAGGGAATGCAAATTCTTCTTGAGTTGAGTGATTTACCTGTGATAATAATAAGCATTCACCAACTGTGCGCTAGGACTGAGAATCATATTTCAGACTTGTTATCCCAGTTTGTTGGTCATGGCAACACTTTCCATGGCATATGGGGTTGAATAGAAGTTAAGGCTGCCTATGCTTGGACATGGGAATAATTATGAGTTCTGCAATATAACTTGAGAATTAATACAGGAAATCTTTGATGCTGCTATATAAATCTGAGCCATGCAATCTACGATTGCAGACTGTCACAAATGATGAAAGGTCAGAAATTATTCCTATGTGCAAATAGTCTTGTATCAGTCATTACAATTAAGGAAATAAGCTGCCATTTCAGTCTTTATGCTTTGTGAAAGATTATTGAATTGTTTTGGTTCAAATTAATGTAAATCTTCTTATGTCCAAACAATGCAATCTGTTTAAATACATATTAAATCAACATCAATATACTTACAAACCTGAAACTATACAATTGTGACAACAAACACATTGTTGGATCGGCAAAATATTTGGAGGCAGATTTGGGAGGGACATTACATCAACCTCTTTTTCTTTGTCTTCTTTGTCTTCAACATACTTGAAAGCAAGATCACTGTCCATAAGCAATTGTAAAAAAACTCAAGAATTCTTAAGTATTTATAAATCTTGTTTCCTTTAGTTCAAATCCAACTTTGTTTTCATTTTTTCAATGTATACTTGTGTAGGTGATCAAAGTAGTTTGTAATTGATCAGGTTTTTATGTCTTGAAAGTTGATTTAGAGAATAGTGCATAGAAAACCTTTAATTCCTTAAAAAAATACTATATCTCATGAATTTTTCATTGTGCGAAGTTTGGGTGTTGAGTTCCAGTACATGTCCAATTTCAACATTATCTTGCTGAATCTCTACCAAGTCTAAGTCTGGTAATTATGATTTAGATCACTCTATACACCTCTATCTCTATTATACCTTGACAATCTGATATCTAGAATTATATTCACTTATGTTTCTTGCTGGAATACGTCATTAAGAATGTAATGTACAAGGAAAACCTTCATGTGAACATTAAGTGACCAAGTTAGCTGATTTCACTAACTTAATCGATTTATTTTCAGATCAGTGATGAGCCTCGGAACTATTCTATAACTTGATTTCTTAGAGCAGTGAGTTTTATATCAAAATTCCTGTACATCTAGGTGTTAATGAAAGGGAGGAATTCAAAAAGCATCCATTGTAGTCCTTTATGATTTTCAGCCATATTTTCATAGGTAACTGGATTGGTTTTGTGTAAAAGACAAATGAAATGATCTATTTCCAGCTGGGCTGAAAGATTGGACATGATTGTACAAATGATTGACCGATCATTTTTTTGAGCTGAAATTTAAGCATGCATATTTAGTCCATTCACTCCGACTTAGTTTATTATCACACTTTGTACCTTTGTCTTTTTGAAGACACTTATGGCCAGTCTTTATAATTTCCTTTCTACCAATGCCTTAAATATGAGAAACAACTTTGATTTGACGTGGCTCTGTTAAGTGTTGGGAATATTAGATTTGACTAAAAAAACAAGGTTGTAATTTGGTACGCTTAATTTACTGATCAAGTTGAATGTCCACTGCTGCAGGTATGCCGCAATATCAGGATTGTCAACAGTTGATTTGGCTCGCTTAAGACCGGTAGATAGTCTCTTATTCTATTCAGATGATTTAGATTATGATTTGTAGCTGATGAGTACAAGATACAAACACACACATACATGTACTCACATTTATAATTTCATAAATTATTATTAAATAGATTGAGATATATGCATATATGTGATTTTTGGTTTTACTGACAATTCATTAAGATTTTAATATAACTGTCCTTTGCATCTACAATTTTAGTGATAAAATATTAAAAAATATAGATCTGCAACCATCTATCTCCAAACTACTAGCTTTCTTTTGTTCCTCCTTCCTTGCTTCCTTTGCTATGTGCTCATTGACATGTGTCGTAGCTAGAATGCTTGAAAACAACTTAAGTTATGTGCTAGCAAATATATGGATGTTAATTTGTTTTACAAGTTATGTTATATGCTTGCATTTATATATGTATGCACACTAGTATGGACCCATGTAAGAAACTTGAAACAATGTGATGTATGCAAATATTTATAATAACTTAAAGGTCATGTTTATGCTTGGATTGTCTTTCATAAATTGAGGGAACTTTGGTCTCTGGCAGAAGACCTTCTATTAACTGTGTTTGATCTTCAAATCCTTTCAATTGGTTGGTCAGTTGAACAAACAACTAAACACACCCACATGGATATGTGCACATGTTTGGAGGTTTATCGCATAACTGCAGCCTACAATACTTTAAGTAAAGCCTTACCTTATATTTAGGTTGTTCATACAACCTTGGTTGTTGGCTCTTTGGTTTCACACATAGTTGATTAAATAGACATCTATTCCATGTAGTCCATATGAGCAAAAAATCCTTTAGACACCTATGGGCAGTGTGAACCTCTTAAAAAAATGATCATAGAAGTAAGTGACCCCAACAACCCTACAATCTCTCCCTCTCCCTCTCTCTCTCTCTCTATATATATATATATTTGTTAATGTACAATCCATCACTCAAATAGAATCATCCGTATATATATATATATATATATATATATATATATATATATATATATATAATCACTCATATAAATAACGCCATCCAGATATAAATTGTATATTATATATAAATGGATGATGCTATTTATATGACTGATGGTTTCATACATTAAGAATAGATATATGATGTCATTTATATAAGTGATGGATTCATACATTAATAACTATAATGTTATTAGTATTATAAACTTCAGCCATGAACACTTCATTACATAGAGGCTTGTTAAATAAGCTTCAGAAATAAACTACTTCCTAGAAATCAGGAACAACCTCATAACAATAAACCTCTACGTACAACGATGTGCTGATGATAGCACAAGCATAATAGGCTAAAACATCTACACATGTACAGTGCTAGCAATATTTAAACATTGCAGATATTATTATGCCAAAGCTACATTAATCTAATACCCTCCATTAATGACTGGATTAGAAACAATTCCAAGCTGACCTCTAAACTTGAGAAACATAGCTTTACTAACTGGTTTAGTCATTATTTTGGCAGTTTTCTTTGTTGTAAGACAAAAATAAAGAAATTTTTCTTCATTATCAACCAGCTGCCAAATGTAATTGTGATGAACTTCAATATGCTTGGTTTTGGCATGATAGACTAGGCTCTTAACCATCTTGAGAACACTTTGGTAATTGTGAAAATGTGAGGTCGGTGTTGTTTAGTGAAGTTGAAGATCAACCAATATCCTTTGTAACCACATTGCCTCACTACTTGTCTTGAGGATTGTGTTGTGTTATGTTTTTGTGGAAGATGAGGCAATTGTGTGTTGTAGCTTACTCTTCGAGGAAATTACTCCTAAACCAAGAGTGAACAAATAAATTATAGAAGAATTCCTCATCAACTGATCCAACCCAATTGGAATTTGTATATGTTTCTAGCATTAAGTCATTAGATCTTTGATATTGTCATGTCCCCGAAGAAGCAACACATTAAATTATAGATGAATGAGATAAAAAGTAAAGATATATACATTATGATCCTTATTATAATTATGAATATAAGTAATTTCTATTTAAATTATAATACTTAAAGGAAGATAATATAAGACTAAGCATAATTATGCTAACACGAAACATCGAATGATAACTACATCATCACACATATCAAGTGACGAAACATTGGGCTCTCTACGCAACAACCAGGGGATAGACCATATTGACACTCGATTAAGATCATGATAAACCATACTCACAAACACACCTTAGATAGAATAGCGATGAAAAATTCAAATCCTTCCCGTGGTTGTATATGTATTTGAGAATCTTTGTCTTTGAGAATACATTCAAGGGGACCCCGATATGTTAGTGTGCCTCTAAGTCAAAACGATTCCACCTCATCGATAAAATCATTAGCGGGAATGACGGGTGTATTGAGCACATATAGGAAAGCATTCACGAGGTGGTATTCCCTCATGATTTGTATAAAATTTACAATCATAGGGAGACGATGATGTTGGCATAGAAATTCTCATCAAATGTAATCCACGTCCATCAACAAATATGGTTCTCCCTTTGGCTGCAAGAAACTCCATTCTAATTGGCCACTAGTATTATCGAAGCTCGATGCGGGTCATGTAAATGGACAAACGCTCCCCTTAATAATTGTGTTTTGTTGCTTACGATATACTCAAATGTATAGCCGCCCATTCTGGAGCATGAATAGGCCGTATTCTGGGAATCATGCATAATCGAGTGAATCATAGTTCGAGCAGTCTATTGAGGAGTGAAATTAAGATTATTCATAGATAGTAATTATCCCTTAAATACGTTTGAACACTAGTGATTAATTAAGAACATAACAAACAAATGCGTTTGTTGAGGGAAATTGCATTGAAGGGACGTGTTCCTCGATGGGTGTAAAAAATGAGTAAGGTTCAAGAGCCAAAGAGGAGGGAAGAGTTCGATAGACTCATACTCCTGTAACAGTATATCCTAACTTAGAAGACTAAGAGGAGAATATTATGACAAATCCATAAGGGAGACATTACAACAATTTCAGGTGAAGTGATTTCACTAAGCCTTCATATCTAGAAATCTCTAACTAATAGAACAAAGAACGAACTCAATGATAGATGCTCATGTAGGCGATGCATTATATTTAATGACCCCCCTTTAAAGATCAATTAGATGGTGTTCATACTGGTTTAAACCTTGAATGCCTTTGGCCTACAAGTCTACAATGTAGTATGCAAGCCTTATAATCTGGTTATTAAGATTACTGCATTTTTATGAATTAATACTGACTTCTATATGGGTTGATGAATTATCTTTTAGTAGATACATTTATTGTGATATGTTCATAGGGGTAGAAAGGAATATTATTAGGATTGACAATAGAAATATATATATATATTGTTTCTTCATTAATTTCAACCAAATGTATGTACGCGTTTAGCTGATCTGCTTGTTAATGCAGTGCCCTCTTTAATGCTATCATGGTTATAATTATTCTAGGACATGTTCTTTACATTGACTTAAAAGAATTAAAAGATGAATGCAAGCATATTCAATTGCTAAAATTTTGTCTTCATTAGTGTTTTTAAACTTACTAGGGAGGTAGGCTTGAGGTAAGTGGTGCCTAAAAACCCCACTTAACAATCTGCTGCGGCCATGGAGGGGTGGGGGTCCCACTTAACAATCAGCTGCGGCCATGGAGGGGTGGTAGGCTCAAGCCACTTATAAGCTCTGCTGACCCTCCCCCATAAGTTAAGTGTCTTTCAAGGTGATGGCGTGGGTAGAGAAATAAGGTACAAGTGTTTCCACTAAGCGCACCACTCCGAGGATGGAATAGTCTTAGTTTCGACATTCAACTCAGAGCCAAGGGGTGGGTTGTCCTGATGGGATGCTTGTGCCCTTGGGCTTAAATGGATAGCTTCGGGAAGATCTACCCATGCCACTCCTCTTCTGTCTTCATTATTACCTTTGTGATTATGTTTGTGTTTTTGGATATATAGATATTAATGCTAATAGATATGTTGTTAATATGGTGAATACAGGATTCAAATCTAGGGCTATTGAATTAGGAGAACATTTATTTGGAAAGAAGAACCCCTAAACCTAATCAACAAGCAAATTCTAGGGCAAGTCAGGTAAGGGACATTACAGATATGGAATGCCAAAGTTAGGGGACCCTTTGACATGTTGAAAGACTCATTTTGTGGCTTGCCAATGTTCCTCTTGAGGCTTCGACAGGAATTGAGAAAGAAAGACAACTTATTTCAAAACATAAATCTGGTCAAGTGGTAGTGAGATAAATCAAATTACCTATCAAACGATGATACACTATTTCGTTGACTGGTGGTGAAGTTGTGTTAGTTGAGGGCTTGATCCTGTTGTGACCTTTTCACACATCACCCCATCCAAGATGGGGACCCCCTAATTTTTGCTCCATTCTGGTCTTTTGGCTTTGGTTCTCTCTCTCTGTGGTCGTTTTGTTCTTCCGGGGATGTCCCATCATTTGACCTAGGTTGAAATGTTAGCTAAGTCTGTGAAATTATGGTTTTTTATCCTTCAGGTTTGTTTGAGGTCAAATAAGGTTATCAAAGTAGAATCTGAGTGCAGCAGTACAATCAGAAGGCTCAAGGCAGGATCCCACTGAATTTTTACGTAAATCTGACAACTTACTATTTTTAGTAAGTACCTAATATGAGGCCTTTTCCTCAAGATTTCAGGATTCTGACTGCATCATCACTTCCAGGTAACTTCAGAGTGCCTGCACGAGAAATTTGAACCGATTTTGACAACTTGTTATTTTTAGCAATTCGGGCTTCAAGAGCCATTTTTAGGGTTTGAACATATGATTTTCCAATGCATGATTGGAGAATGTATCTGGGTTTTTCAAGAACTTCCTAGTGATGTGACATGCAAGTCGAGATGATGACTTTCAGCAGTACAGCCTTCAAAGGCTATTTTTAGGGTTTGCATGTGGAGTTTTTCAACGCATGTCCGGATATTCCTTGTGGGTTTTGCGAGAGCTTCGTAGTGATGTGATTGGGAAGCAGAATGGATTATTTTTCAGGGACTTATTATTTTTAGCCAGTGCCCACATGTTGACCAGTTTTCTGGGTTTTTCTGGGCTTTTTTAGATCCCACGAGCAGTTTAACATGCAAACTCATCCGACATCAGATTGATCAGTTTCTAGACAGTTACTATAAATAGTAGTTTCACTCCAGCAGCTCTTCAACACTTCGGTTCAGCAAGCAGAACGACAGGCAACAAAAATCAAGTCAAACGGAAACAGTTCAAGGTACTTGCAAGTCAAATTAGGGTTTCCACTCATAGGCCTAAAAAAGGGGGAATGAAATACAGAGTTGTCAAAACGAAGTACACCATCATGACCAACATCTTTTAGGTTGCCTACTGGCAAAATTTGAGCACAATCTGAATACTTACTATATTTAGTAAGTTACTTCATGGCTATAAATAGCATGTCTGTGCTAGAGGAGGATGTGAACGGGACGCTTAAATCATTAAGGACAAGTGGAGCAAATTCCAGGTCAAGCGGAGCTGCAAAGATCAATCAATTTTAGGATTTGCTAAAAATAGCATACCAACGTGGACAACGGGTATAAACAAGGTGGCAAAGTCTGTAGAGGCATAGCCACGCCTGCTCCAGCTCATAATAGATGAAAAACACATGGAAGAGAACACTTTTCCCAAATTTGCTAAAAATAGAAGGGCAAGGCATGGCTAGGGCGTTGGAAATTTATAGATAAAAACTGGAATGAAGATACAAGAAATACGCCCTTGTGGGAGAAAGCTTGATGATAAATTTTCTAAGGCGTGGAAATTCCTTCTCACCATGCTATATGCGCCCCAAGGTTGAGGAGAAGATAAAATGTCCTAAGGCATGGGAATTCCTTCCCAACCCTCAAATGCGCCCTCACTTGTAGATGTTCCTCTAGTACACATCAAATGCGCCCCACAAGGTTTAAAAGGTGGATGGCGTGGAAATTTCCCTCATCACATGAAGGTTGCCCTCAAATTCCTTCACCCTATGCTAAATGCGCCCCAAGGTGGAGAAGGCAAGAAGAAAAGCGCTAAGGCAAACAAGTTTCCTCACCCCATGTGAAATGCGCCTGAAAATTCCCTCACACTACATTAAATGCGCCCTCAAGTTGAAAGTGGAAGTAGCCTATGGAAAATGCGCTCAAGTTGATTGAAAGTTCCCTCACACTACATGAAATGCACCCTCAAGTTCCTACATGACACTTGAAATGTGCCCAACCAAGGTGTTGAAATATTCTAAGTGTTGGCAGATTTCTTTCACACATGCTCATATGCGCCCTTAGGTGGAAGCCAACACATGGAAATGTGCCCATATCTTTGAGAAGAATTTGATAAAGGAAGCCTAGGCGTGGAAAGATAAAGAGGGTAAAATGGAAGTTCATACCCTCAAATGCGCCTCCCATGGGTAAGATGAATAAATTTAAAATTCTCTAAGGCATTTTTTTAGAGCAAAGGTGAGAAATACGCCTAGGGGTGATGATAAAATTTTCTTAAGGCAAGATGAAATGCGCCCAGAGACAGGAAGGAGATTCTTCAGGGAAATCAAGGAAAATGACAAGGCAAGAAAATGAAGATTGCAGGTGTGGAATGCGTCCAGAACAAAAATGAGCAGACCTTAGCAAATTTTATTATTTTTTCAAAATAATAAAAATTAAATGTACGCCTTCGTCCGGATACACATGAAAACGATGTCTTCCGAAGGGAATTTTCTTCTAGGTATTGGACATTTCCAACTGGGAGATGGTTTGAACTTGTTCCACGCTTCACTCGTGTCGTTTTGAGGCATAATTTTGCCCGATGCCTGTTTTAATGAATTTCCTAAGGCGAAGTTAAAATTTATCTAAGGCAAATGAGATCAATGTTTTTACAAAATGTTTTAGCTTGAGAAGTGGATTGGATAACTGGAATAATTTTGCCAAAGTAAGCATGAAATAAAATGACTTAGCCAGATGAAATGAAATTGTTCATGGAGGATATTGATTTAATATTTTAAGATGCAAATATGATGAAGCAGGCCTGTGCAGGGATGATGAATTTTCAAGAATTCTAGAAGTCAATATTCCGATGCTCTGAGTGACAAGTGTTGCGATTGGCAGGAGAGGGAAAATGGAAATTCAAAAATTTGCTAAGTTTAGCCTTTGCCAGAATTTGACCTGGCTATAAGATTTCAAGTTCTTTTCATATTTCTCACAGGTTGCTGAATGCAAAATATTCTCAAAGGCTGAAAGTACGAATTTGAGGAAGAAAGACTTGAGTTGCTGAGGTGCGAATTTGTGAAGAGAGGTTTTGAAATTGTTGAAGTTTGCAAAGAGAAACTTCTTGAGTTGCTGAATGTACGATTTTGATTTGCAAAGAGTGAAGTTGCTGAAGGCGTGACTTTGCAAAGAGAAGATTTAAGTGGCTGAAGTACGAACTTGAAGAGAAGAGTTACAAGTTGCTGAGACTTCTAATCGCTGCAATCAAATCTTTCCAAGTATTGGACATTGTGTTGCTGCGAGTTAAAAATCTTCTAAACGTTGAAGTGATAAAAGCGTTGAGGTTTGCAGCATGAAATGTCAAAGTGTTGCAGCCTTTTTATTTTTCAAAAGTCTGCTGGCACCCTCGAAATGTTATTGCTTTTCTAAGACTTGTTTTCTAATGACTCTCTTGTATTTTTGCAGAATGGCTGAATTAAGCAGAAGAGCTGCAGGAAGAGGAAATCACGCTGAGTCCACAAGAGCAAGCACATCAAGACAGGCAGTGATAAAGAAGTTGAGCAAATCCATCCTGTCGGAGTCAAAGTTTTCTTCAAGGTTGGGCAAACTGAGTGACACAAACATTGGCTCATTCAACTTGGAGACTTTTAGGAGGAGAATAATGGGAATCGGGGGTCATCATTCGTTAGTTACTTCACATAACATTGTAAAGAGTGGACTTTATGTAGCTGCTGGTTTTCCACCAGCAATCCGGTGCCCAGAGTTGATCATGGAATGTGCCAATTATTACAACATAGAACAAAGGACTATCATTTCGCCAGATGGCAAGATATTGGCCAATCTTACGTCGGAGGCAATTGGGGAGGCATTTGGAATTCCAGTCACGAAAAGATGATTTACAAAACAAGGGAGAGGGCTGAAAAGATGTACTCATCCACATTTGACCGATGTGCTGACTTGATAAACTCCAGGTGGATGAATAAGCCCAAGCCAACACACACGAAGCTGCCTAAGCAGATAATTTCAGAAGACTTGAGGTGGGAATTTTGCGACCTGATAATGATGCTGAGCAGAGTTGGAGGGTGCCCCTAAGCATTCATCTTTGAACCTTGGATGTTCTATTATATCAACCTGGTACTGGAAGGCAAGGACTACGTAGACTGGGCATTGATGATCAGTGATAATTTATATGAGCAACTCCGTGGTCTAAGGAGAACAAAAACATTCTACATGAGCTCTTACATCGTCTACATGCTGGCCCGAATGATAAAGTATAGAGGGATTTCGTATAAGGAACAAATCGGGTGTGGCTCCCATTAGTTTAAAAAACATGAGGCTTGTTCGTAGTTAGATTTGACAAGTACCTCCAACTACAAGAGGGTCAATGATGCCTTCATGATGCACATAACGAGGACCTTGCAGCAAAGGACTCATCATAGAATATCTAGGGAGGCACAAGAGCTGATTGAAAAGTTCGGGTGCTGGTTCATCCAGTTTCTGAAATTTACCTACATTAGGCTGCAAGGATTCTCCTCCTACCCATACAGATTGCCCCAGTATCCCACAAACCGAATTGTGATGCTGGAGATATCTAGGCAACTTATTGCCTATGATAAGATTCAAAAGAAGAAGAAGAAGGGTGGACTTGGATTCCCAATTACCATGGGGAATTTTGACGAAGTCTATCCATCACTACAAGCAGCTAGGGAGGCAGAGAATGAACTCCAGTTCTTCCACCTTTCCTACCATACCAGCAGGAAGCACTATCATCCCCACAGGAATATCGGATGGATATTGTCCGAGGAGTTCAGGCATAAGGCACAGATTGAAGACTTCTGGGAAAGTGCAGTGGATGAGATTGAAGTTAGGAGGAGGATGTTTTCACAGATACTGTTGGGGATGATTAGGTAATGCGAGATTGCCCCAGTGCCAGACCAGATTGAAGAGGATATAAATGTAGTACAAGCTGATTATGAGATAGTGAGCAATATGCCACTCCCACTCCCGGATTGGTTTGAGCTAGAGATTACAGACTTGGATACACTTTGCATTCCAGTTTTGGCATTCACACGGAGTTGGGTAGAGAGGCATGTGAGCCGACTTAAGGGCAGATCAATTCCCCTTACTTACAATATGATGGGAGATCACAGATCACCGGCTGCAAGGCAGGGAAGGCAGAATTCTCAAGCTCTAGAGCCACGAGGAAAAGAACCAGTCCGGCCTAAACCTCTAAGAATTGAAGAATCCACCCATACGCCATCACAAGCACATTCTCCGAGTATGCAGGAAGTGTTATTGTTTGGTGATCAAAGAGAAAGATTGAATGCAGAACAGGCAGTGCAAGTGGCGAGTTAGCCACCTCGCAGAGAGTTAGTGGGCCAAAGCATCAACATGCCTAGGGAGGAAAATCAACAAGAGACAGATGAAGGGACGACCATTGACACTCAATTTCAGCAGGAGATTGAGGCAGCTCTTGAGGATGATGCTACTTTGGATCAAGATGCCCAGAGCTCAGGAGATACTGAGCCTATAGAAGATGATGAGCCTCGTCAGCGCGAAGGCATGGAATAAGTTCATGAGGTGGAGGCCGAAGTTGAGCAGCCCTTCGTTATTTCAAACTTACGGCAGGAGGTGCCAGGATGGCTAAGGGACAGGATGAGACATGATCCTGTTGATGAGACTGATCCAGTAGCTGAGATGGAAGAGTTGTTGAGTAGGATCAGTGCACTTCCAACAAAGAAGAAGGCCAAAAAATTCTCCAAAATCTCAACAGATGAGGATGGCTCTCAGACGTTGCATGTGGTAGTGCCTAGGGTAGAATGTGATCGAGATCAGGCTGTTCCGGAGAATTATGTGATTACGACTATGGAATTTGGCCGCCCTACTGGAGCACAGGTGGTTTAGGAGTGCGACAATTCATATCAGGCACTCAAGGATAGATTGTTCCATATCGAGGGAAAATATAAGAGATTGAAGGTAGAGCACAAAACATTGATTGGCTATGCACAAGACTTGTCTCGTCCTTGTGGGCAAGAAAATCTGGCAATTGAGCTCCCAGCCGAATTTCCCAGAGAGTAAATCAGTGGCTTAGAAGATTTGAAAAGAATGGCACAAGAGGCAGACAAATCGGTTGCTAGTGTTCGTGTTTAGACATAAAAGTTTATGGAGGATCTTGCACATGCTTATCGACAAGCCTCCGACATTATGGTAAGAATGGATGTAGTTAATCATGCTTGGGGTGAGGCTCGTATCTATCAAACGAGAGTTATTCTTCACTTAGGAGCTTTGATGCACACACCTCTACAGGTTCTGGTTGAGGGAGGTGTGATTCAGGAAGGTGATAGGTATGACTTCGCCAGCTGGTACTCTTTAGTGGTCACGGGCCGAGGATTCTATGATGCATCACAGGCATATTCGGTTAGGGTCAGAAAGGCCATGACAATCATCTTTGGTGGAGTCCTCAATATGTTGGAGGCTATCTTTGCCAGGAGGCTGACTTATGAGGAGGTAACAACAGATGGTTTGAAGAATAGATTGGCACCATTCTCTTTTGAGGTGAAGACCTTTGTCCAGGATGATTTCAAGAACACCTCTACTTTCTCAAGCATTATTCAGAATACCCAGGATGCTCTTGTTGCCTGGAAGAAATCTTGTGCCCGACATGGGCAAATAGTTATAGTGTTGGAGTTTCAATTGGATCATATCACTCCCATTTCAGATCAAGAAGTTGAGGCTGTGTTGACCAGGTTCATCGAGTTTGCAGCCAGGGAAAAGGAGAAGGAAACGCCCTTCTGGATGATGATCTTCTGGATGGAGATGATGTGCATTGATTACAGATGGTGGTTCCTTTAGAGGAGTGGAGAATCTCCAGTGCATTCATTGCCCCACTCCTCTTAGTGGTGGTTTTTAGGGCTGAAACCCTAATCAGGGCATATGTGGCTCAATCTGAGCCTTCCATTGTATTTGAATCTAATCCGTCCACTGGACTGGGCTTGATATAAAAGGGGCATCCCCCCTCATTTGTAACATTATTAGATTTAGAGTTAGACAGAATTAGAGATAGAGTTGAGCTAGAAAGTAGAAGAGGCTTTTAGTTAGAAGTTAGCTTAGTTTGAAAAGGAAAGAAAGGCTTTCCCTTTGAAAGTTTTTGTAAAAGGTTGTTGTGGAGAACCCTCATAATATAAAGAACTTCATTGATTGGTGATTCTCTCTTTCGTTGTGAGTGGTTGACAAGGCTTTTTTGGTTTTCCGATTTAAGTAGATAGAGTGTTGTACCCAAACCAATTTTTTTTGCTTCATTAAGGCATTTTGCTTAAAATGGTCTAACCCTTGTAAAAGTGGGGTCAAAACTCAGTTTTTGGGCAAATCAAGTATGGGCTTTTAGTTAGTGTGATGCCAAAAAGATACTGGCAAAATTTGAAAATTAGGGTTTTTGAACTCTATTTTTAGCTCAAAACCCTAAAAAATGGGAACTTGTCGAAATTGGCTGAAATTAATTTTGATTGGCTTATTTCACATCACGAGCACAGTGGTGAAGTCATTTTCAGTTAAAAGTCAATTTAAGGCTGGTGGGTAATTTTCACTTTTTCAGGAGAAAAGTTAGGACCTCCGAGGTCGTCAATGGTAGTTGGCCAGTACTAGGTATCAAAATCTAAGCCTAAAACTCAAAGCAGAACGCTCTACGAAGAAAGATGTTGAAAAATATGCTTTTTGACGGAGGGGAATTTCAGATTGGCAAAAAGTGCTAAAATATTCTAAGTCTGGGAACTTTTTCACTATGCAATGTAGTAGACACTTGCGCAATCAACATGCAAATCAACTTTATAGTGTCCGTACATGTGAAAATGATGAAGTATAGCCATACACACGCCTCGACAGTCACAACGCTTCAACGTTATCAACCTCAAGTAGCAGATATAGTGTTTGTAAAGCACAAAATAGTGGAAATCAGTGAATTCAAAGCAAATCTGAGCCCTTGTAGCCTAGGGGCGCCCTTTCATTTGTAGGTCAAGATTTGATTGCTTTTGATGAAGAATGCATTCATTCTTTTCTATTTTTAGTTAGCTTTCCGACTAGCCATGGAGCAAGATCATTTGAGTTGCAGAAATCTGGTAGACGAAGACAAAAGCAGAGGTTACGAAGAGTGTTTTCCACATGGAGGCAATCTAGAAATACAGATCTGTGCCCCTGTAGCTCAGGGGCGCCCTTCTTTTTGAAGGCCTAGATCTGGATGCATGTGTTTGCTAATGGATTTAGTCTTTGCAGAATTAGTTTGGCTTTTCAACGAGCTATCAAGCGGAAGCGTATCCAGTGCAAAACTTTGGATGTCAATGTCAGAAGTAGACATTGCAGACATGATACATGTGATCAAAGATTGCTAGTACATGGTTTGAGCGCCCCTGTAGCCTAGGGGCGCTCTTGAATATGACTTGTCAGATGGATGAGTTTGCAAAGAGGGTCTTTCTAAGATCTTTTCTAGTTTAGTCCAGCTCCGTAATGTACCCGTTCACAAGAGGATCCAGTATTTTGAGAGATCATGACAGAGATTCTATCGAGCACGTAAAATAGAGGATGGTGAAGCATAGCTACACAAAGCTGCATATCTGTAGGCTAGGGGCGCCCAACCTTTAGGCCTGCTAGATGGGGTTATTTGCAATTGCAGTCTTCACAAGACTTGTGTGCAATTACTCTAGCCATTCAACAAGTCCAGTCGACAGCCTTCGGGATTTGGCAAGTGCTCTTACGTGCAAGGTCAAGGTGAATGCTATAAAGTGGAGGTGGTTGAAGACAATTCAACAAATGACTAAGTATAAGGCTAGAATTTTCCTTGAAAAAGGTGATTCTCTTTTAAAGGCCTTAGAAGCAATTTTTTGGCTTCGTCTTCTCCAAGAACATCTCTTGCAAGTTGATCAAACTGTCCAGAGAGATAGACGACACGCGAATCGGAGCATTCCAGCTCCCGATATTAGGGGTCAAAGAATGGTGTTCAGATGAAAGTGACTTTTTTCAAAATGGTATTTGTGCTATCACAGAATAGGGGTGCCCATTCTTTTGGGGTTCCTGATACAATTTTCAGATACCTTACATACGATCATTGGATGCGGAATACTTCCAGTCATGCAGTGAATCCACTATCCAATTAGCAGGGTTCATCATTCACTGTTAATAGCAGTTTGAAGCATCAGAAGGCAATACAGAGAAATGGCTAAGTTTGGAATCAATGCATCAATTTAATCAGAGGTGCCTAGTTTTCTAAGGTGTTAGATGATGATTTTAGCAGTTGTTGCTCCCAATAGACATTTCATCCTTATTATGCAAGCTTCACAGTGGATATCTCAACACGGTCGCAAGATCATTCAATCATTCGGAAATCAGAGTTGAACATGGTCAGATGTAATTTCGTAGTCAGCTATAAAATAGGAAATTCTCAAAAATCTCATAACTCTTGCAGATGAACGCCTAAAAAATCAAAATTTGACTTTTTAGAATCAACGAAGTGTGTTGAGCACAGCAAGATGCTATTTTTGGCAAAATGATTAAAAAAATATTTTTGCATGCGAAGCATTAAAAAGTGATGAATTTCTTCAAAGATAAATATTGGCCCCACTTTTAGTTCTTTGCATGTTTTGAAATTAAAATATTATTTTTAGTCTAAGACTCAGAGACAATGGTAGTTCAACTGGTGAAGGGCCAATCATATTCTTCCTTCACATTTAGGGTTTGAGCTTGCAGTCTTGCTTTTGTGGTACGATTTTTCTCTAGTTATGCAAGCATGGCATTCATCATTTCATTCAAGCAGAGGTGAATTTTTTCCAGAGTTGGGCAAATTTCTTCTGCAGTCAGTTGTGAAGGCATAAAAACTCTTCTTTTGTAGGTACAAGTCAAGTTTCATTTGTAGAATTCAAGGCAAAGTGGCGATTTTGATAGAAGAAGATAATAAATAAATAAAAACTAAAAAAAATCTTTCTTCTTCTCTAAAATTCTTCCATCTTCTCGTCTTAAATTCTCTTGCATGTTTGAAAGAATTGGCGTTTTTGGCAAAACAAATCATCTGGGTTGATTCAAAATTGCTTTCTCAGCAAAACCCATGTGCTAGAATTTTCAGGGAAAATTTGTTCCAGAGCATTAGTTCGTGAGGCTCTGATTTTCTGAAGTGAAATTCCTTTGCATGGTGGAGTAGAAGTCGATATTTTTCGAATCTAACGGTGTGGGTAGTCTTAGAATTATCTTCTGGACAAAACCGATATCTCAGATTTTCTCGGGAAAAATGTCCTCATAGCCCCTCAGATCTCAATTGAAAACCTTTTGCATGTAGGCCTAAATCACATTTTTTCACAATTCTGACATTGTGGGTCATCTTAGAATTTGATTCTACATAAAACCCACGTCTCAGAATTTTCTGTGAAAATTGCCCTCCGACAAGCTATTTTTAGCCTTGTTAGGAGAGATTTTTGGTTTTCTGGAGAAGTTGTCAGAATATAGCCATGTTCACAGTCAACAGGCGAGTTTTTAAGGATGTAGTTCACGTAGAATGAATTCAAGACCAAGTCAGTCTTAATTCATGATTTCATCAGAAAAGCTGACATCGATTTGTATCAAGTGCATCGGAAAGGTTGACAAGCGTAGTCACTCAAGTTCACATGGTTTCATGCCTTGTATAGCTGATTGTCTTCCAAGGCCAGTTTAGAGAGTTGATACCGTTGGGTTTCTGCGTATGCAGCAAGTTCCTTTGCATTTCTCACAACCAAAGTGTTTGCAGTCAAACTTTGTGGTTTCATCATGTAACACTCTTCCATAGAGAAAAGCGTCAAAAACGTGGGAAGCATCAAGCTGTAGAAGAAATAGTGGCCATTACTTCAATTGCAGAGCTGCCAGAGTTACCAGTCAGTAAAGTGCCAAGAGGTTTCTAGGTTTGCTTGAGTTGCTGACAAGTAGTAAATTGACAGTTAAGACATGTGATGACCTCTAGATGGTGATGCAGTCACTAACCTCGTGGAGGGGTTATATGCTTGATATTACAATCAATGAACTCTAGATCAAGGCGTCCCACCTTTCTAGGATAGACATCAAACACAAGAGTTAAACTCAGCGTTTCTTTTTTGAGTTAACTTGTTGTCATGCATCTCACTCATGTCTATCTTGGAAACATCTACATATACTTGGAGTTCAGATTAGTTAGTTTTCATTTCAATAAGGACGTGCATGTTGCACATGTCCATTTTGTTGAGTCTTATTTCGGTTAACTGATGGTATCTTTCCAGTTAACGGTGTAGTTTCATTCAGTTAGGTTTAGAGAATAAGATCTTGCATGCAGTGCAAGACTCTAGTTGACTCAAGGTGATTTTAGGGTTGCCTACACCTTTGATGTCTATAAATAAGAGCTTTCAGCTCATTTGTAATGAGCTTTTCCTAGTGATAGAGAATTGCTTCATTGTCGGCAACATGCCTATTCTCAAGATTGGTTCACCCTTGTAAATTAGAACTTTTGCTTGATAGCATACATGCTACGCCTACCTTGCATGTAGTATTGCTATTATTGTATCTGTTCAAAGAGTGATTGTTGTTATACTAAATTGCTGCGCCTACCTTGCCTTCATGTTATTGTCATGGTGTTTATTCGATCTTAGTTAAATGGGGTTGCTGGTTTGATCGTTATTGCATGCGTGTTTCGTCTATACAATATACTGTCCCAGTTGCTTACCTTGTGTTTTGTTTATCATGAGCCTATTCAGAAGAGCAATTAGTTGTGCCCACCTTGCCTTCATGTTGCAAAACTGTACTTAAAGCTTATTGTTTGATGTGTGTGATAGTAGACTCATTTAGCCAAGCAGATAGTTGTGCCTACCTTGCCTTCATGTTGTGAAGTTGTACCAGGTTTACCATTTATTCGTTTGTTTTAATAAGCTTTTTCCCGGATAAGCAAATAGTTGCGCCTACCTTGCCTTCATGTTGTGAACCCGCACCTGAGGTTTATCGTATAATACATTCCTGCTCCATTTCCTCATGCTCTGTTTCTTGAGGAAACTGGATAGATTTAAAGAAGTTAGCTTAGTTGTAGTTAGATGATCTGTGAAACCAGAAAATACTTAGCTGCAACGTTCTAGGTTTTCTTAACCTTGTGCCTCTACCAGCTGAGAACAAAAAGATAGGATTTAGTTTACTTTTCTATTCCATGCATTCCAGCACAACCAGGGAGCTTCCCCTCCTAATTTGAAGAGCACTCATTATGTAGTGTGCATAGCTGTCCGTACAAACTCACACTCCAGAGGTGTTAGTTCTTACGCCAACATAGAGTAAAGTAGATTTAATTCCATGCAAGTAGTTGTTAATTGTGGAATGTGGCGTTTGATTTGAACAAGTCTTCTTTCATCCATACCACTAGCGGGCTCGCTGACGGTGAGCTCGCCCTGCGTGGTCAACTGGAATAGTGGCACTTAACTTCGATTGTGGTACATATGTCCATATGCATCGTTGTGATGGTATGTACATGTTGTGTCATAATTTGAACACCTTTCTCATCCTTTGAAGATTGCACCGATTTTGTGGGAGTTGTTCGAAGGGAGGTGAAGCAAAGTCTGGTTTGAAGATTGTTGAAGTTGATCCTCGCATTCCACCCTTTAGAAATAGATTGTAGAATCCCTACCCCTATTCCTTTTAAATTCAGTACTTTCCTGGTTAACTTAAGAATCAGAGCATCATCGTTAAATCATTCGTGTCTTAATTGCTTCACAAATTTGAACAGATTGCGTAAGTCCTCTTGGAATACCCAGCATATTCACATCAACCAAGTGAGTCTATTCCCGACATAAGGAACCTTGGAGCTGAACGCATGATCTTTCGCGCAATCTTAGCATGCAGAATACTTTGATCAAGAGAGGATAGAGCATCCGTTGGATAACTTTATTCTGTGTTGGTGCGGTCATAAAACACCCATCAACAAATCCCAACTTCTAACTTCCATTGGTGTAGATATAGAATTACATTCAATCATCTTGAATTTGTCTAAAAGAGTTTTGTCATACTTGGTTTGTGATACGAATTGTATATGATGAAATTGCCAACTCTACACCTAAACAATATCGAAGTACACCTATATTTGTCAATTAAAAACATAATAAATATCAAATTTCATATATTGAATTTAGAGGACAATGGTTTTGGTTATGGCAAGATCATCAACATAGACAATTAAGATCACTATGTCATCAACACTGATTTTGAGTATTTGACATAAAGAGTGGGTTTAGAACAGGGTTTTTCTTGAGACCATAATCTCTAAGATACTTACCAATTTTAGAATGCCAAGCTTGAGGAGCTTTCTCAAGTCCATAGAATAACATTATCAATTTGCAAACTAAATGTTCTTTTCCAGGGACCTAAAATCCTTATGTCTAAATCATGTAGATTTCCGCCAAGTTTTTGTTCAAGAAGGCACTTTTAATATTCATTTGATATACTTTCCATTCAAATTGAACAACAATGGAGATGACTAACTGAAAGGTTACAATATTAATAGTAGGGGCAAAGGTCTCTTCATAGTCTACCCTTTTCTCTTGTGCATATCCTTTGGCAACAATATCAGTTTTTTACTTGTTCAAATAATCATTTTATTAACTTTGTTACCCCAAGTTTTCGAGACGGGGACAGTAGAGGACTAGGGGACACATCTTGGATTTTGGGCATTTTTTGGGGATGGTAGGGGACGACAAAGGGGACAACTATAAAAAAATAGGGAAAATTTAAAATATTTAGGGAAATTTTAAATTTTCATATGATAACATTGATAAAGTATCCATATATACATTATATAACCTTAATACATAACATTTGTGTTAAATTGAGAGTTCACATGAGAGTCAAAGTCAAATAAATTAGAAAATGTCATACTTAATTCAAATTTATTTCATAATTCATTGTTAATATGCATGTGATATTAAAATACAACATACAAGTTACAAAAAAATGCCCAAAATCTAGAAGTTTCACTTTCAATTACAATATGAAAATACAAAAAAAATAAAGTATACTGCTGCCCCTAATTTGCATCTCTCAACACTGCATCAAAATTGGAGTCCTCTGAGTCGCCACCACTGTGAGGGTCTGCCTCATCCAACGAAACCCCAACCAATCCCTCTAGTGCCTCCTCCTCATCAACCTTGGCGACATCTTTGGGATCGACATCCCACCGCAAAGTTGGAGTTTGCCAATATTATGGAGTTTGACGATCCTAAAGTTGAATAGCACTATGCACGACCACTAGCTTCTCTACTCGTCTAGAGGTAAGTTGATTCCTCTTGATGGAGTGGATAAAGCCATATGTGGACCAATTCCTCTCTGCAGCAAAGGAACTAGCATCCTATGAAAGGAAGCAAATGGCAAGTGTACTCAATTGTGGTGTATCCTTCCCGTGCCATGTCCACTATCCAATAGGGTCAGTTTGAGCTAATGTAGCTCTTTCTATCTTCACCTCTGGTTTACTGAATTTTGGGTCACAAATATTTGTGAAGGCAAGCCATTGTGTATGAAGTATTGTAGACTCATCAATTGAATACATCTTACGAAAGGCCTTCATTAGCCCTTCTTTCACCTCTTCGTCATCACAAGGAGGCAATCTTCCAACACGTTGGTTTCAATTAGCACCTCTGGAGTGCTTATTGGAAACGGACAGCTATTGCAAGTGTGTTAGTACATGCTCTTCGGATTATAGAGAGGAAGATCTCTCTTTGCTGATTTTATACTGTAAAAAAGGGGTGTACTAAGATTTCCTATCTTTTTTACTCAGCGGCAGGACACAAGGGTGCATAAACCAATGCGCCGTAGCTAAGCTTTTTCTCTGGTTTCCGCAGATCTTAACTACGACTAACTAAGCTTCTAAACTATCCTACCTCCTCAAGATAAACAGAGCATGAGGGCGTAGGAGCGAAATAGTATGGTTGGATCACTTGAATCCTCCGTCTCAATGGAATATGGCCGAGGCTCTGAACCTTCGGATATATACCAAGATAGGGCTCGATACAAGCAAACACTCGTTACGGTAAACTGGATCTGAGACTTGCCAAGGAGGAGGAACCCCTATCCGAGGTATAGGCTTGGAAGCAGCTCACTGGAAACAACAAGGAACGATGGCCTTTCTAACAGGATTCCCGAGGAGGTGACGACACCTGTCCAAAGTCTAGGCTGCAAGAGAGATCATTAAACAACATCAAACGATAATGATCGATGACAAAATATCCAAGGAGGCGACGACACCTGTCCAAGGAGGAGATTGAAACAATGCACTATTTAAAAACAAGACTTTGAATAACTCAAATAATTAGATCAATCAAGCTTGCACCATCTGATTTATTTCTTCAAGGTTCTTCAAAGAATTACAAAGGTCGGACAGCAAAGGCACGAAATCATGCACAATTGCGATCAACCAACAAACTCTCATCCAAGAGTGAACAGATATAAACAAGCGAACTCTGGCAACAGTGGCGCAGCAATTTTGCTAACAAATAAAGGTTAAACAAATAAAGAACCTAAGGCTCTTATTTATAGAAACTCAAAGGAGTAGGCAACCCTAAAATCTCCTTGAGTTAACAAACAGTTCTTGCCAATCAGCAAGATATTATTCTATGTCTAAAAGTAGGTGAGCAAACAGTTAACTGGAAATCTACTTCAGTTAACTGAAACTAAACAAAAGTCAAACTGGAAGTCTACCTCAGTTGACTGACACCTAACTAAAAGTGAACTTATGTTACAAATGTGTCTCCAAATAGACATCCACCTTTTGAGGAGATCTGAGATCCACAAATCGTGGGAGTCAAATAGACATCCTAGATTAGTGGGATCTGACATGCATGATCTGTGGAGATCTGGAGTCAACTTGGAAAGGGGCATCAAGTTGACTTCAGTCATCATTAATGCTACTTGGAGGGTAGGACGTCTTTTCTTGGTGCTTTATACCTCTTCACCACTGGTCAACAAAGTCTCTATCCAGTCATTGACCTCTTCGGCCTCCGGGCAATTAATGCTCTTCAAGATGACTATGTGGCGTCTAAGCATTTCTTCACCCGTCGTAAGCTGCTGATGATAGGTTATGCATTGGGCAGCTGCTTCATCTAACTGGACAGACATGGCTGCAATTTTGGCTAATTTGCAGCCATTGGGATCTTCAAGGAATGAAGATCGGATGACATCCTGGAATCGTGTCTGCACGGTTTCAAGTTCCACATATTCTCCTCCTTCCCGCTGATATTCTAACTTCGGGAAGGATATTACCAACGTTCTTGCGAAGTTGATAATATTGGCGACGAAGCGTCTATAGTCAATCAGCTCCACAGAGTTGGCATCATAGGCTCTCACCTTGTATGCCACCTGTTCTTTCCACTCAAAGAGATGGTGTTTATTTTCTGTGGTCGTAACTGATTCATATGCTTGTTGCAAATCAGCAGCTGTCGCCTCCTCTCTCGGCCTCTCTTGAGCTGCCTTTATATCTGACTTCTGGATTTCTGATCGAAGTCCATGTGCTCTGTCTCTCAGCTGATATGCTTCTGTCAACACACACCGCCCTTTGACAACAAGCTCATCCACTTGACGTCTCAAGTGTTTACCGTATGTAATCAACTGATGATGGTTTCTTTCAGCTGGGAGATCCAACAGTCCTTGAGGCAAAGCCGAGGAGTTTGGAGTGTCATGTATCAAACTAGAAATGTACAACTTTAGCTGACGGATTTCAGCCTTCGAGGCTGCTTTGTCTTGTCCATCTTTTGTCATCCTTTCTTTGACACTCGCCGAGGCAATTCCAAGAAGGTCTGCCTCCACCTGTCGAGTGGTCTTTCCAAGGTTCACCTTTGAAAGCGTGAAATCCTCAACCCTCATTATGTATATCTTTGTCTTCAGGTGGGGCTGCAGTCTCTATGATAACTTCGTTCTCTGCATTCTTTTCTACGTGCGCCTGCTTCTTCAACTTCTTTACCGGCATGTCTTGTGGGACATGATGGAATTCAGAGAAGTCAAGCTGATAAGAAGGCCTCTCCCTCTTCCTCCCAAGCGAGCTTTCTAGCCAGATAGAATCTCGGCTAGCATCGCTGGGAGGAGGAACATAGGTCCCCTGAATGCTAGAAGAACGAGACTGTGCCGTGGCAATGTCTCGTGGTGGCGAATCCAAATCAATAGGACTTTGTGACCTCTGTGATGGTGGTGAAGCTGGTGGCTCTGTTTCTATCACTGGCACCGCTTCTGCTACAACTTCTTCTACAATGGTTTCCGCCTCTACAGCGATTATTTCAATCACTGGTTCTTGTGTAGTTGCGGCGGTCTCAACTGTCTCAGGCAAATTGGTGGCTGTCTCCACCTGTACCTCTTGCCGGCTTGTGCTGGCAATTCCTTTTCTCCCCCATGTGCTTCCTGACATCCGCATTCCTTCTGGAGGAAAGCTCATCTTCTTCTGTCTGGGTTTCCTCCTAGGCGTGGAAGGTAGTGTAGACTGAACCGCTGGCGGCTCTGATCGGGGAAGTACTACCTTCCTTGTCCTTTTACTGTCCAGGTAGAGTTGACTGTGTCGAACTACTCTACCCGTTCTTTCCTCAATAGACGTACTCTCTTTCGCGTACTAGTCTACTTTGCCGAGTGGTTGTGAATCCACTAAACCCGTGAAGAAGGAAGAAAGAATAACTTCTTCTTCGTCCTCAGATAAGCCCTTGATGTCTTCTGACATGAATTCTGCAATCTACGAGAACTTGAATCTGCTATGGTTCCTTCTTCTCACTTCAAACTCATCCTCGCAGTTGACCCAAAAATCTTCCATGAAAGGTTCATGTGATGATCTTTGCTCAAGGTGAGCTGCGAAGATGCCTCTGGGGTCATAGGATGGCCTCCTATCGATGAGGTACTTGAGATTTGAGATTAAATCTCACTATTTTCTGGCTTATCAACCTTGCATCGGCTGCAGTCCTGCATCTGTAGAGTCCCATCTGAAAAGGAAAGTTTGTTGCAGTCTTTTTCTTTATGCGAAGGTAAGAGTGAACCTCGGCCAATTGCCTCAGGAATTCCATGAACACTACCCTATCTGAGGGGTAGCGTGGCATCATGGCGGGGTGGCCATTGTAGCCATACACGCATATGTAGGTGAAAGTGGGGAATTGTATGAACCAATCCGCCCAGTCCACCATTGCTGCCTTAGCTGTTGGTGAAATACGCACGTGCATCTCATGGTCTAGCTCGTGCACGGTGTGCATAGTAAAAAGGTCATTTATCCTTTTGAAATGTCTTTCCGCTAGAGTAAACTCCAAGCGAGGAAAGTATTCTTGTACCTTTTGCACACCCAGGGTTCCCACAGTGTTTAATGTTCTGAAATCGCCTTGGAAGGCTATCAGGTAGACCAGGTATGAACACATGTGGAAACGGTGCTCTTCTAGAAATCCGGTGAGTTGTTGGTGGAGTGTGTCACTGATCAGGGAGGCCCAGTCGTAACATTCTTTTCTGCTGATTATCTTGCCAATAATGTAGAACATCCACGGCTGGAAGGATTTTCCTCCTCTTGTCCAGTGACTCTGCTGAGTAGGGTGATTAGCACTCCGTACTCGTCTTTCAATTCTCCTCTACCAACTAATCTGGGCAAGCTGTTTCTCTTTGTTTTCAGCCAATGTTCAGCCATTATAAGCGAACACTTGTCTTTTGAAGCCTCGAATGCCTTTTCGCATTCTGTCACTGATATGACCTTCTTGGTAGGGCATGGTGGAATTGCAAAACAAGTCTCTATGTCTACCGGCTTCAAGCTGCAAATCACCCTCCCGTCTACTGACAGGATCTCTCTTGTACTCGGGTTGTAATGCTTAGTGCAGGCAATTACAAGCTCGATGCTTTGTAAGGTGATTGGAATAGATGCTGCTTGAAACAAACCGGATTCTTCGATGTTCTGCAGTGTGATTTGATTCATGCCCTCCAAGTCTTCAGAACTGACCTCTGGGTTTTTCTGCCATAAGTCTGTATCAGTCGTTTTCAGGTAATCATGGTATAAGACCGTTTTGGTCTTGTATTGTACCTGAGAGTACTGCATTCTGAAAACCTTGAATATTGACTGGGCACTTGACCCTGTTCTGACACTTTTCTGGAAATGCTAAAAATAGCCTCGCCGAGGGTAGTTTTTACGAAAAAATCTGAGACATGGGTTTTGTTAAGAATGATTTTCTAAACAGACCCAGATCGTCAGAAATTCGAAAAAACGAGTTTTTCTTTGACATGCAAGAGCCCTTCGGTGGCAAAGGCAGCAAGGGCACCAGAAAGTGATTTTTCTCGAAAATATCTAACACATGGGTTTTGTTCGTGCTTCAAAGCCAAACAAACCCAGTTTGTCCGTTTTTCAATATTATGACTTTTTTCGGAAACCCTAAAAAATAGGGGCAGCAGGGCTACTTTTTCTGAAAAAATCTACCATGTGGGTTTTGTTGAAAAAGCTGTGCTGATCATACCCAGTTGGTCAGATCTGTGAAAATCTGTCGTTTCCTGTGACATGCAAAAGGAATATAGACAGAAGTAGAGGAAATAGACAGAAGATGGATTGGAAGTTATAAACTGCCACTTGTAATAATCTGTCTCTGGAAACAATCTTGGGAGAAGAATGCTTTTACTGCCAATTATCTTCAAAAATATTGAAGATCCGCTCAAAACCCCTGCCAGATCTTGAAAACTTGTTCTTGGGAGCTACTTGATGTTTTATCCTTCAACCTGCAAAAAGAATAATGAGGAAAAGGGACGCCTAGCATGAATATAAGGCAATTAGGGTTAAGATCCACAAAGTCTGGAAGATAACTCATCATTCAGTCCTGATTTGGAGTTCCAAAAGATGATTTCCACTGATTGTGGAGTGTTTTTCTCTTTTTTGGCTCCAAATTTGCTAACTCAAGTCAACATTTCTGTTTGACTTTCCTTTAGGCGTCCAACCTTGAATTTGATCTTTTTTTTTTCTATTTTGCAAGCTGAAGTGCTCCTGTTTGATCTTCGATTCAGGTTGCTCAGTTGATCTCGAGCAGTATCTGACAGTTCTGTTGTTGAGGCAGGATCAATGTGATTAGATATGCCTGGGAGAGGTTAGCTCAGAAAACTGAGTTTAGGTCTCCAGAAAGAAGGGCGCCTTTTCTTGAAAGGGTCGCTTTTGACAATGCCTTAGTCAATTTTCACTGACTCGTTCTTCGTTTTGACCTTTTCAGACCCTCTTTGCTTTGATCTGACGTTCCCGATGTTTGATGAATCGGATGATTCTGCTTGATGATGTGTCGGGTAGCTGGTTCAGTCTTGTTCACGATGCCTGACTTTGCAGTGGCAGCTGGCAAGTTTTGGGCCTCCAAACTAAAGGGCGCCCCTGGCCAGCAGGGGCGCTTTTAGCTTTTGCTTGGTTTCATCTTGGTTGTGGACTGCCAGTCTTTGACCTTCTCCATCAGTCGATTGATTTGTCGGAAGTTCTTGCTGATAGTCTCGCTGACGAGATAGGTCATAGCTGAGAAGGTCATCCTGGGAGGCAGTGAAGATTCCGGCTGAATCTGGACACCTTTAGGAAAGGGCGCCTTTCCTTGAGAGGGGCGCTTTTAGCCATGCCTTAGCCATTTTTTGGCTTATCTTTCCAGTTTTTCAAATTTGGCTTTTTCTGCTTGATCTCATCTCGTGATCGTCTGGTGTGTCTTGTGGACTTGCTGTTAGATTGATCACGTAGCCGGGAGGAAGCTGGAAAGATATCATGTCTAGAGCTGCAGCTCTTGAATTCATCTGGTGTCTGCAACTGAGGGGCGCCCCTGGCCAGCAGGGGTGCTTTTACCTTGAAGCTCTCTGATTTGGCACTTCTGTCATCAATGGATCCTCCATACTTCGCTGACGGTTGGTCAATGATCCCTGAATCAGATGATCTTGCTGATTGTTTCGTTGTCGAGCCAGTATGAAAGTGAAGAGGATGACTGTTTTGACAATGCCAAATGATTTGATTTGCCCTTTGAGGTCCAAGGGCGCCTTTCTTCAAGAGGGGCGCTTTTAGCCACTGTAGACTGTGTTTTGCCTTGGTAGACAAAACGTGCACCTTCCAGACTTAGCCAAATTTTGGCCTTTTCCGTTTTGAGAATCTCCTTCGTTGAACGTCATCATTTTCATCCTTTTCCGCCATGGTTTCTTCGTTGAAGCTTTTGAGGTTTAGCTTTCAGCACCTGGTACTGGCCAATCTGCCATTAATGGCTGCGGAGCTCCTAACTTTGTTCCTGAAAAATAGAAATAGACCCACCAGAGTAAAACATATTTTTGATAATTTTGACTTGATCAGTGTGATCGTGAAGGCAATTAATCCTATCAGAATTATTTTCAATCATTTCCGGGAAGGTCCTATTTTTTAGGGTTTCCATAAAAATAGGGGTGTAAAACCCTAATTTTCATTTTTCAAAATTTTAACCATAGGTTCCTTGACAAAAACCCACAAAGATTTCATATTTGGTTTGACCTAAAACATACTGGATGGCATTTTAATGTTGTTAGCTCAATTTAAGTAGAATGCCAAAAATTTCATTTTGGGTATAATCACAACCTTTGGTGCATACCATTTGGGATTAAGAGCAAAGGCTGCCATATGAAGCGGAGTGTTCATTGTGTTCCACCTACACATCACAATGGGCTTAATATGTTGCTTATATAATCCCAAAGTAGGATCCTTAGCCAAAATTGTTTGCTTTATCTTTCCAAGCATGTTGTCAAATATCTCATATATCTCTCCAAGACTAGGAAAGTCTGTATCAGCATATCTAATGACATCTACAATAGGTGAGATGAAAGAGAGAACATATCGTCCCTAGTCATACATGATGATGGTGACTGTAAATTCTTGCAGTAATAACAACCATTGACTTATTTGTCCTTGACCGATTGATTTATCAACCAAATACATTAGCACCTGATAGTCCACGGAAAATGTAATCAATGTCTGTGATTAAATAATCATGGAAAGGGACTTGATCCCATAGTTCAAAACATTAACATCTTAAACATAAAGAAAACTCAGAGAAGAGGCACACAAGCCACCAGGAAATAAACAAGGCATGTAGGCCTGTCAGAAAACAAAACAACAAAAAACCAAACAGATAGCAAAAAAGGAAACAACACCCACAACCATCAAGAAAGGAAACAACACTCAGGAGCCAAAAACAACTACTTGATTAGGTTCCAGTTATCCATCAGAGCATCGAGCAATTCCTCCTAGTCCTCTTTGACCTGGATCTTTTTCCCCTTTTCTTTATTGAATTTAACCAACTAAGATTCCTTGTTCTTTCCCTTTTCTTCCTTTGTTTATTGATTTTGGAATGACCCGACATAGTCCCCATCACACCCTTCATCATAATGTCCTCAGTAACAAAAATAAGATTCCGGAGGGCCGATTCCATTCTTTGCATTTTGTCATAGCAACTATTGGCATCCATCTTGCTCTCCATTTCCTTCACTTTCATGTATAGAACCTCCAGCTGAGTTTTAACAGACTTAAGCAAGTCCTCCTACTCAATTCTATCATCTGTATCACCCTTCTCAGCCTCACCTTTATGTTTGTCCAAGGAAATTATGATTAAACCTTCATCCTCCTGTAGGTTTCTTTCTTCTTCATCCTCTTCGTCATCTTCATCTTTAGTGTCCTCCTTTTCATGTTCATCCTTCTCTTCCTCATACATTTGCTCCTTTGCATCATCATACTAATCCTCAACATCAACTTGCGAATACTCCTCTCGGTCCTCAATAGGGTTGTCATCCTTAGAAGTTCCCTTAGTATTATGATGGACAAACTCCTCATTCTCATAGACCTCCTCTTCCTTATCCGAATCTAAATCATTTTTTTTGCCTTTTGTAGTGAACAAAGTGTTAGCAATAGGGGATTTGGCTCACCTAGCAGACCTTTGACCCCCAAGAGGAATTAAACTATTCTGCTCCAGATTCTTGATAGCTCTCAGCTCACCTTCAGCATCATAAATATCAATAGGTCTCTCCTCTTCCAATGCTAACTTTCTTCTTTTCTTTTCTAGTGCTAACAAGAAAAGGGGCTTTCCTCTTGATAGGGGTGCTAACCAAAGGATCCAAACTCTCACTCTCCTTATGAATTTTGGTAGAGGAAATAAGAGAGATTTTCCAACCGTTTTCTGTAGAATCTTTCCTCTTATCTGGGGTAATGATAAGAAGATCCTTCAACAAAGCAGGGCTAGGGTTTTCATGAGGCCCAGAAGACCCCTCATTACTTTTAGTGCCCTTCTTCCCATTGTATTTACTAACTGAGCTAGAGCTCCCTTTTGAAACTTTAGCAAAGATAGGAGGGGATCAATTTCTTGAATCTTCACATTGCTTTCCCTAACAACAGGGTTTTTATTAGGGGCCACCGAGAGGCTGAATTTATAAAGAGTTGTTATCAAGCCTTGGTGCAAAAGGGGGTAGGTCCCATCAGCATTATGCTTCTCAAGGGATGAAAACAAATAAAAAGGAAAATTTATCTTTTGACCATGCCTAATATGGTTGAAAAGAGGAAAGTGATAACCATGAATTGTTTAAAATCATTCTTCCAAAGTGAAATATTTCATAACGTGGAGACCATTATGATATAGTTTTGGGTGATAAGGAATGGCCTTACTTCCTCATAGTAGGATAACCCCCATAACAGAATATAGTGTGATAACCTAAAATTGCACCATGAAACAGTTTTGGTTGATAAGGAATGGCCTTCCTTCCTCATAATAGGATAACCCCCATAACAGAATATAGTGTGATAGCCTAAAATTGCACCATGAAAATAGTTTAGGGTGATAAGGAGTGGCCTTACTTTCTCATAGTAGGATAACTCCCATAACACACTCACTTGCATCTGTTTTCACCCTAAAAGGCCCTTGCAAATTAGGTAAAGCCAATGTTAGCACATAGCTCATCTTACTTTTTCATTTTTTTTTTTACCCTAAGAAAATGATCTGTGATTGCTAGTTACATATAAATTGCTTCTATGGAAGAGAAAGAATTATAAACTCTCAAATATTGAACTGCACCCACAACACTTCTTGGTGCAGTCATGTTGGAAGGTTTGGACTCACTTCATGATAGTCTCAACTTTTGTTTTATCAATTAGTGATTGCAATGTCCCCAGTCAAACAATCTTAGGAAATAGACAATTTTCCTAATGTGTGCAAGCTGAGATAATGAGAAATACTCAAGTAGATGCCAAATCTCAATGAAATAAATGCTGATCAGTGGTACAATTAGAAGCAACAAACTTAGGAAACCCTTATCAGCCTGAAAATATCCAACTATGAACAGCAGATCCAATGATCAACAATGCTGATTTGATTTTTAGAAACCCTCAAATGCAAAATAATCTAAGCATACATCATATCTGAACTATTGATAACTTATTCTAAATATGAAATCCACATATATATATATATATGTAACAATTAGATATAGATGATAATGCAATAGTAGAAACCCTCAATTGTTGACAAGGCACAATATATAGAAAAGATACAGTAGCAACAAAGGACTGTTTACAGCCAATAACAATATCTAGGTACTAAACCAATTGATAATCAGCACAAATACCAACACAAAATGATGTAATTCCACTTATAAATGAAGCGATCCAACTTCTAAATGGAAGTACTGTTGTGACCTTTTTACACATCACTCCATTCAAGATGGGGACTCCCTAATTTTTGCTCCATTATGGTCTTTTAGCTTTGGTTCTGTGTGCCTCTCTCTCTCTGATCGTTCTATCCTTTCGGGGATGTCTCGTCATTTGACCTAAGTTGGAAATTTTGCCTAAGTTTGTGAAATTAGGGTTTTTATCTTTCAAGCTTGTTTAGGGTCAAATTGAATTGTCAAAGTGAAATCGGAGCTTAGAAATGTGATCACAACGCTTCAGGCAAGGCCCCACTAAAGTTTCACTGAGTTTTGACAACTTGCTATTTTTAGTAAGTACTCAATCGGGGACCTTTTTATCAGGATTTTGGAATTCTGATTGCTTCAGCACATCCAGGGTACTTTCAAACGCTCACACGCAAGATTTGAGTAGAATTGGACAACTTGCTATTTTTAGCAGTTCAGGCTTCAAGAGCCATTTTCAGGGTGCACATGTATGATTCTTCAATGCATGACTGGAGAATGTTTATGGGTTTTTCAAGACCTTTGCGATAATATAACATGCAATCTAGGATGACAACTTTCAGCAATTCAGCTTTCAAAGGCTATTTTTAGGGTTTGCATGCAGAGTTTTTTAGTGCATGTTTGGATATTCCTTATGGGTTTACGAGAGCTTCACAACAAAGTGACATGCAAACAAGATGGATCATTTTTCAGGGGCTTACTATTTTTAGCCAGTGCTCGCATGTTGACCAGTTTTCTGGGTTTTTCTAGGTTTTTTGAGATCCCACGGGCAGTTTGACATGCAAACTCATCCGACATTAGATTGATTGCTTTTCAGACACTTACTATTTTTAGCAGACACATTTTGGGCAGCTCTCGATGCTCTAGTTTCATAGGCAGAGCAACATGCAGCAGGAACCAAGGCAGACTAGGGTTGTTTGAGGCACATGCAAATCAAATCAGGGTTTCCACTTATATGCTTAAAAATAGGGGGTAAAGTACATAAGTTGTCAAATTGAAGTACCCCATTAGAACCAGCATCTTCCAGGCTGCCTATTGGCAAAGTTTGAACGAAATCAGAGTACTTACTATTTTTAGTAAGCCACTTCATGGCTAAAAATAGCATGCTTATGCTGAGGGTAGTGTTGACGTGTGTTTTATGACCGCACCAACACAGAATAAAGTTTCCAACGGTAACTCTATCCTCTCTTGATCAAAGTATTCCGCATGCTAAGTGTTATACCCAAAATGAAATTTTTGGCATTCTGCTTAAATTGAGCTAAACAACGCAAAAATACCATCGAAAGTATGTTTTAGGTCAAACCAAATATGAAATCTTTGTGGGTTTCCGTCAAGGAACCTATGGTTAAAATTTTGAAAAAACGAAAATTAGGGTTTTACACCCCTATTTTTATGGAAACCCTAAAAAATAGGACCTTCCCGGAAATGATTGAAAATAATTCTGATAGGATTAATTGCCTTCACGATCACACTGATCAAGTCAAAATTATCAAAAATTATGTTTTACTCTGGTGGGTCTATTTCTATTTTTTAGGAACAAAGTTAGGAGCTCCGCAGCCATTAATGGCAGATTGGCTAGTACCAGGTGCTGAAAGCTAAACCTCAAAAGCTTCAACGAAGAAACCATGGCGGAAAAGGATGAAAATGATGCCGTTCAACGAAGGAGATTCTCAAAACGGAAAAGGCCAAAATTTGGCTAAGTCTGGAAGGTGCACGTTTTGTCTACCAAGGCAAAACACAGTCTACAGTGGCTAAAAGCGCCCCTCTTGAAGAAAGGCGCCCTTGGACCTCAGAGGGCAAATCAAATCATTTGGCATTGTCAAAACAGTCATCCTCTTCACTTTCATACTAGCTCGACAACGAAACAATCAGCAAGATCATCTGATTCAGGGATCATTGACCAACCGTCAGCGAAGTATGGAGGATCCATTGACGACAGAAGTGCCAAATCAGAGAGCTTCAAGGTAAAAGCGCCCCTGCTGGCCAGGGGCGCCCCTCAGTTGCAGGCACCAGATGAATCCAAGAAGCTGTAGCTCTATACATGATATCTTTCCAGCTTCCTCCCGGCTACGTGATCAATCTAACAGCAAGTCCATAAGACACACCAGACGATCACGAGATGAGATCAAGCAGAAAAAGCCAAATTTGAAAAACTGGAAAGATAAGCCAGAAAATGGCTAAGGCATGGCTAAAAGCGCCCCTCTCAAGGAAAGGCGCCCTTTCCTAAAGGTATCCAGATTTAGCCAAAATCTTCACTGCCTCCCAGGATGACCTTCTCAGCTATGACCTATCTCGTCAACGAGACTATCAGCAAGAACTTCCGACAAATCAATCGACTGATGGAGGAGGTCAAAGACTGGCAGTCCACAACCAAGATGAAACCAAGCAAAAGCTAAAAGCGCCCCTGCTGGCCGCCCTTTAGTTTGGAGGCCCAAAACTTGCCAGCTTCAACTGAGAAGTTAGGCATCGTGAACAAGACTGAACCAGCTACC
Source organism: Sequoiadendron giganteum (assembly GCA_007115665.2). Classification (NCBI taxonomy): domain Eukaryota; kingdom Viridiplantae; phylum Streptophyta; class Pinopsida; order Cupressales; family Cupressaceae; genus Sequoiadendron; species Sequoiadendron giganteum. The sequence goes on along the minus strand of CM021109.1, from coordinate 524,409,036 downwards.
CGACACATCGTCAAGCAGAATCATCTGATTCATCAAACATCGGGAACGTCAGATCAAAGCAAAGAGGGTCTGAAAAGGTCAAAACGAAGAACAAGTCAATGAAAATTGACTAAGGCATTGTCAAAAGCGCCCCTTTCAAGGAAAGGCGCCCTTCTTTCTGAGACCTAAACTCAGTTTTCTGAGTTAATCTCTCCCAGGCATATCTAATCATACTGATCCTGCCTCGACAACAGAACTGTCGGACACTGCCTGAGATCAACTGAGTAACCTGAATCGAAGATCAAACGGGAGCACTTCAGCTTGCAAAATAGACAAAAATGATCAAACTCAAGGTTGGACGCCTAAAAGAAGTCAAACAAAAATGTTGACTTGAGTTAGCAAATTTGGAGCCAAAAAGAGAAAAACACTCCACAATCAGTGGAAATCATCTTTTGGAACTCCAAATCAGGCCTGAATGATGAGTTATCTTCCATACTTTGTGGATCTTAACCCTAATTGCCTTATATTCATGCTAGGCGTCCCTTTCATCATTATTCTTTTTGCAAGTTGAAGGATAAAACATCAAGTAGCTCCCAAGAACAAGTTTTCAAGATCTGGCAGGGGTTTTGAACGGATCTTCAATATTTTTGAAGATCATTGGCAGTAAATGCATTCTTCTCCCAAGATTGCTTCCAGAGACAGATTATTGCAAAGTGGCAGTTTATAACTTCCAATCCATCTTTTGTCCACTTCCTCTACTTCTGTCTATATTTCTTTTGCATGTCACAGGAAACGACAGATTATCACAGATCTGACCAACTGGGTATGATCAGCACAGCTTTTTCAACAAAACCCACATGGTAGATTTTTTCAGAAAAAGTAGCCCTGCTGCCCCTATTTTTTAGGGTTTCCGAAAAAAGTCATAATATTGAAAAACGGACAAACTGGGTTTGTTTGGCTCTGAAGCACGAACAAAACCCATGTGTTAGATTTTTTCGAGAAAAATCACTTTCTGGTGCCCTTGCTGCCTCTGCCACCGAAGGGCTCTTGCATGTCAAAGAAAAACTCGTTTTTTCGAATTTCTGACGATCTGGGTCTGTTTAGAAAATCATTCTTAACAAAACCCATGTCTCAGATTTTTTCGTAAAAACTACCCCCGGCGAGGCTATTTTTAGCAGTTCCAGAAAAGTGTCAGAACAGGGTCAAGTGCCCAGTCAATATTCAAGGTTTTCAGAATGCAGTACTCTCAGGTACAATACAAGACCAAAACGGTCTTATACCATGATTACCTGAAAACGACTGATACAGACTTATGGCAGAAAAATCCAGAGGTCAGTTCTGAAGACTTGGAGGGCATGAATCAAATCACATTGCAGAACATCGAAGAATCCGGTTTGTTTCAAGCAGCATCTATTCCAATCACCTTACAAAGCATCGAGCTTGTAATTGCTTGCACTAAGCATTACAACCCGACTACAAGAGAGATCCTGTCAGTAGACGGGAGGGTGATTTGCAGCTTGAAGCCGGTGGACATAGAGACTTGTTTTGTAATTCCACCATGCCCTACCAAGAAGGTCATATCAGTGACAGAATGCGAAAAGGCATTCGACGCTTCGAAGGACAAGTGTTCGCTTATAATGGCTGAACATTGGCTGAAAACAAAGAGAACCAGCTTGCCCAGATTGGTTGGTAGAGGAGAATTCAAAGACGAGTACGGAGTGCTAATCACCCTACTCAGCAGAGTCACTGGACAAGAGGAGGGAAAATCCTTCCAGCCGTGGATGTTCTACATTATTGGCAAGATAATCAGCAGAAAAGAACGTTACGACTGGGCCTCCCTGATCAGTGACACACTCCACCAACAATTCATCGGGTTTCTAGAAGAGCACCGTTTCCACATGTGTTCATACCTGGTCTACCTGATAGCCTTCCAAGGCGATTTCAGAACATTAAACACTGTGGGAACCCTGGGTGTGCAAAAGGTACAAGAATACTTTCCTCGCTTGGAGTTCACTCTAGCGGAAAGACATTTCAAAAGGATAAATGACCTTTTTACTATGCACACCGTGCACGAGCTAGACCATGAGATGCACGTGCGTATTTCACCAGCAGCTAAGGCAGCAATGGTGGACTGGGCGGATTGGTTCATACAATTCCCCACTTTCACCTACATACGCGTGTATGGCTATAATGGCCACCCCGCCATGATGCCACGTTACCCCTCAGATAGGGTAGTGTTCATGGAATTCCTGAGGCAATTGGCCGAGGTTCACTCTTACCTTCGCGTAAAGAAAAAGGCTGCAGTGAACTTTCCTCTTTCAGATGGGACTCTACAGATGCAGAACTGCAGCCGATGCAAGGTTGATAAGCCAAGAAATAGTGAGATTTAATCTCAAGTACCTCATCGACAGGAGGCCATCCTATGACCCCAGAGGCATCTTCGCAGCTCACCTTGAGCAAAGATCATCACATGAACCTTTCATGGAAGATTTTTGGGTCAACTGCGAGGATGAGTTCGAAGTGAGAAGAAGGAACCATAGCAGATTCAAGCTCTCGCAGATTGCAGAATTCATGTCAGAAGACATCGAGGGCTTATCTGAGGACGAAGAAGAAGTTATTCTTTCTTCCTTCTTCACGGGTTTAGTGGATTCACAACCACTCGGCAAAGTAGACTGGTACGCGAAAGAGAGTACGTCTATTGAGGAAAGAACGGGTAGAGTAGTTCGACACAGTCAACTCTACCTGGACAGTAAAAGGACAAGGAAGGTAGTACTTCCCCGATCAGAGCCGCCAGCGGTTCAGTTTACACTACCTTCCACGTCTAGGAGGAAACCCAGACAGAAGAAGATGAGCTTTCCTCCAGAAGGAATGCGGATGTCAGGGAGCACATGGGGGAGAAAAGGAATTGCCAGCACAAGCCGGCAAGAGGTACAGGTGGAGACAGCCACCAATTTGCCTGAGACAGTTGAGACCGCTGCAACTACACAAGAACCAGTGATTGAAATAATCGCTGTAGAGATGGAAACCATTGTAGAAGAAGTTGCAGCAGAAGCGGTGCCAGTGATAGAAACAGAGCCACCAGCTTCACCACCATCACAGAGGTCACAAAGTCCTATTGATTTGGACTCGCCACCACGGGACATTGCCACGGCACAGTCTCGTTCTTCTAGCATTCAGGGGACCTATGTTCCTCCTCCCAAGCGATGCTAGCCGAGATTCTATCTGGCTGGAAAGCTCGCTTGGGAGGAAGAGGGAGAGGCCTTCTTATCAGCTTGACTTCTCTGAATTCCATCATGTCCCACAAGACATGCCGGTAAAGAAGTTGAAGAAGCAGACGCATGTAGAAAAGAATGCAGAGAACGAGGTTATCATAGAGACTGCTGCCCCACCTGAAGACAAAGATATACATAATGTGAGGGTTGAGGATTTCACGCTTTCAAAGGTGAACCTTGGAAAGACCACTCGACAGGTGGAGGCAGACCTTCTTGGAATTGCCTCGGCGAGTGTCAAAGAAAGGATGACAAAAGATGGACAAGACAAAGCAGCCTTGAAGGCTGAAATCCGTCAGCTAAAGTTGTACATTTCTAGTTTGATACATGACACTCCAAACTCCTCGGCTTTGCCTCAAGGACTGTTGGATCTCCCAGCTGAAAGGAACCATCATCAGTTGATTACATACGGTAAACACTTGAGACGTCAAGTGGATGAGTTTGTTGTCAAAGGGCGGTGTGTGTTGACAGAAGCATATCAGCTGAGAGACAGAGCACATGGACTTCGATCAGAAATCCAGAAGTCAGATATAAAGGCAGCTCAAGAGAGGCCGAGAGAGGAGGTGACAGTTGCTGATTTGCAACAAGCATATGAATCAGTTACGACCACAGAAAATAAACACCATCTCTTTGAGTGGAAAGAATAGGTGGCATACAAGGTGAGAGCCTATGATGCCAACTCTGTGGAGCTGATTGACTATAGACGCTTCGTCGCCAATATTATCAACTTCGCAAGAACGTTGGTAATATCCTTCCCTGAGTTAGAATATCAGCGGGAAGGAGGAGAATATGTGGAACTTGAAACCGTGCAGACACGATTCCAGGATGTCATCCGATCTTCATTCCTTGAAGATCCCAATGGCTGCAAATTAGCCAAAATTGCAGCCATGTCTGTCCAGTTAGATGAAGCAGCTGCCCAATGCATAACCTATCATCAGCAGCTTACGACGGGTGAAGAAATGCTTAGACGCCACATAGTCATCTTGAAGAGCATTAATTGCCCGGAGGCCGAAGAGGTCAATGACTGGATAGAGACTTTGTTGACCAGTGGTGAAGAGGTGTAAAGCACCAAGGGAGGACGTCCTACCCTCCAAATAGCATTAATTATGACTGAAGTCAACTTGATGCCTCTTTCCAAGTTGACTCCAGATCTCCACAGATCATGCATGTCAGATCCCACTAATCTAGGATGTCTATTTGACTCCCACGATTTGTGGATCTCAGATCTCCTCAAAAGGTGGATGTCTATTTGGAGACACATTTGTAACATAAGTTCACTTTTAGTTAGGTGTCAGTCAACTGAGGTAGACTTCCAGTTTGACTTTTGTTTAGTTTCAGTTAACTGAAGTAGATTTCCAGTTAACTGTTTGCTCACCTACTTTTAGACATAGAATAATATCTTGCTGATTGGCAAGAACTGTTTGTTAACTCAAGGAGATTTTAGGGTTGCCTACTCCTTTGAGTTTCTATAAATAAGAGCCTTAGGTTCTTTATTTGTTTAACCTTTATTTGTTAGCAAAATTGCTTACCCTGTTGCCGAGTTCGCTTGATATTTTGTCATCGATCATTATCGCTTGATGTTGTTTAATGATCTCTCTTGCAGCCTAGACTTTGGACAGGTGTCGTCACCTCCTCGGGAATCTTGTTAGAAAGGCCATCGTTCCTTGTTGTTTCCAGTGAGCTGCTTCCAAGCCTATACCTCGGATAGGGGTTCCTCCTCCTTGGCAAGTCTCAGATCCAGTTTACCGTAACGAGTGTTTGCTTGTATCGAGCCCTATCTTGGTATATATCCGAAGGTTCAGAGCCTCGGCCATATTCCATTGAGACGAGGATTCAAGTGATCCAACCATACCATTTCGCTCCTACGCCCTCATGCTCTGTTTATCTTGAGGAGGTAGGATAGTCTAGAAGCTTAGTTAGTCGTAGTTAAGATCTGCGGAAACCAGAGAAAAAGCTTAGCTACGGCGCATTGGTTTATGCACCCTTGTGTCCTACCGCTGAGTAAAAGAGATAGGAAATCTTAGTACACCCCTTTTTACAGTATAAAATCAGCAAAGAGAGATCTTCCTCTCTATAATCCGAAGAGCATGTACTAACACACTTGCAATAGTGTCCGCTTCCAATAAGCACTCCAGAGGTGCTAATTGAAACGCCAACACTAAGATTGCGTGAAAGATCATGCTTTCAACTCCAAGGTTCCTTATGCAAGGGGATAGCCTCAGTTGGTTTGATGTGAATATGCTGGGTATTCCAAGGGGACTTACGCAATTGTTCAACTCTTGAAGCAGATGTAAGATATGATTGATTTGACGATGACGCTCTGATTCCTAAATTAATCAAGAAAATGCTGAAATTAAAGGGGATAAAGGGGGTAGAGATTCTATTGTCTACTTCTAAGGGTGAAGTGTGAGGATCAACTTCAACAAGCTTCGAACCAGACCTTGCTTCGCCTCCCTTCGGACAACTTCTACAAAATCGGTGCAATCTTCAAAGGATGAGAAAAGTTTTTAAATTATGACACGACATGCACATACCATCACAACGATGCATATGGACATATGAATCACAATCGAAGTTAAGTGCCAAATAGTCCAGTTGACCACACAGGGCGAACTCACCGTCAGCGAGCCCGCTAGTGGTATGGATGACCGAAGACTTGCTCAAATCAAACGCCACATTCCACAATTACCAACTATTTTCATAAAATAAAATCTACTTTACTCTATCTACTTCGAATTGGAAAGATGAAAAGGCCTTGCTAGCTGCTCATAACAAAAGAAGAAATCACCAAGCAATGAAACTCTTTATATCATGAAAAGTGTTCACAACAACTGTTTACAAAACTTCCAAAAGGGAATTTTTCTTTCCTCCTCAATCTAAGCTAACTTCTAAGCTATTTACTAAATGCCTTCTCTACTCTCTAGCTCAACTCTATCTCTGATTCCGTCTAACTATCTAATAATACAAATGAGGGGGGATGCCCCTTTTATATCAAGCCTAGTGCAGTGGACAGCTTAGACTCAAATACAATGAAAGACTCAGATTGAGCCACATATGCCCTGATTAGGGTCTTAGCCCTAAAAACCGCCCCGAGACGAGTGGGGCAATGAATGCACCGGAGATTCTCCACTCCTCTGCAGGAACCACTACCAGCAATCAATGCACATCATCCCCTTCCAGAAGATCATCATCCAGAAGGGCATTTCCATTCTCCTTTTCCCTTGCTGCAAAATCAATGAACCTGGTCAACACAGCCTTAACTTCGTGATCTGAAATTGGAGCGATATGATCCAACTGAAACTCCAATACTGTAACTGTTTGCCCATGCCGGGCACAAGATTTCTTCCAGGCAACTAGTGCATCCTGGGTATTCTGAATAATGCTAGAGAACGTGGAGGTGTTCTCGAAATCATCCTGGACAAAGGCCTTCACCTCAAAAAAGAATGGTGCCAATCTACTCTTCAAACCATCTGCAGTCACCTCCTCAGAAGTCAACCTCCTGGCAAAGATAGCCTCTAGCGTATTGAGGACTCCATCAAAAATATTTGCCATGGCCTTTCTAACCCTGATCGAATTTTCCTGTGATGCATCATAGAATCCTATGCCCGTGACCACCGAAGAGTACCAACCAGCGAAGTCATACCTATCACCATCCTGAATCACGCCTCCCTCAACCAAAGTCTGTAGAGGTGTGTGCATCAAAGCTCCTAGGCGAAGAACAACTCTCGTTTGATAGATACGAGCCTCTCCCCAAGCCTGATTAACTGCCTCCATTTTTTCCATAATGTCGAAGACTTGCCGATAGGCATGTGCAAGATCCTCCATAAACTTTTTTGTCTCAACACGAACATTGGCAACCAACTTATCTGCCTCTTGTGCCATTCTTTTCAACTCTTCTAAGCTACTGATTTACTCTCTAGGAAATTCCGCTGGGAGCTCCATTGCCGGATTTTCTTGCCCACAAGGACGGGACAAGTGTTGTACATAGCCAATCAGTGTTTTGTACTCCACCTTTAATCTTTTGTATTTATCCTCGATATAGAGCAATCTATCCTTAAGTGCCTGATATGAATTTTCGCACTCCTCAACCACTTGTGCTCCAGTAGGGCGGCCAAGTTCCATAGTAGTGATCACATAATTCTCCAGAACTGCCTCATCCCGATCACATTCTATGCCAGGCACAGCCATGTGCAACGTCCGAGAGCCATCCTCATCTGTTGAAATTTTAGAGAACTTTCTCGCCTTCTTCTTTGTTGGAGGTGCACTGATCCTACTCAATAATTCTTCCATCTCAACTGCTGGATCGGTCTCATCAACAGGATCATGTCTCATCCTGTCCCTTAACCATTCTGGCACCTCTTGTTGTAAGTCAGAAATAACGAAGGGCTGCTCAACTTTGTCCTCCACCTCATGAACCTCTTCTATGCCCTCGTGCTGACGAGGCTCCTCAATCTCTAAAGGCTCGGTATCTCCTGAGCTCTGGGCATCGTGATCCGAAGTAGCATCATCCTGAAGAGCTGCTTCAATCTCATGCTGAAATTGAGTATCAGTGGCTGTTCCTTCCTCTGTTTCCTGCTGATTTTCCTCTCTAGGCATATTAATGCTTTGGACCATTGACTCTCTACGAGGTGGCTGACTTGCCTCTCGCAATACCTGTTCTTCGTTCAATTTTTCTCTTTGGTCAGCAAACAGTGAAACTTCCTGCATACTCGGAGAATGTGCTTGTGATGGCGTATGTGTGGACTCTTCAATTCTTTGAGGTTCAGGCTGGACTGGTTCTTTTCCTCGTGGCTTTGGAGCTTGAGCAAGTTGCCTTCTCTGCCTAGCATCCGGTGATCTGTGATCTCCCATCAAATTTTAAGTAAGGGGGATTGATTTGCCTTTAAGTTGGTTTACACGCCTCTCCACCCAACTCTGTGTAAATGTTAAGACTGGGATGCAAAGTGTATCAAAGTCTGTAATCTCTGGGTCTAACCAATCTGGGAGTGGGAGTGGCGTATCCTTCACTGTTTCATAATTAGCCCGTATCACGTTTATATCTTCTTCAATCTGGTCTGGCACTAGGGCAATCTCACATTCCCTAATCATCTCCAACGGTATCCATGAAAGCATCCTCTTCCTAACTTCTGCCTCATCCACTGCACTCGCCTAGAAGTCCTCGATCTGTGCCTTATGCCGGAACTCCTCGGACAATATCCATCTGATATTCCTGTGGGGATCATAGTGCTGTCTGTTGGTATGGTAGGAGAGGTGGAAGAACTGAAGCTCGTTTTCTGCTTCCCTAGTTGCCTGTAGTGATGAACTAATTTCATCCGAATTCCCCATGGTAATAGGGAATTGAAGTCCACCTTTCTTCTTCTTCTTTTGAATCTTATCATAGGCGATGAGTTGCCTAGATATTTCCAGCATCACAATCCTATTTGTGGGATACCGGGGCAATCTGTACGGGTAAGAGGAAAATCCTTGCAGCCTAATGTAAGTAAACTTTGGAAATTGGATGAACCAACATCCGAACTTTTCAATCAACTCTTGTGCCTCTTTAGATATTCTGTGATGAGTCCTTTGCTGCAAGGTCCTCGTTATATGCATTGTGAAGGCATCATTGACCCTCTTGTAATTGGAGGTGCTTGTCAAATGTAACTGCAGACAAGCTTCATGAATTTTAAATTGTTGAAAGCCACACCCAATCGACTCTTTGTATGATATTCCTCTATATTTTGTCATCCGGGCCAGCATGTAGACAATATAAGAGCTCATGTAAAATGTTTTCGTTCTCCTTAGACCTCTGAGCTACTCATGTAGATTATCACTGATCATCAACGCCCAGTCCACGTGCTCTTTGCCTTCCAGCACAAGGTTGATATAGTGGAACATCCAAGGTTTAAAGATGAATGCTCTGGGGCACCCTCGAACTTTGCTCAGCATCATGATTAAATCACAAAATTCTTGCTTGAAATCTTTTGAAATTATCTGCTTTGGCAGCTTTGTGCGAGTTGGATTAGGCTTGTTCATCCACCTAGAGTTTATCAAGTCAGCACATCGATCAAATGTGGATGATTACATTCTGTCAGCCCTCTCCCTCGTTTTGTAAATCATCTTTTCATGAGTTGGGATTCCAAATGCCTCTCCAATTGCTTCAGGCGTAAGATTGGTGAACAACTTGCCATCCAGTGAAATGATAGGCCTCCGCTCCGAGTTGTAGCAATTTGCACATTCCATAATCAGTTTTGGGCATTGGATTGCTGATGGAAAACCAGCAGCTACGTAAAGTCCACTTCTGACAATGTTGTGTGAAGTGACCGATGGGTGATGACCTCTAATTCCCATGATTTGCCTTCTGAAAGTCTCCAAGTTGAATGAGCCAAGATTTGTGTCACTTAACTTGCCCAATTTCGAAGAAAACTTTGACTCTGGCAGGAAGGATTTGCTCAACTTCTTTATTACAGCTTGCCTTCATGTGCTCGCTCTGTTGGACTCAGCATGATTTCCTCTTCCTGCAGCTCTTCTGCTTGTTTCAGCCATTTTGCAAAAATGAAAGGCAGTCATTAGAAAATAAGATTTTAGGAAACAATAGCATTTTGAGGGTGTCAGCAGATTTTTGAAAATAAAAAAAAAGGCTGCAACACTTCGACATTTCCTGCTGCAAACCTCAACGCCTTTCTCACTTCAACGCTTAGAAGCTCTCTACTTGCAGCAATGCAACACCCAACACTTAGGAAGATTTTCTTGCAGCCACCTACTTTCAACAACTTGAAACTTCTTCACAAGTTCGCGCTTTCAACACTCTGAGAACAACACTTGAAAAGTTTCCCCTTTGCAAATTCGTACTTTCAGCCTCTTGAACTTATCTTTCATTCAACAACTCAATCTCTTCCTCTCAAATTCGTACTTTAGCAACTTGAGATGTTTTTTACATTCAACAACTGGTGAGGAATATGAAAAGAATTATAATTCTTATAGCCAGGTCGAATTTTGGAAGAGGCTAAACTTAGCAAACTTTTGAATTTCCATTTTCCCTCCTCTGCCAGTCGCAACACTTGTCATTCGAAGCATTGAAATATTTGGCTTATAGAACTTTAAAAATTCATCACCCCTGCACAGGCCTGCTTCACCATGTTTGCATTTTAAAACATTAAATCCAATATTCTCCGTAAACAATTTCAGTTCAATTGGCTAAGGCATTTGATTTCACGATCGCTTCGGCAAAATTATTCCAATCATCCAGCTCAATTCGTAGGCTAAGGCATTTTGTAAAAACATTCATCTCATTTGTCTTAGAGAAATTTTAATTTTGCCTAGGAAATTCATTAAAACAGGCGTCGGGCAAAAATCTCTGTCAAAACGACACGAGCGAGGTGTGGAACAAGTTTAAATCATCTCCCAGTGGGAAATGCCCAATACCCAAAAGAAATTTCTCTTCAGAACTCATCGTTTTCATGTGTATCCGGACGAAGGGCTACGTTTAATTTTTATTATTTTGAAAAAAATAATAAAATTTGCTAAGGTTTATTTATTTTCATTCTGGACGCATTCCACACGTGCAGTCTTCACTTCTCAAATCCTGGCATTTTTCTTTATTCTCTGAAGAATTTCCCTTCTACATCCGGGCTCATATCACCTTGCACTTGGAAAATTCTAAAAATCACCTTTCCCTTAGGCGTATTTCACACTTTGCCTTAGAAAATACCTTCAAAAATTTCATTTGATTAACTCACCCTTGTAGCCTTCGGCACATATCTCATGTAGTGGAGGAATTTCATCTTGAGAGCACATTTCAGAGATGCTACTTCCATTTCAACCCTTAGATATTTTCACGCCTAGACTTCCTTTACCTTATACTTAGCAATAAAGGTGCATTTCCATGTATCAACTTACATTTTAATTTCCTAGGCATTTGCACGCCCCTTAGGTATTTTTACGCCTTACACTTAGCAATTTTCCTTGGGCGCATTTGACATGGTGGGGAGGAATTTGTTCAACCTTAGGCGCATTTCACTAGGCTTCTTTCCTTGGGCGCATTTGAGGGTATGAGGAGAAAATCTCCCATACTTAGAAACTTTTAACCCACGCGTTTCTTGTAGCGACCTTGGGCGCATTTCACTAGTGGTGAAGGAACTTGGGGGGCGCATTTGCATTAGGGAGCTTCCACCCAAGGGCGCATTTGAAGGGGTGGGAAGGAATTCCACGCCTTAATCATTTTTCCCCTTTGCCTTGTTCTTGTGGGCGCATTTGCTTTAGGGAGGAGGAACTTGAGGGCGCATCTAGGGGGGGAGGTGAAGGAATTTTATGCCTTAGAATATTTTCTTATCACCACGTTTTCCTTTCTCATGGGTGCATTTAGAGGGGTGTGAAGGAAATCTTCAATCTTAGCAAATTTTCAAGGCTCCCTCCATTGACTTGTAAGCTGGGCGCATTTGGGGGTATGAGGGGAAATTTCCAATACTAAGCAAATTTCATCAAGCATCCTCCACTCTTGGGCGCATTTCTCATACCCTCCTGCCAGTTTGCACTTAGAAATTTTCAACGCCCTTCAGCTATCTTGGCACCCTATATTTAGTAAATTTGGAGAAGCGTGCCCTTTTCATGCCCTTTCATCTGTTCTGAATCTAGAGCTGGCGTGATTATGCTTCCAGTGACCTTGCTACCTTGTTTATACTTGTTGTCCACGCCGGTATGCTATTTTTAGTGCTCATGCTATTTTTAGCAAATCCTAAAATTGATTGACCTCTGCAGCTCCATTTGACCTGAAATTTGATCCACATGATCCTGATGCTTTAAGTGACTTGTTCACACCCGCCTCTGGCACAAACCTGCTATTTTTAGCCATGAAATGACTTACTAAAAATAGTAAGTATTCCAATTTCGTTCAAATTTTGCCTGTAGGTAGTTTGAAAGATGCTGATCATGATGGGGTACTTTATTCTGACAACTCTTGTGTTTCATCCCCCTATTTTTAGGCATAAAGGTGGGAACCCTAATTTGACTCGCATGTGCCCCCAAATGACTTCGCTTGACTTGGTTCCCATTGCATGTTGTTTTGCTTGCTGAACTGAAGTGTTGGGGAGCTGCCTGATTGATCTTGCTATTTATAGTAAGCGCCTGAAAAGTGATCAATCTGATGTCGGATGAGTTTGCATGTCACACTGCCCGTGGGATCTCAAAAAACCCAGAAAAACCCAAAAAACTGGTCCACATGCGGGCACTGGCTAAAAATAGTAAGTCCCTGGAAAATGATCTATCTTGTTTGCATGCCACATCTTTGTGGAGCTCTTGAAAAACCCAGATAGAATACCCTGACATGCTCTGAAAGATTCTGCATGCAAACCGTAAAAATAGCCTTTGAAGGCTGAACCGCTAAAAGTCATCATCTTGACTTGCATGTTATATCATCGCGAAGGTTTTGAAAAACCCATAAATATTCTCAAACATGCATTGGAAAGTCATACATGTGCACCCTGAAATGGCTCCTGAAGCCGGAATTGCTAAAAATGGCAAGTTGTCAGAATCTATTCAAATTTTACGTGCAGGCACGTTTAAGTTACTTGGATGTGCTAAAGCAGTCCAAATCCCAAAATTCTGAGGAAAAGACCTCGAATTAGGTTCTTACTAAAAATAGTAAGTTGCCAGATTTTAGTGAAAATTCAGTGGGATCCTGCCTTGAGCCTTTTGATTGTACTGTTGCGCTTGGACTTCACTTTGATAACCTCATTTGACCTCAAACAAGGTTGAAGGATGAAAAACCCTAATTTCACAGACTTAGCCAACATTTCAACCTTGGTCAAATGACGGGACATCCCCGGAAGGACAAAAAGACCAAAGAGAGAGAGAGATAGGGAACCCAAGCCAAAAGACCAGAATGGAGTAAAAATTAGGGGGTCCCCATCTTGAATGGGGTGATGTGTGAAAAGGTCACAATAGGTAGGTGTGAATAGGTCACTTAAAACATCAAGATCAGGTGGTGCAAATTTTAGGTCAAACAAAGCTGCAGAGGTCAATCAATTTTAGGGTTTGCTAAAAATAGCAGGAGGGCTAAAAATAGCACACAAGCTTGGACAATAGGTATAAACAAGGTAGCAAGGTCACAGGCAGCACAATCACGCCAGTTTCAGAATGGGTGAAAAGGGCATGGAAAGTCACAGTTCTCCAAAATTTGGTAAAAATGTAATGGCAAGGGGTAGAAAGGTGTTGAGGATTTTCAAGTTGAAGCTGACAGGAGAAGGTATGAAATGCGCCCAAGGTAAAACAGGTTGAACATGGCAAAATATTTTCTAAGTCATGAGAAATTCCTTCTCCCTACCCAAAATGTGCCCAAGGTATGAGAGGAAGTGGATAAAAAAAAAAAAAACCGCTAAGTATAAAAAAATTCCTCCTCATAGGGTAAAATGCGCCCAAGCTTGATTGAAATTCCTCCTCACCACATGAAATGCAGCCACATGGAGAAGGCATGGCAAAAATATTCTAAGGCGTGGGATTTCCTCACACACCTTCAAATGCACCCTCACTTGGAAGTTGACATAGGGAAATGCGCCCTCAAGTATTGAAGTTCCCCCTCATAGGATGAAATGTGCTCAAAAGTTCCTCTAGCACATGTGAAATGCGAAGGCAAGAGGAAAAAGGCTAAGGCGTGGGAATTCCTTCCCACCCCCCTATCTATCAAACCAGGGTTGTTCTTCGCCTAGAGGCTTTGATGCACACGCCTTTGCAGACTTTTGTTGGGGGAGGCGTGATTTAGGAAGATGATAGATATGACTTCGCCACTTGGTACTCTTCAATGGTCACTGGTCGGGGATTCTATGATGTAGCACAGGCGGATTCGGTCAGGGTAAGAAAGGCCATGACAAATATTTTTGATGGAGTCCTCAATATGCTAGAGGCTATCTTTGCTAGGAGACTGACTTTTGAGGAAATAACTGCAAATGACTTGAAGAATAGATTGATACCCTTCTTTTCTGAGGTGAAGGCCTTTGTTCAGGACGATTTTGAGAACACCTCCACCTTCTCCAGCATTGTTCAGAATACCTAGGATGCTCTAGTTGCTTGGAAGAAATTTTGTGCCCGGCATGAGCAAATAGTTACAGTGCTAGAATTTTAGTTGGATCACATCCCGCCTATTTCTGATCAGGAGGTTGAGGCCGTATTAGCCAGGTTCATTGATTTTGCAGCCAAGGAAAAGGAGAAAGGAAACGCCCTTCTGGATGATGATCTTCTGCAGGAAGATGATGTGCATTGATTGCTGGTAGTGGTTCCTACAAAGGAGTGGAGAATCTTCTGTGTATTCATTGCCCCACTCGTCTCAGTGTCAGTTTTTAGGGCAGAAATCCTAATCAGGGCATATGTGGCTCGATCTGAGCCCTTCATTGTATTTGAATCTAAGTCGTCCACTGGACTGAGCTTGATATAAAAGGGGCATCCCCCCTCATTTGTAAGATAGTTAGACAAGAATCAGAGATAGAGTTGAGCTAGAGAGTAGAGAAGGCATATAGTGATTAGCTTAGAAGTTATCTTAGATTGAGGGAAGAAAACTTTCCTTTGAAAGTTTTGTAAACGGTTGTTGTGAACACTTTTCATGGTATAAAGAGTTTCATTGCTTGGTGATTTCTTCTTTTGTTATGAGCAGCTAGTAAGGCCTTTTCATCTTTCCAATTCAAAGTAGATAGAGTAAAATAGATTTTATTTCATGCAAGTAGTTGTTAGTTGTAGAATACGTTGTTTGGCCTAAGCAAGTCTTCATTCATCCATACCATTAGCGGGCTCATTGACAGTGAGTTCGCCCTGCATGGTCAACTGGAGTATTTGACACTTAATTTCAATTGTGATTCATATGTCCGTATGGATCGTTGTGATGGTATGTGCATGTTGTGTCATAATTTGAATATCTTTCCCATCCTTTGAAGATTGCACTGATTTTGTAGAAGTTGTTCGAAGGGAGGCAAAGCAAAGTCTGGTTCGAAGCTTGTTGAAGTTGATCCCCGTATCCCATGTTTAGCAGTAGAAAGTAGAATCTCTTCCCCTTATCCCATTTAATTTGAGAATTTTCCCGGATAGTCTAGGAATCAAAGCATCATCGCCAAATCATTCGCATCTTAATTGCTTCAAAGTTGAACAATTGTGTAAGTCCCCTTGAAATACCGAGCGAAATCACATCAAGCCAACTGAGACTATCCCCTTGCATAAGGAACCTTGGAGTTGAACGTATGATCTTTCACGCAATCTTAGCATAGGGAATAGTTTGATCAAGAGAGGATAGAGTTACCGTTGGAAACTTTATTTTGTTTTGGTGCGGTCATAAAACACTCATCAACAAGTACTATGGTGCAATACTATGATAGTGGTAGAAAAGTTTTGTAGAAGCGGAAAAAATACCATAAAATCCCTTCAAACAATAGATCTAACCATCAAATGGTACAACAAGTGGAAAATCGCGGAAGGCAGTTAGTAGATGGCAGATCTAGACCTGGTCGCAACAATCAAATGGTTGCACATCAACTACAAGGCAGAATATATCCTTCACAAATAGCAAAAATACTTAAAATCTCTTCGAAATCAGCAATCCTATGGCTGTAAGGTTGTGATAGGAGTGGAGTAATGGTTGAAAATATTAATTACAGAAAGTGCAAATGGGGCAGCTTTTAAATGATGCACTGTAGCAATAATGATGTAAACTTAGTGATCCAAGTGTTGGTAATCTTTTCATGAACAACAAACAATGGTTTCATTTAAATTTGCTTGCAAATACTCAATCAATCTAATCCAATCTTCAATCAATCTTTAACAAATCAACACAATTGTGATCCTTAGATGGAATCACCTCTCATTGATAAGAGGGTTTTCATCCTCAAATCTGAATATGGAAACTAAGGGTTTCCGTTCTTTGGATCTCCCATGCCAAGGGTTTTTGTCCTTGTATGCTTCAAACCCCAATTTGGAAGGAGTAATGAAATGACAAATACGGATGATTTTCTTTGAGTAAATGATTTTCCTTTATGGTTGCCTTTTAGACCCTCTATTTGAATTTACTTTTCCCTCCAAGTGTTTAAAAACTCTTTTTAATCAACTTTTACGTCCAAGTGTTTGAAAACACTTTTTAATCTACTTTTTCTTTCAAGTGTTTAAAAACACTTTTTAAAATAAAATCTTACATAGACCTTATAATAATATTTAAGTTCCCCTTTTGAAAATAAAGTGATTGGGTTCAATTTCAAATATTATTAAATTAAATTATTTCCTTATTTTATCTCTTAGCCTATGGGAAATAAATAATAGGCTATACGCCCTTAATTTATTCTTTTAGTTGTGGGAAGGGGACATGACAATAACTCTTCGTCTCCAACCATGTGCCTTAGGTAGATAAATGATTGTTGAGAAAACTCAAATTTATTCTTATTCAATTCAACTTGTTTTTGTTCAAAATTTGCAAAAATTGCTTTACATGGGATGGGTTGGATGTTTGTCATAAGTGTCACTGGTGGTTAGAATGTCGTCCGTGTAAACAATGACATAGGATTCTATAAATGGTCTTAACATCATTCATCAAACTCATGAAAGTACTAGGATCATTACACAACCCAAAAGAAAATACTAACTATTCATAAAAACCTTGCTTTGTCTTGAATGTTGTTTTCCATACATCCTCCTTTATTTTCACTTGTTGATTTCCATAATTTAAATCTAACTTTGGTGAAGTACTTAGCATGTTGTAGCAAGTCCAAAAGATCATTGGTTTGTGGAAGAGGAAACTTATTACTAATAGTTGTCTTATCCAAAGTATGAAAATCCAAATATACATTCTCCATGAAACGTCTTTCTTATTTACAATGACAATTGGAGAATAGTATGAAGATGTGCTAGGGTGGATAATGCCTTAGTCTAATGAAGATTGCAATTATCTCTTTACTAGGGATTGCCAATAAAACCCAATGTTGGGGAGAAGTCTACCTAGTAGCAACTGAATCTTTTGTTCGATTTCCTTTGTAGGAGGCATGCTCATGTCTTTTTGAAGGCCTCCTTGAATTGCTGCAGAATCTCTTCCATTGTTTTGTGCTGCTTGTTTGTAGATATATTATAAGAAGTATTGCATTAAAGAACATTTTTCTGCTTATCTTTTGAAGGAAGCAATGCAAGTTTCCAAGGTTGTTGAGAGATTGGTATTGGTACTCGTACAAGAAATGGGTACTCATATTAGTATGTCATTTTTTGAAAAAAATAGGATATAGGTACTTGTAGACACCAAAAATTTTATATATTTTGATAAAAAAAATAAAAATAGAAATATGTATATTAAATACTAAATTTCAATTTTTAAATATTAAAAACAAATTAAAGTAATGAAATAAAAATATTGGAATATTAAAACTTAAAACTATAACTAATTTATTCATTTGGAAGCTAACATTTTAAAAACTAAAATATAATAAAGTTAAAAAAATCTAAAACATAAAAATAAGACAAATTTTACAAGCTATAGATGGCATAAGAGAGTGAAGTAGTGTAAATTTCCAAACGTAAGGTGCAGATGCATTCATAGATACTGGAATGCGCACACAACATCCCATAGAATATGTTTGATAGGAAAAAGCCTAAACATTAATGTTTTTTGCCGCCTCAACATACAAAGGAATAAAAAATTATTAAGTCATAGTTTGTAATGCTTTAAAAGTGTTTAAATTTAAAATTTTTATACTTACTGCCAAACAGTTCATGGGAGACAACACGAGAAGGGAAAACACCTATTTTCTTTAAGTGTTTTTGGGGCAATAGCCTAGTGGACCTTTTTATTGCACAGGTAATTGCTAAAATCATAGTTGGCTCACTCTCCAAAAACTCGCGAGTTTTTTTGCCAAACGAGTATTTGCAAGTTTTACTCGCCAAAAAGTACGGCCGTACTTTTCACAAAAACTCGCCGTTTATTTGCAAAAACTCGGAGAGTTTTTTTTAAAAACTCGGCTGCTCAGCAAAAAAGACCCCCGTTGTCAGAATAAAGGCAATTTTCATTCATTTTTTGCCTCCACCAGTTGCTCTGTCTCTTCCTTAGCAAAAACACTTTCCCATGAAGGTTTTTGTGGTTTTGGAGGTCTTAATTTGGGCTTGGTGGCGGGGGCTCCGCCCCTCGACCCCGCCCTGTATCGCGACAGGGAGCGTGCCCAGGGCGCTGCCCTGGGACCCTGCGAGGGGCGCTGCCCCTCGACCCCGTTGGGGGCGTTGCCCCAGACCCTACAGTGTGCCCCTCCAACCCCGGCCCCGGTTGCCCCCAGGACCCCCACCAGTGCCCCTCAGCCTTGAGGGAGGCGTTGCCCCAAGCCCCCATGAGGGATCGCCCCTCAGCAGCCCGGGGCGTTGCCCGAGACCCCACAAGAGGCGCTGCCCTCGACCCAGCGGGAAGATTTGCCCCAAACCCCCGGTGGCGCCCCTCGACCCCGGTCAGAAGCGTTGCCCTGAAACCCCATGGTGGCGCCCTCGACCCATAGAGGCGTTGCCCAAACCCCCACCCGGTGCCCCTCAACCCCGTGGGGGCATTGCCCAGACCCTATGAGAGGCGCCCCTCAGCTAACCCAGAGGCGTTGCTAAACCCCGAGGTGCTACTGACCCATTAGGGTCATTGCCCTCAAAATCAAATTGAATTCATTTGGTTTTCTAGGTACTCTCCAAGTCCAAGTTTCCAAGTTTTCCTACAAGTCTTCATCTATAATATCATCTAGTTCTACCTCTCCCCTAGTTTTCACTAGACATGGGAAGAGGAAGATATAAATTTGTAAAATATATTAATATAGTATTTACTTTCAGTTTTACAATAACAATTTGCTATTTTCATTTTGTTTCAGACTATTATCATATCAGCGCATTGAGCATTCCACATGAGGATGCCATTTTGTATCCAATTTCTTTCAAATCAATCAAATACAACTTGTTTCTTATATGTACTCATTTATTGACTCATTGGATGCATCTTATCTTTGAATTTTGCAAAAAAAATGCGTTTTTAGTGAAGTTTAAGCAATTTTTTAAGTTGCCGAGTTTTTTGCCGAGTTTTTTCCGAGTTTTTGCCGAGCCGAGTTTTTCGGGCTTGCCGAGTACTTGAAAATGCCGAGTTTTCCAACTATGGCTAAAATATTCGATGTTATTAACAAAAGAGACAAAGTCTCTAAAAAGTTTACAAAATGTACAAAATCTGGAAAGTTTCTAAAAAGAAACTCGAGATAAGATCAGAGACGATCTTATCAATATACTTTACAATAAAATACATTATTGAGCATTAATAATAAATAAATAATATTTTAATACCCTCCCTTAATGCTCAATCTGTCAACTACACCAAGATGCCTCCTGAATTTTACGAACTTATCTAGACTGAGCGACTTGGTGAGAATATCTACTGTCTGCTCGTCTGTTGGAACATACAACAACTGAACTAATCCATCTTCAACAAGCTTCCAAATGAAGTGACAATGAGTTTCCACATGCTTGGTTCTTTCATGGAAGACTGGATTCTTGGGAAGTTTGAGAACTCCCTTATTATCACAGAACAAGGGAGTTAGACCTGCTTGAGATATTTGCATAACCGCAAGCATCCGATGAAGCCAAATTGCCTCACAAGCTGCCTTAACTACTCCCCGATACTCTACTTTTGTCGAGGAGAGAGCCACTGCCTGCTATTTCTTACTAGTCCATGTGACTGCACTAGATCCCAAACTGAACACATACCCCGATGTTGATTTCCTGTCATCAACCAAACTTGCCCAATCTGAGTCTGTGAAACCACTAAGTCTAGAATCGTGACTCCTAGTGTAAAAAGGTCCATGATCAGAAGTTCCCTTCACATAACACAACACATGCTTCGTTGCTACCAAATGATCAGCTTTGGGGGCTGTCATGAAGCGTGAAATGTAGCTCACTACAAAACTGACGTCAGGTCTAGTGATAGTGAGATAGATGAGGCTGCCCACTAGTTGCTTGAATAACGATTCATCTACTCCAGGTGAGTCTGACTTAGCTGACAACTTGAGCCCTTTTTCCATGGGTTTGGAGGCAAATTTGCAATCCCGCATTCGGAACTTATCTAGTAGACTTAGAGCATATTTGGACTAGGAGATGAAGATACTACTCTTGGTCTGCCAAACCTCAACACCTAAACAGTAATGCAAAAGTCCCAGACCTGTCATGTCAAATGTGTTGCACAAATCCTGTTTGATCTTAGCGATCAAATGTGTCGAGCTGCCAGTAATGATCAGGTCATCCACATAGACAACAAGAATAAGAATATGCTACCAGTATGTTTGACATACAGATTAGAGTCAGATAGACTCCTTTGAAAGCCATGATCTGTGAGGTACTTGTCAATCTTGATGTAACAAGCTCAAGGAGCCTATTTCAGGCCATAGAGTGCTTTGACCAATCTGCACACCTTGTGTTCTTTACTAGCAACCTTGAATCTGGGAGGCTGCGTCATGTAGACTTCTTCCTTCAACTCACCATTGAGGAAAGCACTCTTAATGTCTATCTGGTGGACTTTCCAACCAAATTGGGTTGCTAAGGCAAGGACGAGACGAATGGTACTCATCTTGGCTGTAGGAGCAAAGTTCCCCTCGTAGTCAATGCCTTCTTTCTGTGAGAACCCCCTAGCAATGAGATGGGCTTTGTACTTGTCAAGGGTTATGTTAGTTTTGTATTTCACCTTATACACCCATTTGCAGCAAATGGGCTTCTTTCCTGGAGGAAGATCAGAAAGGACCCAAGTGTGATTTTTCTGAAGACTCTGGTATTCAGCCTCCATAGCCTTTTCCCACTCAGGAATTCCTTTAGCCTCTGAATATGTTTGAGGCTCATAAACGCTGTGAATGTTGGCCATGAGAGCAAAATTAATTGTATGCTGCTGTTTGCTCTTGTTTCTGGACAATCTCCCCTCAATGAGCTCATCATCATGAAGATCACCAAAAGTCTTAACCATAGTTGGAAAACTCGGCATTTGCAAGTACTCGGCAAGCCCGAAAAACTCTGCTCGGCAAAAACTCGAAAAAAACTCCGCAAAAAACTCGGGAACTTAAAAAATTGCTTAAACTTCACTAAAAAACACATTTTTTTTGCAAAATTCAAAGATAAGATGCATCCAATGAGTTAATAAATGAGTACATATAAGAAACAAGCTATATTTGATTGATTTGAAAGAAATTGGATACAAAATGGCATCCTCATGTGGAATGCTCAATGTGTTGATATGATAATAGTCTGAAACATAATGAAAATAGCAAATTGTTTTTGTAAAACTGAAAGTAAATACTACATAAACATTAATATATTTTAGTTTTTACAAATTCACATGAATCACATCTTCCTCTTCCCATGTCTAGATCTTAGTATGGGACCGGAAGAGGGTGTAATCATAGAACTTCGCTCCTGCTGTTCCTGTGGCTCCTCAACCTACATCCTGTTGTGACCTTTTCACACATCACCCCATCCAGATGGGGACCCCCTAAATTTTGCTCCATTCTGGTCTCTTGGCTTTGGTTTTGGTTTTGTATTTCTCTCTCTCTCTTTGATCTTTCTGTTCTTTCGGGGATGTCCCATCGTTTGACCTGGTTGAAATTTTGGCTAAGTTTGTGAAATTAGGGTTTTTATTCTGCAGGGCAGTTTGAAGTTAAATTGAGTTGGCTAATTAACATCTGAGCTTAACATTGCTGTCGGACGCTTCGGGCAGGGTCCCACTGAATTTTCATTGAGTTTTGACAACTTACTATTTTTAGTAAGTACTCAATCTGGGACCATTTTATCAAGATTTTGGAATTCTGACTGTTCCATCACATTTAGGGTACTTTCAGGTACTCACATGCAAAATTTGAGCAGAATTGGACAACTTGCTATTTTTAGCAGTTCAGGCTTCAAGAGTCATTTTTGGGGTGCACATGTATGATTTTTCAATGCATGTCTCGAGAACGTTTCTAGGTTTTTCAAGACCTTCATGATGATATAACATGCAAGCTAAGATGATGACTTTCAACAATTTAGGCTTCAAAGGCTATTTTTAGGGTTTGCATGTAGGCTTTTTCAGTGCATGTAAAGATATTCCTCATGGGTTTTTTGAGAGCTTCACAATGATGTGACATACAAGCAGAGTTGATCATTTTTTGGGAACTTACTATTTTTAGCCAGTGCTCACATGTGGACTAGTTTTCTGGTTTTTCTGGGTTTTTTGAGATCTCTCGGGCACTGTAACATGTAAACTAATCCGACAGTGGATTGATCACTTTTTCAGACACATTCTATTTTTAGCAGGCACACCCCAGTGGCCACCCGACACTTCAGTTCAGCAAGTAGAGCAACATGCGGCAAAAAATCAAGTCAAACGGAGGTCATTTGAGCCACATGCAAGTCAGATTAGGGTTTCCAGCTTCGGGACTCAAAATGAGGGGTAAAAAGCCAGAATCTCCAAAAACGAAGGTATCCCACTGCGATCAGCATCCTTCAAGCAATCTACTGATAAAATTTGGGTGCAATCCGAGCACTCACTATTTATAGTAAGTCACCTCCGGAACATGGCTATAAATAGCAGGTCAGCACGAGGGGCAGGTGTGAACAGGTTCACCAAGCGATGAGGACCACGCGGTAAAAAATTCAGGTCAAACGGAGCTGCAAAAGTCAAGCAATTTTAGGGTTTGCTAAAAATAGCAGATGAGCTTGGGCAATAGGTATAAATTGGGTAGTAGGGCCACAAGAGGCATATCACGCCAGCTCTAGATTCAGAATAGATAAAAGCCATGGAGATTCACACCTCTCTGAAATTTACTAAAAATAAAGTAGTTGAGGCGTTGAAAATTTCCAAGTCTATAAGAGTTGAGGCTGGCATAAAATTTGCCTAAGTAAAAAAATGGAAGTATACCCTCTCATATGCACCCCATCATGAAGGAGGATTTAAAAGTTTCCAAGATATTCAAAATAAAAGTAGCCTTCCTCAAATGCGCCCTCACCTTGAAGTAGAGGACTTGTAAAAAGTCTAAGGTGTTGAAAATAAAAGTTGCACATGTGGAATGCGCCCAAGTGAAGGGGATGAAAAATATTGAAAATAATTCTAAGTGTGAAATAAGAGGCCCCCCTCTAAAATGTGCCCTCAAGAAGGGACTTAGAAATATTCTAAGTCATGCAAAGTTAAGACCTCACTAGCTGAAATGCGCCCAAGGGAAAGGGGTTGCTAGAAAAGTTTCTAAGGCATAAAAAAAATCCTCCTCACATGCCTAGATGCGCCCAAGGCTCAAGCAAAGTTCCTTCATACACCCTCAAATGCGCTCAAGTTAAGTGAAGGTGTTGGGAAATTGTCTAAGGCAAGAAAACAAAAGCACATGGTGGTAAATGCGCCCAAAAGGGAATGAGAGTTGGAGAAAGTTTCTAAGTCTTAAAACATGAAAGCTCTAGGGGCAAAATGCGCCCTCAAGAAGGAGTCAAATATTTTCTAAGTCAAAACAAGAGTAGCTCCCTCTAAATGCGCCCAAGGTAGCTTATTGGTTGAAAATTTCCTATGGCGTGAAAATGAAAGCTCATGGGCTGAAATGCGCCTAGGTTGAAGTGGCCAAGAAAAGCCTTCAAAAATGTCTAAGGCATGAAGAATGGAAGCTCCCCTAGCTAAATGCGCCCAAGCAAGGAACATGACTTGAAAATATTTCTAATTCATAAAATGGAATTAGCCCCTCTCATATGCGCGCAAGGGGTGAAGTGGCCTTAAAAAATTCTCTAAGTAAGGGGAAGTGGAATCACATAAGGTAAAAAACGCCCAAGTAGTGGGAGGTGACATGCAAGGAAACGCCTAAGGCACAAAAATGAAAGTGAAGAAGGTCAAATGCACCCTTGAAGGTCTAGTAGAAATTTCTAAGTGAAATAAAGTTTCACTAGGAGAAATGCGCCCATGATAAAGAGGGATTGAAAATTCTTCAGAAGGCGAGACAGGGTATGAGATGAGTTTGAAAATTCTTCAAAGGCTGGAAAAGTTAAAATAAACATTGGCAGAGAATATTTTCAAGGGCAAGAAAAAATTAAATGTACCCCTTCGTGTACCCCATGGATAATAAAGTTGGGAAAATTGCTAAGTGTAAGGTAAAGGTTGCTAAGAGATGAGGGTGGAAGCATGTGTTAGGAAGTGCGCCCAAGGTAAGTTGATTAAATTAAAAGTTTCTAAGGCATTTCCTAAGGTGAAGATGAGAAATACATTAAGGGGAGGTAACATCAAAATTTCCAAGTACAAGATGAAATGCGCCCATGAGCATGAAGAGAATATCTTGACGAAATCAAGGAAGAATGACCAGGCATGAAAAGTAAAGGCTACAGGTGTGAAGTGCGCCCACAATTAAAATGGAATAAACCTTAGCAATTTTTATTATTTTTCAAAAATAATAAAAATTAAACTTACCCCTTCGTCTGGATACACATATAAATGATAATTTATGAGGGGAAATTTCTTCTGGGTATTGGACATTTCCCACTAGGAGATGATTTTAAAATTTTCCACACCTCGCTCAAGATTTTTCGGCAGAGATTTTAGCCTTGTGCCTGTTGATGAATTTCCTAGGCGAAAATAAATTTTCTAAGGCAAATAAAAGAAATGTTTTTACAAAAAACTGCCTCGGTTGGTGATGTCAAAATGAGTGCCTAGATTACAGTGGATGAAATTTATAAAGCAGATAAAATTTTCTAAGGAAAGGGAAAAGAAAACAACAAGGGGTCAAATACACTCACAAGGAAGAGGTGAAATTTGTCTAAGGTATGAAGAATTTGAAGATGAAATGAAGCTCAAACATCAAGCGTTCAAATGCATCCTCAAAGTGAAATATTTTCTAAGTTACAAACTCCAGGCACAAGGTGGTGGATGCGCCCTTGAAGAAGACCTCATGAAATCAACACCATGCACCCATGATGAAAGTTTGCTAGAAAAGTGGTGAATTTTATCAGATCTAGAGGTCAAGTAGACCTTGGAAATCAGAACATGGAAATTGGGTAAGTGAAGTAATGTTATAAGTGTTCTGATGCTCTTCTTTTTGTTTTGTAGGATGAACACCGAGGCTAAGACATTAAGAACGTGATGCGGAAGAGGCATATGCGCCCAAGGCAGTGGGCTAGAGAAATATGAAGGTTACGAGGAAGAATTGCGTCCAAGAATTAAAGCAACAGGAGGACTTAACGAAGAAAAACTTTCTACAAGGAGGGTTTGAACTGAATGTTGTTGTGTGCTTGCCTCCTCCTAGCGCAATAGAATTGGCAGGCAAAACAGTGGGAACATGTTTTTCTGGACGAGAATCTTTTGATGACAGTGGGCATTAATTGCTCATGGTGGTTCCTGCAGAGGAGTGGAGAATCTTCTATTCATTTATTTCCCCACTCCTCTCTGTGGCGGTTTTTAGGGCAAAAACCCTAATTAGGGCATATGTGGCTCAATTTGAGCCCTTCATTGTATTTGAATCTGAGTCGTTCGTTGGACTGGGCCAACTATAAAAGGGGCATCCCCCCCCATTTGTAATTGATTAGAGTAGGAATAGAGGAGAGAGAAAATAGAAAGTAAAGATTAACCTTTAAGTTAGCATAGATTGATAGCTTAGATTGAAGAAGGAAAGTTTTTCCCATTGAACGCTTTGTAAGAAGTTGTTGTGAACACTCTCATAATAAAAAGAGTTATCATTGCTTGTGGTTCCATCTTTTGTTGTGAGTAGCTAGCGAGGCTTCTTTGTCCTTCTAATTCATGTAGAACCTTAGAGTAGCTTAGAGTAAAGTAGATTTTATTTTATGCAAATAGTTGGTAATTGTGGAATTCGGCGTTTGACTTGAGCAAGTCTTCTTTCATCCATACCACTAGCAAGCTCGCTGACGGTGAGTTCGCCCTGCATGGTCAACTAAAGTATTGGCACTTAACTTCGATTGTGATTCATATGTCCATATGCATTGTTGTGATGGTATGTGCATGTTGTGTCATAATTTGAACACCTTTCTCATCCTTTGAAGATTGCACCGATTTTGTAAAAGTTGTCCGAAGGGAGGCGAAGCAAAGTCTGGTTAGAAGTTTGTTGAAGTTGATCCTCGCATTCCACCTCTAGAAGTAGACAATAGAATCCCTACCCTTACTCCTTTTAAATTCAACATTTTCCCAATTAGTCCAGGAATTAGAGCATCATTGTGAAATCATTCGCATTTTAACTGCTTCAAAGTTGAACAATTGTGTAAGTCCCCTTGAAATACCCAGCAATATCACATCAAACCAACTGAGGCTATCCCCTTGCATAAGGAACCTTGGAGTTGAACGCATGATCTTTCACGCAATCTTAGCATGCGGGACATTTTGATCAAGAGAGGATAGAGCGACCGTTGGGAACTTTATTTTGTGTTGGTGCGGTCATAAAACACCCGTCAACACATCCTAGATGTAGATCCTCCTGCAGTTGTTAGTGGTGGCATTGGCAATGACTCCTCCTCAGGATCATCCTCAAGGTCATCCAATGAGAATGTAAATCCACCCTCCTCCATTGCCTGTCGCTCTAAATCATAAATCTCATCCTCGGTAAACAACGGAGGTTGGTCCCCTTGCCCTGTCCAATCACTGTATGGATCTATCTCCTCCAAATCAATTAGATTATCATATGATATCTCCTCTACCTTTCTTATGCACAATCAAAGATTATATTGCACATAGACAAGGTCATTGATGCATTTTTGAGCGAGTTTTCTCCTCTTCTTTGTGTGGATGGCCTCAAACAAACTCCAATTGCGCTCACAATTGGACGAACTACAAGGGTGGCTCAAAACACGGAGGGCAAATTTTTGAAGAGGTGGGGTTTTTCCACCCCAATGTGTCCCACCAAACATCTACAAAAAAAAGAAGAAGGAGTTAGAAAATTGTAACTTGTAATTATGAATTTTTCATTTTTGTAACTTGTAAATTTCAAATTTTATACTTGGAGGCAGCCTAGATACTGCTCTCTTTGCCAAGTCTGAAGAGAAGAGTGCACCCTTTTTTTTCTTGTAAGTTTGCAATTCATTAACAATGCAGTCGGCCTCATCAGGCGTGGATGCCATCCGCTGAATGCAAGTAGTGAGGCCCTCCATAACCTCTCCAGTAGGATCTATATAGGTGCCTGAATGGATGAAACGGGGGTTCAAGAAGTACCCTGTTGCATGGATAGGTTGGTGGAGTTGATTGTTCCACCTCCTGTCAATAATCTCCCAAATGGGATCAAACTTGAGGCTGTCCCTCTTATAATAAGTTCTAATAGCCTCCTTGGCCCTATCCATGGCCTCATAAAGATAACCCATTGGGGTTTGATCCCCATCCACCAAACGGAGCACTCTAACCAAGGGCTCTGACACCTACAATACAAATTTAAAAATGCAAAAAAATATTAGAGTTACAATTTAGTAATTTACAAATTTACAATGAAAGACATTAACTTTAAGAAAAATGTTCAATTTGAATTTAGATTCAAACTCAAAGTTTTGAAGTTACCTTCACAATCTCTGTTGCTCTTTGTGCAAAGAGGGGCTCGAAGACTATGCTTGCAACTCTTTCTCCTTCCGGCTTCTTTGAATAAGGTGAGTCTATCCATGGTTGACTCACAAACATTTGTTTCAAAGCCGTCAATGCGCCAAGAATGCTTTGCAATGTTAAGAAAATTGTTGCAAACCTTGTCACACCAGGTCTCACCAAGTCTCTCGTGTTGGTGTGCTCCCTCATCAAGCTAAGAACCCAAGGGTGATTGTAGATGTATTTGGTGATCCTCCTTCCATCCTCTACAATTGATGTGACCCAATCTAATTTGCCTATGCCCTCCAAAAGAAGGTCAAGGACATGGGAAACACATGGTGTCCAAAAAATTGTGTGGTGTCTATCTTGGAGGATTCTTCTTGCTGCCACATATGCCGCTGCATTGTCAGTTACGATTTGCACGACATTTTCAAGCCCAACCTCTTTGCACACTTGCTCCAACATTCTAGCCAAATTTTCTGCATTTTTTACTATGCTGGAGGCATCTACGGATTTCAAGAACACCACCTCATTTTTGCAAGAAACCCAAAAATTAATGATGGTACGGTTTTTTCCATCTGTCCACCCATCATAAAAACTAGTGCAGCCATATTGGTTCCATTCTTCTTTTCTGTTCTTGTATCACTGCCTTTGCCCTTTCAGTTGCATTAGAAAGCAACCTACAAGTACAAAGTGAAATTAAGTACAAAATTTTAATTTGTAAACAAAAAAATAACTCAAATTAATCATAAATTAAACTTAAGAAACATAAAATTAAATTAAAGAACATAAACTAAGTTCTAACCTTCTACTCAATTCTTTGCACGAAGGCGCCTTGTAGCCTTTCCCTGCAACTGTCAATGCGGTCACCAAATTTTCCCAGTAAGGTGAGCTTGCCACATTGAAAGGGATGTTGTTGAAGTACCAAAAATCGGCACAAGCAACATCTGCATTCTCACGCACCTCCTTATTCCACCCAGTTGCCTCTAAAGAAGGTTGTGCACTAGGTGTGTTTCTAGGCACAAAAAAATCACCAATGTGTGAACCCATGGTTGTAGGTGTCTGTGTTGATCCTGCCCCTAGTACTCTAGTAGAGGAAGATGAAGGCATGGCAGTGGTGGTGGGTTGACTTCGCACAGGTGGACCATGAAGAGAGCCCACTATGTCGGCTACTACATCATCATCATCTGACAGTGAGTCAAGGTTGACTGCACTTGCAGCTTGCATTGCTGCTTTTGCCTTCGCTTTTTGCATCTTTTTTTCTTCTGCAGCGGAAAGTATTGCATTCATTTTTTATTTTGATTTCCTCATTGGTGTTTATGCAAGCCTTAGCATCATGTCTAGGGATGCCTGCAACGTGGTATTTGAGGCGATTGATGCCTCCACGGTAAATTTTTTAAATCTAATGCAATACACTGATCCAGGTTCTGGTCCTTCATATGCATATCTCCAAGCGGGATCTCTAGCTCCTTTTGGACGAGTGCCTACATGTTCCCCACTCCCAGGCACAGATGGGGCTGAGGTAGGGGTAGAAGCGGATTCAAAAGCCATTATCAATTAACCTGTTACCTACACAGTACACACACAAAGTGAAAGCACAACTTGTTAGTTTTTTGATAGAAATTTAAAAAACAAGCTAAATTAGATTAAATCAAAATTGAAAATAGATTCTAAACTAATCTAAGATTCTAAATAGTAAACTAATTTAAGATTCTAAACTCTAAACTCTAAACATTTTCATAAGAAAAAAATGGATTAAAAAAAGAAAATAATAAACTAGGGTTACAAAAAAATGTAAAAATCAGAAAACTACTTTAAATTAGTAACAAATTAAGCTAATATATAAATTTAAACATATTTTCAACAAACAAGAAGAATCAAAATAAAAAAAGTAACTAGGGTTTGAAGAAAATTTGAAAAAATTGAAAAAATCAGCAAAATATGTAAAAAAATCAGAAAAAAGTGTCACAAATTTTTGTTTTGATGAATCTAAATCTTCTTTTAAACATATAAATGTATTTGAATCTGTTTTATAGTTCATTCATGATGTTTTTAAAGCATACAATCAACAAAAAAGAAGAAAGAATGAAAATAAAAGAAAGAACAAGAAAAATTACAAAACGTACCTGGATATCCAATTTGCCTTCGAAATCCGATGAAAATCCCTTTCAAATCTCATCTCCTCGATGCAAAATCACTGAAAAATGGTGCAAAATGCTTTGGACTAGGTTTTTGCTCTGCCAAGAGTGAAGAAGAGATGAAAAAACAAAATGAAATGATCATTTTGCCGGCCACAGCTTAACACACTGGGCACACGGTTTTTTTTTGAAAACTCCGCGAGTTTTTACCAAAAGTACGAACCGTACTTTTGGCAAGTAAAATTCGCAAAAGCTCGTTTGGCAAAAAAACTCGCGAGTTTTTGGCGAGTGTGCCAACTATGGTCTTAACTCACCATTTAGGCCGGAGAGGAGAAGTGCCAACATTAGATGCAACAGGAGCAGCTGGAACTAGTTGTGGATCTGGAATAGGTTCATCAGGTGGAAGATCAATATCATCCAAAGGAAAATCAGGTTGAGCATCATCAAAAATAGAATCTTCATCATCCCTCCCATCAGGTAGGCCTAACGGAAGACGGACACCCAAATTAGAAGCCTTCAAAGGCTGATCCTTACAATGCTGCACAAACGAGGGAATGTGAAAGGGTCCTCATTCTTCATCAAAGACAACATCCCGACTGAAAACAAGACGACTAGTGTCTACGTCAATCAATTGGTAAGCCTTATGATTGTCATTGTACCCTATGAACATAAACTTTTGATTCTTGGAATCCAACTTTGAGTGATTGACATATGGAATCCATACATATGCTAAAGAGCCAAAGATTTTCAAATGACTGATCCTAGGTTTTCGACCAGTCCAAGCTTCCTCAGGAGGCTTCCCCTTAATAGCGTGGGTAGGAGATCGATTAAGGAGATAGACAACACTGTAAAGTGCTTCTGCTCAAAATTTATTAGGAACACTCCTGTGTTGTAACATGGAGTGGGCTATCTCAACAATTATATGATTGCGCCACTCTACAACACCATTTTGCTGAGGAATGTAGGGTGTGGTTAATTGGCGTCTGACTTCATGTGTATCACAAAAGTTGGAGAAAGCAGTAGAACAAAATTCCCCCCCATTATTTGACCTAAGAGTGATTATGCAACAACCAAACTTTCTTTCTACTAAGGCCTTAAACTTCTGAAATATAGTAAACACATCTGATTTTTGTCTAAGAAAGTACACCCACATTTTACAACTAAAGTCATCAACAAAAAGCAAGAAATACTTGCAACCAATAACAAAAGGTGTATTCATTGGCCCACATACATCAGCGTGAACCAATTGTAGTACCTTAGAGGTTCGCCATGAGTCACCATCCGTGAACATGTCCTGTGCTGCTTCCTAGCCTAACAAGCTCTACAAACGCCATGATACTGAGTCTGAATGTTAGGTAAACCAGCTACAAGTCCCTCTTGAGCTAGCTGAGAGAGATAGTGCACATTTAAGTGCCCATATCACTGATGCCAAAGACTGGTAATAACAGAGTTTCCTGCTGCCATGGCTAACTCCGAAGAATCGCCTGTATCCACAAGTCTATAAAGACCATGATCCTCAATACCAACAGCCACAGTGGTGTGAGTTTCCTGATCAACAATGGAACATTTGTGTGCACTAAAAACCACATCCAATTGAGGAGAGTGCCGCATAATCTGATTGACTGAGAGAAGGTTTAGTTCCATGCCAGGAACGTAGTAGACATTGAGGAATATGAGATTCCTCCCACCAAACTGAATTTGAACAGTGCCCTTACTTGCAATTGTGTACTCTTCACCTCCTCCAAAAATAACTGAGTCAGTGAAAGGAGAGAAGTCTTTGAACTAGTCACGCCGATGTGTGAAGTGTTGCAAAGCACCTGAATCAATATCCCAGGCAGAGGACTTCACATGATTTGCAAGTCTTTTAGCCATAAAAGCGTAAAAGGTAGATTCCTTCTGCTCAGTGTGCTCAGAAACATGTGCTTTTTGCTGAGACCCTCCCTGCTTCTTTTGTTCAGAAGCCAAACGCTGACGACAATCCTTCTTCATATGAACAAATTTGTGTTAATAACTACACTGAATGTTCTTTTTCTTAGAGCTGCCCTGAGGTTGTCTTGAGCCTTTCTATTGCGAAGGCTGACCTTTCCCTTTATTCTTAGGCAGAAACTTAGCTGCAAAAGCTTGTTCTGTAGAGGATGACAAAGCACTACTTCCAATTTGTTGTTTCCAGCGCTCTTGCTGCAAGAGGCTAGTACAAAGCTTTGGAAACTTCAGATCAACATTTGTCGATGTTATGTTGAGGGTTTCAACAAAGTGCTCATAGGACTTCGGTAGAATTTTCAAGGTGATTACTACCATGTATTCTTCCTCCATCTTCTGACCAATCGCTTGCAACTGATCACAAATGTCTTGAATCTTTGTTAGATGCTCCTGCAAGGACATTCTCTCATCCATCATGATGGAAAACAACTGGTTTTTTAGAAAAAATGCACGGCTCTTGTCGGAGGTCTCATGCAAGGTTTTCAAGTGCTCCCAAATCTCGGCAGCTATTTTGCCGGATGGTACCTATGGAAGCTAATCATCAGTAACTGAAAGCTTGATGACCATCACCGCTTCACGATTTTGCTTGTCAAGCTTCTCCTGGGTTTTATTTGCCATTGTGGGGTGAGTAGTATTGTCGAGAACAATCTGATCAAGGCAGCGATATTCAAAGATGGTCATCATTCATTGCTTCCACGTAGTATAATTTTTGCCGTTGAAACGATGGCTATCTTCCAACATATTGTTGGTCAAAGAAGCCATCTTACAGCTTTTCAAAACACAAAAAATGAGGTACCTAGAAGAGGCTGAATGCACGAAACCCAAGGCACAAATTTCAATGCACTGAAGTAGGTACAGGTACAGATTAAAAGGTAGATCTATTGGCACGGAAAATGAGGTATGAATTTCGAAGTACCCAAAAAAATCTGAAAGCAACCCAAAAAAGGTCTCGAAAAACCCACCAAGAATTTGCAATCAAAATAATTTTTCGATTGGAAACAAAGGAGATATTGGAGAAACCCTAGCCGAAAACAAGTAGATCACAAATCGCCCAGAAAAAATACAGAAAATGTTAGAATCGCTGCACAGAGAAGACTGAAAATGGCACCTAGCAGAGAGTACAAACCCGCGGCTAGGTTGCAGGAAGCCGCGCGGCTAATACAGGTTAAAAATGCAGCCAAAATTTTTGAAAATCACGTCCAGGCATGGACGAAAAAAAGAGGCAGAGGATCTTCAGGAATCGCAACCAAAAGGAGATTAAAAAACGTGTCAGCAAAACCAAAAATACGTGCCCCAGAAGACACGACCACGGCGCCTATAATAGATGCGAATGAAGAAGGTTGCGCCATAACAAAGAACAAGGGTTCTAGGAGATCGTGCAGAGATTAAAGAACAAGCCGGCTGCGGAAATTATCAAAATAATTTTGAAAAGAAATTATAATTTTTTGGAAAAAATTATTTTTTTGAGCTCTGATACCATATTACATAGGTAATTGGTAAAACATTCAATGTTATTAGCAAAAGAGATGAAGTCTCTAAATAGTTTACAAAATGTACAAAATATGGAAAGCATAGTTGGAAAACTCGGACTCGCTGCGGACTCGGCAGCCCAAAAATATGACTCGGACTCGGGACTCGGGACGGACTCGGGAAAAGACTCGGCAAGGACTCAGCAAAAAAAAAAACCGTAGTTTTACAAACAAAACAAGAACAAATTAATGCATTTAGAGAATATAAGAGCTTAATTTGATTATCAAACACTCATAATTCAAAGATTACACATGTCATATGATCATCAAACACTCAATAATTGAAATTTAATCATTCATAGTCATCAAATACTCATAGTTTCATTTTCAATGTATAACAACATCACAAGTTTATAAATGTTTACATATAATCATGTCAAAAAGAGGAAAACATTAACAACCACATATAATCTACATCTTCCTCTTTCCCCTCCCAATGGTACTCAATTTTGGAGGCCTAGAACTAGAAGGTGCCCGTGTTGTAGTATCCAAACGAGGACTAGGAGATCGAGCAGGGGAAAAATGATATTCAAATGTGTCTTCGTTGTCCTCCATGGCATCCAATCTTGCTGCTTCTTCTTCTTCTGCTGCTGCTCTCTCTAATTCAGCAATATCCTCATCAGTAAGTAAGACATCAGCCTCATCATTTTGTTCATTAATAGTCCATTCACCATATGGATCAATGTCATCCAAGTCGATGGACTCGTGTGAAACACCCTCCACCTTCCTAGTTCGAAGGCGAAGGTTGTACCGAACAAAAACTAAATCATTTAGGCGCTGCTGAGTCAACCTGTTTCTTTTCTTTGTGTGAATGTTTTCAAATAAACTCCAATTGCGTTCACACCCAGAAGCACTGCATGGCTGCGACAAGACACGTATGGCTAGCTTTTGAAGATTTGGTGTGCTAGCACCATAGTTCTCCCACCATAGATCTACAAAAACATGTTTAAAAAATATAAGTATTAATAAATAAGAATAAAGTAAAAATCTATATGTAAGAATCAAGTTTCTAATTTCAATTTTTACCTAGTTGTTTTCCTCTCCTTTCAATTGCTTGTTGGGAGGAAAAGAGTCTCCCCTCTGCACCCTTGTAGACCTTGAATAGATAAAAGAAAAAGTAAATCAAATATAGAAAATTCATAGATAGTCAAGGCTCAACATTGCAAATTCATAAATAAGATGTAACAAATCTCACCTCCAACTCATCAAGCACCTTATCTCTCAGCTCACTATCAGGCACCATCCTATCAATGCAAGTGACAACACCGTCCATGACCTCCTCATCCGCCTTAAATGAGTCCAAGAAGTAGAACTTCGGATTCAAGAAGTAGGCAAAGGCATGAATCGGCTGGTGGAGTTGGTTTGTCCATCTCCGATCAATGATGCGCCATATGATTTCATATTTCCTTTTGTTGCCGCCATAGTAACGTGATATGGCCTCTTTGGCCCTATCCATGGCCTCATAGATGAAACCCATTGGCATGCCATCTCCATCCACCATACGAAGAACCCTCACCAAAGGCTCTGTCACCTAAAAAAATGAAAACAAATGTTAAATTATAACAAAATTAACCCCTCAAAAAATAAAAAACAGCAAATAGATTATCATGTATAATTTTTTTTGTGTGATTGCTACTTACCCCCATCAGCTCCTCTCCATTTTTGATGAATGTCTCATCAAAAACTATGGTAACAATCCTCTCCCCTTCAGCTCTACTGGAAAATGAGGACTCCTTCCAAGCATCGACACAAACATTTGCTTGAGATGACCAATGGCACTAAGAATGCTTTGCAATGTGAGGAAGTGGCTAGCAAATCGTGTCACTCCAGGTCGCACAAGGTCCTTGCCATTTGTGAATTTCCTCATCAAAGAAAGCACCCAAGTATGGTTGTAGATAAATTTTGTAACACTTTTTGCATCTTCAACCACTCTTTTGACCCATGAAATCTTTCCAATATCCTCTAACAATAGGTCCAAGCAATGTGCAGCACATGGAGACCATGCAATTGTGGGATACCTCTCCATAAGTAGCCTACCTGCAGCTACATATGCAGCTGCGTTGTCCGTGATAATTTGGACAACATTATCAACTCCAACCTCCTGGACCACCCCATCCAATAGACTGCATAAAGTCTCAGCATTTTTAACTTCATGGGAGGCATCTATTGATTTTAGGAACACCAATCCACCATTTGAGGCCACTAAAAAGTTCAGGAGAGTTCTATTCCGTCCATCTGTCCACCCATCAGATAAAATGCTGCAACCTTTTCTTCGCCAAAATTTCTTTTGCTCATCAACTACAAGCTATGTATGCTTTACGGATTCCTCTAGCAATGGCCCACTCAAATCTTTAGCTAATGGGGTCTTAAACCCCTTTCCTGCAACTGTAAGGGCATTCACTAAACCTTCCCAATATGGGCTGCTTGCAACATTGAAAGGTAGATTATTGTAGTACCAAAAATTTGCAGCAGCCATCCTAGCTTCATGATGCTTTTCCTTATTCCAACCGGTACCTTCAAGTGAAGGTTGTGCTCCTGGAACATTACGTGGAATAAAATAATTTGGTCCTGATGAAGGACCGTGGTCAGCACTAGCAGTAGAATAGGAACCCTCAGGACTCTCACCAAAAGATGAATGTGGAGCACGAACACTTGGACTTGCAGCAGTAGCACCATGAGGCATAGTTGGTGTAGAAGGGGATCCACTCATCACTGATGCTAGGGCATTCTTTGTTTTTTGTCTTTCATCTTTTTTTAGCTCATAGTCAGCAAGAAGGGCCTTTATCTCTCTAATAATCTCAGGAGTAGTTTTAGGGCATCCCTCCACATTTTGCCCAGGTATCCTTGCAAGGTGGTATTTTAACCTGTTTATTTCTCCTGTCATCCATTTCTGACATTCAGTACATGTCACTTCACCTTTTTTGGTTCCTGGTATTCCATACTTCCATGCAGAGTCTTTTCTTATTCCCTTTGGATTTGAAGACGACATTGCTGTTTCAAGTTCAACGTGGAAAAAAAAAAATCAGCAAGGGTTTGCAAAAAAATCAGCAAAAAAATGTGATTCAAAGTTTCATTTATTTGCAAAAAAAAAGAATGCAAAACCAAGCTAGAAATAGTAGGAAATTAGGAATTAGGCTATTAAGGAAAATAGAAAAGAAATTTGGTAGCATATCCCCTTATTTTTCTTGATTTTTTTAAATTTTGAAAGCAAGAAAGCAAAAAAAAAGAAATGTTAGATCACTTACCTGACTCTATTTTGATCTTTTTAGCTCCTCCTCCTACCTTCTTTCAAGCTAAAACCAATTTGCAGACCTTAAAAACACCAATCTTCAAGTTAGAAATAACAAAAAATAAAAAAAATTTATGGGTTTTAACCCAGTTTGACGCCCCAGCCGCGGACGAGAGTCCTGGGTCGGGACTCCCGAGTCCCGACCCAGGACTCTTCTGGACTCGACTCCCGAGTCCGTGGCGAGTCGACTCGGCTCAGCCACGGACTCCCGAGTTCGCCGAGTTCGCGGCGAGTCCTGAAGAGTCCGCGAACTTTGATGGAAAGTTTCTTAAAAGAAACTTCAGATAAGATCATAGACGATCTTATCAATATACTTTACAATAAAATACATTATTGAGCATTAATGATAAATAAATAATATTTTAATACTTTTGGGGATGGTGAGGGTATGACAGTGTATGTATATATATTGGGATACTCAAATTTCTATAAGGTTAACTTTACAAGACATCAAATTTAAGTTGGACATTCATATAATGTATTGAATTCAAGATTAAATTTAATTTATTAAAATTAAATTGAATATTCAAAATGTAATAAATATAGCTGAATCTATTAGTGATAGCTTTATAGCAGCAATAAATTTTTTTAAGTAAAATAAAAATTTAAAAATATATCATGATTGAGATTAAAAAAAAAACATAGTTGGAAAATGGAGAGAATAAAATAGCCTTATGATTGGGGTACTAAGTATCCATTTTGTAAGTGCATCACTTGGGAATTGCTTATATTGAGTTATCAGACACCTAATTGATCTAAGTTAGAGTAAAAAAGTCCAATTTGACCCAAAAACCTCATCAATCCAAACATTGTGCCTTCAAATTTCTATAAGGTGACATATGCTAATTATGGCAAGAGTTTGAAATTATTGGTGCCAACTTTCGTATAAAAATGACTAGATCAAACACATTGTACCAAACATATGCATATAACTACAACTACTATTTTAACAGCCAAGAACCTTAATGTAGTTGCTTTAATAACAAAAATCCATTATCATCAAGCAACATTGTATATAATGGGGTTCAATAAATGATTTTGTTAGACATAATAGTAATTTTTTTAAAAACAATATTGGAAATAATATATCCATCAAAGTAAATGACTTATTTTTGTTATAACCATCTATCAAAACATATTGCAAACCACTAAATTTATGCAATGCCATTTTAACAACTTTTTATCAAAA
This sequence comes from Sequoiadendron giganteum, assembly GCA_007115665.2. Classification (NCBI taxonomy): domain Eukaryota; kingdom Viridiplantae; phylum Streptophyta; class Pinopsida; order Cupressales; family Cupressaceae; genus Sequoiadendron; species Sequoiadendron giganteum. The sequence goes on along the minus strand of CM021109.1, from coordinate 524,371,182 downwards.
TAAATTTGTATTTTTTTCCAAAAATGTGAAATTTCCACCTGGGATGGCTAAATTTCCTAACATTTTATGCCATTTTGGGGATGTTTTGAAGTTTTGTGTCATGCCCCTGAAATCCCAACCCTAAAGTATAATGCGTTGAAATGCAAATAAATAAATATAAATATTAACAACTTAAATATTATTATGATTATAATCATTATAAATAACTCTCTCTCTCTCTCTCTCTATATATATATATATATATATATATATATATATAAAAACATATAATATACTATTATAAAAATTAGTAAACAATAGCAATAATGAAAGGCAGCGCTTAAGGATTTATGGAGTCATTTACGAAGGCTGCATTCTTAAATAATGAAGAGGCAGTGAGGAAGTCAGTAAATTTTATGTAGTCAGCAATCATTCTAAGAAAAGCAGCGATTAATTTTTGGGTATTAAACAACAAACAAATAAAGGCTCAAGTAGCGATTGGTTTTATGTTAGAAGGCAGCGGTGGATATTCAAGAACAGTCATGACCTTTGAAGAGCTTATCTCCTTTTAAAGGATGCTTCTCTTCTGATTTATGGATATAAAAATAAAATAAGATCCGAGGATATAAATATATGGATGGAAAAATAAATGAGAACTCTGCAATATATTTCTGAGTATAGCAGCAGGTGTAATCAGAAAATGGAATTATTCAAAAATAAATCTGCGTACAGAAAGACAGCAATGAATATATTCCAAGGGCACCGATTAGACTCTGTAAAAGGTCTAAGTTTCATTCAAAAGAAGCAGCGATTCCCAAATGGCCAGCGAATCAACATTGATCAATTACAAGGGAGTTATTATTAATAAAAAAAACAAAAACATTCTTCTAAAGGCAGAGATTAGAATGATCAAAAGGATGCAATGATTATTCTCACCTAGGTGGCAGTGATTATGCATAATGCAAGGAGTAACGATCAGTAAAATCCAGTGATATTATTAAGGGGATAATATTAATAAGTATTAATTATCCCCTTAAACGAATGGACATACCTCTTAACAAGGACATACCATGAAAGGGGGTGTCTCTCAGCTTTTGGTGGGTATAAGAAGTGAAGACAACAGCAATTGGATCATCCTAGGAAGAATACAAAGTATTATATACACATAATCTGCAGTGGATAAACAACAGCAAAAGTGATCCACCAACAGCATAAGCTCTTAGACATATACAGCAGGTTCAATCAGAGTAACAACATAATCAAATCTTGTGGTATGATGCTTATTTAATTAGATAAATATTGATATTAAACATTGATATAATAGCATATTATGTGGCATAAATTATTGATATTATTAATAGTGATATGATTCTGGTTTGGCAATACTTGGTCAGGAAGGGATGAGGTAGGACTGCAAGGAGGGGGAACTGTGAATGATTCCTCACTAGGAATGTCACCTCATGTTGATGGTTAAGGACCATCGGTTAAGGACCACATGAGGCCGAGGAGGATAAGGTCCTATCCTTGGGCCTAGGGTTGAGGATCAAGGACACCCTATTATGGAAGGAGAGAGAACTGTGAATAATTCCTCACTAGGTATGGCACCTCATGATGATGGTTAGGGACCATCGGTTAAGGACCACATGAGGCTAGGGTGGAGGATCAAGGACACCCTATTGTAGCCCCTACTATCCACACCTAAATCAATTGTTGAAGTAAATAAAGAAGGGTCTTCAATCGTAAGAGGAGGGTTTGGCATGATGGAGGAGAATTGTGTAAAGCCCTCACTAGGTACACCATCTCATGATGATGGTTAAGGACCATCAGTTAAGGACCACATGAGGCCATAGAGGATAAGGTCCTGTTATTGGACCTAGGGTAGAGGATACTTGGGGCACCTCATCACGTCCTCCTCATTATGGTTGAGCCCACATAGTCCTTGTGACTCGTTATAGTGATATATATAATCTCTCTTAGACCTAGAATTAAATTTATTTCATGGATTGTGCCTATCATATTTATCTAACGTGGTTGCAAGTTTCCATAACCAAATTTACATCATCTCAAATTTGAGTAGGGAATTATATCTTTAGCTATAATATGCTATTGGTTTCATTTGGAATTGTGATTTCAGGGCAAAGTATAAGGTGATCCCAAAAGGGGACATTACATTTTGCTAAAAATTAGGGATGGCTAGGGGACATCCCTTACCATCCCATTGTCTTAGAAGCACCATAAGGGATGGGGATGCTAGTTTTAGGGTTGGGGATGTGTACCCATGGAACATAGGAAAATACAAACTTCTCATGGGAGCAACTTTGAATGCTCAAAAACATAGAAAAATGTAGCTTATTCATGGAAAACTTAGGAAAATACAGTTTTTTTTAGGAGACACTCGAATTTTAGGGGTTTTTTAGATGGAGATGCTTGGAAAATCAACTAAGATATCCCCTAAGACTAAAGCTGTATTTGTACCTATATCTAGTATGGGGGATGTGTCTCAATCTTAGAGATGCATCCCATGGGTAGGAGATAGATCTTCGTGCTACATTGCAAATTTCCCATTAGCATTGATCAACCTCTTAGCCTGAGTAGCATTTACAAAGGAGATTGTTGATTTACCTTGCTAGTTTTTGTTGATGTGTTTAGAGCATAGTTACAAGACTCGGACTCGCCTCGGACTCGGCAAGCCGATTTTTGACTCGGACTCGGACTCGGAGCCTAGACTCGCCCAAGACTCGGCAAAGACTCGGCAAATAGAAAAACCCTTGAAATTTAGAGATTTTTAAGGATTTAAAGCTTGTTACATGCACCCTTTAGTGAATAAACCTCAAATACACAATAACATCATGAAATAGAAACTACTATGATCCTATACACAAACATATATCGATCACATAAGTATAAACACAAATTTTAGCTGAAGGAAATAACACATTCAGATATATAAATATTGTCAAATGTATACAAAACTCATGGAATATGAAATCCATGGCATCAAAACAAATATCAAAACTAAAAAAATAAGTCTATGGCTCAGAAGAGCTTGCATTACTCATCCCAATATCACGACAAGTCATGCGCTAGTGTCTAAGTTAGGTCCTAGATGATGATGTAGCCATGATATTTGCTTGTGTCTCAATGATTGGTGTGTATATTCAAGTGAGGATTTTATTATTAAAATTTTATTGAAGCCTTCAAGACTGCATGTTTTGTTGTCTAATGTATGAATTTTGAAACAAGATAATCCTTGATTATGGCTTTGACTGTGAAAGATGCAAAGATTTGCAACAGGGGATATGTATTTTGTAGGTTTTTATGATCATGATTCATCATTGGCCTATAACATGCTTAGACCTATAGTTTGATGAGGGTTTGGGGCCTAACGATGTGGGTCAAGGCTTCCACGGGTCAGCAGTAGCTGAGTAACAAGAGGGGCTCTCTAGTATACTGTGCTTCCCTTCGGTACACAATGGGTCGAGGGGCGGAGCCCCCGCCACCAAGCCCAAATGAAGACCTTCAAAACCACACAAACCTTCATGGCGCACACCATTTATTTAAAAAATTTGAGAAAAAAAGAATGCAATTTTTTTAAAAAAATTTTAATCAAAATGGCCGAGTTTGAGGCACGAGACTCGGCGAGTCCGGCGAGTCCGGCGAGTCTCGGCGAGTACTCGGCAGTCGAGTCTCTGGGACTCGTTTAGGGTCACCCGCCTCGAGACTCGCGAGTACTCGCCGAGTTTGGGCGAGTCTTGTAACACTGGTTTAGAGTCCTTCAAAAATAGGTATTGGTTGGCTCTTCTTAAGGAGAGCAATTCTCAAATACATTTAGAATCCTTCACCAATAGGTATTGGTTGCCTATTTTTGAGGAGACAACATCTCTCAAATACATATAAGGGCTACCAAGGAATAAACTACAAACATCAAGAGGTACAACATATAGTTCGACTTCATCAACAAAATATTGATTAATAATAAACTTTACTTTATTTTGTGTAGTTAGCTCTTAGGAAGAGCTAAAACAGCTGATATGTTGTGGCTGTTTGGGGGGAGACCACATAAAACACAACATGCTGGCTGTTTAGTTTCAGACCTATCTGCATTTCTTGTTTTACCCAAACCAACCAATAAGGACTAGGCTGATCATATACTTCCAACTCAAGTTTGACCACCAACTCTTATGAAATCAGATTTATTTGTGAGCAAGAATGAAAAAGAGCATCAACGTTAGATTTCTCAATCGGAATTTCCTCTTATCCGGCTTGGAATCATAATTTATTTTTGTCTCTTTTAAGGTATTATACTATTTTGTTCCTTATGTAAAATAAAAATTTAAGTTAGTGAATCCTTCAAAAATGATCACTAGATAGGGGGCTTGAGGCAGGAGGAATTCTATTAATTCCTTATGGACAACATTTTGTAGAAGACCAACACCTTTGTTAGAAATATTGTCATTGATGTCAAAGGGGCATGTATAGTTTGTCATTTTCAGCAGATTGAAGTGGCATATTTAAGGTGACTCAGATCAGTTTCATAAGGCAATTTAGAGCAGATTCATAAGATGTTTTGAGCAGAGATATAAGGTCAAAAGGGTAATCATATTTGAAGTTTAAATGGACGACTTGAGGGCTTACTATGCTGGCCGACCTAATAGGATTTAAAGTTTAAAGATTTAAAATTGGATATTTATTTGGGCCGATTCCTCCTTTGGCACCAATGTTTGAAGACTCAAAATTAAATGTTAAATGATGTGGCCAACCCCCTTAGTGTAGCGCCACATTTTGGGGATATAAATATGAAAATACAAATAATAAAATATAGTTTTGTAAGGACCAATGCCTCTTGGAAGGATCACCCCTCTTGGGGGAGTCATCTCCTTTGGGCGAAGGGGCATGTTGGATGAGGTATAAAATAAGGCAAAGTAGAGGTGTGAGATGTAAGTTTTTAAATGGAATATCCTTCTAAGTTCTATATATTAGCAGATTTAAGTGCAGATCCGAAGGCAGATTTGAAGCAAATCCGAGAGCAGATCTAACCGGATTTACAGCAGAATTATTGCAGACTTGCAAAAGGGATTTAGAGCAGAAATTATAGCTGACTTGCAAGAGGATCTAGAGCAGAATTATAGAAGACTTTATGCCAGATTTATAAGTGAAATTATAGCAGAATTGTAAAGGAAAGTATTGCATTATTTGAGACAAAATTTGTGAAGGAATGTTGTTGCATCATTATCAAGAAGACTTGTGAAGGAAAGCAATTACATCATCTACAAACCAAGTCGTGAAGAAGAGCACTTGTGTGATAACTGTTAGATCATCCATAAGCAAAGGTGTGAAATAAAGTGCATTTATAATCGGATCTTTGTGAAGACAATATCATCCTTTGGGGAATTTGGAGGTTGGTGCCTATCAAAGAAGAGATCGCTGTCTCTTGCTGAGTTGGTGCTTAGTTGTGGGGATTGGTGTCTCCAGTGGATTGGTTCCTACAAAGGAAGTCTTGTAAAAGTAGGTTGGTGTCTACAAAGAAGATCAATATATATATATAAGCAATATTTTGCTGTGGTTTTCTCCCGCAAGGTTTTCCACGTAAATCATGTGTTCTTAATTGCTAGATCTTGCATGTGTGTTATTGCTATGGTTGATTAAGTTTTGAAAAGTGAAAGATTGTATTATACTGATTCACCTTCTCGCCCTCTCGCCACCCCGTCCCCCCCTCTCAATATAACTGTGTACTCATCACTTTTTTATTGAAAGACTGCAATAACAACGAATAAAAGAAATTTGATTAAATCTTTTTGCTAAGCTTATAGTCGCCTCCAACAGACTAGAAAGCTTCCAGATCTTAGAAGATATGGATTTCACTATTATCTCTAAACCTCTTTCCAATTGTAAGTGAGTGATAAGATCTAGTATAACCTTTCATTCAAAGAGGAAAGCTTCAAACTCTGTAACATTATTAAGTTCATATGCAAATACACTGTATAGAGACTATGAATTTACATCAATATTTCTACATTTCTAATAAACCCACCTCCTCCAACAGGTTTACATTTATCTTTGAAAGTTCTATCCAAATTAAGTTTTCTTCTGTTACTTAATGGGACCATCAATTCCCATTTGTTATTTGGAGATCTTTTGTTTAGAATCCTATAGCAGAGATTGTCTTACACTTTTTTAATCCTTGCAATTCTTTGAACATTCTGCAGCTATGATTATATGATGATGTGCCATTTGATGATACAAATATAATTTAAAGAACGATGTCTTTGATTGTTTTCTTAATTACTTGCTTTGTCATATAATGCAATTAAAGTTCTCATGATAATTGTTTTATTAATAGGTTCATTCAAAACTTTACAACTTTTTGTATAATCCTCTTTGCAGATGCCTCCTTGCTTCCCTATGCTGGGGACAACTGATAATTTGAATGTTTTGCGATCACTCAAACTTGGGAAATATTCAAGTGTAAAATAAGTTCCTGCCTTTTCTGCTTAAAACTATGAACTCAATGAGTTTATAATTTAATGATTTATCAAAGAAAAATTTAAGTGCAATATCTACCAACACAAGTTTCTGTTTTTGCAGTGGTTTGCTGATGTGTATTCTAATGAAGTTTCGGATGCTTGTGAGTGGATTCTCAATCAACTTGCTAACAGTTTTGGAATTGAAGTAAGGTTTCCTAGCCTCTAGAAAATGCACGTATTTGAAAGAATACTATCAGATGATATATTCTTTTTCTTACCTTTTTCTATTCCTTAAACAACAAGCTAATTAGTGTTATGACTTTCTAAACAAATTGAGAACATGATATTTTTTGAAAATCCTTCATTTGAAGACAAGGGAGATAATACTACCAGAACTCGAGGAAATGCGCATGGCACACCTTGTTTCCATTGGATCAGAGGCCCTCAATAATTTATATCCACACTTTGAGAATGGGTCTGTTGGTTATCAATACTTTTACTCTGCTATATATCTATGTTTTTACTTTATATTTTTAATATGTTTTGAATCTGCAAAAATCAGAACTGAGATGTTTTTGTATCTGAGAATCTAATCCTTGATAACAGACAACGGATGGCATTGTCCTATGATGTCCGCCTTAATATGGCCCTTTTTGAGTCCTTTTTGGCTGCAGATTATGTAGTTGCTCAATCTCTCAGGTAAGGAAAATCCCATCAGTTCTATCTGTTCCAAGACCAACAATAATAATATGTGGAAAATTTACAGTTTCTACATGATCCCAATATAGAAGCTGTGCATGGCTTTCCAACCTTTGGGAGATCAGTCATGTTTCATAGGCGTCATGTAAATTTGTTTTATATTCACTTTTCATTGGGCATGTAAATAATTTTTTTTATTGTTGTAAGTAATTTATTAACTTGAAGATGATTGTTTTTATTCAGATTATGGACTAAATTATTTAGTCTCGATTTTTGTATGAACAACCCAGCAAGGCAGACCTAAGTTTGGTGTTAATCCTTGTGGATATTTCTCTTGTAATCAGTTTATAGCTGGAGTCATAATTTGTATCTATTTCTGCAGGAGACGTATCATGCATTACCATATGGAAGCATTCAAACATGTTGATGTCATAGTGACCCCTACAACAGGGTATGTGGCCTAGCATGGAATCAATCTTTAATATACAGTCATCCAACTTAAATATATACCTTTTGCATGATGGAAGATGACACAGTTTGTACACTTGCAGTATGACGGCACCAAAAATACCATCATCTTCTCTAAAAATTGGAGAGACTGATTTTGAAACATCAGGTAAGCATTGCCTATTCAAATTCCAAAATTGTAATGTTGCTTCTTGCTTTCCACCAATGAAATTTTATATAAAGCTTTATGTTTTTGGGATGATATTTAATGCATAAGCATATAAAGCCACAGCACACCAACTATAACTTTTGGTAATAATGACAGATTTTGTAGTCTTTGCTAGTTATTAAAATTATGCTTAAAAGGTTATAAATATTCTAAATACAAGGCACATTGACTCATTAGGCTTAAGATGTGGTGGTACCTTTTTCATTGCGATGATTGTTAGGAATAGGGTGTTGTACACCTTGCACAAGTGTAATATCCCACATTGGAATATTATTGAATATTTGAAATTATCCATAGTTCCATTGAGTTTTCTGACCGGGGGAAATAGGGATGGGGGACTAAGGGCCTAAGTTTGGGGATGGTAGGTGTTGACGTGCTTTTTATGACGACATCAACACAGAATAAAAATGCCCAACGGTCATTCTATTCTCTCTTGATCAAAGTATCCCGCATTCTAAGATTGCGTGAAAGTTCATGCGTTCAATTCCAAGGTTCCTTTAACGCGAATAGACTCAGTTGGCTAATGTGAATATGCTGGGTATTCAAGGGGACTTACGTAGTTGTTCGATTTTGTGAAGCAGTTACGACATGAATGATTTGACAATATTGCTCTGACTCCTAAATTAACCGGGAAATACTGAATTAAAAAGGGATAGGGATAGGAATTCTACAAATCTACTTCTAAAGGGGGTGAAATGTGAGGATTAGCTTCAACAATCTTCAAACCAAACTTTGTTTCGCCTCCTCGTCGGACAACTTTGACAAAGTAGGTGAAATCTTCAAAGGATAAATAAGATATTCAAATTATGATTCAACATGTGTACCCCATCACAACAATGCAAGTGAACACGTACAAATCACAATCGAAGTTAAGTACTGAAATTCCAATTGACCACGCAGGGCAGACTTACCATCAGCAAACCCGCTAGTGGTATGGATAGAGGAAGACTTGTCCAAACTAAACACCACACTCCACAATTAACGACTACTTGCATGAATTAAAAGTCTATTTTACTCTATCTACTTGAATTGGAAAGACGAACAAGTCTTGCTAGCTACTCACAATAGAAGATAGAACCACCAAACAATGATAAATCTTTATATTATGAGAGTGTTCACAACAACTTCTTACAAAGTCCTCAATGGGAAAACTTCCTTTCCTCCTCAATCTAAGCTAACTTCTAAGCTAAATGCTATATGCCTTCTATTCTCTAGCTCAACTCTATCTCTAATTCAATTCTAGTTCTAATAATTTACAAAGGAGGGGGGATGCCCCTTTTATAGCTAGCCCATTTCAGTGAATGGCTTAGATTCAATTACAATAAAGGGCTCATATCGAGCCACCTATGCCTTGATTAGGGTTTTTTTCCCTAAAAACCGCCACTGAGGGGAGTGGGGTAATAAATGAACAAAAGATTCTCCACTCCCCACTACGAGCAATTAATGCCCACTATCTTCATCCAGAAGATCCTCATCAAGCAGAGCGTTCCCACTGTCCCGTTCTCGAACTGCAAACTCGATTAGCTGGGCCAATACCGCCTCAACCTCCTGAACTGAAATTGGTGGAATATGGTTGAGTTGAAATTCCAAGACCGCTACCGTTTGTCCGTGCCGAGTGTAAGACTTCCTCCATGCCACCAAGGCATCCTGGGTATTCTAGATTATACTGGAGAAAGTGGAGACATTCTCAAAGTCGTCCTGGACAAGCGACCTCGCAACTGAGAAGAATGGAGCCAATTTGCCTCTCAAGCTATCAACAGTATTTCCTCTGGAGCCAGCCTCCTAGCAAATATGGCCTTCAGTGTATTAAAAACTCCCTCCAAGATGTTACCCATTGCCTTCCTGGTTCTGGCCGAATTTGCCCTTGCTGCATTGTGAAACCCACAGCCTGTGACCACCGAGGAGTACCAACTGGTGAAATCATACCTGCCACCATCCTGAATCACACCTCCATCCACCAAAGTCCGTAGAGGTATATGCATCAAAGCCCCTAAACGAAGAACAGTCTTCGTCCGATAGATGCGAGTATCACCCCAGGCTTGATCTACCATATCCATGCGCGTCAAAATATTTGAGGCCTGCTGATAAGCATCGGCGAGGTCCTCCATAAATTTCTTTGTATCAGCCCGAATATGGCTGACCCACTTGTCTGCCTCCGTCTCCATCTTCTTTAAGACCTCCAAGCCAATAACTGACTCCCTCGGAAGCTCAGGTGGGAGTTCTATTGCTGGGTCTGCCTATTCACCTGGACGTGCTAGACTTTGCACATATCCAATCAAGGTTTTGTGCTCCTTCTTCAATTTCTTATACTTCCTTTCTGTTCTGAGCAACTGGTCTTTCAACGCCTAATAGGAGTTATCAAACTCCTCGACAATTTGGGCTCTCGTAGGACGACCCAACTCTACGGTGGTGATCACATAGTTTTCGGGCCTCTCCTCGGCTTGATCATATTCCTCCCTTGGGACAACAACTTGGAGTGTGCGGGAGCCTGACTCGTCAGTCGAAATCTTCAAGAATTTTCTGGCTCTCTTCTTTTCTGGAGGCGCACTAATCCTTTTGAGGAATTCCTCCATCTCAATGGCTGGATCCGTATCATCCTCAGGCTCTCTTCTCATTCTCTCTGTGAGCCAATCCGGCACTGTCTGTTGTGGATTGCAAATGACGAGGGGCTGCTCTTCTGTTGCCTCCACCTCGTGTACTTCTCTTCTTGCACTGTTCTGCTTGGGCTCATCATCTTCCACGAGCTGCGTATCTCCTGACCCTTGGGTCCCTTGCTCTGTGTTTTCCTCCTCCTCTAATGACATGTCCAACATCTGCTGGAAACGAGTGTCAGCCATTGTTTCCTCTTCTTCCTCTTGTCGGCCAGCCCTGGATGCACTGACGCTTATACTATCCGATTCTCGGATGTTGGGCTGATCCACTTCCTCAAGCTCCCGCTCTTCACCCAATCCTGCCCTCTAATCAGCAAATAATGAAATCACTCTCAAACTCGAAGACTGAGTTTGTGAGTGCATAGGTGATGCTTATTCCATCCTCAACGGTATCGACTGGGTTGTTACTTCTACTTGTGCTTCCGGTGTTTGAACAACCTTTTTTTCCCCTTCTCATCGATAGCGTCCTTGGGTCACCCATCAAGTTATAAGTAAGGGCGATTGATCTGCTCTTAAGTCTGCATACATGTCTATCGACCCAAGCTCTTGTGAAAGTCAACACCGGAATAGAGAGCATGTCCAAGTCCATGATTTTTGGCTCGGACCAATCACGTGGTGGGACCGAAGTATACCTGACTGAACCATAGTCGGGCTGTATAACGTTGACATCCTCTTCCACCTGGTGGGGAATTGGGATGATCTCACATTCCCTGATCAACTTGAGGGGAAGCCTAGAAAACATCCTTTTCCTTATTTCAACCTCATCAACAGTATTTGCCCAAAAGTCCTCGATGCGGGCCTTGTGCCGGTACTGAACGTTTTGTATCATTCGGATGTTTTTGTAAGGATCGAAATCCTGCCTGCCTGTGTGATACGATAGATGATAGAATTGCAGCTCATCCTTTGCTTCTCGAGCTGCCTGCAAGGAGGGACACACCTTGATAGAATTTCCCATGGCAATAGGAAAGTCAAGCCCACCCTTCTTTTTTTTTTGGATCTTATCATAGGCGATCAATTGCCTAGATACTTCCAGCATCACAATGTGATCGATGGGGTACCTTGGTAGCCGGTATGGATACGAAGTGAACCCCTGCAGCCTAACGTAAGTGAATTTCGGAAATTGGATGAGCCAATATCCGTATTCCTCTATCAATGCTTGTGCCTCTTTGGATATTCTTTGCTGCGTTCTCCGCTGAAGGGTCCTCGTGATGTGCATTGTGAATGCATCATTAGCCCGTTTGTAACTGGCAGGGTTGGTTAGATGTAACTGCGTGCAGGCCTCATGGATTTTGAACTGGTCAGGGGCACTGCCAATTGGCTCCTTGTATGTAATCCCTCAGTACTTGGTCATTCTTGGCAGCATATATATCACATACGAGCTCATGTAAAAAGATTTCGTCCCTCTCAGGCTCCTGAACTATTCATCTATGTTATCACTGATCATTCTTGCCCAGTCGACACACTCCTTCCCCTCCAAGATGATCTTGATCAAGTAGAACATCCAAGGCTCGAAGAAGTAGGCCTGTGCATTCCCATTTATTCGGCTCAGCATCATCATCAAGTCGCAATATTCCTATTTCACATCTTTGGCAATTATCTGTTTTGGGAGTTTAGTACAAGGTGGCTTTGGCTTCTGCATCCAGACTCTGTTGATGACCGCAGCAATCCTCTCGAAGGAGGTGGAGTACATTTTATCCGCCCTCTCCTTTGATCTGTATAGCATCTTTTCGGAAGTAGGAATCCCAAATGCCTCTCCTATGGCATTTGGCGTGAAGTTGGCAAGCAATTTTCCATCCGGAGAGACAATGGTTCTACGCTCCGGTTTGTAGTAATTCGTACACTCCATGATTAGCTCCGGGCACTGAATTGTTGGTGGAAAATCGGTGGTTGCGTAGATACCATTCTTCATGATGTTATGTGCCGTGACTGAGGGTTGATGGCCTCCCAGTTCGTACATCCTAGACTTGAGTGCATTTAGATTAAACGACCCGAGGTTGGTGTCACTTAATCCTGCCAACTTTGAAACAATTGCCGATTTTGGAAGAAATGACTTGGTGAGCCTTTTGATCATTGACTGCCGGGATGAGCTTGCTTTGCCCATTTCAGTGTTTGCAGCTCTGCTTGTTCCTGCAACATCCTTTGCTCTAGCCATCTGCGAAATAGAATAAAATAACAATAAGTTAGATTGCAAATTTTTATAAAATAAAATGGCTTCTGAGACGGCCGCAGATGTAGAGTTAGCTTTGAAAATGAAATTCTTTAGCATAAATTTCTAACTCCAAACCTCAAACTGTATAAAAAAACTCTGAGCTTAGAAAGAAGCTTTGAACAACTTCACTTCCGACTGGCGAAGAAAAAAAAATCGTAGCACACCAACAACTTTCAGCAATGTAGCTAATTTTCCAGCACAAGATAAATCAAACTTTTGACCACACTTCGTCAACTTCAGCAATTTGGAGAATGAAGAAATAAAGAGATTGCTGCAATTTCTTCTCAACTCCAACAGCAACTAGCTTTCAGCAACTCGAATAAATTATATCTGCAGCAACTTCGAGAATCTCTGCCACTTGAGAAATAAATCCTCCAGTAATTTCGCACTTTTAGCAACTCAACACTTCGAAATAAAAATAGAAATCTCATAGAACCTCTCTTTTCAGCAACTTTCAAAGATTTCAATCTCTCAAGAACTTCCTCAGCAACTCAACACTTCGAAAAATGTGAGAAGAAATGAGAGGAGAGACTACTTAAATAATTCTTCTTGAAGAATCCTGCCAATTAGTGCTGGAGTTATTTTTAGCACCTTCATCAATTCTCCACTCTCTCCATTTGGCATCTTCCATTTTAGGCGCAATAGTGGGCTAGTCGTCAGCCAGTCATTATGGCAGTTGCCATTAATGAAGATTCTTTCCTTTTAAAAATTCAAATTTTTCCTTCTAGTCTGCCAATTAATTGCTGGTGATTAAACAACTTGCGAGAAAATCACTCTGATTTGTTTGAGAAATCCATTTTAAAATTCTCACAGTGTTTAATTAAATTCAACTCGAAAAATTCGTGGGAGTTGTAAATTTATTTCCAATCTGTTAAAATGTCTGCCATTTAAATCCTCAATTTCATTAAATTTGCCTTAGACATTTTAAATTTTCTCTTAAAATAATTCAACCCGCTAACAGAAATCACTGGCTCGCTCAGATTAATCCACCCTCTGAGATTTAATTTCCTTTAGGAAAATAATCTAGTCAAAACGAATTTCCTCTGAAAATGTTAAAATTTCCCTTAGGAAATTAATTTCTTGACTCTGTCAACCCATGGGTGCCTTTTGGACGGGTTCATTTAATTTTTCATTTAACCCATGAAAAATATTCATCAATATTAATCCTCCCCCTTGAAAAATGTATGTCAACCTTATTCAACTGCCTCTGGAAAATTTTAAAATTCATCAAACTATCTCTCCATGCCAAGGGCGTATTTTCACTTCACACACTTCGTAGCAAAATTAAATCCTCACCCCCTTAGGCGTATATTTTTGATGAAATATTTATTTCATTTAGAAGAATTTCTCACTTTACACCCCTGGCGCGCTTGACCCCTTGGCATTTTATTTTTTATGACTTAGAAATTTTCTCAAGTCTTCATTTCATGGGCGCAAAAGGGAGGGTGAGCTTACATTTGCAATGCCTTAGCATTTTCTTTTCCCCCCCTTTTTTTTTTTTACTAACTCCTCCATGGTGGGCGCATTTAGGCATGTCCACTTTGAGTTTACTTGCCTTAGGCGCTTTTCTCAAATAACAATCCCTGTTGGGCGCATTTCCACCCCTCTACTTTTGTTTTCCACGCCTTGGAGTTTTTAATTCCATCAACCCCTTCAAGGGCGCATTCTTACCTTGGCACTTCCATTTACTTTGCCTTAGAAATATTTCTTAAAACCCCTTTCAACTCGTCTTGGGCGCATTTTGCCATGTCTATTTTCATTTGATGCCTCAGACGTTTTCAACATCTTTGCTTCAACTTGGGCGCATTTAGCACCCTCAACTTTTATTTTCCATGCCTTAGGCATATTGCTAGGCATCCTCCAACATGGGCGCATTTTATAGGGTCCTCTCCACGTTTCCACACTTAGAAAATTTTGATCTTCCCATCACCACCTTGGGCGCATTTGACTAGGCGTACTTTTATTCTTATGCCTTAGGCGTTTTTGATGGCGCATTTACATGTGGGCGCATTTGAGGTAGGCAACTTTCATTTTCCACGCCCTAGCCTTTCATCACCTTACTTGGGCGCATTTAGCCTCTTCAACTTCAATTTTCAATGCATTAGCAACTTTTCGGCCTCTCACTCACCTTTGGGCGCATTTTGATGGAGGAGCTCTCATGTGAGGGCGCATTTTCACTAGCATGCTTCCATTTTTGCCTTAGAAATATTTTGAAGACTTCCTTCCTAAGGTGGGCGCATTTTACCCATTGAACTTTCATTTTATACTTAGAAAATTTTCAAACACTTAGAATTTTGCTTGAGGGCGCATTCTAGAGGGTGTACTTTCGTTTTGTGCCTTAGATTATTTTCAAAGGCTTTCTTTCTCCTTGGGCGCAAATGAGACCCCATGCTTCTGTTTTACTAGGTGGGCACATTTTCATACATGAGCTTTGATTCCCCCATACTTAGAATATCCTAAGTCTTCATCACCCTGACTGGGGCGCATATAGGGGTGGCTACTTCTGTTTCATACTTAGAAAATTTTCAGGCTATCAATCTTGATGTGGGCGCATTTTCACTAGGCCACTTTCATTTTCCAAACTTAGAAAATTTTTTCATATCTCTGCCTACCTTCGATCTCACATTCTATTTTTAGTAAGTCTTTGCTTCTCTGACTTCCATGGCTCTGTTTGGTATGAAAATTTCACCATATGACCCTCTTTGCCTGGTGAACTTGCTTTCGCTTGTCCCACATGTCAGCCTGCTATTTATAACCACCTACTATTTATAGTAAGCCCTTGATTACCTTGACTTCCTCAATTCCGTTTTGCATGAAAATTTGCAACGCCTGATCCCGATAACTTGAGTGTCGCTCTGATGACAACCTCGGGTGCAGACCTGCTATTTATAGCCGCGCCCTGACTTACTAAAAATAGTAAGTTCTCCGATTCCGCTCAAATTTTGCCAGCAAGTGCCTTGAAGTATGCTGACATTGGTGGGGTACTTCGTTCTGGCAATTTTTGGATTGTACCCCCTATAAAAGTGGAAACCCTAATTTGACTTGCATGTATCCCGAACGGTCTCCGTTTGACTCTGCATGTCACTCTGTATGTTGAACTGAAGTGTTGGGTGGCTGAGGTGAAACTGCTATTTTATAGAAACTTCCTAAAAAGTGACTCATCCACTGCCGGATGATTTTGCATGTTATATTGCCTGTGGGATCTCAAGAAACCCAGAAAAACCCAGAAAACTGGTCTGCATGCGGGCACGGGCTAAAAATAGTAAGTCCTCGAAACTTGATCTTCTCCGCTTGCATGTCACACTGTTGCGAAGCTCTTGAAAAACCCAGAAGGAATATCCGGACATGCGTTAGAGAACTCTGCATGCAAACCCTAAAAATAGCCTCTGAAGGCTGAACTCTGAAAGTGGTCGTTTCGGTTTGCATGTTATATCGTTGTAAAGGTTTCAAGAAACCCAGAAGTAATCTCCAGACATGCAATGAAGAATCATATGTTTGACCCCTGAAAATGGCTCCTGAAGTTTGAACTGCTAAAAATAGCTAGTTGTCTGATCTGGCTCAAAATTTACGTGCAAGCAGCTTGATGTGTTCTGAATGTGTCGAAGCTGACAGAATCCCAAAATCTTGCTGAAACAGTCCCCGATTGAGTACTTACTATAAATAGTAAGTTGTTAGAATTCGATAAAAATTCAGTGGGACTTTGCTGGAAGCCTTGTGATTGCAGTACTAAGCTCAGATTCCAATTTGATAACCTGGTTTGACCTTAAAAAGCCTGAAGGATAGAAAACCCTAATTGTGCAAACTTAATCAATATTTCAACCTGGGTCAAACGACGAGACATCCTCGAAAGGACGAAAGCCCAGAGAGAGAGCGAACCAAAGCCCAAAAGACCAGAATGGAGCAAAATTTAGGGGGTCCCCATTTGGATGGGGTGATGTGTGAAAAAGGTCACAACAGTAGGGGGATGGCAAAGGGGGGGGTGGGGGGAGTGGGCGCTAGAATACATATAGTACTTGAAATATAGTTATAAAAAGATGTATAAGTATAAGAATTACAAATGAAACTTTGGCAAACTAGTAGAACTATAAAAGTTAAAACTTAGAAACTCTTAAACTTTGATGTGAACATTAACAATTTAACATTGAACAATGAAAATGTCAAATTTGATATTTATAGTATATTCAAGATTTCATAATGATGATTACATTGAGTACAATGATGGTAACAAATCAAAATATTCAAAGTAACAAAATGGAGTGAAGTGAGGCCTCTAATCATCCCCAAACTCCTCATCACTAGAATTGCTTGATTCGGACTACACATGGCCAAGTTCCTCCATACTTATACCAATCAGTTCTATCTGTGTAGCATCCTCATCAATCTGTGTTGGCTCTTCTTGCTCTACATCCCATTGCGCCACTAAACTCTCCTTGTACAAAAGTGTCTTGTGATCAATGAGACACAAGGCACTATGTACAACTACAAGCTTCTTTGCTCTCCTAGAGGTAAGCCGTAAGCCTGTTCCTCTTAAGGGAGTGGATGAAGCTATAAGTAGACCAATTCCTCTCAGCAACAAAAGAACTAGAAACTTGAGATGGCAAATGAATGGCTAGAGATGTAGTCATACAATTGGTTCCATGCATGGTCCGCTACAAAATTGGGTCCTCTTGTGCCATAGTTCTCCTATCCATCTTGGCTGTAATGCCCCGCCAAGTAACCCTAAAGGAAGTTGTAATTAACGTCTTAAGCGAACCAATTTTTTTTTTTATAAAGTGCATTTAACATACACATTCACTTACTAATTAACAACCACCTCTAAGGCTACAAGGTTAGGATTACTTAAACCCACACATACATATTACATATAACCATAGCATTATAAACTTTATGATATAAACACCATACATCATAAGAATACCACATAACATAATAAGATAATCAACCAAGATACAATCTCATAAACATTAACTTAATCCAAAGTTACATCACTCATTCCTAGAATGAGACAGTAGTACATCAGGTTACAATTACAAAATTCCACCTCATAAACATAAGAGGGATAAAATAACTTATACAAATTAAAATATTATAATGCAAGGAATTACAACAAGAACCGCGAGCTGTTCATCTGGATGTCTCGCCACCAAGTACTGCAGATAGATGGGGACCCAATGGTTTTGGTGCATGTTCCACCCTACCAATGTGGTACCCGAAGGCCCACCCCCCATGCTAGGAGATAGTAACTAAGTAACATGGACACAATTCTACTACCTCTAACCAAAGGCATACTCATACTGATATAACCAAACAAATGAACTAACAAGTATAACTCAATTACCATACAAGTACAAATCAAGTACAACTCCAATCACCATACAAGTACAAATCAAGTACAACTCCAACATCACTGACATAGGTCACATTGCTTCCAGACATAAAGTAGATCAAGTATGTTCAAAGAACCATACACATAAAACAATTAACAATAGTTGTCCTAGATAGAGTGTCATCGCAAGGTTTGTCATGAGATCTCCTCTAGGCATTCTTCATAGGCTCCGGCATAAGTAATCTCGGTGGCCTCAACCGAATCCCAGCATTCATACTCACTCATGTGGAATCAACTACCTCTCGTAAGGACAAGATAGTTGATCTTGCCATTCCAGGCTTTCTCACTCATCCCAAGTCTAAACAAGCCCTTGTGTTTATGAGTGAGTATTAAATTATCTTGATTAGTGTGAACTGCATCATAATCATCTAAATACATTAATTTAATTATCACTTAATTAACTCACTTCTGAAGGTTACCCGGTTTACCACTTTGGGCTCCGGCCCCTATCAAAAACCACTCTTCTAATGGACAACGCACTCACAACCAATCACCAAGGGAAACACAAGTGCATACAAACTAGGCATCATAACCACTCCAACACAAGGAGGATACAAATAAAAAAAATCACTCCAAACATCTTGGAGGCAACAACACATAGTCCACTCCTTTCACAGGAGGAAACAAATAAAAGAACTCACTCCAAACATCTTGGAGGCAACAACACATAGTCCACTCCTTTCACAGGAGGAAATAAAACATCCCCGTTCATGGGTAAAACTGAAAAGACGCCATGCACTACCCAAGGGAAAACAACTGGATGACATAAAGATTCAACAACCCTTATCCTCTAAGTTCTTCTGGAAGACTTATAATTTAGGACTAACACTAAATTCCAAAACCCACAATGCAACTTGACGACATGGCAACAAAAACATTCAAGTCATTAATCAAATCTAATATTTGGATTTCCTAAATCCATACTCATTCAATAGATAGTGTTGACAAAGTCAAAGACACGATAACTAGATCATCTAAAATAATCATAACCTCTATTTCCCCTTTCATTATTGAAAATCTAAAACAGTTAAACTTACTTCCCTTTACTGAATACAGAGAATTAAATCCTTTAAAATAATTATGAGGAAGATACTACTTTTGGATATACTAAATCTATATCTCTTTCATAATCCAATCACAATGATTCAATTAATCTAAATAGAAATTAATAAATAACATAATTGATTTTCTCATCAATAAAACAACTTTTTAATTTACTTTTAAATCGACACAAATCCATGTAAGTAAACTCTTTCCATTTCCCTACCAAATCTTACATCTCATTCAATTTTTTATTTAAAACATTCAATCATTTTAATATAATAACATATTGTTTCTCTAACCATTTTCCATATACACTAACCAATCCATTTTTAAATCTCTATTCAATAATATATTGCATGCATCTCATTAAAATAAAATACGATAATGAATTTTACACTTAATATATATATATATATATATATGTTCCATATTATATAGACACCAAATATATATATTAACAAATTTAATTACATATATTCTTTAATATTCCATTCACAATGACTAGATTACTCTACGGAACTAAATAAAACATAATAACTATTTGCCTTTTTCAATATAGTTAGTTCCTAAATTTACTTCTAATGCAACCTAACACTATTGCAAACAATCTTTCCTTCAATCAATTCTACAATCAAACTTTCTTCAAACCCTTCTTGTGCAATTTTCCAAAATTTCCTTCTCAACTGTAAAAATGTATTTTCCTAAAAACTTTCTACCTTAAAATTAAAACATGTATTCTTTATAAATCAAAAATACTTAATACAACCCTAATTCACATTACATGCAAATTAAATATTTCAATTTTTACAACCCTAATTCACATTGCATGCAATTTAGATATTAATTTCAATTTCAATTCCAATTCCATTTTAAAATGCAATTTCAAATAATAAATTAATTTCCAAAGTTGAAACTCATTTCCCAAGTAAACATTTAATTACAATTTCTAATTTAATTCCTACACGTTGAAATTAAATTCCAAAATTAATTTTAATTCTTTTATTTCCTTTCATTATTTTGTATCACGTTTAATTAATTAATTTAATTATTTAATAACTAAATTCAACCCCTTTGGATTAAATTTAATTAATTAAATAATTTAAATATAAACTCTTATCCACATTGCATTATTTAAATTAAATAACCATCAACATGATTTAAATGCAATTATTCTAAATATCTATTTCCAAATCAATAATCTTTCAGAATTAAATAACATTAAAACAAGACAGACAATGGCTCGACACACACGACTGACGACACACTAAGGCTAGGGTGTAAACTTGACACATGTTACCTAGCTACTATCTCCTGTTCAACTTAACCGTTGGTTCGACACGCTCAAACCTGTGAAACGAGGTAGAGTCGATATCATGTACCTGCAATCCTGCAACCAAGTAAACAACATCATACAATATATCCAGCATATAATACACACCGTGAAAAAAGAATTACGGATTCGTAGGCGCTCGTAAGCGAGTGATGCGAAACCGTCCTCTTCACCAATACACTCATCGAAACTGACACTTCCATCATAATCCAGTAATCTCATAATATCTCATGTTAACTCTACAACATCATTAATCCATAATGCATGTGAAACAATAATCAGATAACTACATCCCACAATAATAGTTGTCGCTCAATAGTAGTGATCAAATCATCATAACAAAATGTATCCAATATCAAAGTAACTGCAACCAAACATAACATAAAGCAACTTGAACAAGAAGCAAAATAGAGGGGTATTACATTGGCTTCCTTAGAATAACCCCTAAGAGTGGCAAATTTTTTCCGCTAAGTACAAATGATGCTAGCCTGTTCAAGATCATACATCTTTTGGATGGCCTTCTTGAACCCTTCCTTCACCTCAGTATCCTATATGGGTGTAACTCTACCAGGCCTTTGCACATACCACTTGGGGTTCAATGCATAGGTAGCCATGTGCAAGGGAGTGTTGAGATTCTCCCATCTTTGATGAATGATTGGCTGAATGTGCTCATTGTAGAATGCTAATGTCGGGTCCTCCTCTTACATGACAACCTTCATTTGGCCTAGCATAGAATCAATGCACTCATACACCTCTCCAAGGCTAGGTCCATTGGCATTCCCATATCTAATGACTTGGAAAACTAGAGTAATGATGGAGAGTATATATGTTGCATCACCCCAAAAAAAATCACTCTTCACTACATTCTTCACCCTCTTCCCTTGGTTTATCTTGAATTCGGGCCACCAATTCCATTTTTCTGTCATAAACATTAGTTGCAATGCCTCTTACAACTCAAGCATTCTCCCCAAGAGAATGAAATATGATGCATATCTAATCTCAATAGGTTTCAAGAATTCCTTCTTGGAGAAGGTCTTGAAGATTGTATGTGAAGTGTGGTGGTTGTGGATAGCATATGTACATCTCTAGCATCATTGACCACTAATTTGATCCAATCAATCTTTCCCATGTCCTTGAGTGCATTATTCATGGAAAAGTTGGAAAACTCGGACTTGGCGCAGACTCGACAGCCCAAAATAGGACTTGAACTTGGGACTCAGCATAGACTCGGGAAAAAACTCGGCTAGGACTTTGGCAAAAAATAAAGAACTATATTTTTTTTATAAAAAAAAAGAAATTAATACATTTAGAGAACATAAGAGCTTAATTTGATTATCAACTTGTCATAATTCAAAGATTACACATGTCATATGATCATCAAACACTCAATAATTTAAATTTCATCATTCATACTAATAGTTTCAAACTTTCAAATGTATAACAGCATCATAAGTTTATAAATGTTTACATATAATCATATGTCAAAATGAGGAAAACATTAACAACCAAATATAATCTATATCTTCCTCTTTCCCCTCCTAATGGAAGTCAATTTTGCAGGCCTAGAACTAGTAGGTGCTACAGTATCCAAATGAGGAGATTGAGGAGTGGTTTCTTGATCTTCAAAAGTGTCTTTGTCCTCCACCATTGATTCCAATCCTGCTTCTTCTTCTTCTTCTTCTTCTCTCTCCAATTTAGCAAGATCCTCATCAGTAAGGAAGAAATCAGCAGCATCATTTTGCTCATCAATAGTCCATTCACCATATGGATCAATATCATCCAAGTCGATGGACTCATATGAAACACCCTCCACCTTCCTAGTTTGAAAACGAAGGTTGTATCGAATAAAAACTAAATCATTTAGGCATTGTTGGGTTAACCTGTTTCTCTTCTTTGTGTTAATGTTCTCAAATAAACTCTAATTACGTTCACACCCAGAAGCACTACATGGCTGTGACAAGACACAGATGGATAGCTTTTGAAGATTCGGTGTGCTAGCACCATAGTTCTCCCACCATAAATCTACAAAAACACATTTAAAAAATATAAGTATTAAGAATAAAGTAAAAAATGTAAGAATCAAGTTTCTAATTTCATCTTGTAGTATACTATTGAACAAATTCTTTTACCTACTAGTTGTTTTCCGCTCCTTTCAATTGCTTGTTGTGAGGAAAAGAGTCTCCCTTTGCACCCTTGTAAACCTTGAATAGATAAAAATTAAATTAAATTAAATATAGAAAATTCATAGATAGTCAACATTGCAAATTCATAAATAAGATGTAACAAATCTCACCTCCAACGTATTAAGCAACCTGTCTCTCATCTCACGATGAAGCACCATCTTATCGATGCATGTGACAAGACCTGCCATGACCTCCTCATCAGCCTTAAATGTGTCAGAGAAGTAGAACTTTGGGTTCAAGAAGTAGGCAAAGGCATGTATCGTTCGTGGAGTTGGTTTATCCATCTCCGATCAATGATGCGCCAAATGATATCATATTTTATTTTGTTGCCGCCATAGTAACATGAAATGGCCTCCTTGGCCCTATCCATGGCCTCATAGATGAAACCCATTTGCATGCTCGCTCCACCCACCATACGAAGAACCCTCGCCATTGTCACCTAAAAAAGTGAAAAAAAATGTGTTGGCATTTCAATTCACACCTCTGGAGTGCGGATTGGAAACATACAACTATGCATAGTTAGACTGCTCTTCAAAGTAGGAGGGGAAGTTCCCTCTTTGTAGATTATGCTTAAAAATAAAATACTAAACTAATTGCCAATCTTTTTATCTCAGCTGAGAGCACAAGGTTATAAAACTCTTTGCATTGCAGTTGAGGTTTTCTTTGGTTTTGTAACCTCAAATATAACTAAGCCTATAACTAAGCCTATTCTAATGACGCTTCTAACTTCTCAATTAAATTCAGAGCAAGAGAGATAGAAGTAAATGGGGAATGATTGATAAACACACAAACTTAAATAAACTTGCTTTCAAAAATGCCCTCGAAGACTCTTTGTACTTTTGAGATGTATGCTGAAATAAAGGTTATGCAAGTTAAACATATAAGACAATAACACTGAAAGATTTTGAGACTGTGGATCAAAGCAAGGTAGGCATAAGATTTATTTCCTCAAATTCCAACAGTAATAACACATCTAAGACAATAGATTGTAGCAAAAGTAGGCATACAATATACGTTCAAACCAAATTACACTTGACAAAACGAATAGATACTAAATAGCAAACTTGTAGGAAAAATAGGCGCAACAATTTTGTTATCACAAGCACGGTTAGAAAACAATGGACAAGGCTGCCCTTATTTATACACAAACAAGGAAGTAGGGAACCCTAAAATCTCCTTGTTTTTACAACTAGTCTTTTCAACATGCAAGCTTTATTAACTAGACTTGCCAACATGCAAAATATTATTTCTAAAACTAAACAAAAGATAATTGACAACTAACTAATTACGAACATCAATTAACTGATGTGATAATAAGAAAAGATCCAACTATACGTTGTTATTTCCAAGGAATAGATATGCATGAAAAGAGAACGACCAGTTAAACTCGGAAAAGGCCTCGAGTTAACTGCTGTCATCACTTGAGTTCTATTCCTGGAAATCTTTGCATACTTCAACTGGTAATTTACTGATTGGTAATTTTGGCAGCTCTGTAATTGGAGTGATGACCTTTGTTTCGTTTGCAGCTTTATGCTTTTGACGCTTTTCTTGATTTTTCTCAATGGAAAAGTATTTGCATGGTGAAAACTGTGAAGTTTGACTATAAACATGCCTATGTTTGGACAAGTTTTGCATAAATGCTAAAAATAGCTTTGCTAATTTTTCTTCAGAAAAAGGCAGATTTTTCAAAAAAAGCCGAGGTATGAGTTTTGTAGACAATGTCGTTTTGAAGAGACCCAGATCGTCAGATTTTGAAAAACTGATTTTTTAAAGAAAATGCAAGATCCCCTAAAAAGTCGAAGCCGCGAAGCAACATTTTTGGAAAAAGATGAGGTCTGGGTTTTGTAGACAATCACGTTGTAAAAAGACCTAAATTGTTAAATTTTCAAAAATCTGAGGATTTCTTGGACATGCATGAAAAAGTAGTTTTTCTTGAAAATTGTAAAATTTTCCAATCTTCAAGAGGATTGTAAAATAGAGAGACCCAGATCGATGAAAATTGGAAAAGATGACCTGCTATTTCTGAAAAGTGATGCCCTAGAAAAATAGATCATGGAAAAGCAAGCTTTTGTGCTTCCAAATCTTGAATTCACGAAGAATGTTGAAAAAACACTTCGTTTCATCCTCCAAATCCTGTTGAGAAGAAAATTCTATGTTTCTTCCTCTAAAAGCTAACCTGTAAATTATGAATAATGAATGTTCAAGGCTTTCTTTTGGAGATAAAGCACTTTGCATGCAAAACCCTAAAATTTAGGAGTCCATGCATGAAGATAGAAACTTTGTTTGCTCCTCCAACTCCATTTGCATGAAAATTTGACCTCGTTTACTTCACCAAGGCAAATCCCTACTTTATAGCGGATTTTTCTCCAAAAAGCAACAGATGAATGGAAATTTGACTAAGGCATGAACCTTTGGGCGCCCCTAGCTAGCTGGGGCGCCTAATAGCAAATTTTCCTTGATTTTCAACTGTTTTGAGTTTTTTGTGTGTCTAGTGATTGGTACCCCTTGTTCGGACATTGTTTCTCGGCAATCTGTGAACAACTGAGACTGAAGGTCTATCAATTTGGCAATCCTAAGCAAGTCTGAGAAGAATGGTATCCTCTGCTAGCCTCTATCACTACGTTTGACTGTTTTTCAGGATCCAGAGCCGAGCTGATGAAGAAGTTTCAACACATTTTTGACTGTTTGAAAAATATTCCAAGGCATGAAACCCTAGGCGCCCTTGGCCGATAGGGGCGCCTGGCTTTACTAGTCTCAATTTTTATCTTTTGATTTTCAATTTTCTTATTTCACGTGTTGTGTGCTTTGTTGGCTGCAACTACGTTCTTTGTTTTGCGTGCGCGATGAGCGAAGATTGAAAAATGGCCCATGCACTGAAAAAGGTGCCCTTGTTGAAAAAAACATGCTTAACCTTGCCAGACTTGAATAATTTTCATGACTTTCCACTTTTCCTTCGTTTTTGGTGTCTGTTTGATTTGCAATTTCTGGCGTTTGGCAAGTCCTCTAAGCTAGTTGACGGATTCGCTGCAGAGCTGGACTAAATCCGTGATGAATCTCTTGGAAGTGGCTAACTCTAAAAACTGGTTTTCAATGCCTTAATTTCTAGGCGCCCCTAGCTTGCAGGGGCACTTTTCCTTGCCAAAGTTAGCCATTTTTTGATGATTCTTGTGATTTGCAATTTGCCCCTTTGATGAGACATTTCTCCTTGATTTGCAATTCCGAGCGTTTGATGGATCCATTGAATTGGCTGATAGATTCATTGGAAACCTTGAAGAATTTTGAGAAGAGTAGTTAGTTTTTAAAACCCTAGCAAGTGTTTCTGATTGCCCTAAATGTTGGGCGCCCTTGGCTTGCAGGGGCACTTTTCTTCACCAGAATTAGTTTTTATTTTGAATTTCAATTTTCCCTTTGACTTAATAATTTTTCGTTTTGATCCTTATTTTTGGGCGTCTTACAAATCCAGTGAATTGGATGCTGGACTCATTGGAAAGCCTGCTCAAATCTGGAAAGAACCCGTTTGAAGCTACAAATTTCTAAAAGCACTTTTGACTGCCTGAAATCTTGGGCGCCCTTGGCTAGCAAGGGCTCTTTTTTGCTCCAAACTTAACCATTTTTGATGATTTTCAACCTTTCCTCGTGAGTCATTCATGTGTTTGTCGACTGCGTCGATCATTGTTGTTGATGTGTTGACTGTGTTCACCGTTGCACATGTGTGATCTGTGAAAACTAAAAATTTGGTTAAGGCATTGATAGCCAAGCGCCTCCCTTGAACAGGGGTGCTTGGGTTTACCAGATAGTTTAATTTTTGCAATTTTCAATTTTTCAAATTCCCCCCCCTCCGTTCACCGTTTTTCGAGCTTCTATCGCCGTAGATTTATGTGTGTGTTTGAGACTTTGATTCTTATACCTCGTAGTTGGACATCCTCCATTGATGACCCTAGAGGTCCCAGTTTTTCTTTTGAAAAAGTGAAATAGACCCACCAAAGAGAAAATGACTTTTTGATAATTTTGACTCCACCAGTGTGATCAATATGTAAAATCAACCAATCAAAATCAATTTGAGCCCTTTCTGCAAAGATTCTATTTTTAGGGGTTTTTCCTGAAAATAGGACCTTACATGCAAAATTTCAAAAAAATTCAAAATTTTGTGAGCATCCTTTTGACAATAAACCCAAAAAAACCCTATACTTTGTTTATTTTTGAAAAATTTCTAAAAATAGAAAATTACTATTTTTAGAAATTCTGACCTTTTTTGACTTTTGACGACCATTTTACAAGATTTTGACCAATTTTGCCAAAATACCTTAATGAAGATTATTTTTTTAAATTTTGGTTACAACAAAATGTTAAATTCTTACAAAATTAACCCCTAAAAGAAAAGAAGCAAATAGATTATCATGCATAAAGTTTATTTTTGTGTTTGTTACTTACCCTGATCAACTCCTCTCCAATTTTAATGAATGTGTCATAAAAAACTATGCTTACAATCCTCTCCCCTTCAGGTTAGTGGAAAATGGGGACTGTGACCAAGCATCAGACACAAATATTTGCTTGAGATGAGCAATGGCACCAATAATGCTTTGCAATGTGAGGAAGTGGCTAGCAAATTGTGTCACTCTTGGTCGCACAAGGTCCTTGCCATTTGTGAATTTCCTCATCAAGGAAAGCACCCAAGTATGGTTGTAGATAAATTTTGTAACATTTTTGGCATCTTCAACCACACTTTGACCCATCCAATCTTCCCAATGTCCTCTAGAGACAAGTCCAAGCAATGTGCAGCATAAGGAGACCATGCAATTGTCGGATGCCTCTCCATAAGTAGTCTACCTGCAGCTACATATGCAGGTACGTTGTCCGTGATAGTTTGGACAACATTATCAACACCAACCTCTTGGGTCATGTTGTGACCTTTTCACACATCACCGCATCCAAGATGGGGACCCCCTAATTTTTGCGCTATTCTGGTCTTTTGACTTTGGTTCTTTCTGTCTCTGATCTTTCGTCCTTCCGGGGATGTCCCATCTTTGACCTAGATTGAAATAATGGCCAAGTCTACAAATTTAGGGTTTCTATCTTTTAGACCCATTTGAGGCCAAGATTGAGTTACTCAGGTGAAATCTAAGTGCAGCAACACGTTCAGAAAGCTCAAGGCAGAATCCCCCTGAAATCTCACTGAAATCCGACAACTTACTATTTTTAGTAAGTACCTAATTCGAGGCTTGTTCCTCAGGATTTCGGGATTCTAACTACTTCAGCACGTTCAGGCAACTTCAAAGTGCTTACACATGAAATTTGAACAGATTTAGACAACTGGCTATTTTTAGCAGTTCAGCCTTCGGAGGCTATTTCCAGGGTTTAGACAAGTAATTCTCCGATAAATGACAGGAGAATTGATTTGGGTTTTCCAAGACCTTCCCGATGATGTAATATGCAAGCCGAGATGGTGACTTTTAGGATACAGTCTTTCAAGGCTATTTTTAGGGTTTGCATGCAAGAATTTTCAATGCATGTACGGATATTCCATCTGAGTTTCGCGAGAGCTTCGCAGTGATATGACATGCAAGTGGATCGGATCAGTTTTTAGGGACTTACTATTTTTAGCCAGTGCCGGAATGTTGACCAATTTTCTGGGTTTTTCTGGATTTTTTGAGATCCCACGGGCATTGTGACATGCAAACTCGTCCGACATCCGATGGACCACTTTCTGGACACTTACTATAAATAGCAGCTTTAGTCCAGCAGCTACCTAGCACTTCATTCCAGTGAGCAGAACAACAAACAGTATAAATCAAGAGCACTCGGGAGCGCATGCAAGTCAGATTAGGGTTTCCCATGCTATGTCTAAAAATAGATGAAGCAAAGTGCAGAAATGTCAAAATGAAGCATGCCACCATGATCAGCATCCTTCGGGCTACCTACTGGCAAATTTTGAGCCAAATCGGGGAACTTACTTTTTTAGTAAGTCAGGACACGGCTAAAAATAGCAAGTTTGCGCCGGAAGTTGGTATGAACAGAGCACTCAAGTTATCAGGATCAGACATAGCAAGTTTCAGGTCGAACGGAGCTACTGAAGACAGGCAACTTTGAAACTTACTATAAATGGCAGGTGGCTAAAAATAGCGCGTTATCACCAGAAGCAAGTATGAACAGGTCTCTCACAGCATCAAAAGCAACTAGAACAAATTTCAAAGCAAACAGAGATACGGAAATTGATCAATTCTAGGGTTTGCTAAAAATGGCAAATGGCTAAAAATAGCATGTACTATGCCAGATAAGGTGTGAATAGGATAGCAAAACCGAAGGGAGGCACGGTCACGTCAGCGCTAGTTCAGAACAGGGTGAAATGCAATGAAACCCTAATTTTACTAAAAATAGAAAGCCAAGGTCAACTAGGGCGTTGGAAATTTATAAACAACAGCTAACAGGCAAACATCCTCATATGCGCCCAGGAGAAATAAAAGATACAAAAATCTCTAAGTGTGAGATTTCCTTGAGCAAAGATGCAATGCACCTTCAAGAGGCATAGAAATTCTTCTAAGGCAAGAGATTTTCCTCCTCATACCCCCATATGCGCCTAGGGAAGGTGAAAGGTCAAGCTTGGGCGTGGATTTTCCATCTCACATAGTGAAATGCGCTTGAGAAAGGAAGTTGCCAAGGTGAAATGCGCCTAGGGAAGGTGGAAGGTCACCCAAAACATGAAAATATTCAAGAGACATTACAAAATTTCCCAAGGCATCCTAAAATGCGCCCAAAGAAGGAAGTTGCCAAGGCTAAATGCGCTTGAGGAAGGTGAAAAGACACCTAAGGCGTGGAAAGTTTTCCACACATAGTGAATGCGCCTAGAACATGGAAACAACAAAGCTAATATGCGCTTGGAGGAGTTGAAGAGTCACCTAAAATAAGTAGAATTCCCCCTCACACTAGCAAATGCGCCTAACATGGAAGTATGCAAGTCAAGATGCGCTTGAGGAAGCTGAAGGGTCACAAGGTAATTCAATCTTTCCTTTGCAAATGGCCAATGCGCTTGAAGGTGGAAGTAGCCTAGCCCATATGCGCCAGAGGGAGGTGAAGAGTCAAGGCAAAATGTAGGGTGATGAAGTTGAAATGCGCTCAAGTGAAAGTCTAGTAGGCTAAATGCGCCAAGGGGAGATGAAAGGTCAAGCTAAGGCGTGGGAATTCCTCTTCTCCATGGGATATGCGCTCAAGGAAGGTGAGGAGTCACCATACGCTAAGGGGGAAATAATGCTAAGGGGGCGTGATTTTTAAAAGACCAAGGATTATTTATTTTTCCTCTTCACATCATGAAATGCACCTAGTGAGTGGGGACTTGAAGAGTAAAAAAATTGCTAAGTAAGAAAAAGAAATGTCTAGGCGTGGAATTGCCTAAGGAATGAGATGGAAGAATAACATGCTATATGCGCCCTTTACAGGGTAAATGATAAAATTTATATTTTTAATAATTCCTAAGGTATTTTCTAGAGGGAAAAATGAAGAGTACGTCTAGAAGATGATGTTAATTTCCAGAGTTATGAAAATCTTCAGAGAGAGAATTCTTCAGGGAAAATCAAGAAAATTTGCCAAGGCAGAGAAGATTCAAATTGCAGGAGTGAAAGTCATCCGAAGGGGAAGAAATAAACATTAGCCATTTTTATTATTTTTAAATAATAAAAATTAAAAGTACCCCTTCGTCCGGATACACATGAAAACGATGGATTCTGGAAGGATTTTTCTTCTAGGTATTAAACATCTGCAATCCAGAAATGAGTCAAGCTTACTCCACGCTGTGACCACATCGTTTCAATGGGTATTTTGCCCAGTGCCTATTTTAAATAAAATTCCTAAGGCAAAATTGAGAGATTTCTCTAAGGCAAATGAACGAAATGAATGAGAGGCTTCGCTAGAAGTTTTGAGCTAGATAATTTTGCCAAAGCGAAGACAAGATCAAATGACTTAGCCACATAGTTCGAAATTGTTCAAGGAAGTGAACGATTTAATACTTTAAGAAATTAAATGCGACGAGTAAGAAATTAAATGCGACGAGGCAGGTCTGTGCAGAGATGATGAATTCATAATTCTAGAAGATGCCTCAGATGACAAGTGTTACAACCAGGAAAAGAGGGGGAAAATGAATTCGAAAATTTGCTAAGTATAGCCTCTGCAAGAATTCGACCAGGCTATAAGATTTTAAAATCCTCTTCATTCCTCTCACCAGTTGTTGAATGCAAAATATTGGCTAAGTGAAAAGTACGAATTCCTGAAGGGGTTGCAGTTGCTGAAGAGTTCGAAATTGTGAGAGAGCTGGAGGTTGCTAAGTACGAAGTTGCAAAAGTTGAAGTTGCTGAAGGAAGTGCGACTTGACTTGCTGAGGCTGCAATTGCTGAGAGGCACGAATTCCCAAGTTGCTAGTTGCTGCATTTGCTGAGAAGGTGCGGCTTTGGAGAAGTTCTATTCGATTGCTGAAGTAAATAGAGTTAAGTCCGAAGTTGCTGAGAAATCTGAAGTTTAAAAGGGCTACATTGGCTGAAAGTTCGTACTTGTGAGGGCATTTACAAGTTGCTAAAAGTACATTTATTCTAGAGGAAAAGTACGAATTTAAAAGAGAAGTCTCAAGAGTTGCTGCGAATACAAAAATTTCTCAGTTGAAATCAACAAGACAGTTGAGAATGGCTGAATCAAGCAGAAGAGCTGCAGGCAGTAACAACCACACCGAGTCCAGACAAGCTGTGATCAAAACACTGGGCAAGTCATTCTTGCCAGAATCCAAATTTTCATCAAAGCTCGGCAGGCTAGCTGACACGAACTTGGGCTCATTCAACATGGAAGCATTCAGAAGAAGGATAATGGGGACTGGAGGCCATCACACATCGGTAACTTCGCACAGTATTGTCAGAAGTGGACTGTATGCAGCTGCCAACTTTCCGCCAGCTATCCGGTGTCCAGAGCTCATCATGGAGTGCACCTACCACTACAATGCAGAACAGAGGACCGTCACTTTGCCAGATGGCAAGGTGTTGGCTAACCTGACACCTGAAGCAATCGGAGAGGCGTTCGGGATTCTAGTCCACGAGAAGATGATCTACTAGACAAAAGAAAGAGCTGGAAAGATGTACTCATCCACCACAGACTGGTGTGCTGATTTGATAAATACTAGGTGGATGATTAAACCCAAGCCAACTCGCAGAAAATTGCCCAAGCAGATAGTCTCAGAGGACTTGAGACTGGAGTTTGGTGATCTCATTATGATGCTGAGCTGAGTTGGAGGTTGCCCCCAAGCGTTCATCTTTGAACCTTGGATGTTCTATTTTGTAAACTTGGTGTTAGAGGGAAAGGATTGTATGGATTGGGGACTGATGATCAGTGATAACATACATGAGTAGCTTCGTGGCGTGAGGAGAACGAAGACATTTTACATGGGACCCTACCTTGTCTATATGCTGGCTCGCATGACGAGATACAGAGGGATCTCTTACAAGGAACCAATCGGTTGCGGTTCCTATCAGTTTAAAATATATGAGGGTTGTCCACAGTTGCATTTGACAAGCACGACTAATTACAAGAGGGTTAATGACGCCTTTACAATGCATATAACGAGGACCCTGCAACAGAGAACCCATCACAGAATATCAAGGGAGGCACAAGAAATGATTGAGAAGTTCGGATGTTGGTTTATCCAATTTCCAAAATTCACCTATATAAGTTTGCAAGGATTTTCCTCCTATCCATACAGACTGCCTCGGTATCCCACAAACAGGATAGTGATGCTGGAAGTATCTAGACAACTAATTGCCTATGATAAGATTCAGAAGAAGAAGAAGAAAGGTGGACTTGGATTCCTGATTACCATGGGAAACTCAGATGAAATCTGCCCATCGCTGCAAGCAGCAACGGAGGCGGAAGCCGAGCTCCAATTCTTTCACCTTTCCCATCACACCAGCAGGCATTACTACGACCCCCACAGAAACATCAGGTGGATATTGACAGAAGAGTTTAGGCACAAGGTGCAGATTGAGGACTTTTGGGCAAGTGTCGTGGATGAGATCGAAGTCAGAAAAAGAATGTTCTCTCGGATACCGTTGGTGATGGTCAGGGAGTGTCAAATCATCCCAGTACGTGATCAGATTGAGGAAGACATAAACGTTGTACAGGCTGACTACGAGATAGTAAGAGATACGCCTCTGCCACTCCCAGATTGGTCTGAGCTAGAGATCACTGAGTTGGATACACTTTGTATCCCAGTCTTGACATTTACACGGAGTTGTGTAGAGAGGCATGTCAACCGACTGAAGGGAAGGTCAATTCCCCTTACCTACAATTTGATGGGAGACAGCAGATTACTGGCAACTAATCATAGGAGGCGGAATAATCCAACTCCAGAGCCTAGAGGAAAGGAGCCAGTTCGACCTGAGCCTGTGGTAGTTGAGGAGTCCATGCATACGCCATCTTGGACATATTCTCCAAGCTTACAGGAGGTGTTGTTGTTTCTTGATCAGATGGAGAGATTGGATGTAGAGCAGACAGTGTGAGTAGAGAATCAGCCACCTCGTAGAGAATCAGTGGGTCAGAGCATCAATATGCCCCAAGAAGATCATCAGTAGGAAAATCAGCAAGAGACAAATGAGGGGACGGCTACTGATACTCAATTTCAGCAGGAAATTGAGGCGGTTCTCGAGGGTGATGCTACTTCAGATCCAGATGCCTAGAGCTCAGGAGACACTGAGCCTATTGATGACGGTGAGCCTCATCAGAACGATGGCAGAGGAGAGGTTCACGAGGTAAAGGCCGAGGTGGAACAGCCTTTTATTATATCAGACATGCGGCAGGAGGTGCCAGAATGGCTAAGGGATAGGATGAGGCGTGATCCTATAGATGAGACCGATACCGCAGCTGAAATGGAGGAGTTGTTACAGAGGATCAGTGCACCTCCAGCAAAGAAAAAGGCTAGGAAGTTCTCCAAAATATCACAGATGAGGATGGATCCCGAACCTTGCATATGGCAGTTCCTCGGGTAGAATGTGATAGGGATGAGGCCGTTCCTACGAACTATGTTGTGACAACCATGGAACTAGACCGCCCTACTAGAGCACAAGTGGTAGAGGAGTGCGATAATTCCTATCGAGCACTCAAGGATAGATTGTCCCATGTTGAGAGGAAATACAAAAGGTTGAAGGTAGAGCACAAGACACTGATTGGCTACGTGCAACACTTGTCTCGTCCTTGTGGGCAAGAAAATCCGGCAATTGAGCTTCTAGCTGAGTTTTCCAGGGAGTCTATCAGTGGGTTAGAAGATTTGAAGAGAATGGCACAGCAGGCAGACAAGTGGGTTGCCAGTGTGCGTACAGAAACAAGAAAGTTCATGGGAGATCTTGCACATGCCTATGGGCAAGCTTCCGGTATTATGGCTAGAGTGGAGGCAGTTAACCATGCTTGGGGTGAGGCTCGCATCTATCAGACGAGAGTTGTTCTCCGTTTAGGGGCTTTGATGAGCATACCTCAACAGACTTTAGTTGAGGGAGGTGTTATTCAGCTGGTGGATAGATACGACTTCGCCAGATGGTATTCTTCAGTAGTCACAAGCCGGGGATTCTATGATGCATCACAGGCAGATTCTATCAGGGTCAGAAAGGCCATGACGAACATCTTAGATGGAATCCTCAACACATTGGAGGCAATCTTTGCCAAGAGATTGACTTCTGAAGAGATATTGCAGAAGGATTGAAAAACAGATTGACACCATTCTTCTCTGAGGTGAAGACCTTCACACAAGATGATTTCGAGAACACAGCCACGTTCTCCAGTATCATACAGAACACCTAGGACGCCCTTATTGCCTGGAGGAAATCATGTGCCCGGCATGGGCAAACAGTTGCAGTTTTAGAGTTTCAACTAGACCACATTCCTCCCATCTCCGATCAGGAAGTTGAGGCAGTCTTGGCCAGATTCATCGGATTTGCAGCCTGCGAGAAGGAGAAAGCAGACGCCCTTCTGGATGATGACCTTCTAGAGGAAGACGACGTGCATTGATCGCAGAGTATGGTGCATTGATGAGGAGTGGAGGGCGCATTCATTGCCCCACTCCTCTCGGTGGCGGTTTTAAGGGCAAAAGCCCTAATTAGGGCATTTGTGGCTCAATTTGAGCCCTTTATTGTAATCAGATCTGAACCATCTACTAATTGGACTCATTATAAAAGGGGCATCCCCCCTCATTTGTAAACAGTTAGAATTAGAATCAGAGATAGATCAGAGCTAGACGGAGATAGAGATTGATAGAAGTTAAAGTAGAGCTAGGAGTTAGCTTAGTTGGAAAGGAAAGAAAGACTTTCCCTTTGAAAGTTTTTGCAAAAGATTGTTGTGTAAGACTCATGATATAAAGATTTCATTGATTGGTGACTTCATTTTGTGTTATGGGCAGTTGACGAGATCTTTTCGTCTTTCCAATTCGAATAGAGTAAAGTAAAGTAGATTTGTTTTCATGCAAGTAGAGTTAATTGTGGAATGTGACATTAGTTTGGGCATATCTTCCCGTATCCATACCACTGGCGGACTTGCTGATGGTAAGTCTGCTCCTGCGTAGTCAACTGGAATCTCATCACTTAACTTCGATTGTGTTCAATGTGCCCACTTGCTTCGTTGTGAAGGGGTGTGCACGGTCAATCTCAATTTGAACATCTTATCCATGCTTTGAAGATTGCACCAGCTTTGTTAGAGTTGTCCGAAGGGGAGATGAAACGAAGTTTGGTTTGAAGACTGTCAAAGCTAATCCTTGCATTCCACTCGTAGAAATAGATTGTAGAATTCCTATCCCTACCTCATTTAAATTCAGCATTTCCCGGTCTGTTCAAATACCAGAGCATCATAGTCAAAATCCTTCATTTGCTTGAGCATATAAAGTTGAACAATTACGTAAGTCCCCTTGGAATACCCAGCATATTCACATCAACCAACTGAGTTTATTCGCATTAAAGGAACCTTGGAGTCAAACGCATGAACTTTTACGCAATCTTAGCATGCGGAACACTTTGATCAAGAGAGAATAGAGTGGTCGTTGGACATTTTATTCTGTGCTGGCGTTGTCATAAAACACACGTCAACAGAATTGGCGCTAGAAGGAGGGCTACTACTTTTTTGTAACTCAAGCAAAAGGAATTATAAAAAGTATAATGTACCAAGATGGTGCTACCTCATAGAGAAGTATTTCCGGTGTTGCAGCCAAATTTGGGATTCAACGACAACCAAGAAGACATCCTTTCAGGATTGAACAATCTCGCGTGGAGGACAAAGAGGGGTGCAAATGAGTACATGAGAACAAGCTTCGTGTTGGAAGAAGAAGAAGAGAAAGCTATCAAGAT
Organism: Sequoiadendron giganteum; assembly: GCA_007115665.2. Lineage (NCBI taxonomy): Eukaryota > Viridiplantae > Streptophyta > Pinopsida > Cupressales > Cupressaceae > Sequoiadendron > Sequoiadendron giganteum. The sequence goes on along the minus strand of CM021109.1, from coordinate 524,335,215 downwards.
CCAAGTCGCTATCGAAAGAGAGTTGTTAAATCAAAGGCAGCCACTCCTCCCATGCGTCGCCAGTAAAAGCGCAGTTTCATCCTGGATCGGATCAGTTCATTCTCGCCGGATAAGTTGAAAAGAATTTTGAGGTCCGCACCCAGTTCATCCATTGAACTTATTGAGCTACCTACCAGAACGAGGAAGAAGAGAAGTACTCGATCAGACGGAGAAGCTCCCTTGAGTGAAGAAATTAGATCAAGCGAATAAGCTCAATCGAGTGAGCAAGCAGTAAGAGGCGAAGAGGTTTCCAGTTTATTCAGAATTGCGCCTAGTATTTCAAGGTTTGCCGAACAGGGACCAGCACGAGATACCACGCCAGTAGCAATCCAGCAGCAACCAGTTCAAGTTACGCCAGTAGTTGTACAGCAAACAACTCCAACAACTGTATACCGACGAAGGCAAGCAATGGCCTAGCCTGTTGCAAATGGTGCTACTTGGTTGTTCACCAACCCATCCCCGCTGGAGTTTGCTGACTATCAGGACATGCCAAAGAATCCGGAGAGTTTTTGCTCCAAGTTCCACGTCCACGATGTAAACCGCACTGCTGAGGATCACATTAAAATGTTTGAGGACCACCTAGGCAATAGACAGATTGCATATGCTGATGTGGCATGTAGGTTGTTCCCCTATTCTTTGGGGGAAGAGGCCCATTATTGGTTCATACATTTGCCAGTCGGTTCAATCAGAACATGGGAGCAGATGAAGACGGCCTTCGTCGGAAAGTTCAGCATCCCCATCACTCCCGTAGAATTGTTCAGACAATTTGTGGAAGTAAGGAGACAAGAGACAGAGCCTATTCATGTGTTTAACAATAGATTTCAAAAGGCTCTCACAAGGTTGCGAACTCCTTACACTATCACAGATGCTAGAGAAAACTACTACGCAGCGCTAGATCCCCTAACTGCAATGTTTGTGAGAGAAGCTCACCCCGCTCCAGCAAATATGAACTTAGCTTACGCTAAGGCAATTGAAGTAAGTCAAAACATGGGACAAAATACAACTGGTCCCTCACTATACACTGGCTTAAGTACTACAAACGACCAGATACAAACCTAGAATTAGCAAGTTCCAACATTAAATCCAGTGCCACAACCAGCTTACCAGACAACTGCCCCATCAAATCAGTTGGTTCTCCATCCTGGGGCACCTACGTCTCAAGCGCCGGTAGCACAGCCTGTTTACCTACAGAACACAGTACCACCGACACAGACTCAAGAGGAAAAGGATGAAATCAAATATTTGGTGGAACAAGTGAAAAGGTTGTCCACGGAGGTGACATACCTCAAAAATCAGAATAATCAGATACAATCCATGCAAAGAAACAATCAAGCACATCAAGGTGCTAATTGAGGATATCAAAACAATCCTCCAAATCACCATCAAGATACCCATCAAGGATACAGTCATGAGAACAATCATGGGTATAGGAACAACAATCAAGGGTTCCAGAAAAGATCCTGGAATACGGAGCCTAATAACGGAGGTGTCCCTACACCACTAGATAACCCGCCGCCTCCTGAGAACCGTCCTGCAGATAGAGTATATCTGGCAGAAGCCGCCTTGTCGGGATGGTGTAGATTGCATAACACTAGTCAACATTCTGAGCTTCAATGCCACGAGTTTCAAGTGGCCGCTGACATTTTCAGTGACATTTTCAGAGGAGAAGTTAAGAATACAGAACCTATAGAGAATCCTCCAACTACGGGGTATGAAATAGTCCCATCGCCCCGATATGATCAGGCCTTGATCTTAGAAGATTTCAAGTTCCCGCCTGAATTGGAAAGTTATACACCGTCGTCAGTTAATCAGAAGTTTCCGCCAGCTTCGGCAAATGGTCCAGTGGGTACGCCAAAGACTCAAGCGCCTTCAGAGGCCCATGCTACATACGCATCACCAGATGAACCTCTAAGCAGAGACGGATATAGTTTCCCGCCTCTTAACAACAGTGTCCTGGTGGAAGGAGTTAGAGAAGTGCAAGCCCTCCAGATGACTGGAAGTGGGCCTCCTAAGGTGTATTAGAGAAGTTATCCCCGACACGAGCCGTTGACTTCGTCAACGCCACCGAACAACTTTTCTACACCACCGCATCCTGTTGTGACCTTTTTCACACATCACCCAATCCAAGATGGGGACCCCCTAAATTTTGCTCCATTCTGGTCTTTTGGCTTTGCGTCTCTCGTTCTCTGGTCCTTCTGTCTTTTCGGGGATGTCCCATCGTTTGACCCAGGTTAAAGTATTGATTAAGTCTGTGGAAATAGGGTTTTTTTATCCCTCAGGCTTTTTAAGGTCAAACCAGGTTATCAAATTGGAATCTGAGCTTAGTATAGCAATCACAAGGCTTCCAGCAAAGTCTCACTGAATTTTTATTGAATTCTGACAACTTACTATTTATAGTAAGTACTCAATCGAGGACTGTTTCAGCAGGATTTTGGAATTCTGTCAGCTTCAACACATTCAAAACACATCAAGCTGCTTGCACGTAAATTTTGAGCCAGATCAGACAACTTGCTATTTTTAGCAGTACAGGCTTCAGGAGTCATTTTCAGGGGTCAAACATATGATTCTTCATTGCATGTCCGGAGATTACTTCTGGGTTTCTCGAAACCTTCGCAACGATATAACATGCAAACCGAGACGATCACTTTCAGAGTTCAGGCTTCGGAGGCTATTTTTAGGGTTTGCATGCAGAATTCTCTAACGCATGTCCGGATATTCCTTCTGGGTTTTTCGAGAGCTTCGCAACAGTGTGACGTGCAAGCAGAGAAGATCAAGTTTCGAGGTCTTACTATTTTTAGCCAATACCCGCATGCAAACCAGTTTTTTGGGTTTTTCTGGGTTTCTTGAGATCCCACGGGCGATATGACATGCAAAATCATCTGGCAATGGATGAGTCACTTTTCAGGAAATTTCTATAAATAGCAGTTTCACCCCAGCCACCCAACACTTCAGTTCAACATACAAAGCGACATGCAGAAGAAACAAAGTCCAACGGAGACCGTTCGGGACACATGCAAGTCAAATTAGGGTTTCCACTTTTATAGGGGGTTAAATCCAGAAATTGCCAAAACGAAGTACCCCACCAATGACAGCAATATTCAAGGCACTTGCTGGCAAAATTTGAGCGGAATCGGAGAATTTACTATTTTTAGTAAGTCTGGGCATGGCTATAAATAGCAAGTCTGCACCCAAGGTTGGCATCAGCACAACACTCAAGTTATCAGGATTAGGCGTTGCAAGTTTCAAGTCAAACGGAGCTACTGAAGTCAGAAAGTCGGGAACTTACTATAAATAGCAGGTCAGGGCAGGGAACTGGCAAAACAGGTTCACAAGGCAAAGAAGATTGTATGGTGAAATTTTCAGGCAAAACGGAGCTATGGAAGTCGAAAATCAAAGAACTTGCTAAAAATAGCATAACCTGCTAAAAATAGAAAAGGGGTGCTAGGAAAATTTCTAAGGCATGAAACAAAACCTTGATACCCAATATGCGCCCATGATGAAATTGAAAGTGAGGCCTCTAATATGCGCCCAAGGAGGAGGATGCCTAGCAAAATGCCTAAGTATGAAAGTAAGAGTTGCCTACCTCAAATGCGCCCTCACATGAAACCTCACTATGCTAAATGCACCCTCAAGTCATGTTGTGAAGACTTCAAATATTTCCTATGTCTGGAAGATGAAAGTGGCCTAGTGGATATGCGCCCACCTAGTAAAACAAAAGCACAAGGGTCAAAATGCGCCCACCTTCAAGAGGGAGACTATGAAAATTCCTAGGGCGTGGAAACTCCAAGGGGTCACTTTCAAAATGCGGCTAAGTATGAAATGAAAGCATGAGGTTTGAAATGCGCCCTTACATGAAAGCTACCCTTCTAAAATGCGCCCTCAAGTCAAAGAGAAATGACGTCAAAATATGCTAAGGCACAAATGAAAGCTCATAGGCTAAAATGCGCCCATGTTGGGGAGATGATGAAAGTATTTTCTAAGGAAAAATTAAAAGCTCACCCTAGCAAATGCGCCCACCAAGGTAGAGACTTCAAAAAGTTTCTAAGTCATAAAATCAAAGTAGCCCCTTCCAAATGCGCCCATGGTGAAAATGAAAGCTCACATGTGTAAATGCGCCCACCTTGATGAGTCCCTTAAAACGTCTAAGTATGGAGAAATGGAAGCATGCTAGTGAAAATGCGCCTTTATATGAAAGCTCCTCCATCTAAATGCGCCCATCTCAATTGAAAAAGCTAAATGCACCCAAGCTGAAGTGGAGATAAAAGTACGCTGAGGAAGTAAATGGAAGAGCCCATATGAAAATGCGCCCAGCTTGTAAGACTAAAGCTTGCCTTGCTGAATGCGCTCACCATGGAGGAGTTGACTGGAGAATTTTCCAAGGCAAGACAAAGTATTCTTGAGGCGTGGGAAAATGAAAGCTAGAGGTGTGAAATGCGCCCATGAGTAATAGAGGGTCATAAACTAAGGCATTTAAAAGGCAAAAAATAGCTTGGCATATCAAACGCGCCCACCTCAAGTGTGAAGTTGTCTAAGGCGTGGAAACTTGAAAGTACAACTATGAGAATGCACCCACCTTGCAAATGGAAAATACTCTAAGGCGTGAGAATCATCTAAGGCAAAAATGAGAGTAACACAAGCAAAGTGCACCCATCAAGTGTTAGAGCCTTGAGAAAATTTCTAAGTCATGAGAATAAAAAAATACCAAGGGTCAAATATGCTAGAAGTAGAAAGTGTTAAATATTTTCTAAGTGAAATAACATTTCACTAGGGAAAAACACGCCCTTGGCATGGAAAGATGACTTGATGAATTTTTAAAAAAAATTTCCAGAGACATTTAAATGAAGTGGACACAGTGACGAAGTTTTATTTCCAAGGCGGAAGCAACTGAATATTTTTCATGGGTTAAATGAAAAATCAAATGAACCCGTTCAAAAGGCACCCATGGGTTGACAAAATTAAAAAATTGATTTCCTAAGGGAAATTTTAATATTTCCAGAGGAAATTCGTTTTGACTAGATCGTTTTCCTAACGGAAATTAAATCTCAGAGGATGAATTGATCGGAGCGAGCAAGTGATTTTTGTCAGCAAGTCGAATTATTTTAAAGGGGGGATTTAAATTTTCTAAGGCAAATTTGATAATTCAAATGATGGATATTTTAAGTGAGAGGGAAATATTTTTTTTAAATCTCCCATGAAATCTTCAAGTTGAATTTAATCAAACGTGACAAGAATTTTAAATGGAGTTCTCAAACAAATCAGAGTGATTTTCTCGCGAGTTGTTTAATTACCAGCAGTTAACTGGCAGACTAGAAAAGGAAATTCGAAATTTGAAGAAGAAAGAATCTTCATTAATGGCAACTGCCATAATGACTGGCTGACGACTAGCCCACTACTGCGCCTGAAATAGAAGATGCCAAATGGAGAGAGTGGAGAATTGATGAAGGTACTAAAAATAGCCCCAGCACTACTCAGCAGGATTCCTCGCGAAGAGTTATTTAAACAACTTCATTTCTTTCATTTCTTCACACGTTTCGAAGAGCTTGGAATTGCTGAAGTGAAGAATTTTGTGAGAGATCAAAATCTTTTTCGAAGTTGCTAAGAGGGAGGTTGGATTTTATTCTTCTAAGAGCGAAGTTGCTAAAGATTTTAATTCTCGAAGAGCTGAGAGGGTGTTGCTGCAAATTTCGAAATCATATACTGCAGTTGCTGGAGAGATATTTCCGGATTGCTGAAAGTTGAAGTTGCTACGGATTTTTGAAGTTGCAGAGGTTCTCGAAGTTGTTGGAGATTTTATTTTCAAACTGCTGAAAGTTAAGGTTGTTGAAATCATTTTCGAAGTTGCAGAAACTCTCGAGGTTGCTGCAGATTTTATTTATTCGAGCTGCTAAAAGCTAGTTGTTGTTGGAGTTGAGAAGAAATTCGAATTTCCACACTAACAATGATCTCTTCATTCTTCAAGTTGCTGAAGTTGAAAGTTGAAGGTTGACAGAAGTTGAAGCAAAAGATTTAATTTATTCTGTGCTGAGAAAATAGCCACATTGCTGAAAGTTGTTAGTTTGCTGTAATTTTCTTCGCCAGTCAGAGTGCAGTTGCTGAAAGCTTCTTTTTAAGCTCAGAGTTTTTATACAGTTTGAGATGGCTGGAGCAAAAGATGTTGCAGGAACAAGCAGAGCTGTAGGCAGAGCTGCAAACACTGAAACGGGCAAGGCTAGCTCATCACGGCAGGCAATGATCAAAAGGCTCGCCAAGTCATTTCTTCCAAAATCGGCAATTGTTTCAAAGTTGGTAGGATTAAGTGACACCAACCTGGGGTCGTTTAATCTAAATGCACTCAAGTCTAGGATGTACGGACTGGGAGGCCATCAACCGTCGGTCACGGCACATAACATCATGAAGAGTGGTATCTACGCAGCCGCTGGTTTTCCACCAGCAATTCAGTGCTTGGAGCTAATTACGGAGTGTGCGAACTACTACAAGCCGGAGCGTAGAACCATTGTCTCTCCGGATGGCAAATTGCTTGCCAACTTCACGCCAGATGCCATTGGAGAGGCATTTGGGATTCCTACCGCCGAAAAGATGCTGTACAAATCAAAGGAGAGGGCGGATAAAATGTACTCCACCTCCTTCGAGAGGATTGTTGCGGTCATCAACAGAGTCTGGATGCAGAAGCCAAAGCCACCTCGCACTATACTCCCAAAGCAGATAATTGCCGAAGATGTGAAACAGGAATACTACGACTTGATGATGATGTTGAGCCGAATAAATGGGAGTGCACAAGCCTACTTCTTCGAGCCTTGGATGTTCTACTTCATCGAGATCATCGTGGAGGGAAAGGAGTGTGTCGACTGGGCAAGAATGATCAGTGATAACATAGATGAACAGTTCAGGAGCCTGAGGGGGACGAAAACCTTTTACATGAGCTCGTATGTGATATATATGCTGGCAAGAATGACCAAGTACTGAGGGATTACATACAAGGAGCCAATAGGTTGTGCACCTGATCAGTTTGAAATCCATGAGGCCTGCATGCAATTACATCTAACCAACCCTGCCAGTTACAAACGAGCTAATGATGCATTCACAATGCACATCACGAGGACCCTTCAACGGAGAACACAGCAAAGAATATCCAAAGAGGCACAAGCATTGATCGAGGAATACAGATATTGGCTCATCCAATTTCCGAAATTCACTTACATTAGCTGTAATCTACTCTTTATCCACTCCAAGGGTTTGATGGGTGACCCAAGGCTGCTATCGGTGAGAAGGGGAAAACAGGTTGCTCAAACACCGGAAGCACAAGTAGAAGTACCAACCCAGCCGATACCGTTGAGGATGGAACAAGCATCACCTATGCACTCACAAACTCAATCTTCGAGTTTGAGAGTGATTTCATTATTTGCTGATCAGAGGGCAGGATTGGGTGAAGAGCGGGAGCTTGAGGAGGTGGATCAACCCAACATCCGAGAATCAGATAGTATAAGCGTCAGTGCATCCAGGGCTGGCCGACAAGAGGAAGAAGAGGAAACAGTGGCTGACACTCATTTCCAACAGATGTTGGACATGACATTGGAGGAAGAGGAAAACACAGAACAGGGGACCCAAGGGTCGGGAGATACGCAGCTCGTGGAAGATGATGAGCCTGAATAGAATAGTGCAAGAAGAGAAGTACACGAGGTGGAGGCAACAGAAGAGCAGCGCCTCGTCATTTGCAATCCACAACAGACAGTGCCGGATTGGCTTTCGGAGAGAATGAGAAGAGACCTCGAGGATGATACAGATCCAGCTGTCGAGATGGAGGAGTTCCTCAGAAGAATTAGTGCGCCTCTAGAAAAGAAGAGAGCCAGGGAATTCTCGAAGATTTCGACTGACGAGTCAGGCTCCCGCACACTCCAAGTTGCTATCCCAAGGGAAGAGTATGATCGAGCCGAGGAGAGGCCCGAGAACTATGTGATCACCACCGTAGAGTTGGGTCGTCCTACAGGAGCCCAAATTGTCGAGGAGTTCGATAACTCCTATCAGGCGTTGAAGGATCAGTTGCTCGGAACAGAAGGGAAGTATAAGAAGTTAAAGAGAGAGCACAAAACCTTGATTGGATATGTGCAAAGTCTAGCACGTCCAGGTGAACAGGCAGACCCAGCAGTAGAACTCCCACCTGAGCTTCCGAGGGAGTTGGTTATTGGCTTGGAAGACCTAAAGAAGATGGAGACAGAGGCAGACAAATGGGTCAGCCATGTTCGAGCTGATACAGAGAAATTTATGGAAGACCTTGCCGACGCTTATCAGCAGGCCTCGAATATTTTGGCACGCATGGATATGGTAGATCAAGCTTGGGGCGATACCCGCATCTATCGGACGAAGACTGTTCTTCGTTTAGGGGCTTTGATGCATATACCTCTACAAACTTTGGTGGATGGAGGTGTGATTCAGGATGGTGACAGGTATGATTTCACCAGTTGGTACTCCTCGGTGGTCACGGGCCGTGGGTTTCATGATGCAGCAAGGGCAGATTCGGCCAGAACTAGGAAGGCAATGGGTAACATCTTGGAGGGAGCCCTTAATACACTGGAGGCCATATTTGCTAGAAGGCTGGCTCCAAAGGAAATAACTGTTGATAGCTTGAGAGGCAAATTGGCTCCATTCTTCTCAGCTGCGAGGTCGCTTGTCCAGGATGACTTTGAGAATGTCTCCACTTTCTCCAGTATAATCCAGAATACCCAGGACGCCTTGGTGGCATAGAGGAAGTCTTACACTCGGCACGGACAAACGGTAGCGGTCTTAGAATTTCAGCTCAACCATATTCCACCAATTTCAGTTCAGGAAGTTGAGGCGGTATTGGCCCGACTAATCGAGTTTGCAGTTCGAGAACAGGACAATGGGAACGCGCTGCTTGATGAAGATCTTCTGGAAGATGATGATGGGCATTAATTGCTCATTATGGTTCCTGCAGGGGAGTGGAGAATATTCTGTGCATTTATTGCCCCACTCCCCTCAGTGGCGGTTTTTAGGGCAGAACCCCTAATGAGGGCATAGGTGGCTCGATCTGAGCCCTTTATTGTAATTGAATTCGAACCGTCCGTTGGATTGGGCCAACTATAAAAGGGGCATCCCCCCTCATTTGTAACTTAGTAGACATTAGATTGAGAATAGAGAGGATAGAAGTTAGAATAGATAGAGAGATAGCTTAGAAGATAGCTTAGTTTGGAAAGGAAAGAAAACTTTCCCTTTGAAAGTTTTGTAAATGGTTGTTGTGAACACTTTTCATAATATAAAGAGTTTCATTGCATGGTGGTTCTATCTTTTGTTGTGAATAGCTAGCAAGGCCTTTTCGTCTTTCCAATTCAAATTGATAGAGTAGAGTAGACTTTATTTTATGCAAGTAGTCGTTAATTGTGGAGTGTGGCGTTGTGGTTTGAGCATATCTTCTTTCATCCATACCACTAGCGGGTTTGCTGATGGTAAGTTCTTCTTGTGTGGTCAACTGGAATATCAGTACCTAACTTCGGTTGTGATTCGTGTGTTCATTTGCGTCGTTGTGATGGGGTGCACATGTTGAATCACAGTTTGAACATCTTACTCATGCTTTGAAGATTGCACCAACTTTGTCAGAGTTGTCTGAAGGGAGACGAAGCAAAGTCTGGTGTGAAGACTGTTTAAGCCGATCCTCGTCCTCCACCCTTTAGGAGTAGATGGTAGCCTCTCTAATCCTTATATCCTTTTACATTCAGCATTATCCGGTTAGTTTAAGAACCTGAGCCTCATCGACAAATCTCCTGAAATCTGAGAATCATTTTCTTCCGAATGAGCAAATCACGTAAGTCCCCTTGGAATACCCAGCGTATTCACATCAACCAACTGAGTCTATTTGCAATAAAAGGAACCTTGGAGTTGAACGCATGAACTTTCACGCAATCTTAGCATGCGGAATACTTTGATCAAGAGGGAATAGAGTGACCGTTGGACATTTTTATTCTGTGTTGGTGTTGTCATAAAAAACACGTCAACACATCCCAATGCGAGTAACGTGCCGGTTGCATCGAAAGACTCTCCAGAGTATAGGCAACAGGGTCTCACACAAGCAAGATCGAATGGACCACATATGCCTCAACAGCCAGTTTACCAGTTAGTCCGAGGACAGAAGGAGAATTCTCCTAGAGAGGACATAAAGAAGATGAGCTCCTACGTGTTGGAAGAGTTCAAGAAGATGAAAGTAAGTCTACCACTTTATGAGTTAATGAAGGTTCAAGAGGTAAGAGAAACTCTTCTAGGGGCATTGACTGAAAACCCTTCCACGAGAAATACGTCGTAAGAGGCACCCAATGTGCCAAGAAATCCCCAGATTCTCGTACAACCCTGTCCTGCACATAACACAAACGTGGTGCAGAATGTGCCTCAAACATCATATGATTCGTGGGAGGCACAACAACAGCCCCAAAACTTTGAGGGCATGGTTCTAAACTCTTCAGGCACTCATGGAATAGCCGAGGTTGAGAGAGGTTTTCAGCCTGATGAGATCACAAAAATTAAGCAGAATACGAGGAGTGAGATTCAAAATCAACAAGTTCAATCAGATAAAAGGGATGAAAGGTGAAGTGATGTAGCAGAAGAGAGAAGAAAACCAGTAGTGTTTTATCAAGGGAAGGATGAACCAGCCCCATTCTTAGTTTCAGTCAGAATATTCGGAAAAATGCTACACAACTGTTTAATTGATTTCGGAGCTTCAAGCAACGTCATGCCTTTAAAGGTATGTGAGAGGCTAGGTCTAATCCCACTTCGCACCAACAAAAAAGTAACCCAGCTGGACAAAACGGAAGTTCCCGTTGTTGGGGAACTAAACGACATTCACATGCAGCTAGCCGCGGATCCTAGAATCCAAAGCCGTATTGATATCTCCGTGGTAGATATACCAAA
>CM021109.1:523984939-524324165 GCA_007115665.2 Sequoiadendron giganteum | reverse complement strand
GCTAAAGAATGTCAAGCAAAGAATGGAATCAGGGAAGAATGTTTCCATCAGTAGTATGCTAATGCCTAATTGGTGCAGGATCCAAGAGGCATTCCATCCGGAGTTTACATGTGCCATGTGCAAAATGGCCATTGGAGAAGTTTCAAAGAGAGTTCCACAAGTCTCTCTAATAGAAGAATTGAAAGAAGTAAATGAGAGAAAAGACTCCCTGATGAAGGAATGGATAGAGAGTGAGAAGATTGAGCCCATAGTAGAAAAGAATGACCCTATGACCTATAGCAATCATATAGAAGATCAAGTATGGACTCTGAGATTTGATGGGTCAAAGTCTAACAAAGAGAATGGAGCAAGGTTTGAACTCATCAGCCCCAAGGGAGAGGCATATCTAGGTGCTTGCAAACTCCAGTTCCCTTGCACCAACAATGTTACTGAATATGAATCCTTGATACATGGGTTAATCCTAGCAATAGAGAAAGGTGCCAAGATTGTGCACTCCATTGGGGATTCTAACATAGTGGTCCGCCAGGTAAGAAAATAGTATGCTTGTCATGACAAAAGGTTGGGCCGTTATCGGAACAGAGTATGGGACTTGATCGAGAGCTTCGATGCTTTCAACATCAAGCAGGTGTACAGAGCTAAAAATCCAGTAGCAAATTCCCTTGCACAAGTGGCCAGTTCACTAGAGCCGCTAGAGTTGGAAGGTCTAAAGAAGTTCATGGTGGAATTGATCTCCACACCTTCAATTCCGGACAATATAAAGAATTTCCAGGTATTTGATGATGATAAACAGATTTTGGAATTCTTAACAAACTCAGGAGTATTTGAAGCACAGATTATAGATGAAGAAGAGACCGAGGAAGCAGAATTTGATGCTGAAGGGATCTTAAATTTGAGGACAAATGTCATTCCTAGAGGAATGGTCGAGTTGGAAAGGCTCTTCGACCATGATAAACTGAGTGGAAATCAGGGTACTCAAGGAAATGAATGCGAAACAATTAACTTGGGAATAGACGAGCAAGTCAAGAATGTATTTGTGGGTAAGGTTGGTACCACAAAAGAAAGAGAAGGAATAGTGCAGGCATTGAGAGAGTTCTCCGATGTGGTAGCCTGGGGTTACGAGGACTTAAAGACATATGACACTACCTTAATCACGCACACAATCCCGTTAAAGCCGGGAAACAAACCATTCAGACAATGGCAGAGGCCAGTGAATCCGCTGCTAGAACCATTGATATATCAGGAGGTAAGGAAGCTCTTTTCGGCCAGAATCATTTTCCCAATAAGGCACTCAACGTGGGTTGCAAATTTGGTACCCGTCAGAAAGAAAAATGGAGAGATAAGGTTGTGCGTTGACTTCCGCGACCTAAGCAGAGCGTCTGAGAAAGATAATCATCCTTTGCCCTCACTAGATGAGGTGTTACAAATTGTGAATGGTTCTCAAATGATGTCCTTCTTGGACGGTTATTCAAGATACAACCAGGTGATGGTTGAAGAAGCAGACAGATTGAAAATAGCTTTCACCACCAAGTGGGGAACCTTCGCGTACAGGAGAATGCCTTTCGGCTTAATCAACGCCGGGGCCACATTTCAATGGGCTATGAACATCGTTTTCAGAGACTTAGTTGGGAAATGCATTATCATATACATGGACGACCTTGCAGTGTTCTTTAAAAAGAGGGAAGATCATGTTGAAGACTTGAAGAAGATCTTCCAAAGATACAGAAGATTTGGCATTTCTCTCAATTCCAAGAAACGTGTGTTCGGAGTCACTGAAGGAAAATTGTTGGGACATGTCCTTTCAGAACAGGGCATATCAATTGACCCAGAACGCATTGAGGCAATCTCAAGAATTGGCATGCCAGGGAGTCAGAAAGAATTGAGGTCTTTCTTTGGAAAGATTAATTTTGTGAGAAAGTTTATAACTGGGTTTGCTGAGATTGTCAGACCATTGAATGAAATGTTGAAGAAGGATGCAAAGATAGAATGGACTCCTCAAACAAAGAAGGCATTTGAGGAAATCAAACAAGCGATAGTGGATGCTCCGGTACTGGTTAGTCCGGATTATTCAAAGCCATTTTACCTGTACTCTTTTGCTTTAGAGCACACTTGTGCAGTAGTATTGACCCAGAGAACAGAAGAAAAGGATGAGCATCCAATTGCCTTTATGAGTGCACCGTTGAAGGAAGCAAAATTAAGATACGCCAACGTAAAAAAGCAAGCTTATGCCCTAGTGAAGGCAGCTAAGAAATTCAGGCACTACATCCTAAGGAGCAAAGTCCATGCCATAGTTACAGATGCCACGGTGAAAACACTGCTAATGCAAAATGAATTAGGAGAAAGAAGAGGCAAGTGGGTCGCTAGCTTGCAAGAATATGACATAGAGATACAGCTGATGAAGTTAGTCCGAGGGCAAGCCTTAGCACAAACAATTGCAATGGCAGGACCTGGATCAATACAACAAACTTATGTGTTACAAGAAGTGTCCCCCGAAGAGTGGTACGACAACACCGTCCATTATTTGTTGAATCACAAATGTCCCTCACGTTTGAATCCGGTGCAGAGAAGAGCTTTAAGAATGAAGAGCCAGAGATTTATGCTGCAAGGATCAGTACTTTATAGAAGGAATCACAAGGGGATTTATCTGAGATGTGTAGGAAAAAGAGAGGCTAGACAGCTAATGGAACACTTCCATGAGAAATTTGGAACAAGTCACGGTGTTGGTTTGGCCACAGCACACCAGATTTCAAGAGCAGGATATTACTGGCCTACGCTTTTTAGAGATGCTTACGAGCATGTAAAGACTTGCCACATTTGCCAGATAGCTGCATACAGAGAGAAGAATCCAGCAATGCCCTTACAGCCAGTGATTGAAGTCAGGCCATTTGCAAAGTGGGGATTGGACTTTATTGGAATGATTAATCCACCTTCCTCGACACAGCACAGATACATACTGACAGCCACAGACTACTGCACCAAATGGACGGAGGCTCAAGCTCTCAAGCTTTGCACAACAGATGTGGTTATTAAGTTCCTCGAAGAAAATATTATTACAAGGTTTGGATGTCCACACGCATTGGTGTGCGACAATGGCCCTGCCTTTTCATCTTTGAAGTTTTCAAACTGGGCGTTTGAGTATGGGATTGCACTGAAGTTCTCATCTAACTACTACCCTCAGGGGAATGGACTTGCAGAGTCCACAAATAAGAATTTGCTGAATGCTATCAAGAAATTATTGGATAAGAACCCCAAGGACTGGCACACGCAGCTGAGGTTTGCCTTATGGGCAGACAGGACTAGAACAAAGAGTTCTTTGGGAACATCCCCTTATCACTTCGTATATGGGCAAGATCCAGTCTTCCCAGTGCAATTGAGGATTCCTACTCTTCAGTTCATTCAGGAGTATCTGGAAGGAGAAGACAGAATTCAAGTCAGGTTGTCTCAGTTGATGCACTTGGAGGAGAAAAGAGATGAACCATTGGAAAATTTGGCCAAGCATCAAGGAGTCGTGAAAAGATGGTTCGACAAGCAGGCCAAGATCAAGGCCTTCAGGATTTCAGATTTAGTTTTATGTTGGGACAAGGCCCATGAAAGAAGAGGTGATCACGACAAGTTCGATAAATTATGGCTGGGCCCATATCAGATTTCTGAGATCCTAGGAGATAATGCATTCAGATTGAAAGCGTTAACAGGAGAGGATATCCCATTGCCAGTCAATAAGCGTAGGCTCCCTCCTGGATCCTACTTTGTACATAGTTAAATTAGGTTGTTTTGTTTCCCGCTTTCCCTTTTGGTTTGTTGCCCTTTGGGTTTTTGGTTTCGGTGCTTCTTCCCTTGAGTTGTCCACTCAAGTGGTTTTGGTTTGGGTTTGGAATGGACATGAATTTTGGGTTCTCCCATTATGGAAGGAGGTGATAATGTCTTGTCTCTGCATAGTCTGGTTTACTTCCATGGGATTTTTATGAATGATATAACACCAAGGGTGTTTTCCTCTTATCATCATCCGGTCTCGTACGAACTCAACTCGGAAGGTTAATCAGTTATTGTGTCTCAACACATGAATCTGAGGTCATAATGTCCTACCTGTTCAGCAAAATACTTTGAGTCCTTTTGATTTCTTGGGAGAGGTTATGGCAGGTGAAAATCTTACGTCTTGCTTCAGCGCCACTGCAATTCTCAAACCCATCGGTAGCTTCACTGCTTGCCAACCAATTATGGAATTGACCGAGAATCAAAAAAGAAAATATGTTGAAAGAGAAGTATCAAAAGAAAGAAAAATAAAAGAAATATCATACCTAAGTTTTGGTTTGGGAATATACGAATAACTCCACCGAGCCTATGGACGCCCGGCTGGCAGTGGAGCAATATTCGTGAGAATTGTAGCGACAACCTCGTAGGGGCTATAGACGCCTGACTGGCAGCGAGGCAATGTCCAGGATGCTTTTGAAGTTAAGACACTTATATAACTTGCCATAGTTGATCTCGGAAGTCAAGTTGGCTTAGAGGTGAGATGAACACATATGTTCAAATGATCTCGGATGAAGGTGTTTTGATCCAATATCGGATTCTTCTCCCCTTTTGAGCAAATATCTTTCTGTATGATGGTTAGATGGCTTGGGCCAAGGTTAATCTTAAAGTGTTTTTCAACACTTTCCCGTGGAGTCGCCAGATGTTGTGACCTTTTCACACATCACCCCATCCAAGATGGGGACCCCCTAATTTTTGCGCCATTCTGGTCTTTTGGCTTTGGTTCTCTCTGTCTCTGATCTTTCGTCCTTCCGGGGATGTCCCATCTTTGACCTAGATTGAAATAATGGCCAAGTCTACAAATTTAGGGTTTCTATCTTTTAGACCCGTTTGACGCCAAGATTGAGTTACTCAGGTGAAATCTAAGTGCAACAACACGTTTAGAAAGCTCAAGGCAGAATCCCCCTGAAATCTCACTGAAACCCGACAACTTACTATTTTTAGTAAGTACCTAATTTGAGGCTTGTTCCTCAGGATTTCGGGATTCTAACTACTTCAGCACGTTCAGGCAACTTCAGAGTGCTTACACATGAAATTTGAACAGATTCAAACAACTGGCTATTTTTAGCAGTTCAGCCTTTGGAGGCTATTTCCAAGGTTTAGACAAGTAATTCTCCGATAAATGATAGGAGAATTGATCTGGGTTTTCCAAGACCTTCGTGATGATGTAACATGCAAGTCGAGATGGTGACTTTCAGGATACAGCCTTCCGAGGCTATTTTTAGGGTTTGCATGCAAGAATTTTCAATGCATGTTCGGATATTCCATTTGGGTTTCGCGAGAGCTTTGTAGTGATATGACATGCAAGTGGATCCGATCAGTTTTTAGAGACTTACTATTTTTAGGCAGTGCCGGAACATTGACCAGTTTTCTGGGTTTTTCTGGGTTTTTTGAGATCCCATGGGCACTATGACATGCAAACTCGTCCGACATCCAATGGACCACTTTCTGGACACTTACTATAAATAGCAGCTTTAGTCCAGTAGCTACCTAGCACTTCATTCCAGCGAGCAAAACGACAAACAGTATAAATCAGGAGCAGTCGGGAGCGCATGCAAGTCAGATTAGGGTTTCGCATGCTATGTCTAAAAATAGATGAAGCAAAGTGCAGAGATGTCAAAACGAAGCACGCCACAATGATCAGCATTCTTCGGGCTACCTACTAGCAAATTTTGAGCAAAATCAGAGGACTTACTATTTTTAGTAAGTCAGGACATGGCTAAAAATAGCAGGTCTGCGCCGGAAGTTGGTATGAACAGAGCACTCAAGTTATCAGGATCAGACATAGCAAGTTTCAGGTCGAACGGAGCTACTGAAGACAGGCAACTTTGAAACTTACTATAAATAGCAGGTGGCTAAAAATAGCGCGTCGTCACCAGAAGCAAGTATGAACAGGTCTCTCATAGCATCAAAAGCAACTGGAAGAAATTTCAAAGCAAACAGAGATACGGAAATTGATCAATTCTAGGGTTTGCTAAAAATGGCAAATGGCTAAAAATAGCATGTACTGTGCCAAATAAGGTGTGAACAGGATAGCAAAATCAACGGGAGGCACGGCCACGTCAGCGCCAGTTCAGAACAGGGTGAAATGCAATGAAAACCTAATTTTACTAAAAATACAAAGCCAAGGTCACCTAGGGCGTTGGAAATTTATAAACAACAGCTAACAGGCAAACACCCTCATATGCGCCCAGGAGAAATAAAAGATACAAAAATCTCTAAGTGTGAGATTTCCTTGAGCAAAGATGCAATGCGCCTTCAAGAGGCATAGAAATTCTTCTAAGGCAAGAGATTTTCCTCCTCATACCCCCATATGCGCCTAGGGAAGGTGAAAGGTCAAGCTTGGGCGTGGATTTTCCATCTCACATAGTGAAATGCGCTTGAGAAAGGAAGTTGCCAAGGTGAAATGCGCCTAGGGAAGGTGGAAGGTCACCCAAAACATGAAAATATTCAAGAGACATTCGAAAATTTCCCAAGGCATCCTAAAATGTGCCCAAAGAAGGAAGTTGCCAAGGCTAAATGCGCTTGAGGAAGGTGAAAAGACACCTAAGGCGTGGAAAGTTTTCCACACATAGTGAATGCGCCTAGAACATGGAAACAACAAAGCCAATATGCGCTTGGAGGAGTTGAAGAGTCACCTAAAATAAGTAGAATTCCCCCTCACACTAGCAAATGCGCCTAACATGGAAGTATGCAAGTCAAGATGCGCTTGAGGAAGCTGAATGGTCACAAGGTAATTCAATCTTTCCTTTGCAAATGGCAAATGCCCTTGAAGGTGGAAGTAGCCTATCCCATATGCGCCAGAGGGAGGTGAAGAGTCAAGGCAAAATGTAGGGTGATGAAGTTGAAATGCGCTCAAGTGAAAGTCTAGTAGGCTAAATGCGCCAAGGGGAGATGAAAGGTCAAGCTAAGGCGTGGGAATTCCTCTTCTCCATGGCATATGTGCTCAAGGAAGGTGAGGAGTCACCATACGCTAAGGGGGAAATAATGCTAAGGGGGCGTGATTTTTAAAAGACCAAGGATTATTTATTTTTCCTCTTCACATCATGAAATGTGCCTAGTGAGTGGGGACTTGAAGAGTAAAAAAATTGCTAAGTAAGAAAAAGAAATGTCTAGGCGTGGAATTGCCTAAGGAATGAGATGGAAGACTAACATGCTATATGCGCCCTTTAGAGGGTAAATGATAAAATTTATATTTTTAATAATTCCTAAGGTATTTTCTAGAGGGAAAAATGAAGAGTACGTCTAGAAGATGATGTTAATTTCCAGAGTTATGAAAATCTTTAGAGAGAGAATTCTTCAAGGAAAATCAAGAAAATTTGCCAAGGCAGAGAAGATTCAAATTGCAGGAGTGAAAAACATCCGGAGGGGAAGAAATAAACATTAGCCATTTTTATTATTTTTAAATAATAAAAATTAAAAGTACCCCTTCGTCCGGATACACATGAAAACGATGGATTCTGGAAGGATTTTTCTTCTGGGTATTAAACATCTGCAATCCAGAAGTGAGTCAAGCTTACTCCACGCCGTGACCACATTGTTTCGATGGGTATTTTGCCCAGTGCCTATTTTAAATAAAATTCCTAAGGCAAAATTGAGAGATTTCTCTAAGGCAAATAAACAAAATGAATGAGAGGCTTCACTAGAAGTTTTGAGCTAGATAATTTTGCCAAAGCGAAGACAAGATCAAATGACTTAGCTAGACACTTCGAAATTGTTCAAGGAAGTGAACGATTTAATATTTTAAGAAATTAAATGCGACGAGGCAAACCTGTGCAGAGATGATGAATTCATAATTCTAGAAGATGCCCTAGATGAGAAGTGTTACAACCGGGAAAAGAGGGGGAAAATGAATTCGAAAATATGGTACGTATAGCCTCTGCAGGAA
The DNA here is from genome assembly GCA_007115665.2 of Sequoiadendron giganteum. Lineage (NCBI taxonomy): Eukaryota > Viridiplantae > Streptophyta > Pinopsida > Cupressales > Cupressaceae > Sequoiadendron > Sequoiadendron giganteum. Next base: position 524,316,253 of record CM021109.1, on the reverse strand, counting down.
TTCGACCAAGCTATAAGATTTTAAAATCATCTTCATTCCTCTCACCAGTTGCTGAATGCAAAATATTGGCTAAGTGAAAAGTACGAATTCCTGAAGGGGTTGCAGTTGTTGAAGAGTTCGAAATTGTGAGAGAGCTGGAGGTTGCTAAGTACGAATTTGCAAAAGTTGAAGTTGCTGAAGGAAGTGCGACTTGACTTGCTGAGGCTGCAGTTGTTGAGAGGCACGAATTCCCAAGTTGTCGGTTGTTGCATTTGCTGAGAAGGTGTGGCTTTGAAGAAGTTTTATTCGACTGCTAAAGTAAAAAAAGTTAAGTCTGAAGTTGCTGAGAAATCTAAAGTTTAAAAGGGCTGCATTGGCTGAAAGTTCGTACTTGTGAGGGCATTTACAAGTTGCTGAAAGTACATTTATTCTAGAGGAAAAGTACGAATTTAAAAGAGAAGTCTCAAGAGCTGCTGCGAATACAGAAATTTCTCAGCTGAAATCAACAAGACAGTTGAGAATGGCTGAATGAATCAGAAGAGTTGCAGGCAGAAACAACCACACCGAGTCTAGACAAGCTGTGATAAAGAAACTGGGCAAGTCATTCTTGCCAGAATCCAAATTTCATCAAAGCTCGGCAAGCTAGCTGACACGAACTTGGGCTCATTCAACATGGAAGCATTCAGAAGAAGGATAATGGGGATTGGAGGCCATCACCCATCGGTAACTTCGCACAGTATTGTCAGAAGTGGACTGTATGCAGCTGCCAACTTTCCGCTTCGTGGCATGAGGAGAACGAAGACATTTTACATGGGCCCCTACCTTGTATATATGCTGGCTCGCATGACGAGATACAGAGGGATCTCTTACAAGGAACCAATCGGTTGCGGTTCCCATCAGTTTAAAATATATGAGGCTTGTCCACAGTTGCATTTGACAAGCACGACTAATTACAAGAGGGTTAATGACGCCTTTACAATGCATATAACGAGGACCTTGCAGGAGAGAACCCATCACAGAATATCAATAGAGGCACAAGAAATGATTGAGAAGTTCGGATATTGGTTTATCCAATTTCCAAAATTCACCTACATAAGGCTGCAAGGATTTTCCTCCTAGCCATACAGACTGGCTCAGTATCCCACAAACAGGATAGTGATGCTGGAAGTATCTAGACAACTAATTGCCTATGATAAGATTTAGAAGAAGAAGAAGAAAATTGGACTTGGATTCCTGATTACCATGGGAAACTGAGATGGAATCTGCCCATCGCTGCAAGCAGCAAGGGAGGCGGAAGCGGAGCTCCAATTCTTTCACCTTTCCTATCACACCAGCAGGCATTACTACGACCCCCACAGAAACATCAGGTGGATATTGATAGAAGAGTTCAGGCACAAGGTGCAAATTGAGGACTTTTGCGCAAGTGTAGTGGATGAGATCGAAGTTAGAAAAAGAATGTTTTCTCGGATACTGTTGGTGATGGTCAGGGAGTGTGAAATCATCCCAATACCAGATCAGATTGAGGAAGACATAAACATTGTACAGGCTGACTACGAGACAGTAAGAGATACGCCTCTGCCACTCCCAGATTGGTTTGAGCCAGAGATCACTGACTTGGATACAGTTTGTATCCCAGTCTTGACATTTACACGGAGTTGGGTAGAGAGGCATGTCAGCCGACTCAAGGGAAGGTCAATTCTCCTTAACTACAATTTGATGGGAGACAGCAGATTACTGGCAACTAATCAGAGGAGGCGGAATAATCCAACTCCAGAGCCTAGAGGAAAGGAGCCAGTTCGACCTGAGCCTGTGGTAGTTGAGGAGTCCATGCATACGTCATCTCAGACACATTCTCCAAGCTTACAGGAGGTGTCGCTGTTTGTTGATCAGAAGGAGAGATTGGATGTAGAGCAGACGATGCAAGCAGAGAATCAGCCACCTCGTAGAGAATCAGTGGGTCAGAGCATCAACACGCCCCAAGAAGATCATCAGCAGGAAAATCAGCAAGAGACAGATGAGGGGACGGCTAGTGATACTCAATTTCAGCAGGAAATTGAGGCGGCTCTCCAGGGTGATGGTACTTCAGATCAGGACGCCCAGAGCTCAGGAGACACTGAGCCTATTGATGACGGTGAGCCTCGTCAGAACGATGGCAGAGGAGAGGTTCACGAGATAGAGGTCGAGGTGGAACAGCCTTTTATTATATCAGACATGCGGCAGGAGGTGCCAGAATGGCTAAGGGATAGGATGAGGCGTGATCCTATAGATGAGACCGATCCCGCAGCCGAAATGGAGGAGTTGTTACAGAGGATCAGTGCACCTCCAGCAAAGAAAAAGGCTAGGAAGTTCTCCAAAATATCCACAGATGAGGATGGATCCCGAACCTTGCATATGGGAGTTCCTCGAGTAGAATGTGATAGGGACGAGGCCGTTCCTGAGAACTATGTTATGACAACCATGGAACTAGGCCGCCCTACTGGAGCACAAGTGGTAGAGGAGTGCGATAATTCCTATCGAGCACTCAAGGATAGATTGTCCCATGTTGAGGGCAAATACAAAAGGTTGAAGGTAGAGCACAAGACACTGATTGGCTACGTGCAACACTTGTCCCGTCCTTGTGGGCAAGAAAATCCGGCAATTGAGCTTCTAGCTGAGTTTTTCAGGGAGTCTTTTAGTGGGTTAGAAAATTTGAAGAGAATGGCACAGCAGGCAGACAAGTGGGTTGCCAGTGTGCGTACAGAAACAAAAAAGTTCATGGAAGATCTTGCACATGCCTATGGGCAAGCTTCCAATATTATGGCTAGAGTGGAGGCAGTTAACCATGCTTGGGGTGAGGCTCGCATCTATCAGACGAGAGTTGTTCTCTGTTTAGGGGCTTTGATGAGCATACCTCAACAGACTTTGGTTGAGGGAGGTGTTATTCAGCAGGGGGATAGATACGACTTCGCCAGATGGTATTCTTCAGTAGTCACAGGCCGGGGATTCTATGATGCATCACAGGCAGATTTTGTCAAGGTCAGAAAGGCCGTGACGAACATCTTAGATGGAATCCTCAACACATTGGAGCCAATCTTTGCCAAGAGATTGACTTCTAAAGAGATAATTGCAGAAGGATTGAAAAACAGATTGACGCCATTCTTCTTTGAGGTGAAGACCTTCGCACAAGATGATTTCGAAAACACAGCCACGTTCTCCAGTATCATACAGAACACCCAGGATGCCCTTGTTGCCTGGAAGAAATCATGTGCCCGACATGGCTAAACAGTTGCAGTTTTAGAGTTTCAGCTAGACCACATTCCTCCCATCTCCGATCAGGAACTTGAGGCAGTCTTGGCCAGATTCATCGGATTTGCAGCCAGCGAGAAGGAGAAAGGAAATGCCCTTCTGGATGATGACCCTCTGGAGGAAGACGACGTGCATTGATCGCAGAGTATGGTGCATTGATGAGGAGTGGAGGGCGCATTCATTGCCCCACTCCTCTCGGTGGCGATTTTTAGGGCAAAAGCCCTAATTAGGGCATGGGTGGCTCAATCTGAGCCCTTTATTGTAATCAGATCTGAATCGTCCACTAATTGGACTCATTATAAAATTGGCATCCCCCCTCATTTGTAAACAGTTAGAATTAGAATCAGAGATAGATCAGAGCTAGACAGAGATCAAGATTGATAGAAGTTAAAGTAGAGCTAGGAGTTAGCTTAGTTGGAAAGGAAAGAATGACTTTCCCTTTGAAAGTTTTTGCAAAAGATTGTTGTGTAAGACTCTCATGATATAAAGATTTCATTGATTGGTGACTTCGTTTTGTGTTATGGGCAGTTGACGAGATCTTTTCGTCTTTCCAATTCGAATAGAGTAAAGTAAAGTAGATTTGTTTTCATGCAAGTAGAGTTAATTGTGGAATGTGACATTAGTTTGGGCATATCTTCCCGTATCCATACCACTGGCGAACTTGCTGACGGTAAGTCTGCTCCTGCGTGGTCAACTAGAATCTCAGCACTTAACTTCGATTGTGTTCAATGTGCCCACTTGCTTCATTGTGAAGGGGTGTGCACGATGAATCTCAATTTGAACATCTTATCCATCGTTTGAAGATTGCACCAACTTTGTTAGAGTTGTCTGAAGGGGAGACGAAACGAAGTTTGGTTTGAAGACTGTCAAAGCTAATCCTTGCATTCCACCCATAGAAATAGATTGTGAAACTCCTATCCCTACCTCCTTCAAATTCAGCATTTTCCGGTCCGTTCAAATACTAGAGCATCATAGTCAAAATCCTTCATTTGCTTGAGCATATAAAGTTGAACAATTACGTAAGTCCCCTTGGAATACCCAGCATATTCGCATCAACCAACTGAGTCTATTCGCATTAAAGGAACCTTGGAGTCGAACGCATGAACTTTCACGCAGTCTTAGCATGCGGAACACTTTGATCAAGAGAGAATAGAGTGGCCGTTGGACATTTTATTTTGTGCTGGCGTTGTCATAAAACACACGTCTACAGGTCACCCCATCTAATAAATTGCATAATGTCTCAACATTTTTGACTTCATTGGAGGCATCTATTGACTTTAGGAACACCAATCCACCATTAGAGGCCACTAAAATTTTTAGGAGAGTCATATTCCGTCCATCTATCCACCCATTAGATAAACTGCTGCAAGCTTTTTTTCGCCAAAATTTCGTTTGCTCATCAACCACAAGCCGTGTATTCTTTACAGCTTCCTCTAGCAATGGCCCACTCAAATCTTTAGCTATTGGGGTTTTAAACCCCTTACCTACAACAATAAGGGCATTTACCAAACCTTCCCAATACATGTTGCTCGCTACATTGAAAGGTAAATTATTGTAGTACCAATAGTTTGTTGCTGCCATCCTAGCTTCATGATGCTTTTGCTTTTTCCAACCGGTACCTTCAAGTGAAGGTTGTGCTCCTAGAAAATTGTGTGGAATAAAGAAATTTGGTCTTAATGAAGGACCCTGGCTAGCAGTAGTAGTAGCAGTAGCAGTAGAGAAAGAACCCTCAGGACTCTCACCAAAAGATGAATGTGGTTGACGGATGCTTGGACTTGGGGTACCATGGGGCCTAGATGGTGTAGAACTGGATCCACTCATCGCTACTGCTAGTGCATCCTTTGCTTTTTTGTCTTTCATCTTTTTTCATCTCATACTCAGCAAGAAGGGCCTTCATCTCTCCAACCATCTCAGGAGTCGAGTTAGGGCATACATCCACATTTTGCCCAGGTATTCTTGCAAGGTGGTATTTTAATCTATTAATTCCTCCTATCATCCATTTGTTGCATTCAGTACATGTCACCTCACCATTTTTATTTCCTGGTATCCTATACTTCCATGCAGGGTTTTTTCTCATACCCCTTGGGTGTGAAGATGACATTGATGTTTCAAGTTCAACATGAAAAAAAAAGAAAAACAAGGGTTTGGTAAAAACATCAGCAAATAAATGAACCGCCTCATATGGTAAACACAATAATTGCTACCTTAAAGTTTTGTTAGTGTAATGTTCCCCTTTTGCTAGTAATCCTGTCAGTGGCTCGTCAACCTATTCCGGAATTCTATAGGCCCGTTGAGGTAAATCAAAGGGTTCCAGTTTTTGAGGTTTTTTTGGTCTTTCCTCAATATTTACTATTTATAGTAAATACTATTTTTGGCAATTAGCAGTTGTCAGTCTTGAGTTCATCACGTCCTCTGGAGCAGTTATTCAGAACTAAGCCTTGGCCCTTTGAAAATATTACTTTAATGAAATTCTTCATTAAAAAGGCAAATTGTTCAATTTTGCTGTTGACCCCTTGGCCTAAGGTGTTAACTTTAAGTTGTGTTAAAAGAGGAACTTAAAGGGTGGCGCCTCATGAAGAAAATTAAAATGTTTTAATTAATTCTCCCTTGTCTCAAATGGGACGCTTTTTTGAGAGAATTATATCTTTTTCGAAAAAGAAATGTGAGATGACTTTTGGCATACCATCTCAGGGAATTGAACAGTCTTTCCTCTTCCTTTAAAAATGAGGCCTTGCTCCAGCATTTGGTTATCTCATGTTATGCTAAACTTATGTTGTCGAAATGAATTCTCATTTTGCACTTCGAGGAATGCTGACCTCCTAGTACCTTTCTCAATTTCGTGTTTGTAATATAACACCTAATTGAATCATTACTGCTTCTCATCTAGACTAGCAGATAGAGTTTCAAGATGAAATTTTGGAGTGTTTTACCAGTTTTGTAGTTGTTGTTTCCACACAGCAGAAAGTTGAATTCACTCACAGCTGTTTGTATGAATTTTGTTTTGTTCTGGGTATTTGGCCTATCCATTTCTAAGGTCTGGGCGACCATTCTCACCAATTTCCAGATTTTAAATTGAAGTGTGGATCTTTTAAGAGCAAAATTGCCCCTCAAGGAGGGCCGTACTTTTTTGTATGCATTGGGATTCGTGCCATTAAATATTGCTGGTGTTTTGGAGCTGTTTCTTTGGTTCAACAGGGGCGCCTAACTTCCAGTTGATCATAGCCTTTGGTTGCACGCAATTCAAAGGTATTTTGGTTGAGTTATGAATATTTGATGATTTTCTGTAGTTGTTGATTGCCATTTCTAGAATTGCAGATTTCTGAGACTGAGTTAATTCATTTGCTGTTTCCATCTTCTTTCTTCATTTTTATTATATTCTCACTTGGAAACATTGTATAACGTGGTGCTTTGAAAAATGGTGAAAAACTATGTAATTTGCAGCTTTCTTATTTGTACAAACTATTAACAGTAGTACTGTTTCAGTTTTAGCATTTTTTGCATTATTTAATTAACTTCACATTAAGCACCCCTGGACGGTATACCGCCAGTGAGGATAATCTGATTTGTAATCTCTTTCATACCCACATTCAAGTGGTGAATCCCCACTCTTCAGTGGATGCTTGCAACAGCAGAAGAAGTATTTAATTTTGTAATCTTTTGTCCCCACTGTTTGGTGGTAGTGTGGAAAGCTCTTTGGCTGGTTATCCGCCTTTGTTTCATTTCAATTCAGCAGTAGTACTCCACCATATGTTAGCACCTCACACGTCAAAGGATCTTGAGTGCACATTCTTGGTGTCGAGTTTAATCTCTCTCTTTCAGTGTAATCTTGTACTCATTGATTTAGTAGATCCTAGGGATCCTTTGACCATATACCCGCCCCTCCTTCTTAAGTAGTTTTAGGGCGCATTCTTGGTTAGAGTTCTTTCATGCACGTTTTGGGTTATGCTAACTTTAACGGGTGATTGATTCTATTGTAAATGTTCATTTTAAATTCAAAAAAATTGAGAGAGAATATTTCAGTTAGGGATCACTGCATTAAGGATGATTAGTATGCCTTTTAGATTCCCATTAGGGATTGATGCCTTTATAGGATCCCTTTATTTGTTGTTAGTATAATTTTTTTAAATATTTCTTATTTTATATTGTTTTCTTGTGAGCATTATATGTATTATTATGATATTTACAATTAGTAATATTAATTGTTCCATTTATTATGATAATTATATTATAATTGTATTTTGTGAATATTATGATAATTATATTATAATTATAATATTATCTATGATAATTATAATTATAATAATGTTTGAATTGCTATTATAATAATATTATCTTGATAATAAAATTGCTTATATATATATTTCTTTATTTATTTTTGCGTTGTTGATAATAATATTATTATATTCAATAATAATAAATTGCTAATATTCGTCTTTGTATATTTTAATATATATTTTATTCATTTTATTTTTCAACGCTTTATATCTTAGTGTCACAATTCCGGGGACATGACAGTCCACCTCGCCCGAGATTGCTTGTCCTCAAGCAATCACTTTAAACCAATTTTGAGGTGAGAATGATCCTAGGGTTTGTGGGTTATGGGTCCTTGATTTAATCTTAACTTATGCTTATGTAATCAATTTTGTTAAAACATTGATTCATATCAAATTTATTCAAGGTACCTAACATTGAGGTCCCTTCACACATCAACCTGATTTGCAAAATTAACTAAGGTTCTATTCTTAACTGGTTTCTTCGATCCCTTTTGTATCCCAAGTTTGAGGGAGTCCCACTTTTTCGCTTTGATAGTTACTTGCCATTATTGCATTTGGATACTAATAATAATTCAGTTTTCAAATAAGCTAATTTGTTAGTACCTCCCAAATCAACAGGTACTTTGATAGACAAAGTTCCTAGACTATGTAGTAATCATAAACACCCATGGAGTAATCTTTGTTGAAGGCACATCAAGAATGAAGCAAACACATGGCTATACTTAATGAAGCATGCACATAAATACACATAGTATATGCTGGAATACATGTGGGTTACAAAGTATATCCATAAGCACACATAAGTCGCAAAGTGTGAATGCATGTAAGTCACAAGATATACACATGACCACACATAAATCGTAATGTAAGCCACAAAGTATTCACTTGAATGCACTTGAATACACATTAGTCATAGTATGCACTTGGATACACTTGAGTACACATAAATCACACTATATTCACTTGAATGCATTTGAATACATAAGTCACATTTGAATACACTTGAATGCATAAGTCACAAGGTATACACTTGAATGCAAGGTCACACTTGAATACAGTTGAATACATAAGCCACAAGATATACACTTGAATGCACTTGAATACATATAAGCCACACTCGAATACACTTGAATACATAAGTCACAAGATATACACTTGAATACACGTAATACATAAGGTGTACATAGGAAGCATGAAGCATACATGCCAATACACAAAATACATGAAGTATACATATAAATACGCGTATGCATATGAGTATATGCAAGTCATAATATACATTTTATAACTTAAAACCACATAAATCGGAAATTAAAGCAAACAACCAAGTAGCTCGACCAAGAAAATAAGTAGCTCAAGCGAGAAAGCACCTAGCTCAAGCACACAAGTGAGTAGCTCCAACACACAAGCAAGTACCTCAACCATGCAAACACGTAGCTCAAGCAAGCAAACGAGTAGCTCAAGTACACAAGAAAGTAGCTCAAGCACATAGGCAAGTAGCTCAAGCAGGCAAACAAGTAGCTCAAGCACATAGGCAAGTAGCTCAACCACACATGCAAGTAGCTCAAGTAGGCAAACAAGTAGCTCAACCACACAGACAAGTAGCTCAAGCAAGCAAACAAGTAGCTCAACTACACAGGCAAGTAGCTCAAGCAGGCAAACAAGTAGCTCAAGCACATAGGCAAGTAGCTCAACCAAACAGGGAAGTAGCTCAAGCAAGCAAACAAGTAGCTCAACCACACAAGAAAGTAGCTCAACCACATAGGCAAGTAGCTCAGGCAAACAAGTAGCTCAAGCACATAGGCAAGTAGCTCAACCACACAGGGAAGTAGCTCAAGCAGGCAAACAAGTAGCTCAAGCACATAGGCAAGTAGCTCAACCACACAGGCAAGTAGCTCAACTAGGCAAATAAGTAGCACACAGGCAGGTAGCTCAAGCAGGCAAATAAGTAGCTCAAGCACACAAGCAACCAGCTCAAGCAAGTAGGCAAACGACTCAAATAGGCAAGCATGTAGCTCAAGCAAGCAACCAAGTAACTCAAGCAAACAACCAATCAGCTTAAGCAATTTGACAAAATTTTAACATTTTTATAGTTTTAGGCATAAAGTAATCATAAACACAATGACGAGTTCCACCATACCTCACAAGTACATAGTGGCTAGCTCTAACATTCATCACATACACAATGGCTAACTAGCACATCACAATGGCTGACACACACATGCCCAGAATGCGTCCTACATAGAAAGAACATCGATGCATTGTGCACTACACCGAGGGTCTTATCATTTCCTCTGGTCTTTTGCACCATTGGACAAAGGGGAAGAGGATTCGATGCATCCCATACTACACTGCAGGTCTGTCCTCAACCCCACAAGGCCAAGTATATAATTTGACAATTGAGAAGGGGATTCGGTGCATCCCATACTACACCGTGGGTCCTTCCACCATCCTAGGATCACCCTGTATATCTATGAGCACACAATATACACTTGAGGTCACAAAGTATATGCAAGGTATACACATAGTTGCATAAATACATGCAAGTCACAAAGTATATGCATGGAAGGCATACAGGCTGGCAGGAACATGCTCTAATACTACTTCTAATGTCCCCTATTAGGGATTGCCTATTTAACATGCATCATTATACATTATTATGCATTATCATACCTTAATTCAAATTATTAGATTAGAGAACAATCGGTTATTCATAATACAATCAAGGATTATTATATTTAGGCCCTATTCTTGCTTCATTCCTAGTCCTAATGAAAGGCGTGTATTTATAGTCATAGGGCATGTGAAACCACCTCCACAAGTAGGCCCAAGGGTTTCATGAACACCTGTCAATACCACCACTTGCGAGTCACCTAATTTGGAATGGAATTACTCTGCCTCTCCCTACAGCAACCAACATCTCCTCTCATAGGCACTAACAAACGATTAAAGTTTAGACCATGGATATATTAATCTTTCATGTAATATGAATGCATTTGCTCATAAAAAGAATCAAATATAAATCCGATCTCCTATGATTACAAATATAAATCTTAGTGTCATTAATTTTTATATATATATATTATATACAATATCTATCATATTCCTCATATATATCATATATTAAATAATATGTAAATATATATACAATAATAATAATTATCATGCATCCCAAATATTAATCATGTATTTATTAACATATTATAAGGTTATCTTGTTAATTAATATTAATAATATTGTTATTAATATAAAAATCATTTATCATGATCAAAACAACATACCTTAGTCTGTTTAATACTTATTTTATACAGATCGTAATCTTATTTAAGACCTTTATCCTTCTCTTCACAGATCCGTATCTTGTGGTTTTCAATGTTTACTTTATATAATCTATTCATTTTTGTATAATTACTTATAAGGCTCAATAATTGCTGCAAGCATCATTATTGCATATATATAAATATAATGTTAATCTATATATAATTATCCTTAACTGTTTTCAATCTTCCCATAATCACTTTGCATGAATTATAGATCATATTTAAACAATACATGATATCCTATGATTAGTCCTTCACAATTATTTTAACTTACAGTACAGACAGAATTCTTATGACCAGCAGATATCTTCTTTATATCCTAATCGATCCCTCCTTGTTATTTTCCTCCCCTTTCCATGCTATTCTGCTTGAGAATCATTCATTCTAAATACCCGATATGTTGAAAGGCATTTTCTTGGCACCTTTTTGGCTAGGGACGTGTCTTCTTGTTCAATTGCTGTCTTAGACCATTCTAAATGAACCGCCTCATATGGTAAACACAATAGTTGCTGTCTTAAAGTTTTGTTAGGGATCGCTGCATTAAGGATTATTAGTATGCCTTTTAGATTCTCTTTAGGGATCGATGCCTTTATAGGATCCCTCTATTTGCTGTTAGTATAATTTTTTTAAATATTTCTTATTTTATATTGTTTTCTTGTGATCATTATTTGTATTATTATGATATTTACAATTAGTAATATTAACTGTTCCATTTATTATGATAATTATATTATAATTATAATATTATCTACGATAATTATAATCATAATAATGTTTGAATTGCTATTATAATAATATTATCTTGATAATAAAATTGCATATATATATATATATATTTCTTTATTTATTATCAATGTTGTTGATAATAATATTATTATATTCAATAATAATAAATTGCTAATATTCGTCTTTGTATATTTTAATATATATTTTATTCATTTTATTTTTCAACGCTTTATATCTTAGTGTCACAATTCCGGGGACATGACAAAATAGTAGGAATTAGGCTATTAAGGGAAATAGAAAAAAAAACTGGCAACATTTCCCCTTATTTTTCTGATTTTCAATTCAAGAAAAAAAAGAAAAAAGAGAAGCCAAATCACTTACCTGGCTCTATTATGATCTCCTTAGCTTGTCTTCTCGGCTTCTTCCAACCTCACTTCAAGTTGCAGACTTGTTTTTGGTAAATTAGAGGAGTGAAAGGAGGAAACAAAGAAAAAACAGAGGTTTTAAAACTTCATTCTGACGTCCCAGTTGTCTAGGAGAGTCCTTGCACGAGACTCGTGAGTACGACCTCAGGTCTTGCGCGAGTCTTGAGGTCGGACTCGCGAGTCTCGTGCAGGGACTCTCCTGGACTCGACTCTTGAGTGCGCGTTGAGTTGACTCGACTAGCTTGAGGACTCCCGAGTTCGTCGAGTCCATGGCGAGTCTCATAGAGTTTTTTCCAACTTTCATTCATGGCATCATTGACCACTAATTTGACCCAATCAATCTTTCCCAAATATGTCTATAAGCTTCCTCAATTAATTTACTTGCATCTTTGCACACATCTGGTGAAGTCGTATCTATCTCCCTACTAGATAACACCTCCCTCAACCAAAGTCTGTTTAGGTATGCTCATGAAAGCCCCTAATCGGAGAACAACTCTCGTCTGATAGATGCAAGCCTCACCCCAAGCATGGTTAACTGCCTCCACTCTAGCCATAATATCGGAAGCTTGCCCATAGGTATGTGCAAGATCTTCCATGAACTTTCTTGTCTCGGTACGCACACTGGCAACCCACTTGTTTGCCTACTGTGCCATTCTCTTCAAATCTTCTAATCCACTGATTGACTCCCTGGAAAACTCAGCTGGGAGCTCAATTGTCGGATTCTCTTGCCCACAAGGACGGGACAAGTGCTACACGTAGCCAATCAGTGTCTTGTGCTCTACCTTCAACCTTTTGTATTTTCCCTCAACATGGGAAAATCTATCCTTGAGTGCCCGATAGGAATTAGCGCACTCCTCTACCACTTGTGCTCCAGTAGGGCGGCCTGGTTCCATGGTTGTCACAACATAGTTCTCAGGAATGGCCTCCTCTCTATCGCATTCTACCCGAGGAACTGCCATATGCAGGGTTCGGGATCCATCCTCATCTGTGGATATTTTGGAGAACTTCCTAGCCTTTTTCTTTGCTGGAGGTGTGCTGATCCTCTATAATAATTCCTCCATCTCGGCTGCGGGATCGGTCTCATCTACAGGATCATGCCTCATTCTGTCCCTTAGCCATTCTGGCACCTCTTGCTGCATGTTTGATATAATAAAAGGCTGTTCCACCTCGGCCTCCACCTCGTGAACCTCTCCTCTGCCATCGTTCTAGCGAGGCTCGCCATCATCAATAGGCTCCGTGTCTCCTGAGCTCTGGGCATCCTGATCTGAAGTAGCATCACCCTCGAGAGCTACCTCAATTTCCTACTGAAATTGAGTATCAGTAACTGTCCCCTCATCTGTCTCTTGCTGATTTTCCTGCTGTTTATCTTGCCGATTATCTCCTTGGGGCATGTTGATGGTCTGACCTACTGATTCTCTACGAGGTGGCTGACTTTGTGCTGCCTGTTCTACCGCCAATCTCTCTCTGATCAGCAAACAATGATACCTCTTGCAAACTTGGAGAGTTTGCCCGAAATGGTGTATGCACGGACTCCTCAACTACCACAGGCTCGGGTCGAACTGGCTCCTCTCCTCTAGGCTTTGGACTTGGATTACTCCGTCTCCTCTAATTAGTTGCCAGTAATCTGTTGTCTCCCATCAAATTGTAGGTAAGGGGAATTGACCTTCCCTTGAGTCGGCTAACGTCCCTCTCTACTCAACTCCGTGTAAATGTCAAGACTGGGATACAAAGTGTATCCAAGTCAGTGATCTCTGGCTCAGACCAATCTGGGAGTGGCAAAGGTGTATCTCTTACTGTCTCGTAGTCAGCTTGTACTATGTTTATATCCTCCTCAATCTGATCTAGTAGTGGGATGATCTCACACTCCCTGACCATCACCAACGGTATCCGAGAGAACATCCTCTTTCTGACTTCGATCTCATCCACCGCACTAGACCGAAAGTCTTCGATTTGCACCTTGTGCCTGAACTCTTCTGTCAATATCCACCTGATGTTTCTGTGGGGATCGTAGTAATGTCTGTTGGTGTGATAGGAAAGGTGGAAGAATTGGCACTCCGCTTCTGCCTCCCTGGCTGCTTGCAGCGATGGGCAGATTTCATCTGAATTCCCCATGGTAATTGGGAATCCGAGTCCACCTTTCTTCTTCTTCTTCTAAATCTTATCATAGGCAATCAATTGCCTAGATACTTCCAGCATCACTATCCTGTTTGTGGGATACCGAGGCAATCTGTATGGATAGGAGGAAAATCCTTGCAGCCTTATGTAGGTGAATTTTGGAAATTGGATAAACCAACATCCGAATTTCTCAATCATTTCTTGTGCCTCCCTTGATATTCTGTGGTGGGTTCTCTGCTGCAGGGTCCTCGTGATATGCATTGTAAAGGCGTCATTGACCCTCTTGTAATTAGTTGTGCTTGTCAGATGCACCTGTGGACAAGCTTCATATATTTTAAACTGATGGGAACCGCATCCAAGTGGTTCCTTGTAGGAGATTCCTCTGTATCTCGTCATGCGAGCCAGCATATAGACAAGGTAGGAGCCCATGTAAAATGTCTTCATTCTCCTCACGCCATGAAGCTGCTCATGTATGTTATCACTGATCATCAGTGCCCAATCCATGTAATCTTTTCCCTCCAACACCAAGTTGACAAAATAGAACATCCAAGGTTCAAAGATGAACGCTTGGGGGCAACCTCCAACTTTGCTCAGCATCATAATGAAATCACCAAACTCCTGTCTCAAGTCCTCTAAGACTATCTGCTTGGGCAATTTAGTGCGAGTTGGCTTGAGTTTAATCATCCACCTAGTGCTTATCAAATCAGCACACCGGTCTGTGGTGGATGAGTACATCTTTCCAGCTCTCTCTTTTGTCTTGTAGATCATCTTCTCATGAACTGGAATCCCGAATGCCTCTCCGATTGCCTCAGGGGTCAGGTTAGCCAGCATCTTGCCATCTGGTGAAGTGACTGTTCTCTGTTCTGCATTGTAGTGGTAGGCGCACTCCATGATGAGTTCTGGACATCGGATAGTTGGCGGAAAGTTGGCAGCTGCATACAGTCCACTTCTGACAATACTGTGCGAAGTCACTAACGGGTGATGGCCTCCAGTCCCCAATATCCTTCTTCTGAATGCTTCCATGTTGAATGAGCCTAAGTTCGTGTTAGCTAGCCTGCCGAGCTTTGATGAAAATTTGGATTCTGGCAAGAATAACTTGCCCAGTTTCTTGATCACAGCCTGCCTGGACTCGGTGTGGTTGTTTCTACCTGCAGCTCTCCTGCTTGATTCAACCATTCTCAACTATGCTTGTTTACTTCAACGTTTTTAAAAGTTTCTTCTCTGGTTGCAGCAACACAATGCCATTTACTTGGAAATGTTTGCTTGCAACAATTTACTTCCAGCAAATTTGAAACCTCTCCCTTGAAGTTCGTACTTCTCTTTCTAACTTTGTACTTTCAGCAACTTCAAACTTTTTTTCTCAAGTCGTACTTTAGCATTCAGCAACTTCAAACTTTCTTCTCAAGTCGTACTTCAGCATTCAGCAACTTCAACTTTTGCAAATTCGTACCTTCTCAGCAAATGCAGCAACTGGCAACTTGGGAATTCGTGCCTCTCAGCAACTGCAGCCTCAGCAAGTTAAGTCGCACTTCCTTCGCAACTTCAACTTTTACAAATTTGCACTTCTCCTTCAGCTCTCTCACAATTTCGAACTTCTCAGCAATTGCAATCTCTTCAAAAATTCGTACTTTCACTTAGCCAATATTTTTGCATTCAGCAACTGGTGAGAGGAATGAAGAGGATTTTAAAATCTTATAGCCTGGTCGAATTCCTGCAGAGGCTATACTTAGCAAATTTTCGAATTCATTTTCCCTCTCTTTTCTCCGTTGTAACACTTGTCATCTGAGGCATCTTCTAGAATTATAAATTCATCACCTCTGCACAGGCCTGCCTCGTTGCATTTGATTTCTTAAAATATTAAATCGTTCACTTCCTTGAACAATTTCGAAATGTTTGGCTAAGTCATTTGATCTTGTCTTCGCTTTGGCAAAATTACCTAGCTCAAAACTTCTAGCGAAGTGCCTCTCATTCATTTTGTTCGTTTGCCTTAGAGAAAACTCTCAATTTTGCCTTAGGAATTTTATTTAAAATAGGCACTGGGCAAAATATCCATCGAAATGATGTGGACACGGCGTGGAGTAAGCTTGACTCACTTCTGAATTGCAAATGTTTAATACCCAGAAGAGAAATTCTTCCAGAATCCATCGCTTTCATGTGTATCCGGACGAAGGGGTACTTTTAATTTTTATTATTATTGGCTAATGTTTATTTCTTCCCCTCCGGATTTCTTTCACTCCTGCCATTTCAAGCTCCTCCGCCTTGGCAAATTTTCTTGATTTTTCTCTTGAAGAATTTTCCTTCTGAAGGTTTTTCTAACTCTGGAAACTAGCATCATCCTCTAGGCGTATTCTTCATTTTCCCTTTAAAAAATGCCTTAGGAATTTAAATTTAATTATTTTACCCTTGAAGGGTGCATTTGGGCATGTCAACTTCCACTTCAATCATCTTCACGCTTTGGCAATTTTTGCTTTAGGAAAAAAAAATCCTAGAAAATTTCATTTTAAATTACCCATGAGGGGCGTACTTCATCTTATGTATCAACCTTTGCCTTTACCCCTTAGGCATTGTCACGCCTAGAGGCTAACACCTTACCCTTTGCGAATTTTCATGTGTTAATTTCCACCTTAGGGCGCATTTGCCATGGGTAGGAGGAATTCCCATGCCTTAGTATTTTCAAAATCACGCCACCCTTAGTGTTATTTTTCTCCCTTGGCGCATTTCACATGGTGACCCTTCACCTTCCTCTAGCGCATTCCTCATAGAGGACTTCTATTTTCAAGCGCACTTCACATGTTGAGGAGAAAACTTCCTTTACCCTTGGCGCTTTTTTCCTTTCACCTTCAATGTTTTTACCTTTACCTTGTAGAAGAGGAACTATCTTGAGTGCATTTACCATATGTGAAAGACTTTCCACGCCTTGACTTGACTCTTCACCTCCCTCTGGCGCATATGGGCTAGTAGACTTCCATTTTATCCTTGAGCGCATTCATCACATGTGAAAAACTTTCCACGCCTAGGTGTCCCTCCACCTTCCTCAAGCGCATTTTGGCTATGTAGCTTCCTTGCCTTAGGCGCATTTTGCATGTGGACAAGGAATTCCACCCCTTTCAAATGACTCTTCATCTCCTCTTGGCGCATTTGCTAGTGTGAGAGGGAAATCTCTTTGCCTTAGGCGCATATTGGCTTGTGAGGAGGAAAATCTCTTGCCTTGGAAGAACTTCTATGCCTCTTGAAGGCGCATTTCACCTTTGTTCAAGGAAATCTCATACTTAGAACTTTTGAATCTTTCATTTCTCCTGGGTGTGTATGAGGGTGTGTGCCTGTCACCTATCATTTATGAATTTCCAACGCCCTAACCCTGTTCTGGCTTTCTATTTTTAGTAAATTCGGAGAAATTAGGGTTTCATTGATTTTCACCCTGTTCTGAACTGGAACTGGCGTGGTTGTGCCTCCATCTGGTGTTGCCATCCTGTTCACATCTTATCCGGCACAATATATGCTATTTTAGCCATTTGCTATTTTTAGCAAACCCCAGAATTGATCAATTTCCGTATCTTTGTTTGCTTTGAAATTTGCTCCAGTTGCTTTTGATGCTGTGAGAGACCTGTTCATACTTGCTTCTAGTGACGACGCGCTATTTTTAGCCACCTGCTATTTATAGTAAGTTTCAAAGTTGCCTGTCTTCGGTAGCTTTGTTCGACCTGAAACTTGCTATGTCTGCTCCGGATAACTTGAGTGCTCTGTGCATACCGACTTCCGGCGTAGACCTGCTATTTATAGTCGTGTCCTGACTTACTAAAAATAGTAAGTCCTCCGATTTTGCTCAAAATTTGCCAGTAGGTAGCCCGAAGGATGCTGATCATGGTGGCTGCTTCGTTCTGACATTTCTGCATTTCGCTTCATCTATTTTTAGACATGGCAGGGAAACCCTAATCTGACTTGCATGTGTTCCTGATTGCCCTTGGCTGCTCTGATTTCTATTGCTTGTTGTTCTGATTTCTGAGGTATGTGTTAGGTAGCTGCTGGATTGGAGCTGCTATTTATAGTAAGTGTCCAGAAAGTGGTCCATCGGATGTCGGACGAGTTTGCATGTCACAGTGCCCATGGGATCTCAAAAAACCCAGAAAAACCCAGAAAACTGGTCAAAGTTCCGGCACTGGCTAAAAATAGTAAGTCCTTGAAAATTGATCCGATCCACTTGCATGTCATATCACTATGAAGCTCTCGCGAAACCCAGATGGAATATCCGGACATGCATTGAAAATTCTTGCATGCAAACCCTAAAAATAGCCTCGGAAGGCTGACCTCTGAAAGTCACCATCTCGGCTTGCATGTTATATCATCACGAAGGTCTTGGAAAACCCAGATCAATTCTCCTGTCATTCACTGGAGAATTGCTTGTCTATTCCCTGAAAATAGCCTCCGAAGGCTGAATTGCTAAAAATAGCCAGTTGTCTGAATCTGTTCAAATTTCATATGTAGGCACTCTGAAATTACCTGATTGTGTTGAAGTAGTTAGAATCCCGAAATCTTGAGGAACAAGCCTCAAATTAGGCACTTACTAAAAATAGTAAATGGTCGGATTTCAGTGAGATTTCAGGGGGATTCTGCCTTGAGCTTTCTGAATGTGTTGTTGCACTTAGATTTCACCTGAGTAACTCAATCTTGACCTCGAACGGGTCTAAAGGATAGAAACCTTAAATTTGTCAATTACTTCAACTGAGGTCAAACGGACATCCCCGGAAGGACAAAAGACCAGAGATAGAGAGAACCAAAGCCAAAAGACCAGAATGGAGCAAAAATTAGGGGGTCCCCATCTTGGATGGGGTGATGTGTGAAAAGGTCACAACAGGTATCCAACTGCTTTAATATGGCATTCCATTGCTTCCCATGAGTATCCATGAAGCACAACTAAACCCTTTTGCAGCTGAAACTCACCCAACAGGTTGGCAGGAAACGGCTCTGATACCACTGTGGTGTACCGCACTCCCTTGATAATATTTTCACTAAACTTGTAGGTCTGATTTTGATAGGTTTGTATTTCTCTTTTCATGTGTTTGAGTTTTTGCCAATAAAAAAACTAGGAAAGAACTAAGAAGCATATGCATAAAGGAAACTCAAATAACTAAGCTACTGAACAACTCGAGTACATTGCTCATTTCGATGTCTAAATATAGTTTTTTCATTACATAAAGGTCGCTTACAATATATAACTTACATTAGATTCGATGCCGAGTATTTCATAGATCATATTTTAACTTATAGCAAAAACAACATTGTGAATAGTGCCCTGCTACAGTGCCCACACCCAATGAAATGCTGATTTCTTTTCAAAGATGAACTTCTCCCACCAAAAAACCGAAATAGGAAGCCTCCTAGGGTAAGGGCGCCCCCTTTAGGTGAAGTTGTAGCCTTGTAAGAATGGCGTTTCTTTTGCTTTGGCTGATACAAACCCTCACAAAAGTGCAGCTGGCTGTAGCTCTTCAAAACATCTCCAAAATACCACAAAACGCGAAAAACTCTTGTACGATCGAGATTGGAGGCAATGGCAACCCAAATCACGCAAAAACCAAGCTCGAACAACTTGCAAACAGCAACATAGATCTCCAAAGAGCAGCAAAATAACAGATCAGCAACTTTAAGGTGGTGTTTCACACCCTCAAGCAGCTCCAAATGAACAACCAAGCCCCACCAGGCTCATCCACTACAAGAAATAAGGAAACCCTAGCCTCCTTTTTCCTCCAAGCTTCACTCCCAAGTTTTCTTCAAGCCAAAATGATCATCTAATGGTGAAATTCGAATTTTCTCTCTTGCCTTTTATAAATTTACAAAGGAAACACTATTCATTAAAGTGAACACTATTCACTTAAGTTATAACATTTTTCACTTTAGTAATGAATAGTAACTTTAAAATAGAAAGTGACCCCTTCATATTAAAACACATGGACCCTAGGCCGAGGATGGTGAAATAAAAAGGTGAATACCATTAAATTAAGCACCAGTATCATGCCAAACGCCACAATTCACCTTGCCACCATGCTCCGGAGATCAACACTGAAGTTTGACAACCAAGTGCCCGTTTGAGAAACCTTCTATTCAGAACTATTAGCCTACGAGGGTCAGGAAAATAGGCTAATCCCCCAACTCTGATGCACATGAAAAAGGGCTAGAGCTATTTTTCTAAAAAATATATTTAAAAATATTTGAATTAAGTTATGGGATGTGGGAGGCAATTAACAAAGATGTCAAATGTGTGATGACTATACATTTGGGAGGGCTAGGGGGTTGGCTCTACTTTGTTTGTTGAACAATGGAAACACCTTTGAGTGGGCTTGGCTTTGCGCTTCGTGCGAGTTTTGTTGATTGCAATATGCCGCAAAACAGGGATCTGAATCACGTATCTCTTCTTTATTTAAATCCATTTGATGCTCTTAATTGTACATTCAAATGGTCATAAGAATTCGAGCGAGAGGAACTAACCTCCACTCACTCTCTGGGTTCTGATTGGTGAAGTGATTGATAGTAGGGGATATAGTGTAAAGGATCAGGCATGGAAAAGGGCAACTACAATATGTAGTAGGATGGAGGTGGGCCACCCATTCCTTGTCCTTATTTCGTTTGTTTAGGTCTTAATTTGTAGATTTAGGTTTTGTTTTTTATTTACTTTTTTATCGTTTTATAAGATTTAATACATTCATTGTAATAATAAATATTTTTAAATACTATAATTTTAAAATTTTATGTTTTTAAATATTAAAAATAATTATTTGAATTTTTTGTTATTAATGTATTTAGTAATTGATATATAATTTGAAGTATTTCAATTTATTAGTAATTTCTTCCTATTACGTGAATTTAATCACAATTTTTTTTTGACGTTGCAAAACTTAATCCAAATTTTATCCTTGTCGAACTAAAACATGAACACGAACCTTGTGACAAATTGCAGGTATCTTGATGGAGCATGAAAGTATGTTGGAGATTCATGTGATTTTATGGATGGATATGATGATGTATTTCATCAATTGACCCTTATGCAATTTATACAAGTGAAAGAATGTTAAGAATATGATGTTGTACACCTTGTGTAGGAGTTAAAGTGAACTCCCAACACCCTAGGAACAACTGCTAGACCAAAATATCTTCCACAAGAGAGAAAATGGAAAGAATATCTTGCTTGATTATTAATACAGAATTGAATATGAAATGTACATGAGAGGCCTTGCTTATAAAGGCAAGGTGAGAGGTAGGATTAGACAAGATTGTGACATGTGTCTTAATCCTATGCTATGAGACAACTAACTTGAGAAAAAAATCAGAGAGATAATATATGATAAGATTTTATTTAGACAACTAAGGCTTCTAGAAGGTCACCTAGGACCTAAATAAACTTAACATGTGAATAAGTCCCCCTACTAGGAATTAGCTAGATACAAGACTTTATTACACCAACACCCCCTCTCTCCCCTTACCCTTCCCTCCCTTAAGTGTGCAACATAAGGAGAAGATTATTATGCAAAGATGCAAAACATGGAAATGATTATTATGGGTCCTAGCTACTAGGCCATGTTAGGTATCTATTTATAGTGCAATCTATCACAAACAAAGAAAAGGAGAAAAACCTAATGGGACAAAACTCCTCTCCAAAAGAGAGAAAAAATACAAACAAGGATGTTGTATAAAGGACTCAATGATACCCCCCAAGGACTACATCCATCATGTATATACAATTAATGAACCCCTCGTAAGAGGGAAAAAGAGAGACAAGATATCCCCCCACAATTCAGAAGCTCCAATGCCAATGAAGAATGCTTGAAAACAAGAGATGATCAAATGCCTACAAGAAACACATCTACCCTTAGGAAGAAGCAAATCCATAGGTTGATGAAAAAGCCACTCCATGTCCAATTGAAAGGAGGAAGGATGTGATGCAAAGCAGGGGTGGTTAATCTTGCAAATGTTCCAATGAAGCAAACCTTCAAGATTTAAAGCATCAAATGATGGGTTTTTGCTCACTAACACTCAATGGCCTAGTAGGGCACCAAAAGGAGTTTTTTTGACATAACTTTCTTGAAAGACCTCAAACCCAGAATCTAAAAGCTGTTTTGGATACCTTTTGGGAGTTCTAAAACATATCTCAATTTTAGGTGAGGGTGTTTTGGAACACAAAGGTCAAAAAATTGCTGCTATGCTTGAAACTAGGCCTAATTAGGTTTGTTTGAATGGCTCACAACAAGGTTTTCAAAACCCAAACCACAAATCTACATACCTGTTGGTTGAAATTTTTGTATACTTGGGAAAGTGTACAAAATTGTGGTTTCGGCCAAAGTACGTGAGATAAAACTCTCCTAATTAAGGGAAGGCTCCCCTTTTGCTTTCTATTTTAATAATTTAGAAATTAACTCTAACTATAAATCTATTCTAAATCTGTGTGAAACTCTGTCTTGTTCTCCTTTTGTAGAAAAGACACTTATTCTTTTCTCTTATTTCAGAAAAGAATCACAGCTGAAAGCATAAATGATTGATGAAGTAAATAAATAAAGAAGAAAAGTTTCCATAAAGGCACAAAGTCTTTGACAACTTACTCTCCTATCAACCTTTTTAGGTGATTTTCTGGTAACCAAGTATAGTATGTAGCAGCTCAAAGTCTAATTACATGATGCTCTTTTTATGCACAAACATATAAAATAAAAGCAGCACAAAGTCTGCAAGTTACCCCATTTGCTTGAGCGTTCTACAATAGCTTCAAACGTGACAAACAACTCAAAGTCTGCAGTATCAAATCTGAAAAAACCAATCTAAAACTCCATACACAATAAGCAGCTCAAAGTATGCAAAATTCAGCTTGAATCCCTCTTGTATAACACCACAAAACTCACAATCAATATGTAGAAAATGTCGTCACATAACACCTTGAATCAACACAAAGTTTGAAAGCAACTTGCCTCTTTTAATTGACTGTAATTTGATTTACATCTAAGCTCAAAGTCTTAGAGTGCACATACAAACTAGCAGAGTTTTGTTGCATTGCCAAAAGATATCTATTACAATAGACCCCTTCAAGTATTTATAGGAGAGAGGCTTTGAGAAAAAGGTGGGAGGATCTCAACAAACTTGAGAAAATCTCTCAACTGCTAACTAACTGCAATTGACTTATTCAAAATTACAATCCAAATTGAGATCTGTCTTGTAAGAATTTACATGTAATTACATTTTCCAAAACTGCAAGAAAAGAACACTTGCAATTGCAAAACTTGTTTTTAAATAAAATTTGTCTAAAGTAAAATACATAAAACAACATAATATTTTTCACTCCGTCTCGTTCCCAGCTTTGAAAGATAGAAACTTGCTGATAATTCCCTGCAACTCATCAGGATTGGGACCAAGCGTGTTCCTAGCAATGACAATAGTCTTTAGGATAACATCATAGTGTCTCACTATTGCCTCTCTATGTTCTTCAAATGCAGCTTGCATCTTGTTGAAGAGCATCTGGTGATTGACAAACTTATGGATTGTATCCATAGAGAACTGATCTGAATCTAGCTCCTGGTGAAGATTTGCAGTTATCTGAGAAACAACATCATTGGCTGCAACCAATTCCCCTTCATGACTTCAAACTTTGCAAGGGATTTTCTCAAAGTCTGAAAGTATGTCATGCTCAACTTCAGCACTCATTTCAAGGGTAGCCTGGACATTTTTGATAAGATCTTGAACAACTAATGACTTGTTTGTCATAAGTTCCTCAAACTCTATATATTTTTCCCTTTTTGAAATCACTAAATTGCTGCACAGAATTTCCAGCTTCACTTGATCCATCTCATGCCAGATTTTTAAATCTTTCTCAAGAGAATGTAGGCTTTGCTGAAAGGCTTCCAGAGTTCGATTCATTTTGAATCTTGCTGCTTTGACAGTACTCAAATTCTTCAATGCCTATTGACCATTTTAAACTTGCAATTCTAGTGAAAAACCCCGACTTGCTATTTGATAATGAAAACTTGAATTTAAGCCAAGGCATTATTTTGTGAAAATGGCAATGAGGATTTGATGATTGATCAAAATGAAGGTAAATGAGATGTGTGAAATGAATGAGGCGAATTTGGCGAAGGCAAATGGAAATGGGAAATGGGAACAAGTGAGACAATGGCAAGGAAAAAGATCAAAAACACATTTTCCACTCAAGATGTTTTTTTTAGAAATTGTGATTTCTTCTCAAAAACACATTTTTCAGAAATGCTTCGCCATGTGATGCAAGAAAATGACGATTTCACACAAAATGACAAATGTATATGACATTAATCAGCGTTACAAACAAAAACGTGATTCCTTTGAGTGAAAACGCGATTTGATCAAGGGCAAAAAACATTTTTCATATTTGTTGTTTTTTTTTTGTGAAATTGACTTCACTTATAAAAGGGAATGATGATTTCATGACAACGATAAAAGAAATTGTAAAGAATTTCTATTCAAATAAAAACGCGAAAATAAAAAGGAGGAGACATGCCAATACAAAAGACAGCAAAATACATTTGAAAAAAGACCATTAACATAAGAAAAACGTCTGCAGCAAAGAAAGACGTGTTTCCACAAAGAGGAAATAAAGAAAATAGAACAAGAGAGAAAAGTAAAGCAACGTACCTTGGAGAAGAGAAGCTGAAAGTTAAAATGGAGATGAAAACCCTAGACGCCTTGTAAAATCTCAAGAAAAGATGAAGGCACTTATATTCAAAGTGAGAAGCTGCAATTTCAGTTGAAGAATTTAAGAGAGCTCCACCAAAAGGAGGTAAACTATCGAATTCAAACACAAACTCTCTTCAAAACTTGGGCGAATTTCTCCAATCGGGTTTTTCAAGCTCTACAACAAAAGAAAATGGCAAAAAGAGACAAAATCGGGTTTTTTAAGCCTTTCAGCAACTTTTCTTTTCTAACTTATGAGAAAAATAGGAACTTTTGGCTCATTTAGCAATTTTATTTTGATGACTAAAATCAAATAGGAACTTTTTGATCATTTAACAATTTTATTTTTGCAGTTGAGGCAAAATAGCAACTTTTTGATCATTTAACATTTTTATTTTTGTCAGAGTCAAAAATAGGAACTTTTTGATCACTTAACAATTTTTTTTTTGCACTTGAGGCAAAATAGGAACTTATTGATCATTTAACAATTTTATTTTTGTTAGAGTCAAAAATAGGAACTTTTTTATCACTTTAACAATTTTTTTTTTGTCAAAGAGTCAAAAATAGGGACTTTTTGATCACTTAACAATTTTATTTTGACACTTGAGGCAAAATAGGAACTTTTTGGGATTTTGACAATTTTTGCTTTAAGACTTAAAACTTCCTATTTTTGCTGTGCTGTCTTAAAAATCCGAAATTGGCAAAAAACACAAGAAAAATGACTCAGAAATTTTCAAAAACAGAAAGGGGAGTTGATGAAAGGATGCCCAAGGGAACCATCAATTGAAATCCAAAGTTTTACAACCTCACCTCGTAAAGCGTGCTTTAACACAAAAAGATCCCTACTTGCAATGGTGATAAAAAATCTCGAAATTGGACAAAACAAGGGGAAAAACATGTCAAAATGCTCCCAAATTTCGCAAAAGGCAAAATAGGAAGGAGACCAATGGATGCACAATTCAATTGGAGAATTTTGGTGCCTCGAAATGCGTGCCATAGAAATTTATGAAGAAATTTTAGGCAAAATTTCATATGGGTTGTCCAATTTTGAGAATTCAAAATTCAAGACAACAATACCAATGGCTGAGACATGTTAAATAAGGTCTTCCCTAACCTTTTCAATCACCACCAACCATTTCCCAAGGGCTTTTTATCAAACTCTAACTTGTATGCACATT
Organism: Sequoiadendron giganteum; assembly: GCA_007115665.2. Classification (NCBI taxonomy): domain Eukaryota; kingdom Viridiplantae; phylum Streptophyta; class Pinopsida; order Cupressales; family Cupressaceae; genus Sequoiadendron; species Sequoiadendron giganteum. The sequence goes on along the minus strand of CM021109.1, from coordinate 524,290,277 downwards.
CTATGCCCAAAATCATGAGGTTTTCAACCTAAGGCATCAACAAACTTGCTCACAACGCCTTCCCCTGCTCCTGCGACATTATGAACATGAAACTCAACCTACCTACATCCATTCCACCGAGTTTGAGGCCAATTCATCAGTGGAATGGAGAGAAACTCATCCTTCTTGCCTCAAACCAACCCTAAACTAGGTTTTCAAGCAGTTTTCAGAAAAAGTGCTCTAATTTGCTCAAAATTTGATGAAATCAAATGAAAGAAAAATAAAAAGAACAAGGATTCAATGCTCCATCAATTCCAACCGGAGTTTGTTCACTTCCAGGCCATACAAGGCCATACAAGTCTCTGTAGCAGCAATTTTGAGCTTAAAAACATAGAAAACAGAGTTTTATTGATGTTCAATCTTCAATACAACACGTCAAACCTTGTTTCGACCATTACATGGTGCATTTAAACATTTACAAGCATATCCAACCATTGTTCCACCAAAAACCAAAGCTTGACCATTCAACTTCCCTAAATACCAAAAATGCAAAAATTGCTTTTGCAACTTTTTGCAAAATTGACATCCTATAACCAGCTAACCCCACATGACTCAAAAACATGACAAATGGTCCTAAAAGACCTTATTACACAAGAATAACACAAAACCAAACAAAACTTAACACTTGACCACCTTTTAACATGAAGACTCGGGTGCCTTGCACCAGGATGAAGCCTCAAAATGTATGTCTCTGAAAAAGTGATTAGGAGTCTCCAAGCTTGAAGAAGCCACAACATAATCATGGCCAAACTCAACCAAGAAACATGACCAATCAAAGAAATGAAGAAACTCATGAATGCCACTCTCCAAAGACGATGGGATAATAGGTGTGTTGAAACTTGAAACTGTCATCAAAGAGGCGAGAAACCCCTCAAGTGTGTCCTCCAAATTTGTAGTATGAGACTCCACAAACAAGTTAGAAATTCTTGTCAAATATTTATCCCACAAAGAAAGATCTAAAAAACTATTATCTTGTTGTTGAATAGAAGCACTAAAAGATGAAGTAGGAGGTGCAGGATTAGGAAGCTCAACACTAGTCTCTAGAATACCAGGGTTTAGATGACTAAACTTCTCACAAACATGATTCACACTTGATGGAGAATTTGCTAATTTCATATAGGGTATTTTTATACTTCTGTCCAGGAGAGATAAGGAGGTGCTATTTGCAGGTATGTTGTAGCATGGAGCTTTAAATAGGAAACCTTACAGAGCTCCTAGATTGATTTGGGATCCTAGAGTTACATGGTTTGCTCAGAGTTGAGTTGTTGGTTGAGCTGGCAATTGCATGAGGGCAATTAATTCTGGGGAGGGAGGACTATAATGTCTCCTTCTTGAGCCTAGCCAACTTTGTCGATCGTTAACCTATTCCTTGGGTTCTTGTAGGCTAATTCGGTTGTTAAGGGAGCTCCTCAATTCTTGGAGTGGTGTGGTTTGGCATAATTCTAGTTTTATTTGTGGCATTGAGCTTAGTTGTTAGTATGATTTACGATGATTCTTTCAGAAGAATTTTCAGACATTGGGTTCGTGCTCCACATTTCTTGGAGCCCATTGTTAATTTTAGGAAGTCACCGTTTTGGCACCAACTTCATCTCTTGGCGACAATTACACCTTGGCACATTTTGTTTCAGTATTCGATGTCAGGTGATACATTCACAAGGCAGGCAGATTATTTTAAATAAATGCTTAAGTTATAATGTTTTAACTTTATGTTATGCTTAAGTGTTTATTTAAAAAATTAAAGTGACTTTAGCCTTTTTGAAGTGAGTGCCCAAGTGTTAATTTTTTTTTATAAAGTAAACATTATTTCATCCGAAAGGGGCGCTGGGTTTTGGAGAAATATAAAAGGATTTTGAGCTCATTTAATTAGGTGGGAATTTTTAATTAATGTGATGTTGGGTTTTCTTCAAGAACTTCTTGAGGACGATAAACCTCATGGGGAATATCATCCATGGTGGTGAAGATCTTCCCTGGTTGATTGCTGATACATTCATCCTGAGTCTATGCTGGTGCTTATTGTGGTGAATGTCAGGTTTTATCATTTTTCTGCACTTTTAAAACATTTTTTGAGGGGGATTTGCATAAAAGAAATAATTATTTGCCTATATTTTTGCCTTGGATACATGTACTAGATTGTTAATAATCATGTGTTGCAAATGGGATTTTTAGATTTTGAAGAACCAAATAACAAATCTAAGCACACAAATGACACCTCTCTATTAGCTAAAACAAAGACCAACAATTTAGTGTAAATGGATTTTGAAAGGAAGAACAATTGCAATAACACATAATTCTAAAGACTAAACATCTAATTTGCATGCAATGTTACAACCAAGATGAAAAAAATGGCATCAATAGAAAGCTTCCCTCTTAGTATTCTCATTAAGTCTAATCTATGCAATTATAATCACGGGTTCAACAAATCTGAGTAACAGTTTTTGTAGCATAAGTGTAGCATTGACTATCCTCTTTATTTATGTGCTCAAAGCACTTATTTACAGGTTACAAATGATCAACCTTTGGCACTTGAAAATAATTTAATTTAATCCCAAAAATCATGCTTTAAAGTGGAACACTTGAAGCCACAAAAACAATTGGAAGCAAAATAATTTTAAAGCAATTCTGGTCTAAATAACTAATAGAAATGAAATTTCCTAAAATAGGCACTCCTTCGCTACAAATAGAACACAGCCAGAAAAGACTTAGAAAAGATACTAAAATCTTCACTCACATACATAGGACACTTTGAAGTTCTGCCACTTTAAGTACAGTGGCTTTTGTTTTATCGCAAAATGCATTAGTGTGGTGTCATCTTTGGGATTAAAATAGGGCCAACTACTATCACTTGATATAGGTGGAGTTTGAGTTTGTTTTTTCCAATTTAAGTCCTGGATGGAAATAATTGATTGCTTGACCACATGAAATGTGCATTGATGGAATTGTATGGTGGTTTAACTAGCTTGGCATGTGCCTTGCTGACTTGAGCCATTTTTTAAATGCTGGCAGAACTTTTGGTTGTTTATGCCAAGTTTAAAACTTGTTGGTGGAAAAACTTATTGGCTGAGCCATAATAAAAATTTTACTAGGCAGAGAAGTAGTGTGACTTTGCCACTTTTCTTGACTTTGCTGGGCAGTAACTGTCACCATTTGAGCCATTTTTATAAGACTTAGGCATAAATTTAGTACTTTGCCACCTTCAGAGATGAGTGGAATCTTTAAGTGGCTGAGCCACCATAAAGACACATGGGTAGAGAAATAGATTAGCATCATTTTTTACACCTAGGTGGAATTTATCTTTATTATTGCCACTTTTTTAATGTTGGCGGGAATTCTAAGTAGTAGAGCCACTAACAAAGAGTGCTTGGTGGAATTAATTTTACTTATGACAATTTCATATTCCTAGGTGGATATTTTAGTTGATGCTGCCATCTTTTTACATTTAGGTTTCTTTGTGCCATTTTCTAACTTGTTGGCTGAATTTTTAAGTGGCTTAGCCACTATAAAAATGTGCCAATGTTCAGTTGAACCATATATACCTCTCAAGGCAAAAATTATGCTCACTTAAGCTAAAACAGAGCTTTGTATTATTTACGCCACCTTTCTCTTGTACTTTGAGTGGAAGTGTCAATCACTTAACCTAATTTTGACACTGAGGCTAAAATTTTAGAGAGCCAAACCATTGGAAAAGTGCTCCTTGGGTGTCATTGCTGGGTAAATGATATCAACTGATTTTTCTTCCATAATTTAGTTACTTTCATACCTTTCTTTATTTGTTGATGCTACCAACAACCTTCGAACCTTGTCATTATTTCATGTTGAACGGCCACAACCTGCATCATCATGCAAAATTTGTTATTCAACCAACAAAGACTGACACGATAACCTTGCAAATGATTGGGGAGATCACAATTTGATTTGTTTAACATACAATGATGACCAGTTTTGACAACAAATGAAAAAGGAAAATATGAACATTGAGTTTTGTATGGCTGTAACACTAACTTTGATCCGTTTTTGTAGGCATATTTACATAAGATCTTACAACAACATATAATATTTCCAACTCCCAGCTTCCAACTTCCGTCTGTTTACCTCCTTTTTAATTTATTAGTAACTAACCTTTCTCTAAATAATTGCACTAACCCACTTGCATATGGATTTCATGGATTTATAAATTAACAACTATAGTTACGATACTAACTGTAATGGATTCCTCATCACACATGCAGTTTTAAATTTAACCTAAATTTTTTAAATACAGTTCTTGTATGTACCCCTGCAAGGATTTATCTTGAGATTGAGAATGTTTGTTTTAAAGCTCAATCTATTTTTCTCCTTGAATTCCAGGCTATCTTATGCGTTTTATCATTGCACCAAATCTGATTGGCCTTCCAGCAATATCTATTCCTGTAAGTGAATCTAAAACATGCACTCATCTAAAATTTTGATGATGGCTTTAAAAGCTTGCTTGATAATTGGTACATTTTTCTTTTTTGAGTTTCAAGTTGTCCTCATTATATTAGTACGATATTAGTGGTCATTTCTTTCCATTTGTAACTACATGTTGAAAATGTTTGCAGTTGCATTTTAAAGATCATTTATAAAGTTCCAAAAAATTTGATCTTGGATCCTTTACAATGTAATACAAGTTGCCAAAAATGTTGTGAAACATGCTTTTGTAGCCCATATTTAACACCTTTTCAATAACATCTCTTAATCCTTCCTTTACATCATGATCATTCATAGGAACCACTCTCCCAATCTGCTCACACATCATTTCCTATTAAATGCACAGGTTGCTCATCATGGAGGATGAACAACTTGTACAGCATCTTAAAGAAGAAAAATTTGGAATATTTTACCTTGTGCCTTTCAAAATTGTTAGCTTCCTAAGAAGGAACATGCAGAAGATGTAACAATGGTTGTAATGAGTGGTCCCTAACTACTACTATCTACTTACCCTGAACAATAGTTTTTGCTTGATTTTCTTATAATCATCGACAATAGTTTATCTAGTAAAGACATCATTATGTAAAGGCTTCCTTGCACCTCATACACGTGGAGTGATTCAAGTGGCAATTTATGTCACCTCCCTTTATGGTAGTCACTTTCCACATTGAAGTTTTGTAGAAATGCTTGGAATGTGAAACTGTAAGATGCAAAAGAACACTTAGGATTGTCTCTAAGTCAGTATTCACTTTGGAATGCCATATTTTCCAAAATCACTTGAAATTGCCTCAGAAATGCAAAATAGAAAACATATGATGAGTGGCAATTATTTTAGAAACCAAATTATTGTATTTTAATGGATTCAATTTCATAATAGATCCTCTCACTTAGGGTTTCTTGTTACACCAATTTTCAAAATCTTAGACAAATCAATTATTTTTCTATTTTTAGATTTTTCATTTATTGCTAGAAATTATCTATAAAGAATTCATTACCCAAATGGAAATAATATAGTTTTTTAGCTTTGCATCTATCTTGAAAAATTGCTGGTTTTTGTTAAATTAGTCTCATTTTAATAAAAGCCTTCATATACATTGTAGTATCATCTGATCCATTTTCCTTTGCTTCAGTTCATTGCTTTGATAGCACATTAAGTTTATGCAATTTAGTTTTTTTTCCATTAGAATGGAAATTAATCTTCATCTTTGGAATCGGAGTGGTTTGTTCCATGGTTTTGGCATTAGTCATTAATTTAGGCTTCAGGGAGTTGAGGCCTAATGCAGTCTTTCTCCATGCTGGTATGAAGGAGGGATGTTGGTGCATAATGAACACCTGATTTTTAATCCCAAATTCTCAGCTCCTGAACCTTATAAAGCTTGACATTTATTCCTTATTCCCTTAAAGAACAAAATAAAGTGGTATTCATTGAGTGTCTTTAGGTGCACCTCTGCATTTGCATTCAGTTTTTAATTATATGTCCAAAAATTATCCAATATGCTGAAGTAATTTTTTTATGAGGAAGTACTCATTGTATTACTAAATCTTGCCCCTCTCTTGATCTATTATATGATTGCATTTATTGTGAATACTTATGTATTGAATGCTATGAAGTATTGATGGAACTATGTAACTAGTGTTCCACGGAGTTTCCTGATGGGGACGCGTCTCGAGGACGGGTCCCTTGTCGGGGACGTGTCTCGGGGATAGGGGGACAAGGGGTCTAAGTTTGGGGACGGCGGCGGGGGCGGCGGGGCTGATATACATATGATACTTGAATAACTAGTTATAAAAAGATGTTTAAGAATAGCATTTCAAATTAAACTTTGGCAAATTAGTAAAATTGCAAATACTAACATTTTAAATACTTGAATACTATTTACTAAAAGACTAAAAGTAAATAAAATATTAAAATTTGACAAATGAAATTGTCGAATTTGAGATTTCTATTAAATGAATATCGAAAATATGACATGTCACATCATAATATCATATCATAAAGATGATTACAATGAGTAGTATTGTGACCTTTTCACACATCACCCCATCCAAGATGCGGACCCCCTAATTTTTGCTCCATTCTGGTCTTTTGGCTTTGGTTCTCTCTTTCTGGTTTTCTATTCTTCCGGGGATGTCCCATCATTTGACCTAGGTTGAAATGTTAGCTAAGTCTAGGAAACTAGGGTTTTTATCCTTCAGGCTTGTTTGAGGTCAAATAAGGTTATCAAGGTAATCTGAGTGCAGCAGTACAATCAAAAGGCTCAAGGTAGGATCCCGTTGAAATTTTATTGAAATCCGACAACTTACTATTTTTAGTAAGTACCTAATATGAGGCCTTTTCCTCAAAATTTTGGGATTCTGACTGCATCAACACTTCCAGGTAACTTCAAGGTGCCTGCACGTGAAATTTGAACAGATTCTGACAACTTGCTATTTTTAGCAATTCAGGCTTCAAGAGCCATTTTTAGGGTTTGAACATATGATTTTCCAATGCATGATTGGAGAATGTATCTGGGTTTTCCAAGACCTTCGCGGTGATGTAACATGCAAACCGAGATGGTGACTTTTAACTGCTCAGCCTTCAGAGGCTATTTTTAGGGTTTGCATGCAAAGTTTTTCAATGTATGTCCGGATATTCCTTATGGGTTTTCCGAGAGCTTCACAGTGATGTGGCTGGCAAACAGAATGGATCATTTTTCAAGGACTTACTATTTTTAGCCAGTTCCCACATATTGACCAGTTTTCTGGGTTTTTTGAGATCCCACAGGCAGTTTGACATGCAAACTCATCCGACATCGGATTGATCACTTTCCGGACACTTACTATAAATAGCAGTTTCATTCCGGCAGCTCCCCGACACTTCAGTCCGGCAAGCAGAATGACAGGCAACAAAAATCAAGTCAAACGGAAACAGTTCAGGATACATGCAAGTCAAATTAGGGTTCCCACTGTTAGGCCTAAAAATGGGGGATGAAACACATCAATTGTCAAGACAAGGTACACCACCATGATCAACATCTTTCAGGCTGCCTATTAGCAAAATTTGAGCACAATCTGAATACTTACTATTTTTAGTAAGTCACTTCATGGCTATAAATAGCACGTATGTGCCAGAGGCGGGTGTGAACGAGACACTTAAAGCATCAAGTTCATATGGAGCAAATTTCAGGTCAAACGGAGCTACGAAGATCAATCAATTTTAGGGTTTGCTAAAAATAGCAGGATGGCTAAAAATAGCATACCAGCATGGACAATGGATATAAACAAGGTGGAAAATTCTGTAGAGGCATGGCCACGCCTGCTCCAGCTCAGAACAGATGAAAAACGCATGGAAGAGAACACTCTTCCCAAATTTGCTAAAAATAGAAGGGCAAGGCATGGCTAGGGCGTTGGAAATTTATGGATGAAAACTGGCATGAAGACACATGAAATGTGCCCAGAGAAGGTGAAGAAGTTTATAAAAATGTTAAGTGTTGGAATTCCTCCTCATAGGGTCAAAAGCGCCCTCAGGCTCAAACAATTTCCTTCACCACATGTGAAATGCGCCCAAGGTGGCTATAAGGAAAATGTGGTGAAAAAATAAAAATGCTAAGGCACAAAGAAATTCCCTCACACTACCACATATGTGCCCACAATTTCCTTCACCACCCCTCAAATGCGCCCTCAAGGGTTGAAAATGGAAGTAGCCTATACTATTTGCGCCCAAAAGTTCCTTGAGCATGGGTGAAATGCGCCCACTTGTGAGGAAGGCATGATAAAATACGCTAAGGCAAGAAAGTTTCCTCACCACATGTGAAATGCGCCCATGAATTCCCCCTTCACATGCTATTTGCGCCCACAAAGATTGAAAAGGAGGTGAAAAGTTACTAAGGCGTGGGAATTCCTCCCCACCCCCTCAAATGCACCTTCAAATGGAAGCACCACATAGAAAATGCGCTCAAGGGTTAGACGAGTTCCTTCACACTAGGTGAAATGCGCCCTCATGTGGAAGTAGCAAGGGTGAAATGCGCTCAAAGGTTTCCTCCTCATAAGCTATATGCGCCTAAAAAAACAAGGCAAGGGGGGCGTGATTTTAAAAAAAATGTTAAGTGTTGGAAATTCCTTCACCACCCCTCAAATGCGCCCAAGAGTGGAAGTCAACACATGGAAATGCGCCTATATCTTTAGGAAGAATTTGATAAAGGAAGCCTAGGCGTGGAAAGATGAAGAGGGTAAAATGGAAGTCCATACCCTTAAATGCGCCCCTCATGGGTGAAATAAAATTTAATTATTTTCTAAGGATGAGAAAGACGCCTAGGGATGATGTAAAATTTTCTTAAGGCAAGATGAAATACGCCCTGAGACAAGAAATTCTTCAGGAAGGAAATCTTTCAGGAAAATCAAGGAAAACGACAAGGTAGAGAAATTGAAGATTGCAGGTGTGGAATGAGTCCAGAATAAAAATGAGCAGACCTTAGCAAATTTTATTATTTTCTCAAAATAATAAAAATTAAATGTACCCCTTCGTCCGGATACACATGAAAACGATGAGTTCTGAAGGGAATTGTCTTCTGGGTATTGGACATTTCCAACTGGGAGATGGTTTGAAATTGTTCCACACCTCGCTCGTGTCGTTTTGGTAGAGAATTTTGCCCGGTGCCTGTTTTAATGAATTTCCTAAGGCAAAATTAAAATTTCTCTAAGGCAACTAAGATGAATATGTTTTCACAAAATGTTTTAGCTTGAAAGTTGAACTGAACAATTGGAATAATTTTGCCAAAGCAAGCATGAAATCAAATGACTTAGTCAAATGAAATGAAATTGTTCACAGAGGATATTGATTTAATATTGTAAAATGCAAGTATGATGAAGCAGACCTATGCAGGAGTGATGAATTCTCAAAATTCTAGAAGTTAAAGATTTCGATGCTCCGAGTGACAAGTGTTGCAACTGTCGAAGGAGGGAAAATGGAATTCGAAAGTTTTCTAAGTTTAGCCTCTTCTAAAATTCGACCTGGCTATAAGATTTCAAGTTCTTTTCATTTTTATCACCAGTTGTTGAATGCTAAACGTTCTCAAGTTGCTGAGAAATTCAAGTTTTCAAGGAGAAGTTTTAAATTGCTGAAGTACGAGTTTGCAGAGAAAGAATCTTCTCAAGTTGCTGAGAAATTCGAACTTGTGAAGAAGGTTGAGTTGCTAAAAGGTACGATTTGAGGAGAAGCTTCTCAATTTGCTGAAGTACGAATTTGAGAAAGGGAAAGTGAGTTGTTGAAAGTGCAAGTTTAAAGTGTTGAATTGCGAGCTTGTGAAGAAGTTTCAAGTTGCTGAAGAGAATCGCTGCAAGCAAATATTTCTAGGCATTTGACATTGTGTTGCTGCCAGTAGAAAAACTTCGAAGTGTTTAAGTGATATAAGCGTTGAGGTTTGCAATTGGAAATGACAAAGTGTTGCAGCCTTTTTATTTTTCAAAAATCTGCTGGCACCCTCGAAATGTTATTGCTTTTCTAAAACTTGTTTTCTAATAACTCTCTTGTATTTTTGCAGAAGAGCTGCAGGAAGAGGGAACCACGCTGAGTCCACAACAGCAAGCACATCAAGACAGGCAGTGATAAAGAAGTTGAGAAAATCCTTCTTGCCGGAATCAAAGTTTTCTTCAAGGTTGGGCAAACTGAGTGACACAAACATTGGCTCGTTAAACTTGGAGACATTCAAGAGTAGAATAATGGGGACTGGAGGTCATCACACGTCAGTTACATCACATAATATTGTAAGGAGCGAACTTTATGCAACTACTAGTTTTCCACCAGCAATCCGGTGTCCAGAGCTAATCATGGAATGTGCCAACTATTACAACACAGAGCAAAGGACTATTATTTCGCCAGATGGCAAGATATTGGCCAACCTTACGCCGGAGGCAATTGGGGAGGCGTTTGGACTTCCAGTCCATGAAAAGATGATTTATAAAACAAGGGAGAGAGCTGAAAAGATGTATTTGTCCACGTTTGATCTATGTGCTGACTTGATAAATTCCAGATGGATGAATAAACCTAAGCCAACTCGCACGAAGCTGCCTAAGCAGATAATCTCAGAAGATTTGAGGCAAGAATTCTGCAACGTGATAATGATGTTGAGCAGAGTTGGAGGGTGCCCCCAAGCATTCATCTTTGAACCTTGGATGTTCTATTATATCAACTTGGTGTTGGAAGGCAAGGACTACATAGACTGGGCACTGATGATCAGTGACAACTTACATGAGCAACTCCGGGGTCTAAGGAGGACAAAAACATTCTACATGAGCTCTTACATCGTCTACATGCTGGTCCGAATGACAAAGTATAGAGGGATTTCATATAAGGAACCAATTGGGTGTGGCTCCCATCAATTTAAAATACATGAGGCTTGTCCATAGTTACATTTGACAAGTACCTCCAACTACAAGAGGGTCAATGACGCCTTCACGATGCACATAACGAGGACCTTGCAGCAAAGGACTCATCATAGAATATCTAGAGAGGCACAAGAGCTGATTGAAAAGTTTGGATGTTGGTTTATCCAGTTTCCGAAGTTTACCTACATCAGGCTACAAGGATTCTCCTCTTATCCGTACAGATTGCCCCAGTACCCCACAAACCGAATTGTGATGCTAGAGATATCTAAGCAACTTATTTCCTATGATAAGATTCAAAAGAAGAAGAAGAAAGGTGGACTTGGATTCCCAATTACCATGGGGAATTCCGACGACGTCTGTCCATCTCTACAAGCAGCAAGGGAGGCAAAGAATGAACTCCAGTTCTCCACCTTTCATACCATACCAGCAGGAAACACTATGATCCCCAAGAAACATCAGATGGATATTGTCCGAAGAGTTCAAGCATAAGGCACAAATTGAAGAACTTTCGGCAAGTGCAGTGGATGAGATCGAAGTTAGGAGGAGGATGTTTTCACGGATACCGTTGGGGATGATAAGGGAATGCGAGATTGTCTCAGTGCCAGACCAGATTGAAGAAGATATAAATGTAGTACAAACTGATTATGAAACAGTAAGGGATACACCCCTCCCACTCCTGGATTGGTCGGAGCCGGAGATTACGGACTTGGATACACTTTGCATCCCAGTCTTGACGTTCACACGAAGTTGGGTAGAGAGGCATGTGAGCCGACTTAAGGGTAGATCAATTCCCCTTACTTTCAATTTGATGGGAGATCACAGATCACTGACTGCTAGGCAGGGAAGGCAGATTGCTCAAACTCCAGAACCACGAGGAAAGGAGCCAGTCCAACCTAAGCCTCTAAGAATTGAAGAATCCACGCATACACCATTACAGGCACATTCTCCGAATATGCAGGAAGTGTCACTATTCGCTGATCAAAGAGAAAGATTGAATGCAGAACAGGCAGTGCAAGTGGCAAGCTTGCCACCTCACAGGGAGTCAGTGGGCCACAGCATCAACATGCCTAGGGAGGAAAATCAGCAGGAGATAGATGAAGGGACGACCACTGACACTCAATTTCAGCATGAGATTGAGGCAGCTCTTGAGGATGATGCTACTTCAGATCAAGATGCCCAGAGTTCTAGAGATACTGAGCGTATAGACGATGATGAGCCTCGTCAGCATGAAGGCATGGAGGAAGTTCATGAGGTGGAGGCTGAAGTTGAGCAGCCTTTCATTATTTCAGACTTACGGCAAGAGGTGCCAGAATGGCTAAGGAATAGGATGAGACATGATCCTGTTGATGAGACTGATCCTGCAACGAAGATGGAAGAATTGTTGAGTAGGATTAGTGCACCTCCAACAAAGAAGAAGGCCAAAAAATTCTCCAAAATATCAACAAATAAGGATGGCTCTCGAACGTTGCATGTGGTAGTGCCTTCGAGTGGAGTGTGATCGAGATGAGGTCGTTCCGGAAAATTATGTGATTACAACTATGGAACTTGGCCACCCTACTGGACCATAGGTGGTTGAGGAGTGCGACAATTCATATCAGGCACTCAAGGATAGATTGTTCCATATCGAGGGCAAATACAAGAGATTGAAGGTAGAGCACAATACACTGATTGCTATGTACAACACTTGACCCATCCTTGTGGGCAAGAAAATCCGGCAATTCAGCTTCCAGCTGAATTTTCTAGAGATTCAATCAGTGGCTTAGAAGATTTGAAAAGAATGGCATAGCAGGCAGACAAGTGGGTTGCCAATGTTCGTGTTGAAACAAAATTTTTTATCGAGGATCTTGCACATGCCTATCAGAAAGCCTCCAACATTATGGCAAGAATGGATGCAGTTAATCATGCTTGGGGTGAGGCTCGTATCTATCAAACGAAAGTTGTTCTTCGCTTAGGAGCTTTGATGCATACACCTCTGCAGGCTTTGGTTGAGGGAGGTGTGATTCAGGAAGGTGATAGATATGACTTCGCTGGTTGGTACTCTTCAGTGGTCACGGGCCGAGGATTCTATGATGCATCACAAGAAGATTCGGTCAGGGTCAGAAAGGCCATGACAAATATTTTCGATGGAGTCCTCAATACGCTGGAGGCTATCTTTGCCAGGAGGCTGACTTCTGAGGAGGTAACTGCAGATGGTTTGAAGAGTAGATTGGCACCATTCTTTTTTGAGGTAAAGGCCTTCGTCCAGGATGATTTCGAGAACACCTCTACCTTCTCCAACATTATTCAAAATACTCAAGATGCTCTAGTCGCCTGGAAGAAATCTTGTGCTCGGCATGGGCAGACAATTACAGTGTTGGAGTTTCAATTGGATCATATCCCTCCCATTTCAGATCAGGAAGTTGAGGCTGTGCTGACCAGGTTCATCGAGTTTGCAGCCAAGGAAAAGGAGAAAGGAAACGCCCTTCTGGATGATGATCTTCTGGAAGGGGATGATGTGCATTGATTACAGATGGTGGTTCCTACAAAGGAGCGGAGAATCTCCAATGCATTCATTGGCCCATTCCTCTCAGTGGCGGTTTTTAGTGCTAGAACCCTAATCAAGGCTTAGGTGGCTCAATCTGAGCCTTCCATTGTATTTGAATCTAAGCCGTCCACTGGACTGGGCTTGATATAAAAGGGGTATCCCCCCTCATTTGTAATTTTATTAGATATTAGATAAGAGATAAGAGTTAGACAGAATCAGAGATAGAAGTTAGAATAGAGAGTAGAGCTAGGAGTTAGCTTAGTTTGAAAAGGAAAGAAAAGCTTTCCCTTTGAAAGTTTTTGTAAAAGGTTGTTGTGGAGAACTCTCATAATATAAAGAATTTCATTGATTGGTGATTCTCTCTTTTGTTGTGAGTGGTTGACAAGGCTTTTTCGGCTTTCCGATTCAAGTGGATAGAGTAAAGTAGATTTAATTCCATGCAAGTAGTCGTTAATTGTGGAATGTGGCGTTTGATTTGAGCAAGTCTTCTTTCATTTATACCGCTAGCAGGTTCGCTGATGGTGAGTTCGCCCTGCATGGTCAACTGGAATATTGGCACTTAACTTCAATTGTGGTACATGTGTCCATATGCATCGTTGTGATGGTATATACATGTTGTGTCATAATTTGAACACCTTTCTCATCCTTTGAAGATTGCACCGATTTTGTGGGAGTTGTCTGAAGGGAGGCGAAGCAAAGTCTGGTTTGAAGATTGTTGAATTCGATGCTCACATTCCACCCTTTAGAAGTAGATTGTAGAATCCCTACCCCTATTCGTTTTAAATTCAGTATTTTCCCGATTAACATAGGAATCAAAGCATCATTGTCAAATCATTTGTGTCTTAATTGCTTCGCAAAGTTGAACAAATTGCATAAGTCCCCTTGGAATTCTCAACATATTCACATCAACCAACTGAGTCTATTCACGACATAAGGAACCTTGGAGTTGAACGCATGATCTTTCACGCAATCTTAGCATGCGGAATACTTCGATCAAGAGAGAATAGAGTTACCGTTGCATACTTTATTCTGTGTTGGTGTGGTCATAAAACACCCGTCAACAAGTAGCATGATCCATTGATATCAAAATAAGTACAAAATGCAAAAATTTAGTGAAGGGAGGCCTCTAATCATCACCAAACTCACTCTTTCACTCACTCTTCTCATTGGTTTTCCTCTTCACCTAGTTGTTGCAAAACATCAAATGGCATATGTGAGCAAAAAAATGAAGAATGAGAGTTTTTTGTTTAGCTTATGACTTTTAGAAGGGTCCTGTTGACGTGTTTTTTATGACAACACCAACACAGAATAAAATGTCCAACGGTCACTCTATTCTCTCTTGATCAAAGTGTTCCGCATGCTAAGATTGCGTGAAAGTTCATGCATTTGACTCCAAGGTTCCTTTAATGCGAATAGACTCGGTTGATGTGAATATGCTGGGTATTCCAAGGGGACTTACGTAATCGTTCAACTTTATATGTTCAAGCAAGTGAAGGATTTTGACTATGATGCTCTGGTATTTGAATGGATCGGGAAATGCTGAATTTAAAGGAGGTAGGGATAGGAATTCTACAATCTACTTCTACGGGTGGAATGCAAGGATTAGCTTTGACAGTCTTCAAACCAAACTTCGTTTCGTCTCCCCTTCAGACAACTCTGACAAAGCTGGTGCAATCTTCAAAGGATGGATGAGATATTCAAACTGAGATTCACCATGCACACCCCTCCAAAACGAAGCAAGTGGGCACATTGAACACAATCGAAGTTAAGTGCTGAGATTCCAGTCGACCACGCAGGAGCAGACTTACCGTCAGCGAGTCCGCCAGTGGTATGGATACAGGAAGATATGCCCAAACTAATGTCACATTCCACAATTAACTCTACTTGCATGAAAACAAATCTATTTTACTTTACTCTATTCGAATTGGAAAGACGAAAAGATCTCGTCAACTACCCATAACACAAAATGAAGTCACCAATCAATGAAATCTTTATATCATGAGAGTCTTACACAACAATCTTTTGCAAAAGCTTTCAAAGGGAAAGTCTTTCTTTCCTTTCCAACTAAGCTACCTCCTAGCTCTACTTAAATCAATCTCTATCTCTATCTAGCTCTGATCTATCTCTGATTCTAATTCTAACTGTTTACAAATGAGGGGGGATGCCCCTTTTATAATGAGTCCAATTAGTGGACGGTTCAGATCTTATTACAATAAAGGGCTCAGATTCAGCCACCTATGCCCTAATTAGGGTTTCTACCCTAAAAACTGCCACCGAGAGGAGTGGGGCAATGAATGCGCCCTCCACTCCTCATCAATGCACCACACCTGGCCATCAATGCATGTCGTCTCCCTCCAGAAGGTCATCATCCAGAAGGGCGTTTCCTTTCTCCTCGCTGGATGCAAATCTGATGAATCTAGCCAAGACTGCCTCAACTTCCTGATCGGAGATAGGAGGAATGTGATCCAACTGAAACTCTAAAACTGCAACTGTTTGCCCATGCCAGGCACATGATTTCTTCCAGGCAGCAAGGGTGTCTTGGGTGTTCTGTATGATACTGGAGAATGTGGCTGTGTTCTCGAAATCGTCCTGTGTGAAGGTCTTCACCTCAGAGAAGAATGGCGCCAATCTGTCTTTCAATCCATCTGCAGTTACCTCTTCAGCAGTCAACCTCTTGGCAAAGATTGCCTCCAACGTGTTGAGAATTCCATCTAAGATGTTCGTCATGGCCCTTCTGACCCTAACAGAATCTACCTGTGATGCATCATAGAATCCCCGATCTGTGACTACTGAAGAATACCATCTGGCGAAATCATATCTATCTCCCTTCTGGATAACGCCTCCCTCAACCAAAGTTTGTTGAGGTATGCTCATCAAAGCCCCTAAACGGAGAACAACTCTCGTTTGATAGATGCGAGCCTCACCCCAAGCATGGTTAACTGCCTCCACTCTAGCCATAATATCGGAAGCTTGCCCATAGGCATGTGCAAGATCTTCCATGAACTTCCTTGTCTTTGTACGCACACTGGCAACCCACTTGTCTGCATGATGCGCCATTCTCTTCAAATCTTCTAACCCACTGATTGACTCCTTGGAAAACTCAGCTAGAAGTTCAATTGCAGGATTTTCTTGCCCACAAGGACGAGACAAGTGTTGCACGTAGCCAATCAATGTCTTGTGCTCTACCTTCAACCTTTTGTATTTGCCCTCAACATGGGACAATCTATCCTTGAGTGCTCAATAGGAATTATCGCACTCCTCTACCACTTGTGCTCTAGTAGGGCGGCCTAAT
Source organism: Sequoiadendron giganteum (assembly GCA_007115665.2). Classification (NCBI taxonomy): domain Eukaryota; kingdom Viridiplantae; phylum Streptophyta; class Pinopsida; order Cupressales; family Cupressaceae; genus Sequoiadendron; species Sequoiadendron giganteum. The sequence goes on along the minus strand of CM021109.1, from coordinate 524,273,613 downwards.
TCCATGGTTGTCACAACATAGTTCTCAAGAACGGCCTCGTCCCTATCACACTCTTCCCGAGGAACTACCATTTGCAAGGTTCGGGATCCATCCTCATCTGTGGATATTTTGGAGAACTTTCTAGCCTTTTTCTTTGCTGGAGGTGCGCTGATCCTCTGTAATAATTCTTCTATCTCGGCTACGGGATCGGTCTCATCTACAGGATCACGCCTCATTCTGTCGCTTAGCCATTCTGGCACCTCCTGCCGCATGTTAGATATAATAAAAGGTTGTTCTACCTCAGCCTCTACCTCGTGAACCTCTCCTCTGCCATCGTTCTGACGAGGCTCACCATCATCAATAGGCTCCATGTCTCCCGAGCTTTGGGCATCCTGATCGGAAGTAGCATCACCCTCGAGAGCCGCCTCAATTTCCTACTGAAATTGAGTATCAGTAGCCGTCCCTTCATCTGTCTCTTGCTGATTTACCTGCTGATGTTCTTCTTGGGGCATGTTGATGCTCTGACTCACTGATTCTCTACGAGGTGGCTGATTCTCTACTCGCACTGTCTGCTCTACATCCAATCTCTCCCTCTGATCAACAAACAACGACACCTCCTGTAAGCTTGGTGAATGTGTCCGAGATGGCGTATGCATGGACTCCTAAACTACCACAGGCTCGGGTCGAACTGGCTCCTTTCCTCTAGGCTCTGGAGTTGGATTACTCCGTCTCCTCTGATTAGTTGCCAGTAATTTGCTGTCTCCCATCAAATTGTAGGTAAGGGGAATTGACCTTCCCTTGAGTCGGCTGACATGCCTCTCTACCCAACTCCATGTAAATGTCAAGACTGGGATACAAAGTGTATCCAAGTCAATGATCTCTGGGTCAGACCAATCTGGGAGTGGCAGAGGTGCATCTCTTACTGTCTCGTAGTCAGCCTGTACTACGTTTATATCTTCCTCAATCTGATCTGGTACTGGGATGATCTCACACTCCCTGACCATCACCAACGGTATCCGAGAGAACATTCTCTTTCTGACTTCGATCTCATCCACTGCATTTGCCCAAAAGTCCTTGATCTGCACCTTGTGCCTGAACTCCTCTGTCAATATCCAGCTGATGTTTTTGTGGGGATCGTAGTAATGCCTGTTGGTGTGATAGGAAAGGTGGAAGAATTGGAGCACCGCTTCTGCCTCTCTTGCTGCTTGCAGCGATGGGCAGATTTCATCTGAATTTCCCATAGTAATCGGGAATCCGAGTCCACCTTTCTTCTTCTGATATCATAGGCAATCAGTTGCCTAGATACTTCCAGCACCACTATCCTGTTTGTGGGATACCGAGGCAATCTGTATGGATAGGAGGAAAATCCTTGCGCCTTATGTAGGTGAATTTTGGAAATTGGATAAACCAACATCCGAATTTCTCGATCATTTCTTGTGCCTCCCTTGATATTCTGTGGTGGGTTCTCTGCTGCAAGGTCCTCGTGATATGCATTGTAAAGGCATCATTGACCCTCTTGTAATTAGGTGTGCTTGTCAGATGCAACTATGGACAAGCTTCATATATTTTAAAGTTTAAACTGATGGGATCCGCAACCGATTGGTTCCTTGTAAGAGATCCCTTTATATCTCGTCATGTGAGCCAGCATATAGACAAGTTAGGAGCCCATGTAAAATGTCTTCGTTCTCTTCACGCCACGAAGTTGCTCATGTATGTTATCACTGATCATTAGTGCCCAATCCATGTAATCCTTTCCCTCCAACACCAAGTTGACAAAATAGAACATCCAAGGTTCAAAGATGAACGCTTGGGGGCAACCTCCAACTCTGCTCAGCATCATAATGAGATCACCAAACTCTTGTCTCAAGTCCTCTGAGACTATCTGCTTGGGCAATTTAGTGTGAGTTGGCTTGGGTTTAATCATCCACCTAGTGTTTATCAAATCAGCACACCGGTCTGTGGTGGATGAGTACATCTTTCCAGCTCTCTCTTTCTCTTGTAGATCATCTTCTCATGAACTGGAATCCCGAATTCCTCTCCGATCGCTTCAGGTGTCAGGTTGGCCAGCACCTTGCCATCTGGCGAAGTGACCGTCCTTTGTTTTGCATTGTAGTGGTAAGCGCACTCCATGATGAGCTCTGAACATCGGATAGCTGGCGGAAAGTTGGCAGCTGCATACAATCCACTTCTGACAATACTGTGCGAAGTCACTGACGGGTGATGGCCTCCAGTCCCCAATATCCTTCTTCTGAATGCTTCCATGTTGAATGAGCCTAAGTTCGTGTCAGCTAGCCTACTGAGCTTGGATGAAAATTTGGATTCTGGCAAGAATGACTTGCCCAATTTCTTGATCATAGCTTGTCAGGACTCGGTGTGGTTGTTTCTGCCTGCAGCTCTTTTGCTTGATTTGGCCATTCTGCAAAAAGGCAAGAGGTTCATTTAGAAAACAAGATTTTATAAAACAATATAATAACCATCATTGAGGGTGTCAGCAGATTTTTCTTTTAAATGACAAAGGCTGCAACACTTCTTGATGTTTCCAATGGCAAACCTCAACTATCTTGTTTACTTCAGCTATAAAATTTTCTGTATTTGCAGCAACTCTTGAGACTTCTTTCAAATTTGTACTTCACTTTTAGAAGAAATGTACTTTCAGCAACTTGTAAATGTTTTCACGAATGTGAACTTTCAGCAACTGCAGCCCTCTTAACTTCAAACTTCTCAGCAATCGGATGAAACTTCTTCACAAAGTCGAACCTTCTCAGCAATTGCAGCAGCTAAGGAATTCGCACCTCTTCAACAACTTCACTCTTTTCAGCAAATTCGCACTTCTCACAAATTCGAAATTAGCAACCTCCAGCTCTCTCAGAAATTCGAAACTTTGCAACTTCAGCTCTTCAGAAATTCGCACTTAGCAACTTTCAGCTCTTCAGCAACTTGTGAGAAAAAACTGAAGAAGACCTCAAAAACTTATAGTTTGGTCGAATTCTTGCAGAGGCTAAACTCAGCAAATATTTTGAATTCATTTTCCCTCTCTTTTCCAGTTGTAACATTTGTCGTCTGAAGCATCGGAATCTCGAACTTCTAGAATCACGAATTCATCATCTCTGCACAGGCCTACCTCATTGTATTTGATTTTAAAATATTCATTCCCTTGAACAATTTCGAATTGTTTAGCTAAGGCATTTCATCTCATTTTATCCTTGGCAAAATTATCAAGTTCAAACTTCTTAGCGAAATTCCTCGTCCATTTTATTCGTTTGCTTTAGAAAAATTTCTCAAATTTGCCTTAGGAATTTTATTTAAAATAGACACTAGGAAAAAATATCCATCGAAATGATGTGGACATGGTGTGGAGTAAGCTTGAATCACCTCTAAATTGCGAATGTTTAATACCCAGAAGAGAAATCCTTCCAGAATCCATCGTTTTCATGTGTATCCGGACGAAGGGGTTCTTTTAATTTTTATTATTTAAAAATAATAAAAATGGCTAATGTTTATTTCTTCCCCTCCGGATGTCTTCCACTCCTGCAATTTCAAGCTTCTCTGCCTTGGCAAATTTTCTTGATTTTTCCCTGAAGAATTTTCCCTCTGAAGGTTTTTGTAACTCTGAAAATTCTAGCATCATCCTCTAGACATACTCTTCATTTTCTCCTTTTAGAAAATGCCTTAGGAATTATTTTAAAATCTAAATTTCATCATCTACCCTCTGAAGGGCATATTTGGCATGTCATTCTTCCATTCCATTCCTTAGGCAATTCTACGCCTAGACTCTCCTCTCATACTTAGCAATTTTCATTCTTCAAGTCCCCACACACTAGGCGCATTTCACATAATGAAGAGGAAAATACTTGACCCTTAGTCTTTTAAGATCATGCCACCCTTAGCATTTCTTTCCTCCTTGGCGCATGGTGACCCTTCACCTTCCCTGAGCGCATTTCACATAGTGGACTTCCACTTTCAAGCGTATTTCACATGTTGAGGAGAAAACTTCCTTTACCCTTGGCGCTTTTCTCTTTGTGTGAGAGAATTTACTCAATGTCTAGTGCACTTCTTCAAACTCTCTAACGTTTTTACCTTTCACCTTTTACCTTTATCTTTTACCATGTTACCTTAAGTGCATTTGCCATAGGGAAGCGGAACTTCTTGAGCGCATTTCACCATGTGAGAGGGAAATCCCACGCCTTAGGTGACCTTTCACCTTCCTCTAGCGCATATAAGCATGTAGACTTCCATGTTGGGAGCATATTGGGGTGTGAGAAGAAATTCCGCCCATGGTGACTCTTCATCTCCCTTGGGCACATTTGACCCATGGTACTTCCTTGCCTTAGGCGCATATGCTAGTGTTAGAAGGAAAATTTCACGCCTATCAAGTGGCTCTTCATCTCCCTTAGGCGCATATGAGGGTGTTGACTTCCATGTTGGGCGCATTTCATACATGCAAAGGAAAGCGCCTCTATCTATTGACCCTTCATCTCCCTTAGGCGCATTTGGCCTGTGCAACCTCCATTTCCAAGCGCATTTGAGGATGCCTCAAGGAATTTTCGTGCCTTAGGAATTTTATCATGCCCTTTTGGTGACCTTTCACCTTCCTCTAGCGCATCTAGGGGTATGAGGAGGAAACTTCATGCCTTAGAAGAATTTCTATGTCTCTGCCATGTGGGTGCATTTGACCTTTGTTCAGGAAAATCTCACCTAGAGATTGTGTATCTTCCATTCTTCCTAGGCGCATATGAAGGTGTCTGCATGCCAGTCATCCTTTATGAGTTTCCAACGCCCTTTATGCCCTAGCTTTCTATTTTTAGTAAAAATAGGGTTTCATTGCATTTCACCTTGTTCTGAACTGGAAGTGGGGTGGCTGTGCCTTCATTGACTTTTGTCACCTTGTTCATACCTCATCTGGCACAGTACATACTATTTTTAGCCACTTACTATTTTTAGTAAGTTTCAAAGTTGCCTGCTTCAGTAGCTCCGTTCGACCTGAAACTTGCTATATCTGATCATGATAACTTGAGTGCTCTGTTCATACCGACTTCCGGCGCAGGCCTGCTATTTATAGCCGTGTCCTGACTTACTAAAAATAGTAAGTCCTCTGATTTTGCTCAAAATTTGCCAGTAGGTAGCTTGAAGGATGCTAATCATGGCGGCGTGCTTCGTTCTGACATCTCTGCATTTCGCTTCATCTATTTTTAGACGTGGCAGGGGAAACCCTAATTTGATTTGCATGTGTTTCGGACTGCCCCCGATCGCCTGATTTCTACTGCTTGCCAATCTGCTCGCTGGAATGAAGTAATAGGTAGCTGCTGGGATGACACTGCTATCTAGAGTAAGTGTCCGGAAAGTGGTCAACCGGATGTTGGACGAGTTTGCATGTCACAGTGCTCGTGGGATCTCAAAAAATCCAGAAAAACCCAGAAAACTGGTCAAAGTTCCGGCACTGGCTAAAAATAGTAAGTCCTTCAAAACTGACTCGTTCTGTTTGCATGTAACGTCATTGCGAAGCTCTTGCAAAACCCACATGGAATATCCGGACACGCATTGAAAATTCCTGCATGCAAACCCTAAAAATAGCCTCGGAAGTCTGAACTCTGAAAGTCACCATTTCCTCTTGCATGCTACATCATCGCGAAGGTCATGGAAAACCCAGATCAATTCTTCTGTCATTCGCGGGAGAATTGCTTGTCTAAACCTTGAAAATAGCCTTCGAAGGCTGAACTGCTAAAAATAGCCAGTTGTTTGAATCTGTTCAAATTTCACGTGTAGGCACTCTGAAGCTGCCTGATTGTGCTGAAGTCATTAGAATGCCGAAATCTTGAGGAACAAGCCTCGAATTAGGCACTTACTAAAAATAGTAAGTGGTCGGATTTCAGTGAGATTTCAGGGGGATTCTTCTTTGAGCTTTCTGAATGTGTTGCTGCACTGAGATTTCACATAAGTAACTCAATCTTGACCTCGAACGGGTCTAAAGGATAGAAACCCTAAATTTGTCAATTACTTCAACTGAGGTCAAACGAGACACCCCCGGAAGGACAAAAGACCAAAGACAGAGAGAACCGAAGCCAAAAGACCAGAATGGAGCAAAAATTAGGGGGTCCCTATCTTGGATGGGGTGATGTGTGAAAAGGTCACAACAGGTCCCACAAGCCTTTCGGGTTCGGCCCAAGGCTCACATTCCTAGAAAATTAAAAGATTTTTTTTTTAAAATTGTTTTTTTGGACGTCCCAGCACGTGGAACGCCTGGGTGTCTCTGAGACGCTTGAGGGACGGCTAGAAGTCCCTGAGACATCTCAGAGACGTCCAGGCGTCCCCACCGTTTCCTTGGAATTTCCCAAGTCCCGGTGACGGTGGGGGGACATTTCTCAGCTGTTCCCAAGTCTCTGAAATGTTCGCGTCGAGGGGATGACTGAAATTTGGGGGGGGACGCATCCCCGTGGAACACTGTATGTAACTGTAGTTCTTGACTCAATAATTGTGGTTAAGTTTAAGTAAATTATCTAAGGGTATTTTTATTTGTCCCAATATTATTATCAGAATAAGCCTAGTGGTGTCCGCACAACGAAGAGTTGCACTCATCCCTTAGTTGTGGCACAATCGATGCACAATAGTTCCATTTGCTTAGTTTGCCTTCTAGCCTTTATTTTAGGTTTTAACCATGCTCCCAAAGATTTCAAGCCAATGCATTTTGGTGAACAAACCAATTGGATCTTGACACCCATGTATTTTGTTGCCCAAATGATCACAATTCTTGCTTGTGGATTGCAACATTCATCCTCTCTGCAGTATGATGTGAAATCCGATAGCAAGCTACATAGCTAGAAATTCAAGAATTATTGCAAGCAGACTAGCACTACTAACGATGCGCAAGTAGCAATTTTTTTTCAAGGTACTCTAAAAGGTTAGGTGCTAGAATGGTTAATGAAATTAAATTGTAATAACCCTTTACAAAGGTGAAGTGACTGTGTTGTGATAAGGTACGCATATTTCCATATCTTGTTCCTCTCTTGATCTATTCTATCATTGCATTTTATTTTTGAATACTTGTGTATTGAATGCAATGGAGTGCTGACAGAGCTAACTAAGTGTGGTTCTCAACTCAACAATCATGGTTAGGGTTAAGTAAATCATCTAAGGACATTTTTATTAGTCCTAGTTTTATTGTCAGAATTAGCCTAGTGGCATGTTCACGATAAAGAGTTGCAGTCATTCATCCCTTTATTGTGGCACAATTTATTTATAACAGTTCCTTTAGCTTAGCTTGTGTGCTAGCCCCATGTTGTAGGTTTTACCGATTCTCCCAAAAATTCCAACCCATGTATTGTGGGGAGCAAACCAATTGAATCTTGACACCAATCACAGTTAGGGTAGAGTAAATGTCATGCCCCGAAATTGTAACATTGAAATATAAAGCATTGAAAATAGGATAAACAAAATACATATTAAAAACATTAACTATTTAACATTCTTATTATAATTATCAAAGATAATATTATAATTATAAATATAAATATAATATTGTAATTCTAAAATATAAATATTAAATATTATACATCAATATAAAAGATTGTAATAAATTGAAATAAAATAATAATAAGAATATTGGAAAATTATTTTATTACTATTATACTTGAGCAAATAATTGAATATCCAAATTAAATAAAAAGAATGTAATTCAAAAAATCATTGTATAACTATCAATAATTACATTACAATTATAATTGTTATTTTTAAATATAACACTAATCTGATTTTTAAAAAGTTATCACAAACTGAAAACATATTAGAATCAGCAATTCACTAAAAGTCAGCAACCCTTAGAGTGGTGTGACTCCTCAAGAAGAATCGACCATCCTAAAGTCACGTCCCTTGATGGGGAAAGCCAACGCATATCTAAGGGAGGATTATGGGGAGTAAGTAAGCTATCATCGCTGGCAAAAAGGAAAAGGAGAGTCTGCAGATCAGGAAAGACAGTGGTAATCTACAGATCGTGTTAGTTTTTTATGATCGGATGTAAGTGCACAGATTTTAATTCAAAATTAACTCACAACACAACAAATACCCTGGGAAAACCCTCCAACCTGAGGGAGAAAAACCCAACCAATATATCTCTTATATATTGATAATAATGAGAGCAAAAATCTGCTTACACAATGATTGTACAAGACAATGAATAGCACCTCTCCTAGATGCAGAGATACAAATGAATATGTTTCTCCTTAATAGTTGACCTACTGCTGTAGATGATGATCTGTTGATAAGTGTGAACTTCTCCTTCTGCTCTTTAAGAGTGAGAACTTGATTGAATGAACTTGATGTCAAATGAATGATATTTCTCAAGTATATATACATGCAAAATGGAAAGGACGTGACCCTTCACCAAGAAGGTCGGCCACAAGAAGGAAAGACATCTTTTCTAGAAGGCGCAATTTTCTAGATAAGTCGACTCCTTATTATTAAATAATAATAATAATTTATTATAATCTTTTATTCATGATTAAGACGCCTCTTTAATTAATTCGATTATATATAAATTTAAATAGCCTTAGGCTGCATTTAAATTTTTTCTTCAATCTGAATTCTGGAAGTAGACTCACGAGGCTACATTTTAATCATCAACACTCCCTCTCAGCTAGGGAGGAATACTTCCACCTGTGCAAGATATATCACCTCATAGTGATGTCAATCAACATGGCTACATCCATGTGAGAAAAGAGCTTATCACCTCATCATGAAAGCATATCACCTCATTGTGATATCAACCATCATGGCTACCTCCATAGATGGTGTGTACAAGTGCTCATCACTCAATGTGATGTTGTCACCTCATCGTGACGTTCACCATGGCTCTCCTAGAGGGTGCAACACAAGTACAAGAAGGTCATCACGGACTCCCTCACGTGATGTTGTCATGGAGTCACACACATGACATCCACCATGGCTCTCCCAGAGGGTGGAAACAAGGGCTTTCACCTCAAATCTCAAAGAGAAATGCATTATCAAGGGCTTGCACCTCAAATCTCTCTCAAATAGAGAAATGCATTAATAGAGGATCATTGATACTGAGACTCCTTCTTAGCTAGGGCTTGATTCTCCACCATACCAAGCTTATCTCGAAAGTACACAAACTTTATCCTGGAGAGAGGCTTGGTGAGAATGTTTGATGTCTCCTCATCAATGTTGATATACCTCAACTATATAGCTTTCCTCAATACCATATCTCTGATATAATGGTATTTGATCACAACATGCTTAGTTTTGTCATGAAACACAGGATTGACAGAAAGCTTCACACAGCTCTGGTTGTCACAATGAATGATAGTAGGCTTCATTGATTGTCCAAACAATCTTGCAAGGAGCTTTCGAAGCCACATAGCTTCACGAGCTGCCACACAAGCTACAATATACTCGGCCTCTGTTGTACTCAATGCCACTAAAGACTGCTTCCTACTGCACCAAGATATCATAGAAGATCCCAAACTGAAGCAACAACCAGAGGTACTCTTCCGATTAGTGACATACCTTGCCCAACCAGAATCAGTAAAACATGTAGCTTCAAATCCACACCTGAAGAATATCTCAACCCATATCCAACTGTACCACACAATTATCTCAGGATATGTTTTGCTACAACAAGATGTATCTGTCTTGGTTCACACATGAATTGACTAAGTGCACTCACTACATAGTAGATATTCGGTCTAGTGTTAACTAGATACATCAATGAACCAATCAGCTGCTTGTACATCGTGGGATCCACCAATTCTGAACTAGCTGCAGCCTCCTTCAACTTATGTAAGTTGGTCTCCATAGGTGTAGACATGGGTTTAAAATCAATCATGCCAAACCTTTTCAAAATTTCAATGGTATACTTCCCTTGACTTAGAATCATCTCATTTGGCTTTTTCCAATCTTCTAAGCCAAGGAAGTAATGCATGAGACCAAGATTCTTCATTTCAAACTTAAAAGCTAACTCCTTACATTTGAGAATGAGGTGTTCTTCTCCAGTGATAATTAGATCATCAACATCATCAAACCATACAAAACCAAAATCAATGCTTCACCATTTATTACCTTGAAGTAGAGGTTAGAATCTGCATCATTCTTTGAGAAACCCAAACTCAATAGGTAATGATCAATCCTTTCGTACCAAGCACGAGGAGCTTGCTTAAGACCATACAAGGCCTTCTTCAGCTTGCAAACATGAGACTCCTTCCCATGTACCTCAAATTCATCGAGTTGCTCAATGTAAAGCTCTTCTTCTATTACACCATCCAGAAAGGTTGTCTTTACATCCATTTGGTGAATCTTCCATCCTCTAGATGCAGCAAGAGCAATGATGGTCCTGACAGAAGTATAACGAGCCACTAGAGCAAAGGTTTCTTCATAGTCAACTCTCTCTTTTTGTGAAAACCCTCTAGCCACAAATCTAGCCTTGTACTTCTCAATGCTCCCGTCAACCGCATGCTTCATTTTGAAGAGCCATTTAGAAGACACCACAAATTTTCCTTCGGGTCTAAGAACGATGTCCCAAACATCATTCTTATGTATGGATTGATACTCTTCAGTCATAGCATCTTTCCAAACTTGTTGACTAGAAGCTTCCTCAACACTAGAAGGCTCAGACTCAATAATCTGACTCATCAAGGCTACATAACTGGAGAACTTACTAGGTCTCTTACTTTCTCTGAAAGTTCCTCTTGGGGCTGCAAAACTTTCTGTCTCTTGCATTATTTTCCTAGCCCAGAGAGGTCTTTTCCTTCCAATCACAATATCTGTAGGCCCATTAGTAAGTTCCAAGGGCTCGACCGGATCATCATCTCGTTTAGGTTTTGGAGCCGCCTTCTGATTCTCAGGAACATGGTCAACTTCCATATCCTGAGGAGACTCTTCATCATCGATCTCCATATGAGTGCCCTTGGATCTTCTGAATGAAACATCCTCCTCAAATGTTACATCTCTATTGATCTCAATTGTCTTCTGACCCAGAATGTAGATTCTATAGGCTTTTGATGTCTCACTATAGCCTACCAAAATTCCCTTCTTGCCAGAAGGTTCCAATTTTGTCTTCTTTTCCTTTGGTATATGAACATACACTGGACATCCAAAGATCCTCAAATGACTTACTTCAGGCTTCACCCTTGAGAATGCTTCTTCAAGAGTTATATTCTCCAAGATCCTGTGAGGACTTCTATTTTGAACATAAACAGTTGTCATGGATGCTTCAGCCCTATTGTGACCTTTTCACACATCACCCCATTCCAGATGGGGACCCCCCCTAATTTAGCTCCATTTTGGTCTTTTGGCTTTTGTTCTGCGTCTCTCTCTCTCTAATCTTTCTGTCCTTCCGGGAATGTCCCATCATTTGCCCTATGTGGAAATTTTGGCTAAATATGTGAAATTAAGGTTTTCATTCTCCAGGCTTGTTTGAGGTCAAATTGAGTTGGCAAATTCAAATATGAGCTTGGCATTGCTATCACGATGCTTCCAACGGGTTTCCACTGAATTTTCACTAAGTTCTGACAACTTACTATTTTTAGTAAGTACTCAATCTGAGATCTTTTTATCAGGATTTTGGAATTCTTACTACTTGATCACATTCGGGGTACTTTCAGATGCTCACACGCAAAATTTGAGTAGAATTGGACAACTTGCTATTGTTAGCAGTTCCGGCTTCAGGAGCCATTTTCACGATTTGCACGTATGCCTTTCAAATGCATGTCTGAAGAATATTTTGGGGATTTTCAAAACCTTCGCGATGATGTAACATGCAAGCCGAGACGATAACTTTCAGCAGTTCAGCCTTCAGAGGCTATTTTTAGGGTTTGCATGCAGAATTTTTCAGTGTATGTCAGGATATTCCTCATGGGCTTTACGAGAGCTTCGCAACGATATGACATGCAAACAAAATGGATCATTTTTCAGGGACTTACTATTTTTAGCTAGTGCCCGCATGTGGACTAGTTTTTTGGGTTTTTTTGGGTTTTTTAAGATCTCTCGAGCAATGTGACATGCAAAATCATCTGGCAGTCAATTGATCACTTTTTCAGGAAGTTACTAAAAATAGCAGGTTCACTCCGACAGCCACCCGACACTCGATTATCACGAACAGAACGACGTGCAGTAAAAATCAAGTCAAACAAAGGTCATTTGAGCCACATGCAAGTCGGATTAGGGTTTCCCACTTCGGTGCCTAAAAAGAGGGGTAAAAAGCCAAAATTTCGAAAAACGAAGGTATCCCACGACGATCAACATCCTTCAAGCAGTCTACCGGTAAAATTTGAGCGCAATCCAAGCACTTACTATTTATAGTAAGTCGTCCCCTAAACATGACTATAAATAGCAGGTCAGCATGAGGGGCAAGTGTAAACAGGTTCACCAAGCGATGAGGACCACGTGGTGAAAACTTTAGATCAAACAAAGCTACAGAAGTCAAGCAATTTTAGGGTTTGCTAAAAATAGCAAATGAGCTTGGGCAACAGGTATAAAGGGGTAGCAGAGGCATATCACGCTAGCTCCAGATTCATAACAGATAAAAGCCATGGAGATTCACACCTCTCCGAAATTTTCTAAAAATAGCGTGGCAAGAGGTAGTTGAAGGCGTTGAGATTTCTAAGTCCACAAATGGAAACTGGCAGGAGGAAGTGTGAAATGCGCCCAAGCGTGGAGGAGGCTTTAAAATTTCTCTGTGTATGAAATTCCTCCTCATACCTCCAAATGCGCCCATCTTACAAGTCAATGGAGGAAACATGATGATAAAAATCTAAGGCATGGCAAATTCCTCCACCCTACCTCAAATGCACCCAAGGTGGAGAAATCACAAGGGAAAATATTCTAAGTGTTGGGAAATTCCTACACACCCCCCTAAATGTGCCCAAGGTTGAGGTGGTGATATAAAAAGATTCTAAGTGAAGAAAATGGAAGTGGACATGCCTAAATGTGCCCTCATCTTGAAGAGCCAAGGGTAAAATGTGCTCAAGAAGCAATGAGATGCTAGGGCGTGGAAAATGGAAGTACCACATGTGAAATGCACTAAGGCATGAGGACATGGCAAAAAGTTTCTAAGTATGGGAGATTTCCTCCTAATACCCTCATATGCGCCCAAGGCAAGAAGCCTAGTGAAATGTGCCCAAGGCCTAAGCAAGTTCCACCTCCTCATAGCAAATGCGCCCTCATGGGGGATGTTGATAAAAGATGTTTCTAAGTGTTAAAGTTCCACTTCATAAGGTGAAATGCACCCAAGGTAAAAGAGCTTGACTATGAAAAATGCTAAGTATAAAGAGTTCCCCCTCCAAGTATGAAATGCGCCCAAGCTTGAACAAATTCCTCCTCCCTATGAGATATGCACCCAAGGTGTGGGCAAGGTTGTTAAAAAAATTCTAGGCAATGAGAATTCCTCCTCCTTACCTCATTTGCACCCAAGCAAGGAATGATGGCGTGGTTTTAAGAAAAGTTTCTAAGTATGAGAAAAATGGAAGTAGCATGTGGGAAATGCGCCCTCATGAAGGGAGGATGTTAAAAAAATTTCTAAGTGTTGAAGTTCCTCCAGCACATGCTAAATGCGCCCTTGGCAAGTTGAATAAAGTTTGGAAATATTTTTATAAGGCAAGAAAGTTCCTCCTCTTCACCTCAAATGCGCCCTCAAAGCAGACAAGGGATATAAAATGCTAAGGCATCACAAAATGGAAGTGCATGGGTCAAAATGCGCCCTCAAGGTGTAAGCAAGTAAAATGTTGAAAATAGTTCTAAGTGTGAAGTGGAAGCTCCCCCTCTAGAATGCGCCCTCAAGAAGGAAGGGACTTAGAATTTTTCTAAGTCTTGAAAAAATTGCAGCTGCATACCCCAAATGCGCCCAAGGGATAATGTGGAGTCCAAGATTGTTCTAAGTCATGAAAATGAGACAACCCCCCCCTCATATGCGCCCAAGCAGTATGAAAGTTCCTCCTCCACCCTCCAATTGCGCCTAGCTTGCAAGTCATAAAGGAAGCAAGGATGTTGAGAAAAAAATATCTAAGGCGTGGAAATGTTTGGAGAGTGAAGGCAAAATGAAGTGCGCCCAATGTAAAGTTGATTGAATTAAAATTTTCTAAGGCATCACAAGGTGAAATTAGAAAATACACCTAGAGGAGGTAATGATAAAATTTCCAGAGGCAAGATGGAATGCGCCCATGAGCAGGAAGGAATTTCTTCAGGAAAATAAGCAAAATGCCAAAGTATGGCAGGTGAAGACTGCAGGTGTGGAATACGTCCAGAATGAAAGTACCTTAGCAAATTTTACAAAAATAATAAAAATTAAACTTACCCCTTCGTCCGGACAGACATGAAAATGATGATTTATGAGGGGAAATTTCTTCTGGGTATTGGACATTTCCCACTGGGAGATAATTGAAATATTTTCCACACCTTGTTCGTGTTGTTTCGATAGAGATTTTCCCTAGCACCCGTTGATGAATTTCCTAGGCAAAAATAAATTTTCTTAAGGCAAGTACAAGAAATGTTTTTACAAAAGAATGCCTCGATTGGTGATGTCGAAATGAGCGCCTAGATTACAGTGGATGCAATTTATAAAGCAGATAAAATTGTCTAAGGAAAGGGGAAATAAAACAACAAAGGGGTCAAATACACTCACAAGGAAGAGGTGAAATTTTTCTAAGGTATGAAGAATTTGAAGATGAAATGAAACTCAAACGTCAAGCATTCAAATGCGTCCTCAAGGTGAAATATTTTCTAAGGCACAAACTCCAGGCACAAGATGGTGAATGCACCCTTGAAGAAGACTTCATGAAATGAACACATGCACCCAGATGTTGAAAAGTTATGAAAGTTTGCTGGAAATGATGAACTCTATCAAGATCCGGAGGTCAAGCAGACTTTGGAAATCAGAACATGGAGATTAGGTAAGTAAAGTGAGTTTATATTTTAAATGTTCTGATGCTCTTCTTTTTGTTTTACAGGATGAACACCGAGGCTAAGGCATCAAGAATGTGATGCAAAAGAGGCAAATGCGCCCAAGGCAGTGGGCTAGAGAAATATGAAAGTTACAAGGAAGAAGTGCATCCAAGGATTAAAACAACATGAGGGTTGAATGCAAACAACTGAGCAGTCGAACTTTGGATCCTATCAATTTTTACTATCTGTGGAGACGTTCTTAGAGACTCTTTTACCCTCCTCCTAGCGCAACAGAATTGGCAGGCAAAACAGTGGGAACACATTTCTGGACGAGAATCCTCCGATGTTAGTGGGCACTAATTGCTCATAGTGGTTCCTGCGGAGGAGTGGAGGATATTTTGTGCATTCATTGCCCCACTCCTTTCAGTGGCAATTTTTAGGGCAAAACCCTAATTAGGGCATATGTGGCTCAATCTGAGCCCTTCATTGTAATTCAATCTAAGTCGTCCACTGGACTGGGCCAACTATAAAAGGGGCATCCCCCCTCATTTGTAATCTATTAGAATAAGAGATTTAGATTAATAAGATAGAAGTTAGAATAGAGAGTAGAGCATAGAAGTAGCATAGCATAGTTTGAAAAGGAAAGAAAGCTTTCCCTTTGAAAGATTTGTAAGAAGTTTTTGTGGAAAACTCTCATAATACAAAGGTTTATCATTGCTTGGTGGTTCTATCTTTTATTGTGAGTAGCTAGCAAGGCTTTTTCGTCTTTCCAATTCAAGTAGATTAGAGTAAAATAGATTTTATTTCATGCAAGTGGTTGTTAGTTGTGGAATGCGTTGTTTAGTTTGAGCAAGTTTCATTCATCCATACCACTAGCGAGCTCGTTGACGGTGAGTTCGCCCTGTGTGGTCAACTGGATTATTTTGCACTTAATTTCGATTGTGATTCATATGTCCATATGCATCGTTGTGATGGTATGTGCATGTCGTTTCACAGTTTGAATATCCTTTCCATCCTTTGAAGATTGCACCGGTTTTGTAGAAGTTGTCCAAAGGGAGGCAAAGCAAAATCCTATTCAAAGCTTGCTGAAATTGATCCTCGTATCCCTCATTTAGAGTAGATAGTAGCATCTCTAATCCTTATATCCTTTTACATTCAACATTTCTTAGTTAGTTTAGAAATCAGAGCATCACAGTCAAATCTTTCATCTGCTTCACGAAGTTGAACAATTACGTAAGTCCCCTTAGAATACCCAGCATATTCACGTCAACCAACTGAGTTTATTCGCGATAAAAGGAACCTTGGAGTTGAACGCGTGATCTTTCACGCAATCTTAGCACGCGGAATACTTTGATCAAGAGAGAATAGAGTGACCGCTGGACATTTTATTCTGTGTTGGTGTTGTCATAAAACACACGTCAACAAGCCCAAAGAGAGATTTGCAGTTCTTGGTCATGAATCATGGCTTTGACCGCTTCCACAATAGATCTGTTATTTCTCTCTGCAACACCGTTCTGTTGAGGATTATAAGGAATGTTGAGCTCCCTCTTAATCCTTGCTTCAATGCAAAAGTTACAGAAGATAACAGAAGTGTACTCTCCTTCGTTATCGGATCTCAAGACCTCAATCCTCTTTCCGGACAAATTCTCCACCTGAGCTTTGAATTCTTTGAATCTTTCTAATATCTCTTCAGATTCTTTAGATTTCACGAATTAAATCCAAGTCTTTCTAGAGTAGTCATCAATAAAAATAATGTAATACAAGAAACCACTCGAAGAAGCAACTGACATTGGACAACATAAGTCAGAATGAATAAGATCTAAGATACATTTGGATCTACTTTCAGTACTATGGAATGGTCCTTTTGTATTCTTACCCAAAGCGCAGCCTTTGCAGGTTCCTTCATGCTTCTGGTTGAATTTAGGAAGGTTGGTGACCATCTTCTCCATAATAGGTAGAGCTCGAAAGTGAAGGTGAGCCAATCTTCGATGCCAAAGATCACACAAACTTGAGGAATCATGCACTAGAGCCTGAAGAGGACGAGTGCAAAGCTTGTAGAGACACCCATGTCTAACTCCAATCACCTAAGCAGACTTGATGTTGGAGTTCTTAGCCCATATAAGAACTTTACCTTTTGAAAATTCAACTTGGTAACTCTTTTCTTCCAAGGCTGAGATAGAAACAAGGTTTCTCTTGATGCTTGGAACGAATAGCACATCATCCAGTTGCAAGGAAGCACCAAATTCCAGGTGAAGAGATGAGGTCCCAACTCTTTTTACAAAATAACTAGTATCATCTCCAATAATGACTTGTTCGCTAGAATCTTTCTCCACCAAATCAGATAGATGCTCCCTAAATCCGATGATGTGGCGAGAGGTACCACTATCAATCAGCCAAGTGTTGGTGTCGGTAGTTACATTGCTTGATAAGGCTGAATAGAATAGGTATTCACATGAATCCTTGTGTAGAGAGACTTCATCAACTTTTGCAATGGCGGCCTGCTGCCTAGGCCTGGTAGGACATTCCTTTGCAAAGTGACCATACTTGTCACATTGGAAACATTGGACCTTGGAGAGGTCCCTCTTCTTGAATGTGGGACCACCATTAGCTCTTTTATCTCTATTTCTCTTGAAATAACCTTTCTTCCCATATTTCCCTTTCTTCTTTGAGGATTGAGTGGCAAGAACATGAATGTCTTCATTAATGGAGCTTTGCCCAATACCTCTTGCAGCCAACCTAGACTCTTCTTGAATACAGTCTGCCCTCAACCGATCAAACTTGGGAAGTTTCAATCTTGCACTGATTCCCTGAATGTAAGACTCCCAAGATGAAGGAAGACCATTAAGAGCCAACATGGTCAAGTCCTTGCTATCAACCACATGCCCAATAGACGAGAGCTGATCTCTCAACTCGATTATTCTCATGAAGTAAGCAATAACAGATTCTCCTTTTGCCATCTTCAAATGATGGAGTTGTTGCTTCAGTGCAAGAGCCCGGCTTGTGTTATTGATTTCATACATCTCCTCCAAGGTTTTGAACATCTCTCTTGCAGTCCTTAACTTGGAGACAATAGGAACAATATGATCCTTAACGAAATCAACTAACATCTTCTTTGCCCTAATATCTTTCTTCTTCCACAGGGCCTTTTCTTCCTCATCCGTAGGTTCAGGAGATGTGCTCTCCACAAATTCTGCCAACTCGCTTTCCTCCAAGGTGAGCATGATCCTGAATCTCCATGAAGTGAAATTTGATGCTCCCTCAAGCCTATCCTCAATCTTAAGACCATTCACCATCTTGACGAAGAGATAGAGGTAAACAAAGATGAGGAATAAAATAAAGAGTATCGCTGTTGTACACCAATCTGATCAAGATCTTTTTCAAACCCGCTCTGATACCATGTTAGTTTTATATGATCAGATGAAAATGCACAGATTTTAATTCAAAATTAACTCACAACATAGCAAATACCTTGGGAAAACCATCCAACCTGAGGGAGAAAAACCCAGCCAATATATCTCTTATATATTGATAATAATGAGAGCAGAAATCTGCTTACACAATGCTTGTACAAGACAATGAATAGCACCTCTCCTAGATGCAGAGATACAAATGAATATGTTTCTCCTTAATAGTCGACCTGCTGCTATAGATGATGATCTGTTGATAAGTGTGAACTTCTCCTTCTGCTGTTTAAGAATGCGAACTTGTTTGAATGAACTTGATGTCAAATGAATGATATTTCTCAAGTATATATACATGCAAAATGGAAAGGACGTGACCCTTTACCAAGAAGGTCAACCACAAGAAGGAAAGATGTCTTTTCTAGAAGGCGCAATTTTCTAGATAGGTCGTCTCCTTATTATTAAATAATAATAATTATTTATTATAATCTTTTATTCATGATTAAGACGCCTCTTTAATTAATTCAATTATATATAAATTTAAATAGCCTTAGGCTACATTTAAATTTATTCTTCAATCTGAATTCTGGAAGTAGACTTGCGAGGCTGCATTTTAATCATCAACAGATCGGACCATCATCACTGGGTATTGATTATTCGCAATATAGATAATCAGGTGATGCTTAGAATTTTAAATGATATCTGATGTATTATATTATTTGTGATATTATTATTATCACTTATTATTTTTGTTAATATTGATATCTGATGTATTATATCATTTATGATATTATTATTTGTTATTATTATTGTTAATACACTTATCTACTTTACTCATGAATAATAACCTATGATATTTTATTGATATTATTTGTTGATGTTAGGGATAATAGTCTTAATGTTATATATGTTCTTATTGGTATCAATTATTCATTTATGTTATTTTGTGAGAGTTACATCATCATTCATGTGGTATTATTAGTTTTTATTAGATTGCTGATATATTTATTTGAGAATTACATCATTTTGTTTATGCCTTAACCATGGTGGGGAAAAGGGGAAATTTCCAAGAGGGTAGGTCAAGGGGTTCTCTTCTAGATACGACACCCAAATGAAGGGACAAAACGAGTCCCATGGGCCAAAGGCATATTGTCGTTGTCCCAACGAGTATTGTTTTTAGCTCTAGGAGAGTTGAGCCGCCAAGACACCTTTTCGCAACTCCTAATCACCCCTCATGGTGTAATGATGTTTGATAGATACTTTAATACATATCCACACCATAGATAAGGTAAGGAAGGTTGTTGAGGTGGTACAACGAGAGGGCATCTTCTAGACACAATACCTGGGAGGGGACAAGATGAGCCCACATGGGCCAAGGGGGCACTTTCCGTTGCCTCAACGGGTGTTTCCCTTGGGTCTAGAAGAGTTGGCTACCAGGACACCCGCTACAACCCCACTTACTCCACCATGTTGGTGTAATAAGTTTGTTAGATACTTTAATATGAGTTAGTAAAACCAATACATATTCACACCATGGATAAGGGAAGGGAGGAGTCCCGAGGGAGTACAGCGAGAGAGAATCTTCTAGATTGTTCACTCGGGACGGGACAAGATGAGCCCACATGGGCCAACGGGGTACTTGTCGTTGCCTCAACGAGTGCTGCCCTTGGGTCTAGAAGAGTTGGCTACTAGGAAACCCGCTGCAACTTCACTTACCCTACAAGGATTGCCAAGGGAGTACAACAAGAGGGAATCTTCTAAATACGCCACCCAAGAGGGGACAAGATGAGCCCAAATGGGCCAAGGGGGTACTTGCTGTTGTCTCAACAGGTGCTGCCCTTGGGTCTAGAAGAGTTGGCTCCCAGGACACCCACTGCAACCTCACCCTATCATGTTGTCATGAGTTTTTTAATACTTAGAATATGGTCACTTGCTAGTATTGCTATTGTGATGAATAATTATAATTTGCACCAAGTTTAACATCTCCCTACCTTCTATTTCCTCCATTCCCCTAGTTTCTTCTTCCAGCCCCATTTCCTCTGCCCCGGTTTGTTTATCCCTTATGGTCACCATTTTATTCAATATTTCCTCCAGTGTTGCTGCTGTCTCCAGGGTAGGAGGGATGTTATTTATTTACCTACTTTTTGCCCCAACTCCACTCAACTCTTCTTCAGTTAGCTCCCCTATAATTCTCCACCTCTTGTCATTCAACAACCCCTCATTGTCAGTTTGGCGATCCCTATCAATTGAATTTGCAACCAGATCTTCATACACCTCAGTTGTTTTTAAGACTTCCCCCCCTATGAACTCACTTGTCGAGCCTAGACTGTGTCGACCCCATTCATATCCGTTTTCATTGTTAACCCTCAATTTCACATTGCATTCTAGGTTACCATGATCTTTTGATTTGTAGATGGGTCACAATTTTATTTGGTCTTACCTTTCCACCCTTACTTTTTGAAACCTTCCCTCCATACAAATTTAAATCTCTTTCGGAAACAATTGCCCCGGGATTAACCCTAGGCATTATTTGACATACGTGCCCAAGCATCTATCCTCGTTGTCTTTCCCCAACAATATTAGTTTGCCTATGCTTTCCCCAATTTCAATCAAGATTTCATCCTCCCATACTTCTGATGGCAGGTTATATAGCCTAACCCATACCGATCCCTCCAGGATTGTTTTGTTCCATGGATCGAAATTCGAATACCATTCTATCATATGTATCTCTGCACAATTTATATAATGCGGGCCACTAAGCATGGATTCCTTATTCTTCTCCATGGTAGGGAATTCCACTAGGAAGAAGTAGTTTGGTAATGCCCTAGCCTGAACCCTAACACCCCACTTTTCTTCGATCCACCTTCCTATTCTTACTAAATCGCACCACCCTCCATCCCATTTTAGAAAAACTCTCCTTTCCTTCAATTTTCGTACAAAATTTTTGATTCTATCTTTATCCAAATTGATAGAGTGCTTTGAAGTGTCTAGTGTAGGTGACTTACCAATTAGATCCACATATTGGTGTGAAGGTCCCTCATCCGTGACTACCTTTTCCTTTCCTTTCCATGGCATACTTGTTCGCTCCTTGTTTCCATGCGTTTTGTCACCCCAGTTAGCAGATGAATCTGCCCTCGGATGCCCTTTTTCCTAGAACCACCCACGCCTACCATCCTCAGATCGCCTTCGATTTTCCCCATTCTGCCTGTTGGTGTTTGGATATCGGGGCTGCATTTCTTTGATCACCACCAAAAACCCTAGGTTTTCGATACCAATCTCGTGCACGCATCCATGGGAGTGCTGGTTTGTTCACCCAATTCCGCTGTCCCTGCCTCGCTCCTCAACCACGATTCCACTCAGGTCGCTGTTCTCTCCTTCTATAGCCCTGGTGGCATTTATCCACCCAACATCCTCCTTCAAAAACCCACTGCAGCACATGCTCTCCTCCTCCAACCCTCCATTTTTCTGTAGGTTCTCTATTCACACGAGCTTCCAATTTGACATCACCCCAAACATTTCCTCCTATGTCCCTTGCCTTTTTTCGCTTCTCTTCGCACATTCGCCAAATTTCCCCCATTTTAGATATTGGAGCCTTGAAATTTACTCATGATCTTTGGCTAGATATTATTCATAAAGAAACATTAAGTCTCAGTATTGACTAGATGATTATTTATATTATGCTAATGTTTATGTAGATATTTCCTTATTCAATGCTTATGAATTCGAACATTGGCTATTTCAAATCTTGTTATTTTCTCAAAAATATCTATTTGTAGGTTTTACATTCAGAACATAAAAAAGTTGTTACCATAAAGTTGCTTTCTGATGTTGATCATACCTTGTCTTGGACTGGAATTGGTATCGATTTTTCTGCTACCATTCACATAATACTTTTGTCCAGTTAATTATCAAAATATTGATTCTGATTGTATTGTAGCCCTTTATTATTTTCAACAATGAGAACTCAATCCAACTTGTACAAATATATAATATCACAAAAGCAATAATAATAGTGTTTGAAATTATTTAAAGAAACTTACACTTGAGCACTCTTGCGATGTTTGAATTGTTTGGTATGCATCTGCAAACGTGAATTTGCTAATTTTTCCTATCCAGGAATGGTGCCATAGTCAATACCAAATCTGCTTTTTTTAACATCAAATATAATGGTTATGACGTGTTTCAAATATCATAGCATTAATTTGGTTTTGTTAATGCTGTCTCTAAAGCTTTTCTTATATTTTATGTCTGTAATCATAGTTCATACTAGCTTCTGATAAAGCACTTAAAGTGTCTTTTGTTCTCCCTTGAGGACTTTTGTACCTATTCTCTATGTATTAATGTATGCTTTGGCTTTTTGTAAATTGGCACTTCCTACTTAATAAAAATACTTATACTTTTCTACAAAAATGATGTCTTTCAAATATTATGCTTTTGATATAGGTTGGTCATGATAAAGACGGACTCCCAATTGGATTGCAACTAATAGGTCGACCATGGGCTGAGGCAACCCTCTTACGATTGGCTTCAGCAGTAGAGGTAAATGTTTTCATTGAATATTCAAATGTTTGAAGAAAATCAACTGTTTTATTATCTTAAAGTATGAAAGTAGAATTGTCTGTAAATTTGATCAGTAATCATATTTATTATCGACATTACTTTCAACTTTCAAAAACAAAGATAAATTGTTTCCAAACATTTTTTTGAATAAAGTCACAAAAATGTATTTTTTGTTCTCCTAGACTGTTTTGTATCCTTTTTTTCAAACCAAGTTCCAAGTTGGTTAATCCTGGTAGAAATTGGTTTTGAAAAAAATTGTTCAATATCTTAGGATTTGTTTTGGTATCAGAAAATCAACTAGAGGTCTCTAAAAGTGGGTTATCTCCAAGGGCAAAGCCAAAGTGTAGATGCGGTATAAGTTATAACAATGGCATTTTCCTTATTATTAATTAGGTAGTCTCTCATATGTCAATCATTCGACATGTCTGTTATTTGTCATGTTGGTTTCACAATGATTTAAACAATGCTAGGCTTTAATAGACTCGTAAAAATTATCTGCAGGGGATTCAGAAGCAAATAGGCTATAGCATTGATGGAAAACAATGTCTGCACGTTTATGAAGATAAAGGTGTCTTTAAGCTACTTGGTTCTCACTCCTAATATGGTGTTAGTGTCTAATTAACCTTTACTGATTGTCCTACAGGGATGCCTGGACAACCTTAAAATGGAAGACAAAACCTCTTTACTCTGAAAGTAACTGTACATAAACTTCCCAAGTCACTAATCAAATCTCAAGTTCTGGACTAGAGGAGTCCGTTCCCAAACCAAATATGAAGATGGGCATACCTTGCAATCATCGCTGTGAGATTTCACTAATTTGGGACCGCAGCAAATGGCATTCCTGTAGAAAACTCCCCAAAAAACCAAATACAATGATCGCCTTATTCAAATATCAACTATCATTTTAGATTTGATTTTATAGACCATTAGCTTCTTGAGCCTAATTAATTAGGGACATGACCAACCTCTACTGACTTCTAAAACAAGACATTGGAGATGTGGGTAGTCTTAACTGAAACCTATCATCTATCATTGGAGAAAGCAGCAACCTCAAGTGAACCCCACAATCAATCAGTGGGGATGCAAGCAACCTCAGCTGAACCAAACAATTATTTAAGGAGAGTGAAACTTCAAATGAACCTCATCATCAGTCATATGGGATATAAGATAGATTTACTAAATACCTAGACCTTATTAGTCGATGTAAATTAGAATTTATGCTGAGAACAACTCATTTATGAAAATCCAATTAATCAAATAATTGCAAAGCACATTATGATAATTTGTCAATTGATGTAATCAAGGACGAGAGTCAAAATTGTCAAAACAGTCAGCATACCATGTGTTTTCTTGGCTAAACAACCTACTGCATAATTCAATAAAACTAATCAATGTAGAAAGAAATGAAATAGAATTGGTTAATGCAACAAGGTTCCAATGTGAAAAACTCGCCAGATACATTTAAAAATGCAAAACACAATTTTGTTTTTGAAAAAATAGTCAAATTTTTGCCTAATTTTTGTTGACTCCAATTTTTTGGCTTGGCGAGTTTTTTTCTGGGGCGAGTCTTCCAACTATGATTTGTACAAGCATGGAAGTCTCCTTTTCTTTCCATATTTTTGTGCTTTCCTCCTTGTGCTTTGCCATAGTTTCCTTCTTGTTTTGTTTGGGAGAATCTACAGAACCACTTCTACAAAAATGTGTTGTGTGCCCAAAATTAGTGTTGACGGGTGTTTTATGACTGCACCAACACAGAATAAAGTTTGCCAATGGATACTCTATCCTCTCTTGAACAAAGTATTTTGTATGCTAAGATTGCTAGAGAGATCATACATTCAACTCCAAGGTTCCTTATGCAAAGGGATAGTCTCAGTTGGCTTGATGTGATTTTGCTGGTTATTCCAAGGGGACTTACACAATCGTTTCATCAGAAGAGAAGCAGTTGCAAAATGATTTACCAATGAAGCTCAGGTTTCCTAAACTAACCGAGAGAATACTAAAAGTAAAAGGATAGGGATAGGGGTTCTACTATCTACTTCTAAATGTGGGACACGAAGATCAATTTCAACAAGCTTCGAACCAGATTCTGCTTTGCCTCCCTTCAGACAGCCTCTACAGAGTTGGTGCAATCTTCAAAGGATAATGAAAGATGTTCAAACTACGACCTGACATGCAAATACCATCACAACAATGCATACTAACACATGAATCATAATTGAAGTTAAGTGCAAAAGTACTCCAGTTGACCACGTGTTGACGAGTGTTTTCTGACCGCACCAACACAGAATAAAGTTTCCAACGATAACTCTATCCTCTCTTGATCAAAGTATTCCACATGCTAAGATTGTGTGAAAGATCATACGTTCAACTCCAAGGTTCTCTATGCAAGGGGATAGTCTCAGTTGGCTTGATGTGATTTGCTGGTTATTTCAAGGGGACTTACATGAATTCCTCATTCAAAAGAAAAGGATTCTCAAATTTCGGGAGATTTGTCAATGAAGCTCGGGTTCTTAAAGTAACCGGAAAGTGCAGAATTTAAAGAGATACAAGGATAGAGACTCTATTTTCTACTCCTGAAGGTGGGATATGGGGATCAATTTCAGCAAGTTTCGAACCAGATTCTGCTTTGCCTCCCTTCGGACAGCTTCTACAAAACCGGTGCAATCTTCAAAGGATGGAAAGGATATTCAAACTATGGCACGACGTGCACATACCATCACAACAATGCATATGGACATACGAGTCACAATCGAAGTTAAGTGCAAAATAATCCAGTTGACCACACAGGGAAAACTCACCGTCAGCGAGCCTGCTAGTAGTATGGATGAATGAAACTTGCTCAAACTAAACAACGCATTCCACAGCTAACAGCTACTTGCATGAAATAAAATCTACTTTACTCTAATCTACTTGAATTGGAAAGACGAAAAAGCCTTGCTAGCTACTCACAATAAAAGATAGAACCACCAAGCAATGATAAACCTTTGTATTATGAGAGTTCTCCACAACTTCTTACAAAACTTTCAAAGGGAAAGCTTTCTTTCCTTTTCAAACTAAGCTAACTTCTATGCTAACTTCTATGCTAACTTATAGGCTAATCTCTACTTTCTATTTCTCTCTCCTCTATTCCTATCTAATAAATGAGGGGGGATGCCCCTTTTATAACAAGCCCATTTCGTAATGGCCTGTGATTGATTACAATCAAGGGCTCAGATCGAGCCACATATGCCCTAATTAGGGTTTTTGCCCTAAAAACCGCCACAGAGAGGAGTGGGGCAATGAATGCACAGAAGATTCTCCACTCCTTTGTAGGAACCACCATGAGCAATTAATGCCCACCATCCTCCAGAAGATTCTCGTCCAGAAACGTGTTCCCACTGTTCTGCCTTCCAATTCTGTTGCGCTAGGAGGAGGCAATCACACAACAACACTTAGTTCAAACCCTCCTTGCAAAAAGTTTTTTTCTCCGTTAAGCCCTCTTGTTGCCTTAATTCTTCGATGCATTTCTTCCTTGTAACTTTCATATTTCTCCAGCCCACTGCCTTGCGCGTATTTAGCCTCTTTTGTATCACGTTCTTAATGCCTTAGACAAATCTTCACTGTCATTTCCCTTTTCCTTGGCAACTTTTTCATCTAACTTCTTCATCTCTGCCTTGCCGCGTGCCTTCTTGAGTTGGGCGCATATTAGGTCCTTGTGGAGAAATCCCAACACTTAGCCGTTTCTTCCAACATTTTCTTCTTGCAAACGAGACATCATGGAGGAGTTTCGAACATGTAGCTTTTCCCCCTTCCAAAGTTGTAATGTTATCCCAAAGTACTTGTTTCATCACCTCAAATCCTCATTCTTTGGCCTGGCATTCATCCTGCAAAACAAGTAAAGAGAAGAGCATCAAAACGCTTTATAATATAAAATCTCTTTACTTACCCAATTTCCATGTTCTGATTGATTGATCTACGGATGTGGTAAAATTCATCATTTTTTCTAGCACAACATTTCATTGTGGGCACATTTAGAGACTCGTGTGTTCACTCCATGAGGTCTTCTTCAAGGGCGCATTTCTCCTCTTGGCACTTCACATTCCTGCCTTAGAAAATATTTGACTCCTCTCACATGTTTCTTGCCTTAGAAACTTTTTGACTGTCTTTCTATTCTTTGGGGTGCATTCAAGGAGTATTGCCTTATGTTTTAGTGCCTTAGAAAAATTTCATCTCTTCCTGGTGAACGTATTTCACTTCTTGTCCTAGGGCACATTTAACCCTTATAGCATCATGTTTTAATACCTTAGAGAATTTTCACTATCTTTTCCCCTTCTTACCTACCTTGGGCGCATTTGGGAAGGCTCACTTCAAGTTCCCAAGCCTTAGAAAATATTCTCCTATCACCTTGGGCACATTTGGGACCTTGGCTTTAGATTTCCTGCCTTAGCCAATTTTCAACCCTTATTCTTACTTATCTTGGCGCACTTGAGAGGGTCTACTTTCATTTTTTATACTTAGAAATTTTTCAATTCATCTACCTCCTCTAGGCGCACATCACCTCTTGTGCTTTTGTTTCACCACTTAGATAATCTTCACTTGAGTATCCTTCACTCCCTCTTCATGGGCGCATTAGAGGAGTTGTAGTTTTATTCTCATTGCCTTAGAACATTTTCAACCACCAAGCTACCTTCTGGGCGTATTTGGAAGGACTCATTTCAAGTTTCAATGCCTTAGAATATCTCTAGCTTAACCTCTTCATGATGGGTGCATTTCACCCCATGAGCTTCCATTTTCCTCATACTTAGAAAATCTTTTTAAGTCTTTCCTTCATACTTCCTTAGAGGGCGTATGTAGAGGTCCTTGCTTTGGGTTTCCACGCCTTAACAGATTTTAAACTTACCTCCCTTGCCTAGGGCGCATTTTGAAGGTGATGCTTCAAGTTCGTTGCCTTAGAAACTTTTCAAGCCTTGCTATTCTCTCTAGGGCGCATTTGGAGGTTTGTGCTTTTATTTTCACGCCTTAGAGAATCTTTTCAAACATTTTTATTCTATGTCAAGGGCACATTTGAGGGGTCATGCTCTTTGATTTTGTGCCTTAGAAACTTTCAGCCACCTTTCTACCTCTTGAGCGTGTTAGGGGGGGCTTGCTTTCATTTTCACGCCTTAGAGAATTCTGCCAACACCTTCACCTCAAGGGCGCATTTGACCCCTTGAGCTTCCATGTTTATGCCTTAGGCGTTTTTCATGCCATTACCTCTCCACTTGGGCGCATTTCAAGGGGGGAGCTTTTAGTTTTGAAGACTTAGAAAGTTTTTTGAGGCCCCCTCACAACTAAAGCAAATATGGAGGGGTCTCCTTCCATGTTTTTCACTTATAAATTTCAAACCAACATCTCATTCAAAGAGGGCGCATTTTAGGGGGGGATTTTCATTTTCTCCTTAACACATTTCTTGACACACTCACCCCTTGGGCACATTTTGCTTGTCAAGCTTCCATTTTCCTTGAGGGCGCCTTTAGCTAGGGGTTGGTTCATTTGAGGGTGCATATGGGAGGTGGTGAACTCATTCTGGTGACATGCTCATGTCTGAACACTTAGCCCATTTTGTAACTGGTTCGCCCTAGCTTTCTATTTTTAGTAACCTCTTGATTTTCGAACCTCTCCAACTCCGTTTGACTTGAATTTTTCACCACGTGGTCCTCATCGCTTTGTGAACCTGTTCACCCCTGTCCCTCGTGCTGACCTGCTATTTATAGCCATGTTCCGAAGGTGACTTACTATAAATAGTAAGTGCTTGGATTGTGCCCAAATTTTACCAGCAGATTGCTTGAAGGATGCTAACCGCAGTGGGATACCTTCGTTTTTCGAAATTCCGGCTTTTTACCCCTCTTTTTAGGCGTCAAAGTAGGAAACCCTAATCTGACTTGCATGTGCCTCGAATGACCTTCGTTTGACTTTGTTTTTGTTGCATGTTGTTTTGCTTGCAAAACTGAAGTATCGGGGGGTTGCTGGAGTGAACCTGCTATTTATAGTAAGTGTCTGAAAAGTGATCGATCCAATGCCGGATGAGTTTGCATGTCAAACTGCCTATGGGATCTCAAAAACCCCAAAAAAACCCAAAAAACAAGTCCACATGCGTGCACTGGCTAAAAATAATAAGTTCTTGAAACATAATCCATTCTGCTTGCATGTCACATCGTTGCGAAGCTCTCGAAAAACCCATAAGGAATATCCTGACATGCACTGAGAAATTCTACATGCAAACCCTAAAAATAGCCTCTAAAGCCAAAACTGCTGAAATTCATCATCCTGGCTTGCATGTTATATCATCGCAAAGGTCTTGAAAAACCCAAAAAGATCCTTTAGACATGCATCGAAAAAGCCCACATGCAAACCCTCAAAATGACTCCTGAAGCCTAAATTGCTAAAAATAGCAAGTTGTCCAAACCTGTTCAAATTTTGCATGCAAGCACCTTGAAGTACCCTGAATGTGATGGAGTAGTCAGAATTCCAAAATCTTGATGAAAGGATCCCAGATTGAGTACTTACTAAAAATAGTAAGTTGCCAGAATTCAGTGGAAATTTAGTGGGACTCTGCCTGGAGCTTCCTGATCGTAGTGTTAGCTCAAATTTCAATTTGACGACTCAATTTGACCTTCAATAAGCCTGAAGAATGAAAACCCTAATTTCACAGACTTAGCCAGAATTTGAACCTTAGGTCAAACGATGGGACATCCACGGAAGGACAGAAAGATTAGAGAGAGAGAGAGAGACGCAAAACCAAAGCCAAAAGACCAGAAAGGAGCAAAAATTAGGGGAGTCCCCATTTGAATGGGGTGATGTGTGAAAAGGTCACAACAACACGCAAGGCGAACCCACCGTCAATGAGCCCGCTAGTGGTATGGATAAATAAAGCTTGCTCAAACCAAACAATGCATTCCACAATTACCAACTACTCCATGGGAGGGCTCTCTCTTTTATCATCTTCTTCAAGTTCTCCTTCTAAAGAGGCCTGTGGAATCCTCTTTGAGACTTGTTCTATGGCCATCTTGCACATGGCACATGTGACTTCTGGATGGAAAGCCTCATGAATTCTATACCAATTGGGTAGTAGCATACTTTTGATGGAAGCATTCTTTCCTGATTCTATGTTTTTCTTGACATTCTTCAGCACAGAATTTCTGAATTTCTCAAACATTCCTTCACTCTCGCTTGAGTCATCTTCAATTAACACTTCAGTAGAGGAGGACGTATTTTCCAAGGGTCTTTCTTCATTACACTCTGCAACATGAGGACTTCTTGTTTGAAGGGCTTATACGAGCCTGAATCAGTTTCCGCAAATAACACTTCATTATTGTCACCATATTATGTGATCATCAACCTGAGTCGTGGTGTGCTCTCTACTCTTATCTGATTCGGAATTCCTCTCCAGGGCAACCACATGTGGGAGAAGTCAGTTGCAATGTATCCATTCAGTTTTCGGGACCAATCTCTGCTTAGTAGCATGCCATAACCATCTAGTATATCCACAATGGAAATGTTAATACGACTCTGGATCCTGGGATCCGCGACCAGCCGCATGTGAATGTCATTTAGTTCTCCAACAACTAGAACTTCAGTTTTATCGAATTGGGTCACCTTCTTGTTGGTGTGGAGAGGGATTAGACTCAACCTCTCACATACCTTTAAAGGCATGATGTTGCTTGATGCTCCAGAATCAATCAAATAGTTGTGTAGCATCTTTCCAAATATTCTAACTGAAACCAAGAATGAGGCCGGTTCATCTTTCCCTTGATAAAACACCACTGGTTTTCTTCTTTCATCTGCTACGGTGCTCTTCTTCTCATCTATCCTATCCGGCTGAACTTGTCTGTCTTGAGCCATATCCCTTGTGTTCTGTTTCCGCTCTATGGCCGCATCAGGTTGAGTACCCCTCTCAGCCTCGATCTTTCCAAGAGTGCTTGAAGAATCTAGCACCATGCCTTCAAAATTTTGAGATTGTTGTTGGGATTCCCAAGTATTATAGGATGTTTGGGGCACACTTTGGGCCACATTTGTGTTCTGCGCGGGACAAGACTATGTGACAATAGGAGGATTTCTTGGTGCGTTGGATGCCTCCTGTGAAGTATTCCTCATGATGGGAGTTTCAGTTAATGTTTTCAAAAGAGTATCTCTAACCCCCTGGACTTTCATCCACTCATAGAGGGGAAGATTGGCCTTCATCTTCTTAAATTCTTCCAACACATAGGAGATAAGCTTTTTTATATCTTCTCTAGGAGAACTCCCTTTCTGTCCACGTTCGGTCTAGTAAATAGGCCGTTGAGTAGTCTGTGGTCCATCTCTGCTTTGTGTTGTATTTTGTTTCCTGTACTCTGGAGAGTCTTTCGATGCACTCAGAACATTACTTGCATTGGGGTGCAGGGGAGTTGTAAAGTTATTTGGAGGCGTTGATGTGGTCAACGGCTCATGCTAAGGATAATTCCTTTGATACACTTTAGGGGCTCCACCTCTAGTGGTTTGAAAAGCTTGTACTTCTGTTATTCCTTCTACCAAGACACTGTTGTTGAGAGGTGGAAAACTATAACCATCTCTGCTGAGAGGCTCATCTGGTGATGCATACGTGGCATAAGCCTCTGAAGGCGTTTGAAATTCTGGCGTCCCCACGGGACCATTTGCTGAAGCTGGTGGGAACTTCTGATTAACCGATGGTGGTATATAACTTTGGAATTCAGGCGGGAAAGTGAAATCTTCTAGGATCAATGCTTGATCATACTGGGGTGCCGGAACCATAGTTGAAAAACTCGCCAAGCCCAGAAAATACGGTACGGAAAAAACTCGGCAACTTAAAAAATTGCTTAAACTTCATTAAAAACACATTTTTTTTGCAAAATTCAATGATAAGATGCATCCAATGAGTCAATAAAATGAGTACATAGAAGAAACAAGTTGAGTCTAGTTATATTTGATTGATTTGAAAGAAAATTAGATACAAAATCGCATCCCCATATGGAATGCTCAATACGCTGATACTGATAGTCTGAAACAAAATGAAAATAGCAAATTGTTTTTGTAAAACTGAAAGTAAATACAACATTAATATATTTCAGCTTTTACAAATTCACATCTTCCTCTTCCCATGTCTAGTACTTCTAGTTCTCAGTAATACGGGAGAGGGTGTAGTCGTGGCCTGACTCGTAGGCATCTGCTGTGGCTGCTCAACCTCCATCCTGGATGTAGATCCTACTACTAGTGGCTTTGGCACTGCCAATGACTCCTCCTCAAGATCATCCTCAATGTCATCCAATGAGAATGCAAATCCACCCCCCCCCCCTCCATTGCCTGTCGCTCAAAGTCATAGATCTCATTCTCGAAAACAATGGAGGTTGCTCATCTTGCCCTATCCAATCATTGTATGGATCTATCTCATCCAAATCAATTGGATCATCTGATATTTCCTTAATCTGTTTTTTGCGCAGCCGAAGATTATATTGCATGTATACAAGGTCATTCATGCGTTTTTGAGCTAGTTTGTTCCTTTTCTTTGTGTGGATGGCCTCAAACAAGCTCCAATTGCGCTCACAATTGGATGAACTACAAGGCTGCGATAAGACACGGAGGGCAAATTTTTGGAGATGTGGGGTATTTCCACCCCAATTTGACCACCAAACATCTACAAAAAACAAATTAAAAGTTAGAAAAGAACTTAGAAACTTAGAAAGGAAAGTCAAAACTCAAAAGTTGAAAACATATGTTATCAAATTATCAATATTTGTAACTTGTAAATTTCAAATTTTATACCTGGTGGCTGACTGTGTATTGTCTTCTTTGCTAGCTCTAAAGAGAAGATTGCACCCCTTTTTTCTCTATAACTTTGGATTTCATTAACAATGAGTTCTCCCTCCTCAAGGGTGGGTGACATCCTCTGAATGCACTTCATGAGGCCTTGCATAACCTCTCCAGTAGGATTTGAGTAGGTGCTTGAATGGAAGAAATGAGAGTTCAAGAAGTACCCTGCTGCATGGAGGGGTTGGTGGAGTAGATGGTTCCACCTCCTGTGAATAATCTCCCAAATGGGATCAAATTTGAGGTTGTCCCCTTTATAATAATCTTTTATAGCCTCCTTGGCCCTATCCATGGCCTCATAAAGATATCAGATTGGGATTTTATCCCCATCCACCAAACGGAGCACTCTAACCAAGGGCTCTGACACCTACAAATTACAATATAAAATGAAAAAATATTAGAGTTTCAAATTTACAATGAAACACATTTAAAAAATTTATTCAATTTGAATTCAAATTCAATGTTTTGAAATTGAAGTTACCTTCACAATCTCTGTTGCCCTTTGTGCAAATTCGGCATCAAACACAATTTTTGACACCTTTTCTCCTTCTGGCTTCTTCGAATAGGTTGAGTCCATCCATGGTTGACTCACAAACATTTGTTTTAAAGCCGTCAAAGAACTGAGAATGCTTTGCAACGTTAAGAAAATCGTTGCAAACCTTGTGATACTTGACCTCACCAATTCTTTCCCTTTGGTGTGCTCCCTCATCAAGCGAAGAACCCAAGGGTGATTGTAGATGTATTTAGTGATCCTCCTCACGTCCTCTACAATTGGTGTGACCCAATCTAGTTTTCCTATGTCCTCCAAAAGAAGGTCGAGGACATGGGTTGCACATGGTGTCCAACAAATTGAGGGGTGTCTATCTTGGAGGAGTCTTCCTGCTGCCACATATGCTGCTGCATTATCAATTATGATTTGCACAATATTTGCAATCCCCACCTCCATGCAAACTTCCTTCAACATTTTAGCCAAATTTCCTGCAGTTTTTACAATGTGGGAGGCATCAACTGATTTTAAGAACACCACCTCTTCTTTGCATGCAACCAAGAAATTAATGATGGTACGGTTTTTTCCATCCGTCCACTCATCATAAAGAATAGAGCAGCCATATTTTATCCATTTTTCATTTTGCTCCTCTACCGCTGCCCTTGCACTTTCAGTTGCATTAGTAAGCAACCTACAAATACAAAGTGAAATTAAGTACACAATTTTAATTTGTAAACAAAAAAATAGCTTAAATTCATCATAAATTAAAGAACATAAACTAACCTCCCACTCAAGTCCATGCGAGAAGGCGCCTTGTAGCTTTTTCCTACAACTGTCAATCTGGTGACCAAATTGTGCCAATAAGGAGAACTCGCCACATTGAAAGGGATATTATTAAAATACCAAAAATCTGCGCAAGCAATGTCTACTTGCTCATGCACCTCCCTATTCCATCCAGTCGCCTCTAAGGAAGGTTGTGCACCAGGTGTGTTTCTAGGCATGAAATAATTATCCAACCGTGTAGGTCCTGCAGCTGCCCCTACCACTGGTGCTCTACTAGTGTTAGATGAAACCGAGATGGAGGTGTTAATGGGTTGCCTTGAACTTCGCATACGCGGGCAACGAAGAGAGCCCACTATCTCCTCAGTAAAATCATAATCATCATCCGACTCAATTCGAGCACCTTGAGAAGAGGCAATGGTTGCTTGCATTGCTAGTCTTGCCTTCTCTCTTTGCACTTTTTTTTCTTCTGCAGCTGAAAGTATGGCATTCATATGTTTTTTTATTTCTTTTGTGGTTTCAAGACATTTCTTAGCATCACGTTGAGGGATGCCTGCAAGGTGGTACTTGAGGCGATTGATGCCTCCACGATATACTTTTTTACATTGAATGCAATATACCATGCCATGTATGGGTCCTAGATAAGCATATTTCGAGGCAGGATCTCTAGCTCCTAGAGGACGAGTGCCTACAAACCCCGCAGGCATGGATGGGATAGAGCTTGAGGTGGAAGCAGGTTCAGTATCCATTATCAATTAATTATTAACCTACACAAACTGAAAGTCAAAGCACAACTTGTTAGTTTTTTATAGAAAATTTAAAAACAAGCTAAATTAGATTAAATCAAAAGAGATTACTTTAAGCTTAAATTACTAAAAATCTATCACTAGATTCTAAACATTTTTATAACAAAAAAATTGGATTTAAAAAAAAATAATAATAACTAGGGTTTCAAAAAAATGTGAAAAAATGTAAAAAATCTGAAAATTACTTCAAACTAGTAAAAAATTAAGCTAATCTAAGATTGTAAACATGTTATTCAACAAAAAAGAGGATTCAAAACAAAAAAAATAACTAGGGTTTTTTTAAAAAAAAAAAAATCAGCAAAATATATAAAAAAATCAGAAAAATTCATAAAAAAATCTTGTTTTGATGAATCTGAATCTTGTTTTGATGAATATATATGCATTTAAATCATTTTCAGACTATATTCAAATGATTTGTTAACATAGAACCAACAAGAATGAAGAACTTTTTAAAAAAAATGAAAGAATAAGAAAAATAAGAAAACCTACCTGGAAATCCAATTTGCCTTCTAAGTTCGATGTAAATTCCCTTCAAATCTTGTCTTTTCAATGCAAAATCGCCGCAAATGAGTGCACAATGCCTTGGAGAGGTATTTGGATGAGTGTGAGAAGAGAAGTGAATGAAAAAAGCAAGTTAAAATTGCTTTTTAGCAGCTGCCTGGGCGTGTGGACAATCGTGCGGGTTTTTCTAGAAAACTCGTCGTACATTCTGGAAAAACTCGTCAAAAGTACGGCGAGTTTTCTCGGCGTACAAATGCCTAGAAAACTCGCCAGCCAAAAAAATTTGCGAGTTTTTCGAAACTTGCCGAGTTTTTGGCGAGTCTTGCATCTATGGGCCACTCACTTCTCATGATTGTATCCTTGATGGGTATCGTGGTGATTTGGAGGATTGTTTTGATATCCTCGATTAGCACCGTGATGTGCTAGATTATTTCTTTGCATGGCTTGAATCTGATTATTTTGATTTCTGAGGTACGTTACCTCAGTTGACAGCTTCTTTACTTGTTCCACCAACTCTTTTATTTCATCCTTTTATTCTTGAGTCTTCGTTGGTGGCACTATGTTCTGAAGATAAACAGGCTGTGTTGTCAGCGCTTGAGACAAAGGCACTCCAGGGTGGAGAACTAACTAATTTGATGGTGCCGCTGCTTGGTAAGCTGGTTGGGGAACTGGATTCAACGTTGGGACTTGTTGACTCCATGCCTGTATCTGGTTGTTTGTAGTACCTAGGCCAGTGTATAACGAAAGCCCAGTTATGTTTTGTCCCATGTTTTGACTTACTTCAATAGCCTTAGCATAGGCTAAGTTCATGTTAGCTGGAGTGGGATAAGCTTCTCTCACAAACATTGCAGTCAAGGGATCCAAGGCGGCGTAGCAGTTTTCTCGAGCGTCAACAATGGTGTAAGGAGCACGCAGCCTTGTGAGAGCTTTTTGAAATCTATTGTTGAATGCGTGAATGGGCTCTTTGTCTTGCCTTCTCACTTCTACAAATTGTCTAAACAGCTCCATGGGAATAATAGGTATCCCAAACTTTCCAATGAAGGCTTCTTTCATTTTCTCCCATG
Source organism: Sequoiadendron giganteum (assembly GCA_007115665.2). Lineage (NCBI taxonomy): Eukaryota > Viridiplantae > Streptophyta > Pinopsida > Cupressales > Cupressaceae > Sequoiadendron > Sequoiadendron giganteum. Next base: position 524,237,333 of record CM021109.1, on the reverse strand, counting down.
ATCTTATTGATCCGACTGGTAAATGGATGAACCAGTAATGGCCTTCTTCTCCCAAAGAATATGGAAATAGCCTGCAAGCTACGTCCCCATATGCAATCTACCTGTTGCGTAGGTGATCCTCAAACATTTTGATGTGGTCCTCAGCAGTGCAATTCACATCATGGATATGGAACTTGGAGCAGAAACTCTTTGGATTTTTTGGCATGTCATGATAATCATTAAATTCCAGTGGAGACGGGTTGGTAACCAACCAAGTAGCACCGTTGGGAGCTAGCTGAGCCATTGCTTGTCGTCGCCAATATACAACTGCTTGAGCTGGCTATTGTTGAACAACAACTGGCGTGACTTGAACTGGTTGTTGCTGTTGAATAGTTACTGGCGTGATATTTTGAGCTGATCCTAGTTGAGCAAACCTCGAAACGCTGGGTGGAGTTTTGAATAAGCTTGAAATTTCCTTGCCACTTAGTGCTTCTTCACTTGACTGAACCTCCTCGTTTGATAGAACTTCTTTCTTCTTCCTAGCTCTTGTAGGTAGCTCTAGCTCCACAAGGTCTTTAGATGAACTGAGTGCAGACCTCAAAATCCTTTTCAACTTGTCAGGCGAGAATGAACTGATACGATCCAAGATGTAGCCGCTTCCTCTATTGGCGACGCGCTGGGGCGAGAGGTTGTCTTTGATTCAACAAGTATCTTTCAATAGCAACTTGAATTTGACTAGCCTTCTCTTCTTCTTCTTCTTCCAACACAAAGCTTGCTCGCATATACTTAGCTGCACTCCTCTTAGTCTTTGTCATGTCCCCGAAATAGCAAAACTATAAAGACCAAGTGTTAAAATACAAATAAATTAATAAATAGCAATATTAATATTAAAATATAAAATAAATGTGTATCATATCAATATAAAAATATATAAATATGAAATAACAAGTATAATAATAATATATAGGTAAATAAATATTATAATCATTACACATCAAATATTGTAATACATTAGAATAAAATAATAATAAGATATTAGCAAATTGTTTTATTATTATACTTTAATGTTAAAATATGTTCAACAAAACATCAAAATAAAATAATAAAATAAATAGAAATCTGAAATATCATAATTATAGTAATAATATATTATTTTAAAAATAGATATTATTGTTATAATAAAGGCAACAATTAAATCTAACAAAGGGATGTATTTTATGAAAAGTCACTTCTTTCACCAAACAATACATTCCCCCCATGAGTCACCTACCTTGAATGGTATAAATAGAAGGAAGGAAAATAAGGAAGGGGGAGGACACATTGAGAAATACAATCTGCAAATTAGAACAGCAACAACAATGATTGTTATGCATTGGAATATAGTCATTTAATATATATATATATATATATATATATAATCTAATAGGCATGCAAGTATATATGCATAGATATAGATAAAGTTTATAATGAATACTATGCAATGAATAAAGAATATATAAATAAGGAAAGAATAATTATATAAACATATATATATGAATACTAATGATGATACTTATAAGTAATGATGACTTTTTAATATAAACATAAGTAGATTATGTATATTTATGAATTGTCCTCATCATATGATCAATTTAGTATAAGGTTGAAGGAGGCGAGTAAGGAAACATGGAGAGATATAACAACTCAGGTGATGTACTCACTTAGCAATAATATTTAGCATATTTTGAATATAAGAAACATATACTGCTAATCTGATTATTGGTGTAAATGTTTTCTTTAGTATTATCATGATGATAATGATGTTGATATTAACTTAAAGAATCAGAAATAAATGCAAATGTATTTGATTGCTAAAAGATTGTCTTCTAAGCGTTTGCAAGCCTACAAGGGAGGAAGGGCCTGAGAAAAGTGGTGCCTAAAAACCCCACTTAACAATCCGCTGCGGCCATGGAGGGGTGGGGGTCCCACTCAACAATCCGCTGCGGCCATGGAGGGGTGGTAGGCCTGGAACCACTTATAAGCTCCGCTGGCTTCCCCCGGTAGGTTGAGTGTCTTTCGAGGTGATGGCACAAGTAGAGAAAGCAAGTCCAAGTGTTTCCTCTAAGCACGCCACTCCGAGACGTTCATGTCGCCTGGGGCCAAGGGGTGGGTTGTCCTGATAGGACACTTGTGCTCTTGGGCTTAGATGGATAGCTTTGGGCGGCTCTACCCATGCCACTCCTCCTATGTCTTTATTATTGATTTGTGATTATATTTATATTTAATTATCTAGATATTAATGCTAACAGATATATGTACATGTGGAAATATTAAATACAGACTTCAATCCAAGATTACTTAGTCAAAGATAACATTCATTTGAAAAAGAAGAAACCCTAAACTAGATCAACAAGCGAATTCTGGGGAAGACAAATGGATTTTAGGGCAAGTCCGAATAAGGGACATTACAGTCTTCCACGCGAGATTGTTCAATCCTGAAAGAATATCTTCTTGATCGTCGTTGAACCCCAAATTTGGCTGCAACACTGGTAATGTGTCTCTATGCGGTAGCACCATCTTGATTCATGATACTTTCTCCAATACAATTCTCTATAATGAAATCTTTTCTGCTTCAAAGTAGTCCCCCTCCTTCTAGCGCCAATTTTGTTGATGGGTGTTTTATGACCGCACCAACACAGAATAAAGTTTCCAACGGTCACTCTATCCTCTCTTGATCAAAATATCCTGCATGCTAAGATTGCGAAAGATCATTCATTCAACTCCAAGGTTCCTTTATGCAGTGGACGTAGTTTGAGTTGGCTTGATGTGATTTTGCTGGTTATTCCAAGGAGACTTACACAATTGTTCAATTTGAAGCAGTTGCAAGACACGAATAATTTGTCAATGATGCTCAAGTTCCTAAACTAGTCGGGAAAATATTGAAATTAAAGGGGATAGGGATAGAGACTCTATTGTCTACTCTAAATGTGGGATACGACGGCTAATTTCAGCAAGCTTTGAACCAGATCCTGCTTTGCCTCCCTTCAGACAGCTTCTACAAAGCCGGTGCAATCTTCAGAGGATGATGAAAGATATTCAAACTATGACCCGGCATGCAAATACCATCACAATGGTGTGTATAGACATACAAATCACAATTGAAGTTAAGTGGAAAGATACTCTAGTCGACCATGCAAGGCGAGCCCACCGTCAGTGAGCTCAATAGTGGTATGGATGAATGAAACTTACTCAAACCAAACAACCTATTCCACCACTATCAACTACTTGCATGAAATAAAACCTACTTTACTTTAGTTTACTTGAATCGGAAAGACGAAAAAGCCTTGCTAGCTGCCCACAGTAAAAGAAGGAATCACCAATCAATGAGAATTCTTCATATCATGAGAGTGTTCACAACAACTTCTTACAAAACCTTCAAAGGGAAAGCTTTCTTTCCTCCTCAATTTAAGCTATGCTAACTTCTAAGCTATTATCTCTATCTATTCTCTTCTCTGCTCTAATCTCTAGTGTCTAGTTCTAATAATATACAAATGAGGGGGGATGCCCCTTTTATAGCAAGCTCATTCCAGCGGACGGCTTGGATTCAATTACAATGAAGGGCTCAAATTGAGCCACATATGTCCTAATTAGGGTTTTTGCCCTAAAAACCGCCACAGAGAGGAGTGGGGTAATGAATGCACAAAAGATTATCCACTCCTCTGTAGGAACCATAATGAGCAATTAATGCCCATCACCATCTTCCAAAAGATCCTCATCCAGCAAGGTGTTTCCATTGTCCTCCCTGACTGCAAACTCGATCAATCGGACCAACACTGCCTCAACCTTCTGAACCGAAATAGGTGGGATTTGGTTGAGCTGAAACTCAAGTACTGTAACTGTCTGCCCATGCCGAGTATAGGACTTTCTCCAAGCGACCAAGGCGTCTTGGGTGTTCCGAATTATACTGGAGAAAGCTGAGATATTTTCAAAGTCATCTTGAACAAACGATCTCATAGTCGAGAAGAAGGGAGCCATCCTATCCCTTAGGCCATCTGCAGTTATCTCCTCCGAAGCCAGTCTCCTAGCAAATATAGCCTCAAGTGTATTGAGGACTCCATCTAGAATATTACCCATCGCTTTCCTGACTCTGGCTGAATCCGCTCGTGCTGCATCGAGGAAACCACAACCTATGACCACTGAGGAGTACCAGCTGGTGAAGTCATATCTGCCACCTTGTATCACACCTCCATGCACCAGGGTTTGTAAAGGCACATTCATCAAAGCCTCCAAACGAAGAATAGTCTTCGTTTGATATATCCGGGTCTCGCTCCAAGCTTGAACTACAATATCCATGCATGCTAGAACATCAAAGGCTTGCTGGTAAGAATGAGCGAGGTCCTCCATGAACTTCTTTGTTTCAATGTGAACATGGCCAACCCACTTGTCTACTTCCAATGCCATCTTCTTCAAATCTTCCAAGCCACTAACTGACTCTCTTGGAAGCTCTGCCGGGAGTTCAGCTGTTGGGTTCTCCTGTTCACCTGGACGCGCAAGATTCTGTACATACCCTATCAATGTCTTGTGCTCCTTCAATTTCTTATATTTTCCTTTTGTATGAAGCAATTTGTCCTTCAGCGCCTGATAGGAGTTGTCACACTCAATTATCTGGGCTCCCGTGGGGCAACCCAACTCAACAGTGGTGATCACATAATTGTCTAGCCTTTCCTCGTCTCGATCACACTACTCCCTGGGGACAACAACCTGAAGTGTACGAGAGTCGGATTCATCTGTTGAAATCTTTGAAAAATTCCTAGCCCTCTTCTTCTCTGGTGGTGTGCTAATCCTTCGGAGGAATTCTTCCATTTCAACTGTTGGGTCTGTATCATCCTCAGGATCCTTCCTCATTCTTTCTGTGAGCCAATCTGGCACCGCCTGCTGTGGATTGCAACTGATGAGGGGTTGTTCTTTTGTTGCTTCCTCCTCGCGCACCTCTTCTCTAACAATACTCTGTTGAGGTTCATCAGTCTCCATAGGTTGAATGTCTTCTGAAATTTGGGCCTCCTACCCCGTGGTATCTTCTTCCTCTAAAGCCATGTCAAGCATCTGCTGGAAATGAGTATCAGTTGTCATTTCCTCTTCCTGTTGGCTCCCTCCTTTGGGTGCGTTGACACTTAAGCTATCCGTCTCCCTGAGCGGTGGCTGATTTACTTCTTCAAATTCCTGCTCCTCATTGGATCTACCTCTCTGGCTTCCAAACAGTGGAAGCTCTCTCAAACTCGAAGACTGAGTCTGTGATTGTGTGGGCGATGCCTGCTCTACCCTCTGAGGTATTGGTTGGGCCGGCACCTCTCTCCATGTTTCAGCAGCTTGGGCAATTTACTTTCCTTTCCTTGTTGATGGTGGCCTTTGATCGCCCATGAGGTTATAAGTAAGAGCAATTGACCTACTCTTAAGCCGACTCACGTGCCTTTCTACCCAGCTCCTCGTGAAAGTCAACACCGGTATGGAAAGTGTATCCAAGTCCGTGAATTCAGGCTCGGACCAATCTGGTGGTGGGACCGGTGTATTCCTTACTGACTCATAGTCAGGTTGTATGACATTAACATCCTCATACACCTGATCCGAAACCAGAATGACTTCACATTCTCTAATTAATTTCAGGGGTAGCCTGGTGAACATTCTCCTTCTGACCTTGACATCATCAACTATGTTAGCCCATAAGTCCTCGATATGAGCCTTGTGCTTGTATTCTACATTTTGCACCATCCGGATGTTGTTGTAGGGATCGAAATCCTGCATGCCAGTGTGATATGTAAGGTGAAAGAACTGCAGCTCATCCTCAGCCTCTCTAGCTGCCTGCAAGGAAGGACATACTTCACTTGAATTCCCCATGATGATAGGGAAGTTGAGTCCCTTCTTCCGCTTCTTCTTCTTCTGAATTTTATCATAGGCAATGAGTTGCCTAGATACTTCTAACATTATCATTCGATCAGTGGGGTACCTCGGCAGTCGGTATGGATATGAGGTGAACCCCTACTGCCTAAGATATGTAAACTTTGGAAATTGGATGAGGCAATATCCATATTCTTCAATTAATGCTTGTGCGTGCTTTGATACTCTTTGTTGTGTTCTCTGCTGAAGAGTCCTTGCAATGTGCATTGTGAATGCATCATTCACCCGCTTGTAGTTGGCAGTGTTGGTTAAATGCAGTTGTGGGCAAGCTTCGTGGATCTTGAACTATTCAGGGCCACACCCGATTGGCTCCTTGTAAGTTATCCCTCGATACTTGGTCATTCGAGCCAACATGTACATTACGTACGAACTCATGTAGAAATTCTTTGTTCTCCTCAAGCTCCTGAACTGCTCATTTATGTTGTCACTTATCATTTTGGCCCAATCAACACATTCCTTTCCTTCCATTATGATCCCGATGTAATAAAACATCCAAGGCTTGAAAATGAAGGCATGTGGACTTCCGTTCACCCAGCTAAGCATTATTATGAGATCACCGTATTCTTGCTTCACATCCTCAGCAATGATCTATTTCGGAAGCTTGGTGCGGGGAGGTTTAGGCTTTTGCATCTAGACTATATTGATAACACCAGCACATCTCTCGAAAGTAGAGGCATACATTTTATCAGCTCTATCTTTCATCTTGTATAACATCGTTTCAGAAGTGGGAATCCCGAATGCTTCTCCAATAGCATCAAACATGAAGTTGGGAAATAACATGTCATCTGGAGAAACGATAGTTCTTCGTTCAAGTTTGTAACAATTTGCGCATTCCATGATCAACTCCGGACATTGTATTGCTGGTGGAAAACCAGCAACTGCATAGATCCCACTTTTCATTATTTCGATGTGTTGTGATTGATGGTGGATGACCTCCCAACCTGTACATTCTTGCTCTGAGTGCACCCAGATTAAACGAACAAAGGTTGGTATCGTTCAATCTTGCCAACTTCGAAGCGAATTTAGACTCCGGAAGAAATGGCTTGGTGAGCTTCTTGATTATTGTCTGTCGGAACGCACTTGCCTTGCCTGCTTCAATATTTGTAGCTCTGCCTGCAGCCCTGCTTGTTTCTGCAACATCTCTTCTTGCTTCAGCCATCTACAAAACAGAATAAAATAAGTCAGACTTCAGATTTAGAAAAATAAAATTACTTTGAGATGGCTGCGATATGGAGTTAGATTCGAAAATAATATCTCTCTGCATAGAATTTTTCTAACTTCAAACCTCAAACTTAAAACTCTCAGCTTAAAAACTTTCAGCAACGTGACTTCTGGCACTTGAAAGAAATTTGCACCAATTAGCAATTTTCAGCAAGAAAGTAATCTCTTCAGCATAAAATTTCGAAAACTTTATTTCAGCTTCTTGACTTTCAGCACTTAACTCTCGGCAGCTGGAAAAATAATAATCACTGTAGCATAGAATTTCGAAAACTTCACTTCAGCTTCTTGACTTTCAGCACTCCAAAAAATAAAAATCTCCAGCAATGCTTCAGCACTTCGATTCTCACACTTAGAAAATAAAACCTCAACTCAACTTTCAGCAACCTCAAAAAAATCCGATTCTCTTAGCAATCTCTCAACTTCACAAAGAAAGTTCTTCTCACTTCAGCAATTTCTCAACTTCGAATGGTGAGAAGAAGTGAGAAACTTTGTTGCTTAAATAATTCCTTCTAGGGAATCTTGCTAATTTGTGTTGGTGTTATTTTTAGCAACTTCATTAATTCTCCACTCTTCCCACTTAGAAATTTTCTAATTCTGGCGAAGTGGTGGGCGAGTTGTCAGCCAGTCGTCATAGCATTTTCCATAAATGAAGATTCTTTCCTCTGCAGAATTTGAAATTTTCCCTCCAAACTGCCAGTTAACTCTCGCAAATTAAATCACTTGCGAGGAAATCACTTTGATTTATTTTGAAAATTCCACTTTAATTTCTCGCAACGTTTAGTTAAATTCAACTCATAGAAATTCATGGGGAAATTAAAATAATTTCAAACCCATTAAAATCTCCATCATTAAAAATTTTCATTCCATGATATTTTCTTTAGACAATTTAAATCTTCCTTGAAACATTTAACCCCATTGATTTTAAAAAAATCATTCGCCAAATCAATCCGTTCTCGAAATTTAATCTCCCTCATAAAATAATCCAGGCAATTTTTAGAAAATATTTCCCTTCGAAAAATAAAATTTCCCTTAAAATAATTCCTAGCTTCATTAATTCATGGGCGCACTTTGAAGGGGTTCTTTTAATTTTTCACTTGACCTTTTGAAAATATTCATGAATGTTCATCTTACCCGCGTTGAAATATTTCATCGCCTTGGGTTTTATTTCCACATTTTAGAATTTTTTCAAACTCATTCATCTTCGAGGGCGTATTTGATCTAGTGAGATTTTATTTCACTTAGAAAAGATTTTATGTCATCTCACACTCTAGGCGCATTTGACCTCTTTACTTTTATTTTCATGACTTAGGAAATAAATTCAAGTCATTTCACATCTTGGGCGCATTTTAGACCATGTACTTCCATTTCAAACACTAAAAAAAGTTCTCAAGTCACCTCCTCTGCTAGGGCACATTCAAGGGGTAACACTTTTGTTTCCCATGCCTTAGAAATATTTCCAAACACCTTTTTCATTATGGGCGCACTTGAGGGGTAGAGCTTTCATTTCAATACTTAGAAAAAGTTCATCTTGATTCCCCCATCAAGGGCGCATTTAGCATGGGCTACTTTCATTTTCCATCACTTAGAACTTTTCCACGCCATGTATCTCCTTGAGGGCACATTTCCACCTTTGCACTTTAGTTTTTGCCTTAGAAATTTTTCATGCATCATCCTTGCTTGAGGGCACATTCTAGAGGGTCTACTTCTAGTTTCCATGCTTGGAAATTTCTCACGCCTTCATCAATCTCTTCAAGGGCGCATTTGAGGGTCTATGCTTTCATTTCATGTGAGGGCGCATTTTAGGCCCCATGCTTCCATTTCCCACGCCTTAGGCAATTCATTACCTCTTGGGCGCATTTCACATGGGAAGCTTTTACTTTCAATGCCTTCGGCGTTTTTTGGCTTGATATCCTCCATGATGGCGCATTTCATAGGGTGGGTTTTCACTTGAGGGTGCATTTGTGCCTTTCAACTTCCATTTCGTGCCTTAGAAATTTTTGAGGTGGCTTCACTACTCTCTTCAAGGTGAGGGCACATTTCACCCTTGGCTCTTCAAGTTGAGGGGGCATTTTGATGTGCAAGCTTTGATTTCTCCATGCCTTAGAGAATCTTGCCGACCTCTCAACTCACCTTGGGTGCATTCTGGGGGTGTGTGTTCTGGTTTCTATATTTACAAAATTTTGATCTTTTCCGTCTGTCTTCACCTTCTATTTTTAGCAAGTTTTTTATTTCCTGACTTCTACAACTCTGTTTGACTTGAATTTTCACCACGCGGTCCTCGTTGCTTGGCGAACCTGTTCATACCTACCCCTTGTGCTGACCTGCTATTTATAGCCATGTTCTAGAGGCGACTTATTATAAATAGTAAGTGCTCGGATTGCGCCCAAATTTAACCAGTAGATTGCCTAAAGGGTGTTAATCGTGATGGGATACCTTCATTTTTTGAAATTCTTGCTTTTTACCCCTCTTTTTAAGCACCAAAGTAGGAAACCCTAATATGACTTGCATGTGCCTCAAATGGCCTCCATTTGACCTGATTTTTGTTGCATGTTGCTCTGCTCGCAAAATTGAAGTGTCGGGTGGCTGTCAGAGTGAACCTGCTATTTATAGTAAGTGTCTGAAAAAGTGACCAATCGACTATCGGATGAGTTTGTATGTCACACTACTCAAGAGATCTCAAAAAACTCAGAAAAACCTAGTAAACTGGTCTACATGCACACTCTGGCTAAAAATAGTAAGTCCCTGAAAAATGATCAATTCTGCTTGCATGTCACATCGTTGCGAAGCTCTCGAAAAACCCATAAGGAAAATCTTGACATGCATTGAGAAATCTTACATGCAAACCCTAAAAATAGCCTCTGAAGCCTAAACTGCTGAAAGTCCGCATCCTAGCTTGCATGTTATATCACCGCGAAGGTCTTGAAAAACCCAGAAAGATTCTCCAGACATGCATTGAAACGACAAACATGTACACCTTGAAAATGGCCTTTGAAGCCCGAACTGCTAAAAATAGCAAAGTTGTCCAAATCTGTTCAAATTTTGCGTGTAGGTACCTTGAATGTGATGGAGCAGTTGGGATTCCAAAATCTTGATAAAAAGATCCCAGATTGAGTACTTACGAAAAATAGTAAGTTGTCAGAACTCAGTAAAAATTTAGTGGGACTCTGCCTGAAGCATCGTGATTGTAGTGTTAAGCTCAGATTTCAATTTGATGACTCAATTTGACCTTCAATAAGCCTGAAGAATGAAAACCCTAATTTCACAGACTTGGCCAAAATTTCAACTTAGGTCAAACGATGGGACATCCCCGGAATGGTAGAAAAATCAAAGAGAGAGAGACACACAAAACCAAAGCCAAAAGGCCAGAATGGAGCAAAGATTTGGGAGGCACCCATTTTGAATGGGGTGATGTGTGAAAAGGTCACAACACTTAGCATTAGGCATTTGATGGATTTTAATTAGCTTTTTCTTTTATTTATCTAACACCCCACTCCCAAGGTTCATTAAATATGAGCTAGTTTATATTTATGCGGTACAATTTATTTATTGAATCCTATACATTTATAATTTTATTTATTTATTTTTAGTTAATTATGTATTTATATTTAAATATGTTTATCCATTTACCATTCTTTAATGAGTTTACCATATTATGCAATATCCTCAATTAACTAGAACATCTTAGGTTATTTTTTATGCTTCTGCCTAGCTGGAAACGGACGAACAATAGCGATTTAACAGGCATCTAAGGTCCTAGGTTTAAATGAACCTCAGGTTGATAGAAACTACAAGCAAGGTCTTGATACTAAAATGGCATTACTATTTGTTTGTCTCTCATCCAACATAACAACAAAATCCGCCTCATCTTGCACCTTGGGTACCTACAACCAACAACAAACCTCACACAGGTCCACCAACCAAGTCATTAGTCTAAGTTAGTCTAAACAATTTAATGCATTAAATTTAGAATAACATAATAATGGTAATAATCACATTTAATAGTATTAACATAAAGGTTCACAACCATCACACACACATATATATAGGTCCACATAGTAAAATTTGAAATTCCACCCCTAGTCCAAATTACATAGGGACTAGGGGTCATGCAAAAGAATTAACAAGGTTTCTAGGGGATATAACATATTTTCCCTTCAAAATGTTATAAAAGGAGGTTGAGAGCTCATTATTGAGGTTAGCCATGTTATGGTATTTGTTCCTACTTCAGAGAGAACCTATGTTCATCTCCAATTTTCTGGAAGACGAAAACCCTCTTGAAAATATTGGTTTTGGGGATGAAAACCACCCTAGCTGGTTTGTGTGGCTTCATTCAGAGGTCATAGCTTCACTTTCAATTGAAGCTTTATTCTCGTTGTTTAAGATTGAGGTATTTGATGTTTTTGATGAGTTTGGTTTGCAAAGTGTTATTGGTGTTGATTGTGTGAGTTATTTAGCCTTTGAGAAGTGTTCAAAGGAGCTATTAGGGGATTGTCCTATATGAGCTTGTTGGTTGTACCTCTCCTACAAGCCATACTACTTGAAGTTTTTGTTTGGTATGGATTTGATACAGTAAAATGTCTTTTATTACCCTTTTATGCTATTATTGTTGTCCATATAGATATTGAGAGGGACCATTGAAGGGTTGTACCTCATTAATACCAGTCGTACTTGCTTGGAAGGGGCATGTGAAGGATTTAAAGTGAAGCATTGCCATTTTCATCAGTATAATTTTTCAATCTTAGTCAAATTTTAGTATTCGGGAATTTTCAATGTGCTCGCAGTGTGTGTTTAGTTTTGATTTGGCATTTTATCAGTAGAACCAAGTGCTATCAGACCTACACCAGCATTCCATAGCATTCATTCAAGGTATTATGTTGTTGTTTCATAGTTAAGCTAATGTATTCATGTTATTTGGTTCACTTTGGGATTATTGCAACAAACTTTATTTATGATCAGCACTTTATTCCAGCATATCAGCAGTTAATCTTTCTATAGGATGTTTGCCATGCATTTGATTGGAATGCCCCCTTCTTGCTCATAGCCAGTCTAAGCTTCCATTAGCCTTTTCAGCTCAAGCTAAGTGGATTTGGTTAGGGAAGTTTGGCAACTTGAGATGAGTTTTTTCGGTTTTTTTTAATGGTGACGGCTATTTTTAGTAAATTACTATTTTTAATAATTTACTATCTTCAGTAGCTTACTATTTTTAGTAAGTTCCAGTTGAGCTTCATTTGGGCCAGTTTAGTTTTTTTGGCTCACTATTTTTAGTAAGTGCTATATTTAATAATTGGTCTCGGCTCCTTTTATTCAGCAGCTCAATGTAGAGTTTCCGTTTTTGGCAGGTGTGAGTTCTCTCAATGGTCGGAGTTATTATTTGTTTATTCGTCACTTAAGTTAATGAAGTTGCTATTTTAATTAAGTGACAATGAGAATTGGTTATAAAAGACCCCCTTGGCCTAGTAGAGAAAAGTTGTTTTTAAAAGAGGGGACAATGTCTCTCATGATGGACACCTAGAGAGAAGACTAATTTCATAATTTTAAGGCTTATTATTTGCCCCCAAAAGTGGACACCCCTTAGGGAAATATTTCATGTTATTTTAAAAAGTTAAAGTGAAATTTTGGAGAGCAAGGCTGGGCATGGGGTTTTGGAAGGAAAAGTTTTTTCAAAATGAGGTTGCCCTAATTCTTCCCTCTCCTATTTAATCCATTTTTGAGCTCTCATTTGGTTATGTGAACTTTGGCAACTTAAGGAGACTCTACTCGATTTTCTCTAGGATTCGCATAATGCTGGTTGAGGATGAAAAACCTCATTTCTAGTTGCTAGTTTCGGTGGTGAGAGACCCACCCTAGCTGGTTGGTGCTTAGTTTGAAGGAATTTCAGTGTTTGGTTTGCTGGTTATGCATTTTGGTGTTGGAAAAATTTAGATTTTCACAATTTCCTGAGTTGGGTTTGGAGTTTGGTTTTTGGTGTGGGTTTGCAGATGTTTTTATCCATTTCACAAAGGTTTGAAACTTGCAATTTCTGAGCAACTAAAAGTATCAAACAACTCCTATCTTCGTGTGATGAAAGTGTATGGATATGGGTATTGTTTCATTTGCTTCCTCATAGTTGGGCACTACCTTTTGAGCTTTGTATTTTTCGGAGTACCAATTTACTAGGAAAAATCGCCCCTCCTAGGGAGCTACGCCATGTTTGGTCATCATACTCAGTTCTGATCAGCGTTCTTGATGGCTGCAAAGTGCTGTTTAAAGTATCCTAACAGGTCTGTACTTTTGATTATTGTTATTGCAATGAATATTATTTATCTATCTATGCTCCACGGGGACGTGTCCCCTATGTTTTTTGCTTGTTTCCCGTACCGGGTACGAAACGGGGACGCGGGTATGGCTAGGAAATGTACCCTGGCCGTCCCTTTTTTCCCTCCAAGTACCCGAAACTTCTAGGGGACTTTTAGCCAGATTTTAGGGGACTTGGGTACTGCTAGAAGTACCCGAAACTGCCCAGCCGTACCCCAACCATACCGAGTATGGCTAGCAGTACCCTATGGCCCAACAAAGAAAAAAATGTTTTTTTTTTAAAGTCAAAGTTTTTTTAATAAAATAAAAGCTATGGGTGGGCCCACAAGGGATGCCCCATCACACTTGACCTAATGTAAGTGTCATATAAGCTCCGATGACGAGAGCAATGCTGATTTAGACCTACCTTTTGCTGATTAGGGACACTGGACAGCGATATATTTTCTTAGTTTTATGTTTATAATGTCATTTCATAGTTGAGACTTTGAGCCTTTGGGCATTTTGGTTATAATTGTCAGACTCTTATATGATATGTATGCACATTGATAATGAAAAGCATTTGAATTATGTTAATTTGTTTGTCGCTTCTCATGTGAAATCTCAATTCAAGTCTAATGATATGTAATAAGCTTATACAATGTCTAGAATGAATGCTTTATCAATGTTATACTATGAACATTTGAAATTTCTCTATATTTTTATCGTCTGTCCCCTAAAAAATGACCCAAAAGTACCCCCGTACCAGAAACTCGTCCTAGCGTACTGGGTACTTGCCATCCCCGAAACCCCGTGGAGCATAGTTTATCTTTGATGCATTCTCTCTATATTTCCTTGCAAGAATGAGAATTTATTCTATGTATGAACTCATTATTATGAATTCACAAAAAACACAAAACCCTTCTGCATCTTCCGTCTTATTCTGAAAACAACACACAAAAAAAAAAATCAGTGGCACACATTACATTGATCTAATCTTGTAATAACCTGGATGGTAGTACTGCTAGTGGTCTCAACTTTGCATCTTGTTGTAATCACACTCACCACTGAACAAGCGGAAGTGATTGTGTTTTGTGATTACATTCTATTGAACAAGCGTGAAGTGTCTGTACTTTGTAATTGCACTCTGCTAAACCAGTGAGAAGTGCCTATGCATTGTGATTGCACTCTGTTGAATAAGAGAGAAGTTCTTGTGCTTCGTAATTGCACTCCACTAAATAAGTGTGAAGTGCCTATGCTCATTGTAACTGTACAATCTATTGAATAAGCGTTGAAGTGTTTTCCTTTCAGTTCTTGGATAGCACTCTATTGAAAAAGTGAAGTTTGGCTGGCTATGCCGCCTTTTGTGCTTCAATTGATTAGATTACTCATTTGCTGCTTTTAGATAAATAGATGTGGTCCTATACACCATATGCTCTCACCTTAGCCATCTCGAGAATTGGGTGATCAAAAAGTGATAAGGACATTGCATTGCAGCTTCATTCAAGTTACAGATTCTCAAAAAAAAAAATTGGGGTGCTTATTACATCTTCACTTGTGTCTTCAACATACCCAATCCTAAACATAGTCCAAGTATCATTCTTTGGGAAAGGTTGAAGTTGTTCAAAGAAGAATAATTTTTAAGGTATACACATTGAATTTATGTAAACAAACCAACATACAAATATATTATTATTCAACATAGAGAAATATTTATACAAATATAATACTTTTGTTGTGGTCCCATTTTCTAGGAAACACTCCTTATCACTCTCAACTCATTTCTAATATATGTGGGTGCTTTACATTCTCACAAAGTCACAACCACCCAAGAAGAATAGGTAATAGGTAATAGGTAATAATTTTGTACTTATTAATTATATCAATCTAATTATTAATTATAGGTTTAAATATTTAAATCGATATACTAATTTATGATTCAATAATTTTTAGTATGTTCTTATTACATTATAGTCTTGGGATTTGGCAAGAATGTATATTTGTATGTGAATTGGAGCATACATAATTCAATATATTTACAAATTTTAGTAGTGGGAATGGCCACACTGCACCTCCTCAGTAGCATATGGCCTCGCTGAACTCTCAATCAAGGATAGGAACAAACTCAGCTATCATCCTTCAAAGTTAGGAAAATGGGCACACAACTGCCCACAGAAAGCAATAGTGGAAATAGCCTCACCATACTTCCTCACATGAACAAGCACACACTCAATTGTTCATCTTTCACAGTTATGAACAAGACAGACAATTTGTACGCAATTCCTTGTGACTAGCTATAGATGATTAGTTGGACTGCATCTTAGAAGTCTTCATTTTGATCTTGACGAGTAACAAACTCAACTATTGACAAGTTTGGCATGGGCCACAACTTGACATATATCTTGGTTTTCAATCGGTTTGGGCCTTACCAAATACCCTCTTCTCTCTTGTGTAATAAAAACATAGTTTACATCATTATCATCTTCATCTTTGTAATCATTTTTACAATAGGTTGCCATTAAAACAGTAAACCAGTCTCTACAAACTCGAGCGAAAAATATCATCCAACCTACAAAATTGACTCACCTAGCCACATCAGTTCATGTGGTCAACCGTCATATCGACCATAGAATGCAGCTTTGATGACTTTTACATGATCGTCAATAGTACAAACCATAATTTCTCTTGAACCTCCTCCATGAGATTATGCTTCCCCTCTCAATCAAAAAACGTGTAAAGATGTTTTTGACCACTGATAGTGCATCCCAAAAAGTGCTTGTAAGTTTACAAAAGACTACATTAAAAAGCAATTAAATTTCACTCTTCGTGAGAGTTGGAACACAATGCTTTTGCTAGATGATTTGCATTACATTTATACACACTCCCAAAATTTCATTAGAACCTACCTCCCAAATAAAAATTAATTTAATAAACACCCTTTGATGAAGATATTAAGTCTAAACTTACAGTGAGAGTACAAAACAATTAGCACTTTAAAAACTATGAAATCTGCAACAAAATCCTTTTGGGCATGTCTTACAACATGATTCAACCCATGCTGTCAAAGTATTATCGAAAGCTTCAACCTGAAATGAAAGATACAAAATTAATAATATATCTCCGGGTGCAAAATAAGAAATATTTAGGACAAGCTAAATAATTTGTTTTAAGTTTAATGACCAGTGTTACCCCAAGTTTCCAGGACGGGGGCGGCAGGGGACGGCAGGACGAGTCTCCAAGTTTCCGATTTTTCAGGTCAAATTTGGGGACGACGGGGGCGGCTACATAAAATATAGAAAAAATTAAAATATAGAAGGAAACTTTAAATATTCATATGAAAACATGGATAAAGCATGCATGTATACATTATAGAAACTTAGCATATTACATTTGTGTTAAGAATTCATTGTCAATACTCAATATGCATTCAAAATTCAGAATTCATTCTGTGATATTAAACATAGTACACTGCTGCTGTCCCCTGATCATCCCCTGTCCCGGGGACGTTTCCAAGATAGAGACGGGGGATTTAGACCCGGGGATGCGTCCCCAAGTAACAGTAGTTTAATCTAAACCGTGAATTTCCACTCCAACATGTGATGGAAATGAGTAAGAAGCAATCAACTGGGTTATAGTGGGGAGCCAGATGGCGTAATTTGCTGCAAATCCAAAACCACTTTCTATCCCTTCTTGCCAACAGCTGATGATAATGGCCTTATGATTATTGATCGAAATCTGTAAAGCGCGTCAGACAAGCAAATTACAGTCTTCTATGCTATTATATCAACAGATATTACTATGTTTCTGCATTAAACTGCTCTTTCATTCAAACAGCCTCTTTAAAACATTTCGTGGATTTTGTTCTCTAATATTTAGGCTTTTAAAAACATTTTAGATCAGTAAATTTCGTTAACAATTGAAGAAGATATTGTAGTTTTAGTAACACACTCTCAAACCGTTATAAACAACCATCAAATGCAAATAATTTTTAGATACAAACATAAATAATAATATATATATAGGTTTGGTGCCTGCCTTGGATATCTTCACAAACAGTTCCATAGTCCATGGATCTCTAAACTACGCAACTTTTGCATCATGGCTTTAAAACCCATTGCGTAGACACTTTCTTGCATAGTTATGCTTTGCAGAGATTATACAAACAACATTTTATGAAATCTTTGCAGTCACTCCTTGCTACTATTTAATTTAAAGCACACAACTTGAAGAACAAGTCGTCTCTGTCCTCTAAAATAACAAATTCTTATAGGTTAACAGAATTTATAACGCATCGATAACATATTGAATTCACTCAACCTATTTCTAAATCATCATGGATGATATTACAACCTCACATAAACTCAACAAACATAAGTATCAATATTATTATTATAACCCAACAATATTTATTTGCTAACAATACCAATTTAATTATCAACCATACATTTAAATATCAATACTTATCGACTAACCTATGATTTAGCAATTCCTAGTTCATATCTTACATAATGAACGGCTGCTGTCATCCAGTAAAGTTTTAATTCTAACCTGGAAGGATAGAATATCATGTGTAGCAAGTTTTCATGACCTGCTCACCATTATGTTTTCTCCTCTTCTTGTTGACATCTTTGATGATTTGCCAAAATGATTATGATGTTTTTCTCCCTTTTCTTATGTAAAGCATATGCATTGTACAAAGTCCAATGTACAAATTTTGGATTAGAAAATGAAAATTTAGAAACAAAGATGAATCAGTGCTCAAAATTTTATTGATGTTGTTTTGTTTACTTTTCCTTCACAGCAACTTGCGCCACCTCAGAATAGACCAGCTGTATTTTACGATGTTCTCAAGGTGATGTCCAGAAAGGTCCACCCTCAGAATTATAGATCCAATTAATATTTATATTTTGTGTCCAGCTATTAAAGAGTGTTGCACCTTTTTTATATGACTTGCAGGGAGTATGAAAACAGACCATCCTCGGAATTCATAAAAGAAGCCGTTTGGTAGAACAAAAATGCATTATAACACAAATAAGTGTCAAAATTACTTTGTTTCGGAACATTACTAATTCATATAGAAAAACATCATCTGCACAACTTTTGTTTTCGGGATCCTAAACTAATATCCTGGCTGCACTCAGCCATTGGTATCTCCCAATATTATTTGTATTTTACTGGTTAAATAAGTGCTATCAATTGATTGTATTATTGATGGAATTGTTATTTGTTTTACATTTGTTCAATGGAAGGAACATTATTAGGCATCTAAATGATGGTTGTGTGGGCTTTAAGATTATACAATAAAATAAACTTGAGAAATACATTTGTAAATAATATAAAAGAATATAGATGTAATAATGTGTTTGGATTCTCAATATCAGTTATATTATTCAATGATCTTTATAAAGACTTTCACACTTTTAACTTTTACGATCATTTTTTGATAGAAATTAACTATTAATTATCCAACACAGATCATAAATTATTAAACTAACATTATTAAGTAATTATAAATTAACATCTTGATTCATAAATCTAATAGATTGAAGTATTGGACAATGGTATACTATCAAGGTTTTTTCGAGGCTCCTTTCCAAATACTAATGATCTTTAATTTGTAACAATATCACATCCCCCATGACCAATCCCTTCAATGTTAGTAGGGAACCTACATGACAAAGCAAATAAATTAAAGAAAAGACACATAAAAAAGGGAGGAGACAAAATTGTTTGACACATAAGATTGAAACAACTTGAAGAGTATATGGTTACACACCATTCACTCTCTCTGGTCCAAAACAAGTAATAATAAGGCTAAGAATGGTGATTACCAAGAAAAATGGTGGTTGGAGAGGGATGTAGGTTACGGTGTTATTAGCGGAAGTCTACATGACATAAGCTATATATGGGCTCTCATCCAACATTCTTGCCTATGTGTGGGGGTTGCAACATGTTGTCTCCCATTTGGAACAAGACGGCCATTGTACTAAAAGTATTTATCATAGTTGCCACTCTTCATGTCAATGCCCACAAGTTTCTTATGTAGGAATACATAATCAAAGTGTTTGTTGGTGTTAGTAGGTCCTGTAGTGACATTTGTACTACAATCATGCTCACTTGGTGTCTTTTCCTAGAGAAGTAAGAGTTGGAATCCACAAAGTTTGTGAGTAAAAGGAAACCCTCACTATTACTCTCCCTTTTTTATTACTACTGACTAAGAATGTAGTAGTAGTATTTTTGGAAAATGCTTTTCCTTGTTTGAATTAGTTTATGGGTTTTAACTAGGAATCCTACACTTCCTAACCACCCACCAAATAGATTGATGAGCTAGAGAATGAAGTACCAAATTGAATTATATACCTCTTTCAATTGGTGCTTATTCTATGGATTTGGTTATCAGAGTAACAAACATGACTATGTTGTCCTTCTATCAATACCCTCAAAATTATTTTTAGTATGGAGTTCAGTGCATGATTTTTACTAATTTTTTTTTGTAATTTTTTTGTGAGACCCAAACTACTATATTTTACTTTGATGAATTTGCAAGCTAGGATGGTTATAATTTAACGTAAGATATAGTTAGTTACATATGTTGATGATACTAGAATAGTTCAACTCCACACCTATTTATAGCATTTGCTTAGCAACTCATGTTGAATGTAATCTACATATTACAATGTTTTGTCAAATAGTTTGTGTACACTTGTTATCGCATTTTACTTTCAATTATTTTTCAAGTAGCTCTTGTGCCTAGTACACGTTTCAATTGTTTGTATTCACACCTAACAAGTTTTTTACAATACCAATATTTGGTTTGATTATTCTATTCTATATTCTTAGATGGTTTCTCTTATCCACTCTCTCAAGGCTATTGGAACAACATAAGCTTGGGGGTAGAATGAATCTCAAATTTTTAAGTGAGTTGTAATTAAAGTATTATAGAAGGAATTGATAAAAGGGATGTGGTATGTGTTTGTCGATGGATTTGTGATTTTTTTGTTGAAGGTTTGATTGTCTATTAACTCTATTTACCAACTTTAGTTTTAGTAATGCTACAATATTCCCTTCCTTATGCTAGTTTTTGTCTTATGAAAATCGTTATTAAGATTTGTAGTTATAAGCTATGAATAGACAATTACACCATATAGAGATTATTTTAAACCTCTAAATAAAGGGATAACTTATTAGAAAACCTTTTGTTGCGAGTATGATCTGGTTTAAAGGGTCTTATCATGATTTTCAAGGGTAAAGAGTCATTCCTTGTTTTTATAATAAATGTAGAATGAAGGTATTGCGCAAATTTTCTACTTAACTATTGTAGAATGCTACTAAATGATTTATGTATAGGCACTTTATTATTTAAGGCATATCTTATCAACTAGTTAACTAGAGTTGTGCTCACCTCTACAATTTACAAATGTAATTATTTTTAATGGGATTATAATATAAATATAATTGTCAATATCATGTCAATCACTATTATCTAGGGATGTACATTTCTTACTGATATCATATTCTTATATTGAGTCAAGATTGAGCATATTTGCACCTAGGTATGTTTGGATAGTATTATTACTATCAATACATATTTGGTCCTTAAATCATCATGTGTAAGAGAACCTTAGTGTATAGGAAAGATTGAATGAGGATTACTTTGTTAAGATAGCTTAACTTCCCCTTTTGTTAGAAAATTGTATTCAACTTATTTATTATTTGGAGAGGGTTTATGTGTATGGAGTTTACTTTGAAAAATTGTCCTTGGAAGACACTATTGTCTAAAATGTCTCATCTAAGATGTTTGATATTTTAATACCTAGCTAAGTATACCAATGATTAGGACTATTGTATGTAGAGGTAGTTCAGGAACCTTGTTGTTAGTATTGTACCATCTTAACATATTAAATTGATTCATTGGAGTCAAATTATATATAGCTATGTTTGGTATTGTCTACATTATTTTCTTTGGTCAAGTTAGTCCCTACCTTAGAGAAACTATAAATGTCAAGGTTGGGAATCCTAGAAGGATAAACATTGCATATATATGAGGAAAAATGGTGGCATCATCTAGTATCCTACGAAAGTGCAAGTTTTTGTCATGATCGATAAAATCTTAGGAGAACTACATGATACTTTGATCTCATATAAAAATGAGCATGTAGACAGTCCTTGGGTGAAGGATGTCCCTATGGACCAAGCCCACAAGGGAGGGTTTAGGGAATAGAATTAGGGGTTGGGTTTGTTCCTAACTTGATTATCTCTCCCTCTTTGGTATCCTTCATTATGACACTAAAATTCATATCAAATGTTTGTGAGCTTGTCCCTTTAGTAATATGTCCATGTTATAGAGGTTTGAACCAATGAAAGGAAACCCGTCATCATAAGCCTATTTGCTTTGAGGTTCGTGATATTTAGCTTTCTAAGATCTACTCCAATCTTGGATAAACTTTAGGAGTCATTGTTATTGTGATCTATCTTGATGTGAATGTATGAGAATGCCCCTAGACTCATCTAGACTAAAATAATTAGGGTTTCTGTGTGTGAAACAGTATGACATTTTATCTTGGTTGAGTGATAAGTATAGGTGGTATGGGTTAGCTTGAAGGACCTAGTGAGGCCTATTCTTCTAAAAACTAAAGGCGTGCAATAAACTTAGCCATAACTTGGCTATGAATGAGTTATGGAAACTTGTTAACTTCCATTTAATGATGATGTCATGTAAACAACTCTTAGTATGTATGGATGGTTTGCATGTTCTAATTATGTACTTGAATCTATGTTGAGTTTAGGACCAAGTCCATAGGATTGCCTTTGTCGACTATGGGAAATTGATGCAGGGGCATCATTTTAGTTTTGGTTTTATTTTCAATTTTAGTTTGCAATTTTGGGTTTTGTTTTTTAGCTTCTCATTCCTTATATCCCCGTGACATGTGGCGACTCCTATGTGGAAATGAGCATTGCATATTGAGCTTTCTTTTTGGTTCCATAGGGATGGAGTGGTAGTTACAACAATTGGAGAAGAAGGTTGGGTAATTCGCCACAGTTGAGCATTGAAGGTTTTGCCTCTACAAAGAGGGAGCGACAGTCTTGAAGAAGTTGATTGGTTTATGGTAAAGATAACAGGCAAGAAACGTGGAGGGGAGGAATGGAAAGGAGCACCTGACAAGAACAAGTCCTAGACTTGTTGCATGGGAGGAAAAAAAGAGTAGTGTGAAAGGAACAGTGAGAAATTGTGAATCAGCTATCATTGCAGTCAGTTGATTTGGCTAAGAATCGACCTCATGTGTGCTCATTTTTTGCTTAGTTTTGAATACATTGAAATTATGTTTCCTTTAACCGAAGTTTGCAAACTTGATTCTTGTTACTAGAATGGGGTACGAGTTGTAATGTTCCTATTCTCTTTAACTATGAATCAGTTTAATGGTGTGACCTTCATTTTGTAGGAAACTTTGTGGGTTTTAGATAAATGTTGCAACTTCATGTCTTTTAATATTGTAAACTTGTGAACTTTGAATATTGTTAATTGAATGATGAACGAATCTGGAAGGTTCTTGTCGCCTTGTTTGTGTATCGTTCATGTCTCTGAATATTGCAAATAGTCTAAAATTAAAGTAAGGTTGTCATTATTTTGGTATTAAAGCAACAAAAAATTGGGAGATTGGGAAGTGGGTAGAATGCCACCAAGAAGGATAAGAAGAGGAGGTGCTTGAAGTGGTGGTCGAAGAGGCCATGAGGAAGGAGTACTAGAGATGTTGCAGAACCTGTCAGCAAGGTTGAATGCCATGAAGCAGGGACAACAAAGGCTAATAGTCATTGATGATGTTAGCAAAGTTGAGGAAGAAGAGCAACCACAAACTGATGATGAAGTTCGAGAAGAACTAGAAGAAGTGGAAGAAAGATTCATAAGAATTGTTATGAATGTGGGAGACAAACCAAGATTTGAGGTTCCTACGTATTTTGGAAGCTTAAATGGGGAAGAGCTCATTGACTGGATCAATGATTTGGATAAATATTTTGAGTATGAAGGAGTTGTAGAAGAAAGAAAAGTTAAGTTTTCTTGTACAAGGCTTAAAGGCCATGTTGCAATGTGGTGGGATTTCGTACAATCTAAAAGATGAAAGAAAAACAAGGAAAAGATCACTTCTTGGGATTGAATGGTTGCCAAATTGAAGACGAAGTTCCTTCCGACAAACTATCAAACCAATCTTTTCAAAAGATTGCAGACTCTCAAGCAAAAGGATATGTCCATAAAAGAATATACGGAAGACTTCTACAAGTTGGTGGTTCAATCAAGACACAGTGAAGAGGATATGGAAAAGGTAGTAAGATACCTTAATGGCTTGAAATATAGTTTGCAGGATGAACTGAGTCTAGTGTCCCCTAGAACTCTTGAGGAAGCCTATCAGTTTTCCATTAAGGCAGAAGAGAAGCTTATGAGGAAGTAGAATTAGCAAGGACGAGGTAGAGGATGAGGCTATGGAGAAAGAGGATAGCAACACCATCAAGATGGAGAGGCAAGTAGTTCAAGTGGGCAAATCAACTCAAAAAGAGGAGGTTATCAAGATATAGGAGAAAGATCATTTGGAAGCAATGGCTATCAAGGTAGAGGAAGAGGTTTTGTTGGTAAATGTTTCAAATGCAATCAATATGTTGGTCATAAGAGTTGGGAGTGTTTGGAATTCTCAAGAGGTCACACAAGTCCGAAAATGAGCAATCAGATCATGCAATAAGATTAAGAAAGTGTGGGATCACTTGCTCATCACAATAAGGAACCCGAGAATAGAGTCTTTGTTGTTCAAGAGAGTGTTGTTGAAGCCACCAAAGGAGAGTAAATAATTAGAGCAAATAAGAGTTTTATTCAAGACAAGGTACAAGGTTAGAGTTAAGTGCTACAAATTGATTATTGATAGTGGTAGTATTGACAATCTAGTGGCTATTAAAATGGTGGATAAATTAGGTCTTAAGAGAACTAAACATTCTACACCTTATAGAGTTTCTTGGTTACAAAAGGGGCATCAGTTGTCGGTAAATGAATAGGCATCAATTTATAGAGTTTCAAATAGGTATGTATAAGGACACGGTTATGTGTGACATCATGCCCATAGATGTGTGCCATGTGCCACTTGGTAGGACTTGGCAATTTGATAGAAATGTCATACATGATGGAAAAAACAATAATTACACTTTTGAGAAGGATGGTCTCAAACATACCTTGTTGCCTTTGCAAGAACCAAAGGAGGACAGTCATAGCAGCAGTAGTAAGGTGATGTTAATAAGAGGAAAATAGTTTATAAATGGAAGGGAGACAAAGGAAGTTGCAACAACAACCAAGGAGGTGATCCTTCATTTTCATAAATGTTGCAAGGATGTAAAAAGTGTTGATTTGTAGGTAGGACAACCAACAACAAGTGTTGGCCCAAATGAATGTGAAGTCGAGGCAGCTATTGGTCTTTGGAAGGACATACAGAAGTGGAAGAAATTGGCATTGTTGAGTGAAAGGGAGATATTAGAACAAGAGGACAACAAAGTTGTAGTAGACAAGTGAGAAGTAAATGTTGGGGTACTAGTAGAGATTGGTATTATGAAGGATACAAAACTACAAGAAAGTTCAAAACAGTAGTGTCAAGATTAATACATGGGCAAGAATATACATGGACATGGTGTGGAGACAAAAAAATAGAATGTGGAAGATGACCTGTCACTTCAAATTGAGGTTGTTGAGAAAGAGTGGCTTGAACTGACAGGAGGTGGGACAAACATTGTAGTAGCCAATGGTGAGGTAATATTTCAGTTTTCAAACTCCTTGGATATAGTTGAAGATGATTTTCATGAATATGCAATGATTGCAATTGAGAGGTATGTGGGAGCCAAACAACATAGTGTAGCAGAGGAGACAAGAAACATTTTAAACACCATCATTAATTTCTCGAATTTTGTTCATACTAATGTTGGAGTTGATTATTGTTTGAGGGAAATGCAAAAAGAATGGGAAAGGTGCAGCAATGAGAGGCTATCTGTAGAGTGGCCAAAAAATGTTGAAGATGATGAAATGGGGTATGAAAACAACATTTTTAACTAGATGACAATAAATCAAGAGGAGTTAATTCTCCCAATGGTTTGGAATAAGATGAAGCCAACAAGTGGAAAGAGAATGAAGGGAGTATTTGGGAAGAGGAGTTCGATGTATGGTGGACATGGACCCACAAATGACCATGAAGCTACGACATTTCTCACTATGTAATGGAGGAACTATTTCGGCCATATGCTGGAAAAAAAGAAATAAGTAATGGTTACAAGTTGTCATTTTTTAAGCATAGGGGATATGTTGCAAATGCGTACAACTTGAAAGGGTAGTCCTACTACCCAACTCCTTTTGTGAGCTACACTCACAAACAACTCACCCAGGGAGACTGATGCAGGGGCATCGTTCCAATTTTGGTTTTATTTTTAGTTTTTGTTTTCAATTTTGGGTTTTGTTTTTTGGCTTCTCATTTCTTATATCCCTATGACATGTGGCGACTCCTGTGTGGCAACAATCTTTCTTTTTGTTGCATATTGAGCTTTATTTCTGGTTGCATAGGGACATAGTGGTAGTTACAACGGTTGGAGAAGAAGGTTGGGTAATTCACCACAATTTAGCATTGAAGGTTTTGTTTGTGCAAAGAGGGAGTGACAGTCTTAAAGAAGCTGATTAGGTTATGGTAAAGATAGCAGGCAAGAAATGTGGAGGGGAGGAATGGAAAGGAGTGTTTGACATGAACAAGTCCCAGATCTATTGTGTGGGAGGAAAAAAAGAGTAGCATGAAAGGAATAGTGAGAAATCATGAATCAACTATCATTACAGTCAATTGATTTGGCTGAGGATCGACCTCATGTGTGCTCAATTTTTGCTTAGTTTTGAATACATTAAAATTATGTTTTCTTTCACTAAAGTTTGCAAACTTGATTCTTGCTACTAGAATGGGGTATGAGTTGTAATGTTCATGTTATCTTTAACTATGAATCGGTTTAATGGTGCGACCTTCATTCTGTAGGAAAATTAATGGGTTTTAGATAAATGTTGTAGCTTCTTGTCTTTTAATTTTGTAGACTTGTGAAATTTGAATACTATTAATTGAATGAGGAACGAATTTGGAAGGTTCATGTCGCCTTGTTTGTGTATCATTCCTATCTCTAAATATTGCAAATAATTTAAAATTAAAGCAAGGTTGCCATTAGAAATTAATGGTAAGTGTTACTAATGTGGTATGATATTTTATCTTTATGTATGTTTGGTGGATAATTGTGTCCTAAGCTTTATAATTGGAATATACCAAAAATGTATGTTCTTGGAAGTAGAATATTGGCTAATATTACATTTGTAGATTTAATTTTAGTCTATTAAATAATGTGTTTCTAAATAACAATTGAGTGGTGTAATTGTCCTTTGAGACTACTTTATGAGTTTGTAATTATGGATATGTGTCTAGATAGAGTTCAACTTGTGGGGGTTCAACATGTTACTTGTAGGTTAGATTTTGACTCCAAGACTTCTAGGACCATTGTTAAGTTTAATGGATCCCTTTGGCATAATGTAACTAGATTAACTAGCCTAGGGTGTAAACCCTTCAAACATTATGTTTTAGATGGTGTTTTGTACCCTTTAATGTTACAGTGTTAAACAAAGATTGATACAAGATCTTACTTCTTGGCATCACAACTAGGGTTGAGAAAGGGACTCTACAAGGGTATAGGTAGAGGAAAATTGTTCTCTTAATGTAGCTTGTACCACTCATCCTAAGGTGATCACCGAAATTGTAAAACCTATGACCCACTTATGCTTATCATTGCTCTAGCATGATGGGAGTTGGGGAGTGCGCTCTACCAAAAGAAGAATTCAACCATATCATAAGGTTAGTTAGCTTTCACTAGTAGCATGTAGATGATAGATGCCAAGGGTTGGATTTCATAGTGTTGGTTGAAAATTTTGTATATTTGGGAAAGCATACAAAATTGTGGTTTCAGCCACAGTACGTGAGATAAACTCTCCTATTTTCAAAGGGAAGGCTCCCCGTTCGCTTTCTATTTTACCAATTCAGAAATTAATTCTAGCTACAAATCTATTCTAAACCTGGGTGAAACTCTTGTCTTGTTCTCTTTTTCCAGAAAAGACAATTATCCTTTTCTCTTATTTCAAAAAAGAATCACAATTGAAAGCATAAATGATTAATGAAGTAAAGAAAGAAGCAAAGTTTCCATGAAGGCACAAAGTCCTTTGTTGCTCCTCCGGGACGAGAAAACAAATTGAAAGCTCAAAGTCTTTGACAACTTACTCTCCTATCAACCTTTTTAAGATGGTTTTCTGGTAACCAAGTACAATATGTAGCAGCTCAAAGTCTAATTACATGATGCACTTTACATGCACAAACATAAAAAATAAAAGTAGCACAAAGTCTGCAAGTTACCCCCTTTGCTTGAGCGTTCTATAATAGCTTCAAATGCGACAAACAGCTCAAAGTCTGCAGTATCACATCTGAAAACCAATCTAAAACTCCAAACGCAATAAGCAGCTCAAAGTCTGCAAAATTAAGCTTGAATCCCTCTTGTATAACACCACAAAACTCACAATCAATATGTAGAAAATGTCGTCACATAACACCTTAAATCAACACAAAGTTTGAAAGCAATTTGCCTATTTTATTGATTGCAATTTGATTTACATCTAAGCTCAAAGTCTTAGAGTGCACATATAAACTGGCAGAGTTTTGTTGCATTGCCAAAAGATAAAGATTACAAAGGATCTCCTCAAGTATTTATAGGAGATAGGCCTTGAGAAAAAGGTGGGAGGATCTCAACTAACTGTAATTGACTTATTCAACATTACAAGTCCTATGCAATTTGACTTGCAAGGTTTTACATGTATTTACATTTTTACAACTTTGCAAGTGATATGATTACTTGCAATTACATTTTCCATTTTACATGTAATTTGTTAAAACTAAATTTCAAATACATAATTGAAACTATTTGAAGTGTCAAAAGACATGACTTGAACTACATCATCCTTGATTGGGTCTTCATGCTGCTGTTTGGAAAACATGTTTCCATCTCCGTCTTGAAAGTAGTCCATGCTCAATCATGTCACTTGTTCAACTCCTTGTGTGGCTTCGTCATGTTGTTTGTATCATTCTCCAGCTTTGGAATTTTCTTGAAAATAAGGCCCGCGCCTTATATTATTGATTTGGTAAGTCATGTGTGCAAATAGGAGTAACGAGAATGAGACAAAGGGGCTGCAAAAGTGAGGCCAAAGCTCAATTTTGGGTTTTGGAAGGCTGATTGCAAGTGCAAATGAAAGGTGACTTACTTGCAATATGGAAAAACATTATTACAAGTAATCTTTACAAGTATGGGAAGGAAAAATTATAAGACTAGTGAGATAATGGCAAGGTAAATGGAAGAGAAAAATGGCAAATGGAAAGCAAACAAAATACCTTGTGTTGTACCCAAACCAATTTTTTTGCTTCATTAAGGCATTTTGCTTAAAATGGTCTAAACCTTGTAAATATGGGGTCAAAACTCAGTTTTTGGGAAAATAAAGTATGGGATTTTAGTCAATGTGATGCCAAGAAGATACTGGCAAAATTTGAAAATTAGGGTTTTTGAAATCTATTTTTACTCAAAACCCTAAAAAATAGGAACTTGTCAAAATTGGCTGAAATTAATTTTGATTGGCTTATTTCACATCACAATCATAGTGGTGAAGTTGGTTTCAGTTAAAAGTCAGTTTAAGGTTGGTGAGTAGTTTTCACTTTTTAAGAAGAAAAGTTAGGAACTCTGAGGTCGTCAATGGCAGTTGGCCAGTACCAGGTATCAATATCTAAGCCTGAAACTCAAAGCAGAACGCTCTACGATGAAAGATGTTGAAAAATATGCTTTTTGGGGATTTTCAGATTGGCAAAAAGTGACCGAATCAAGTTTTTGAAGCCTTTCAACAACTTTTCTTTTGACAATTTGGAAAAAATAGGAACTTTTGGCTCATTTAACAATTTTAGGAACTTTTTGACACTTCAGCAATTTCACTTAAAGCACCATAGGAACTTTTTGACACTTTAGCAATTTTATTTTTGTCAAATAAGTGAAATCTGACTTTTTAGCTCTTTTAACAATTTTCATTTTGACAAAGTAGGAATTTTTGGCCACTTAAGCAATTTCAGAACTTTTTGAAGTTTTAGCAATTTTGTTTTTAGCATAGTAGGAACTTTTCACAACTTAAGCAAAAATCGGACTTTTTTGAAGTTTTAGCAATTTTGCTTTTAGCAAAGTAGGAACTTTTCACAACTTAAGCGAAAATCGGACTTTTTTTAAGTTTTAGCAATTTTGCTTTTAGACTTAAAATTCCCTATTCTGCTGAGCTGCCTTAAAAACCCAAATTTGACCAAAAAGACAAGAAAAATGACTCAAAATTTGACAAAAACGGAAAGAGGAGCTGATGAAAGGATACCCAAGGGGATCATCAATTGAAATCTAAATTTTTCTAACCTCAACACCTTGTAAAAAGTGCTTTAGAGAGAAAAACTTCAATTTTTTTGGTAGGTTGCTCCAATTTTTGCTATGTCAAAAATTGAGGACAACACATAGGTTTTAGATAGGCTTTCACAAGTGGCATGTAAGTGATGGATGCCAAGATCTACCCATCTCAAGAGTTCAATTTTGGCATTGATGTATTAGAAGAAATATATGTGCCTCCTATGTAGTGTATATCTAAGGTATGGCTTTCAAGGTCTAATTATTAATTCAACCCAAGTGACTGATAGTATAGGAACTAGTCTTGGGTCTATGTTAAGACCATCAAATGTCCCAATTATGTAACTTATAAAGTTGTATGATGACATAGATGATTAATGGGCTAAGAAAATCTTATTGATGGCATTATGTGATGAGTTTTGTTACACTTTCCCTTTATCTAGTGATAATCGCCAGCATTGGATGCTTGCCTATCATTACAACTAGTGTAGAGAATCAAAGAAAAATGATGGGACCCATAGTGTAGTATGAGATGCACTAAAAGGATGAGTGTTAGTGAACCAAGAAATGGAAGATGCATGCAATAGTGTCACATCCACTTCCTATTTATAGTTGCTCACTATTTATGTATGAGTCAATCATAGCGTTCTTGAATAACAATGTCCTTAGGTATTGTGCATATTGTTATATATATACCCTTGCCAATGGTGACTAGTATGGGATGCTTGTTTGTCATCATATGTGGCAATGAACTAGGAAAAAGGATGGGATCCATAATGTAGCATGGGATGCACGTCTAACATTCCTTTTCTAGATGGGATTTACTTATGATCTTATGTGTTAGTGAGGAAAGAGAAGAAAATGATGCTTATTGTAAGGTTTCAACTACTTCCCTTTTTGCTAGCTTATTATTGTGTTCTTTTGAGGTTGTTAAGGTATTCCCATTGTGTATATGTGTTGGGTGCTTAAGCCAATCATATTATGTATGTGTGATGCATGCACAAGTTTTTGCATTGTGTATATGTGATATAAACTTGTGAATTATTCACATTGGGTAAATGTGATATATATTGAAGCCAACCCTCATGCGTACTAGTGAGGTGTATAAGAGGTAATCACTTATGTATTTTCGACATGAGCAGGAATTAGTCATGTTGTGTATAGATGGCATGTATATATCACATGACTCTCTTGCCTATGATATATAACATGTCATTACTAACCACTGCCACTTGCCTATACATGCTAGCTAATTACTTTTATACTAATTAGCTAGTGGTGTGACTTAGAAAGAAAAAGCACCCTAAGTCTTTATTTATTAATACCTATTACACCACACTGTCATATCCTTAGGTATATGGCATAATGTTCCATAAGATTCAATTATAATAGACAATGAAACTTTATATTATTATTATGTTGTCAAAAGGACACACATGTCATGATATGGATGTTGGGATGACACCTACAAATGGAATTCCTTCTTCTACTCAAGCTAGTCCATTGATTAGATTATTAGATGAAGAAATCTCAAAAAAAACATTAGGATACATTATATGTGATTTTTTATATACAAGACAAGATTAATATTTTTATAGATGGTAAAAATCAATTTGATAGATATAGTGTAGAATTTATATATAATTAATACTTGAAGCTAGATTTTTATGATCATACAAGAGTATCATTGACAATGAATAACATAATATTGGTTCATACTTTGTGTTGTGTCATTTTACCCCTCAAGATGGGTCCTAAGGAAGTACAAATCCTATCATGTTTTCTAGTTATGGAAATATTTTCCATATTGCTTGGTATACCATGACTTGCTCAATTATGTTGCCTCTTCTATTGTACATCACTATGTTAGGGAATAATTATAAATATTACATGAGATCCACAAGAATCTTGCTAGTACAAGTCATTTTACTTTAGATAACCACATATATACCCCTAAGGAACCCCCTTATCAAATTGAGATAGAGATTTATGAGGAATATTAAAATATTTTGAAGATTAAAGATAAGAAAAATATAGATCTAATGATCATATCAAGAACACTTTACCTCTTCTTCCACCTAAGTAGTATAAATATCATATATTGTAAAACATAGTATTTCATGCTAAAGATACTACCTCATGGATTTCAAATAATTTTTTTTGGGATCAATAGACACATAATCTATCTATCAGAACACCTCCAAAGAAGCAATAAAATGGACAAACAAATAACTCATATCTAGTTCCACTTATTGATAGTTCATTAAGAGCACTGACTTCTATTAAGAGGAAACAAATGTAGTTATAAAAGAAAGCTATGTATTAGAAAAAGAAGAATGTGATGCTATTTATTGGGAGAGGGATGACCTTTTAGGTGATTATCCTTATGAGTTTGCATAAGATTTTTCCAGTTTATAATTATATTTATACTTATGTAGTTGTTTACCTTGTTACTTATTTTAAATGTTTTTTCTTTCTCATTTGTGTTTTAGTATTTGATTTAAATGTGTTTTCAAAATTTAATATTTTCCTGTCATTATTTTTGTGTCTTTTTATTCTCATTTCACCTTCTATATTATTTATCCATGAATTTTATGTTTTTCCTATTTCTATTTTACATTCTATATTACTTATGCCATGATTGTTGTGTTTTCCTATCCTTGTTTCAACTTATATTATTTATCCTATGATTTTTGTGTTTTTCCTATTCTCATTCACTTTTTTATATTATATATTTCATGATTATTATGTTTTCTTAATCTCATTTAACATGTCATGTTATGCTTCATGCTTTGTTCCCCCTCTTGGGGGCATCTTTCCTACTTTACCGGTATGCTTTCATATGTGTCATGATGAGTTGTTATGCTTGCATGTGATTCTTTGTTTAACTTTACATGATTTTTCATATGTTATGTTTTATTCTCATGTCCTTATTAGGACTAGAGGACTAGGTTGTTGTACACCCTATAAGTCGTATATCTAGGAATAATTATTTAGTATTTTAGCTATAATATTGTAAATAATGCACCACCCACATGGAAAATGGAATCTCATTTGGATAGAAATTCAAGATTTCATTTTTGGCACTATTTACCATGTACCATTAGTCTTGTGATAGTTGTAAGAAGTCATTAACTATAGGGTTACTAGGTGGAATATGACTAGTAACTTTGACCAACTATTTATAGCATATGTAAGAGGTGTGTAAGTGGTGATAATTGCACCTACAAGGAGCTCTTAGGAGTTACTTTGACCCCAATTATTGTTAGAATTAAAACTAGTCAATCAAGAGTAACATTTTATTTATGGAGTTGGAGTTGAATATGGACTACCTAGACTAGTCTTTGGCTCATGGTTTAGAAAATCATTTATGGTTTTTTGGCCTATATATTTATGACATGTGGTGGATGTAATATATGTCTGGTTTTATGTAAGTTTATGTTGTAAAATTCCTCTTGGGTTGAGAATGTTGATCTCTTATGAAGATATAAGCTTGATATTATATTGTAACTTGTAGTTATTGGTAATACATTGATTTTGGTATGAACTCAGAGGCTAGTTTCTCCATTTTCATAATTTTTCTGAGAGTATTTCATTGTCATGTTTATTGCAATTGCTTCCAATATTCTTCTTCTATCTTCTATTCTTGTTCATTCTTGGGTGATCCCACAATAGTGGTTTACAATTTTTGGCCAAACTAGACACTAAAATATTTTTTTCTAACTAAATCTTCACTTTCGGGCACCTATAGCGGCTAAACCGTGAGGAATTTGAAGATGATGCAAACTAGTGATTTGTGACATTTTGTCTGTAGATTCTAAATATATTTTTTAAAAAAAAATTGGAATTAAATTGCACTTATTTTTCCATCTACTTTGAAAACTAGTTTTTTTCAGAAAACAACATTTTTAAGGAGTGACGCTCACTGTATACAACATAAAAAAAAAATTCATGAAGGATAAAATTATTATTCTTTCAAATTTAGATTTGTAACTCCGATATATAGTGCTTCCAATTGGTCTCATAGTTTTTATTGAATATTTTTCCTTTAATCAAGTTTCGAA
This sequence comes from Sequoiadendron giganteum, assembly GCA_007115665.2. Taxonomy (NCBI): domain Eukaryota; kingdom Viridiplantae; phylum Streptophyta; class Pinopsida; order Cupressales; family Cupressaceae; genus Sequoiadendron; species Sequoiadendron giganteum. Next base: position 524,203,368 of record CM021109.1, on the reverse strand, counting down.
GTCAAACCAATTAAAATTTAGACATAGGCAGACCGTATACAATGCAATTTTTTTTGTATGTATCAAAATTCTTCTTTTTTTTGTTAGATCAAGGACTTCAATATTTGGTGCACTCATATTTTTTAATTTATTTTTGATAATTTGCTATTTTTCCACATGTGCAGAATAGAGAGCTCGATTTTTGTTGAAAAACCTATGTTTAATAAAACTAAAAAAACAAATACATTATAAAACCAAAACATATTAAAAGTATATTCGTTGGATAGCTTGTTCCGAGGACTACCATCATCTAGTTGGGTTTGTGAAGTATCCTCCATTTTCATCCTCAACCCGAGCTTCGAAGCACAAAATTCTGGACTTGTTTGGTGCCTAAGGGGGAGAAGGAGGGAAAAGGGGGGGTCATTCAAACCCCCTTTCAAAACATGTTTTTCTTTGTGTTTTTTGGCAGGAATGGTGGGACCTTGTATTTAATTGGTTCGCTCGAACCAGGGTTCATTCAAACCCTTTTTTGGTTTGCTCGAACCTATGGGTTCATTTGAACCCCAAAAACCATTTTTTTTTGCATGGGGTCATTTTTTGCAAGTTTTCCTTCCTCACTCGAATTGTAAACCACTTTTGTGGGTTTACCCTCCTTTAGTATTGTTATTATGCTAGAATCCTACGGAATTTTCGATAGGTTAAATAAATTATAGCTATCTCCTCATAGGGTTAAGTAGGAAAATATTTTCAATCCTCTATGTTTACAATCTATATTTTCACACATTTTATTTATATTTGCATCTTCCTAGGTTCATACAATTTTATGTTCCACATTACTACTTTGATTAATCACATGTTTTATATTACTTTTCTATGATACATATCCATGATTTTGTTCATGATGTCTATCCCATATGCTATCTATATATAATATGTCACTATGCTTATTATTTCTATCTTTTTTGTTATCTTAATGCTTATCATGTATGCATATTACAATCCTATGTTTATGCTCCTTATCATGTCTACACCTTATGATTCCATGTCTTATCATTCTTATCATCCTAATGTCCTATGGTTACATGTTATGAATCTTCTCATGTCCAAATATTTTTAATCTTATTTGTGTCTACATGATCCCAATGTTGGAAGTATGTTGCATACATTCCATGTTTTATAGTTAGTTAAAGCTATGGAGACTAGTGATAAAAAAAATGTATGGGTTTTCAAAAATTTCCCATGGTTTTAAAGCATTCGTATAAATTAAAAATTTATTTTGTGATGTGTCTTTTTATATTTTCACATGAATAAGGGTTGAGTAAGATCTTTATTATTGTATTTTGAATGATTGAATTTTGTGTAATAATAAACAAGGTTACTATTCTGGATGTTTTTACTTGAAAGGGTTTTCCCAAATGAAATACTGCATATTATCTACTTTGTTTTTTATTTTCTTCATAATCTATATGTATTTCTTCTATTATATAAGTTTATTGGGATTATTTTTCCTACATATTGTATTAAAGCTTGATTTATCTTTATTCAAAGGATTTAGGTTTCTTTTGGCCATGATAAACTTTTAGGAAGTGAGAATTGTACATGTGAGGATTTATGAGTGAAGTAGAATGACAAGATACACAAGGATAGATATCAAATAATTTAATGGAAATAATTTTGAGCAATGGAAGTTAAAGATGGAAGATGTGTTATTTTACAAAGATTAATGGGTTGTTATTTTAGGAACAAAATCAATAGGTATTCAAAGGATGAAGAATGGTTGACCATCTATAAAAGGGCAAGAAATTCAATTAGATGATGTTTGTTAGATTTGATTTTGTTAAATTTTCATTATCTCTATACAACATTCCCTATAAAGGAGTTGTGTTCATTCTTTCTACCACATCATATACACCACAACAATATGAAGTTGTATAAAGAATGAATAAAAAATTGATGGATAAGACTAGGATCATGCTTAGTGGTGCAAGGTTAGACAAAAAAATATGGGTAGGAGTTGTAACAATTACAATATCTTATTAGTAGATGCTTATGCTACTAGATGGGATCAAATCAAAAAAAAAAATTATTGGTTGAGGATTAGAAACATAAATTCTAAAGAAAATTTAAGCTTTATAGCTATCATTTTTTCCAAAATTAAGGTCATTAAAGAAGTTAATTCTCACTTTATTGAGCTTCTTGATGTTCTTCAAAAATTTGTTCAAAATTACAAGATTTATTTGATATTTGAAAGAACCCTCTCAAACTTGGGATGAGACCCTTCAACAATATATGGAGGTGGTCCCCGGTTGGTTTTCTTATTCCTAGTTTGAGGCTTGTGATAAACTCCTTGTGCATGAAGATATTCAAGCAACAATGTCAAGTATGGTCAATGATAAAAATCCAAGATGCAATGAGTTCCCCTATGAATTTTTAAAATCCCTCTAGGATTTTGTTGATTTGCATTTAGTTTATCTTGAAGTGTTTCATACCAATTCCTTAGGAAATTTTATTAATAGAGAAGATATTGAATTCATACCTATGGTTGAAGATCTAAAGTTGATTCAAAATTAGAGAACAATTACTCTTCTTAATGTCTCCTACAAGAGTATTACTAAATCCCTTGCACTTATCTATTGTCCTTGTAGCCATGCATGTTTACTATTCTTCATGTTAGCTTCCCTCTAAAACTTCATACAACAAGCTTGAGAAATTATTGTAGAATTCTATGGCCCAACTCGGATGATAGCAAAGGCTTTCACAAGGTGGCATGGGATAATGTTATCTCCAGATAGATTTTGATGGAATGGTTATTATAGATATCATTTTGTGCTTGATGTCAAGTGGGTTGTTCATGATATTGAAGGTGCTAAATCCTAAAATCTTTGAGAAATTATATATTTGTGCTAATTATCAACAAGGTTGAGCCGATTGAGGCCCTACCTCTACAGTGGTAGTGAATGACATTATCTCCAAGGCATATTGCTAGATTGACTCACCATAGAATATGTAATGCACAAAGCATCATTCCTCTCAATATCTAAGCTCCGAGTTATATAGATAGGGGGTCCCTACTATCCATAGGTAAACAATCCCTCGTTTTAAGTTGTTTATGGAAGCATCTTGATAGATAAGGGTAGTAATTCAAGGTTCACACTAAATTGATATGATAATTTGAGGGTCCCTATATAGATATGGACACTCCTTGCTCTTGTAATTTGGAAGTTAGCACCCTCTAATCAAGCGCTATATGATTCAATCAATACACCTTATAAGAGATCTACTCATAAAAAACTAAGATTTCACTCCATGTTCATGTCACATGTTCAAAACTGGCCTCTCCGTTAACCAACAATCTCTATGGTGGAATCCTACCATCACCTTTTGAGAGAAACCATTGACAAAAGTTTCTAGAGTTCAGGCTCTCAATTTCTTTAGTAGAGGCACAAGATCAATCCAAGATTTTAACTACAAATTTGCTTACACTTGGCTTTCTTGGTCACAAATGAAGGTTAAATTCAACCCAAGCAACATAGGTAGATAATATTTTAAGACAACCATTGATGTTGTGCCCTTTTAGCACCATCATAAAATATTTGTTAGATTGACCAAGTCATGGTGGAAAGATTGAAATTGATATGTTGATGCCCTTCCACAAATATACTCCTAGAAAAGGATATAATTGGTTCCCTCCACATTCACTTATAATACAAAGGCTTAATGCTCAATTGACTCTTCAAACTCCTTCCTTCATCTTGAGTAAAATATTTTTGATTATTTGGAAAGTGCTTGTGGAACCCAAATTGGCTCATTTTGCTTGGTGTTTATTACATAGTAGGGCCTTCCCTTAGAAAAACACTTAGTTCATCTAGGTGTTGTTTTCAAAGCCATAGTGGGTGGCCTTCACCTTTGTCTAATGGAAACTGTGAAGGTTGGTCTCTACCCCTTGCTAGCAATCCCTCATCGATGTCTTCTCATTGATGAAGGTGGAGCAAGATAACTTCCTTCAATTGAATCTAGTTTTTTTGCCTCAACATGTTCAAAATAAAGATCAAGATATAATGGTTCTTGCTACTCAACCACAAGAGAATGAAGATATTGTTCTTATTGATTGAAATACTATTGATGGTGGAAAGAATTTGCCTAATGGATGGTGCGGTCGCCTTAATAATAAGGATCCTCCTTCAACTTTAGGCTTTATAGCTCTTGTAGGTCAATTTTTAGTACCATGTTGTGATATTATGACATTTTGGGGGGTCGATGTTTAGATTGTGTTGTTTATTCCTTGTTGGGGTCCACACGGACTCTTGTTTTGTGTGTATGAGGCTTTGAGATATGATTCAGCTTCATTTGTTATTTTTGAAGATAAATGTATGTTTTTTAATAAAATATGTATATATTCTATTTCATCAAACAAAAGAATGATAATCAATCATTTAAATTTGAGACAAGCACTAAAAAATGATTCAATATAGAAAATGCATAATCTTAACATAAAAAAACAGATATATATATATATATGAAAAATAAAAATAAATAAAAAGTGTATGACTGTCTTAAGACATTCCATTAAAATGGACCCAAAACTAAATAGAAATTGATTTGGGCATGCAAATTTCACCATTACAATATATCTCCATTTGTGGGGGAATACAACATTATAGATAAAAGAAGATGACACTGAGAGAAAATCCATGGATGGGTACCGCCAAAATAATGTAAAAAATATTAGTCTGGTCTGTCTTGGTCTTGGTATTAAGCGGCGCACAATCCCATAAATGTGATTGCAACTTCAAGACCTCTTGTTTTGGATAAATACAGATGCAGACAAATACAGACATTATTTGTGCTAATATCTTAAGCTAAAATAAGTCCAACGAATTGTGTCTTCGCTAATTACAATGATTAGCTAAGCACCTTAGCACGCAGTACCAGAACATCTGTATTTAATTGAACAATGTTCTTGTAATTGTCGCTTATCCTTTGTCATATTCAAAATATTCAATGTTTTCTACCATTGCTTATGTTGGATATGGCACAAGAAACGCAGAGAAAATAATTCATGGCAAGTTAGTTGTATATCCCAACCGAGGTGCTTTCGTGGGAATATGGCAGTCCAATACCAAGCTATAAAATCTTTTTTCTGGTTTTCAGTTTCTAATGATGAATGGTAGAGGGCCATTTCAAATATGAGCTGAAAACAATTCATAGTCAAATTCAGAAGTGTTCAAAAAATACATTATGAACTGTATAAAAATGATGTCTTTAATATGAAATCTCTATTTCTGAATTTGGTGTGGAGCAGTGCTTGAGAAATGGAAGAGCAAATGAGAGCCAAAGAGGTCTCTGTGCAGCAGAAACCTGCTCAATGCCTTCTTCTTAAGGATAGGCACAATGTTACTCTCCTTAGCCACTTCAATTGCTTTGCTGTGTCCCAAACAAGAAACAATACCCAGGATGATGTTGATATTGAAGTTGAAATATCCTGTAAAAAGAAAACAAGAGGAGGATGGAAAACCATGCCCTACATAATAGGTGAAGCTCTGTTTATCTTTTTCTCTTATCTGAAATCTAATGTCCATTCAAGATGTATGAATGTCTATTCCTTAATCCACACACCAGCTTGCAGTAGCACCTTTATATTATGTGATATGAATTTTGTGGGTTCAGCTTGACTTTAATTTCATAAGTAGTCAGAGTCTACTTTGGCATTTTTTTTATTTAGATGATGAAGAAGCTGGACTTCAGAAAGGTTATGGGAAGATCATCCATCACACTTAATATTATTATTTTTAAATACTTTTAATTATATATTTTCTCTTTGTAATTATATCAATTAAGTATGAACCACTCAATACAGAGTTGCACTTTAATGATTATGTTGATGGTCAATATTTATCAAAGGTAGTTATTCAGGTAGTTAGAATAAGTAATAAAGATATCAAAAGAAGTATTTTTTTATAAAAATTATATTCTATATATAAAAATAGAAGAATACATACAAATTTTAATTTAAAAATTAAAGTTTAGAAGAGGAAAACTACAAACTATAATAAAAAATAATCTTATAAAAGAAAGTTCAAATGACACACCCCTTAAGGTATTAGATAGTCCTAAACAATTAGTTAAATAGCAAAACAAATTCAAATAGTTTCAGTGCAAAAATAACAAAGTTTTAAGGGTAGATAAATGAGAAAAGGAGTGATCAAACCAACCACACCCCTTAAGATATTAATACCCAAGCTTAGTTAAATAACATAAATGACACAAAAAAATCAGAGAAGCAATAGCCTTTAGGTAGCCCCAAGCTTAGTTAATAGCATCAACAGCACAAAAAAAACCAGAGAAGTAATAGCCCTCAAGATTTATCGGATTTTATTTTAATTTTGATTGTTAAATTCAAGACAGATTATGATATTGCTATCAAGATTCAACCTCCTAATTACCTCCCAATTTGACACGTTGTAGAAAATACCTCCTACTTATCAAAACAGTTTGTTTATGAAAAAAAAAACTATAAAACCTTTTGAATCTGATTTCAACAATCTGATTTCAACATTCTTCCTTCCTTTTAGCTTTTTGACTAATGGTAGGAGAGCACACTCTATAGTTGGTGCTGAAACAGCAATGCCTTCAGCAAGTAATGATTCCTTTGCCACAAGACAAGTCTTCTCAACAACAGGTATTTCTGCAAGTAATGTCTCCTCTTCCGTAGGAGATATCACATCATGTAGTGTCCTTTAGGGGTCACAAGCACTCTGTCAATCAATAAAATGAACCCATCATCAGAGTGAATTATAATCCAAAAAATAATTTATTTGTCTTGCCAAATACCCGCTGCTGCAGAGACATTCCTGTCCTGAGATGGCTGAAACTCTGCACCTACCGTAAGGAACGGGGATCCATGATAGCAGAGGGAGAACAGAGGACCAGCCGCAGACTGTGCAAAGTGTCGCTGAAAACAATAGGCGGCGCAACAGAAACCAAAAAACGTAAAAAGTAGCATAAGCCTTCGAACATTTGTCTGCTCTAAGCATAAGACAGACAAAACACTCAGCTTTACCAATAGTGACAAGCCACCGCTCCACAATGCACAGAGAAACAAGGGAGCGGGAGAACTCAGCTGAGCCAGGCGGCTGCCTGGCTTACAGCGAAACCCTAAATCGCCCGCAAGACAAAAGACTTTTATTTATTTTTATCGAGTCCCCGGCTGTAAATATCAACGAAAGTATCTGAACAGACATTGATGTATAGATGTGTGTAGATTCTATTGCAAGAAAAACTTTTGCATTGTATTTTTAAGCTCGTTTAATGATGAAACATTGTTTTCAGGAAATGAGACCTGAGAGAGGGTAGCTGTGTACATTTTCTTAAAAAAATAAAAATCTAACTTATACTTAATTTGTATAACCTCGAGCAAGTATGAACCATTCATTACAGAGCTGCAATACTGATCAATATTTTGAAAGATCTCTAACACATAAACCCAAATAAATACTACTGAACTATGTTGTATTTTTATTAAAGCTGGTTAGAATATCACAAAATGCTTTGAGATGGATATTAACGGACATTGTTGTATAGATTTCTATATATTCTGTTGCAAGAAAAGTTTTTGCGTAGTATTTTTGACTTCGTTTTATGATGAAACGTTGTATTCAGGAAATGAGAGCTGCGAGAAGTTAGCTGTGGCGGGTATGCAGGCTAACTTGATTGTCTATCTAACGACCAAATACAATATGCAGAAAGTTACAGCGATAAATGCAATGACTATTTGGTCTGGGACAACCAGCCTTGCAACCTTGCCCGGAGCTTTTGTGGCAGATTCCTATCTTGGCAAATTTCGGACCATACTCATCGGTTGCCTTTCATATTTAGTAGTAATTACTTCAAACTTCTAGTTAGAAGAAGATTCTGATTTATTTCTGTTAAATTAAAATGGTATACTGAAAAGGTCTTTAATTCAAGTTTGTGACGAGGCCTTCTGAAACATCTTAACAAGGAAGCTTGACAGTGTTAAATTGATCCCGTAGAATTTGAGGTTTAAAAGTGAATCCATTTTATTTGTGATATTATTATCAGGATTCAGTCATATAATTTTACAAGTCAAATTTATTGATTCATATTTCATTAATAGTGATTTACAAGAACCCCTCCCGTGATAATGAATTCTGATAGCAATATCATAATTTGACAGACGGTGGAAATACCTCTTACTTACCATTTTATTACTAAGTATACTCAAATATTCTCCGACTGTGCATTAGTTTTTTGTTGGATTAATGTTGGACTCACAACTCGCCTCTTATTTAAGCTCTTCTGTAGAATCTGTAAATGTGATTAGAGAAGGGAATCAAAGTGATATGTTGTTTGATTGGTTATGACAAATTTGCAAATAGTGATTGTATATTGTTGATTGATTAATGTGCAGGGATTGTCTCTTCTGACTCTCACAGCACTTATCCCGCATTTCCGACCATCTCATTGCAGTGCCCCCCAGAAAAAAATGGGAAAATGTGAGAGGGCTTCCAAAGGACAATGGGCTCTACTAATGTTGGTTTTCTTATTCAAATGTATTGGGTCTGCAGGGATAAGACCATGTTCCATGGCATTTGGAGCGGATCAGTTCCAACAGGAAGGAGAAGTAAAAGGAGAAGGGGAAGGATCCAAACAGAAGAAAAGATTAGAGAGTTTCTTCAATTGGTATTACTTTTCAATGACTGTGGCTTTCCTTCTGGCCCTCACTGTTATTGTTTATATTCAAAGCAATGTGAGCTGGAGTTTGGGGTTTGGTATCTGTACGCTGCTTATGCTCATATCGACACTTGTCTTTCTTGTTGGAGCTCCCCTTTTCCGCCATGACAATCCACAAGGCAGTCCATTCGCTGGATTCGCACAGGTCATAGTGGCATCTATCAGGAAGTGGAATTTATCTCTACCTTCGGATGCTGCAAAGCTTTATCATGGCGAAGGCTGCTCCAAGCCTCTTCTCACAGACAGATTCAGGTAATTTTCGTCTGAGTTGTTATCCCTTTTTCAAAAGAGTTTATGGATGCATTTATCCAGATACCGTTCTGTTCTAATTTTGATAAATTTAGAAATGAAAGTTTGTTTGTTTTTTAAGATTTCTTTAATTTACTCTTGTTGCCTGTAAGCTGGCTTTCCACACCGGATAAAGTTTTTCAGTTCAGTTTTGTTATGGCTTGTATGTGTAGTAGTCTTACTCAACCTCAATTTTTCTTTTTCAATGCAAAATATTATGACTTTTGGATGGATCAAAATGGAGATGTTTTGCTCTAAGATATGTGGAATTTCATTTAAAGTTGGTTTCCTAAATCAATTGATCAAGCAGCATCATATAATGTATTGACACAAGTAGAAAAAGATTTATTGAGAGAGTAGAAAATGCAGAAGTCATTTTCTTTATATAACAATTAGATTTAAGCGAACATGGAAGAGTTTACAAACAACATATCAAGGTACAAAGAAGGTCAAATTAGCTAAATCCTAAATGTTTAGAAGAGATTTTAAAAATTTACATATGATTCATATTTTATAGATGTATTTTTAACCCATCCAATAAGAGTAGTAAATAAAAAACATTATAGAATCAAAAGGGTTGTAGAAAAATTCTTAAAATTATACCTCTTAAGTTTGATTCCATTAGAGTGGAATAAAAGAGTCAAAAGACTTAGCAAAGCTGTTTAATGTTGGGATCTCTACAAACCCATGAACAAGGGCTGAATAGAACAGTCAATTCTACCCTTGAGCATGCCTTCAAATCACAAGCTTCAATCAATAATAGTAGAAGAAGAGGTAGATCAAATTTTAATAGAGGTAGACGAAGAGATTTACCAAGAGGAGGAAGAACAACCACATTTCATGTTGCCATAAGACCAACTACAAACACAAATTTCTATATTGCAAGTGGAAGAGATAGAGGTAGCAATCAAAATCACTCTCATGGTTAGAGCTATGATAAATCCCAATTTCAATGTCAATATTGCAAAAAAAAATAGACGCTATGCAAATGAGTGTAGGAAGAAGCAATTTGATATGAATACATTAAACATTCCTAGAGAAAATTAAACTAAAAATGGAAATCGTGGTTATATGTTTATTACATGCGATATTGTTCAAGAAAGCACAACAAATGTACGGTTTTTGGATGTTGGATGTAGTAATCACACAACTAGATGTAGAGACATGTTTACAAACATAGATGAAGCTATAAATTCATAAATAAAATTGGAAAATAATAATGAAGTGTCTATTATGGATAATGGAACACTAAATGTTAAAACCATGTAAAGTGAAAAAAACACATCCTAGATGTGCATTTGTTGAAGTTCGAAAAAATCAACTCCACAGCTCCCAAGGATCACCTACAATCAAACATTTGTCACAGAAAGAGAGAATAGCAAAGCTATGGAGGCCAAGAGTTATTGATCCAATAAAGTATGAATCATTATGAATGTGCATCTTAATGATTATACAATAAAGAATCCTTATAAAAAGATAACTAACCTAGAAACCCTGTGTGAGGATTAAATACAATTATGACATGTGTTCTCATCCTATGAGATGAGAAATAAAAAGAACATGACCTAGAAGTAGGCTTAAGTAATTGAAGGAAAAAGAACTTAATAATTAAATAAATAAATAATTCTAGGAAATACCTTTTACTCTAACACCCCCCTTAAGTGAAACTTAGGGAGTAGCTCAAACCTCTAAAGATGAATGCATGATGGGTCCCAACAAACAAGGCCTGGTGAGGTACCCATGTACAAACAAAAAAATCTCTCACAACCAAAGAAAAGGAGAAAAACCTAGTGGGAGAAAACTCCTCTCCAAAAGAGAGAAATACAAGTGAAGGATTAAGAAGCCTCCAAACAAGAATGAAGGACTGAAAAGACTCCAAAATAGCGTGAAGAACTTAAAAGTTTCCAAAACAAAGTTGTTCCAAAAGATAGGAATAAAGGATGAACATGAGGAACACCATTGAAGCATGAAGAAGCTACAAACATTGTCAAAGAATGACTGTTATAGTGTTGAAAGAAGAACCTCCTTTGAAATAAATGATGATCAAGATCAAGAAGACAAGAATTTGCATGAGTGCCCCCAACAACACTACTCGAATCAGATGGCAAAAAAAAAAAATGGAACTCAAAGATACATATGGCATATGTACCAATAGTTTGAAGAACACTGATCAAATGAAAATGGAAGGTCACCTCCACAAATAGGAATGCAAGAGTGTCCATATGATAAATGCTCCATCTCACTGAAATGCATGGGTAACCAACCACTGATGTGTGATGTCACATCCATCTAGTGCATAGGAACAAATACTAGATACATAGCCCACTCCAACACGAACCAAGGAGCATTTGCACCAACAATAGAAACCCCCCATAATTCTGACAAGGGAGAACCATGAAAAGTACATTGAAACTAAATGCCAAAATGTAGTGCCTGAAGAAGAATCGAGAACATCTAAATGTGCAAACATATAAGTACCAAAAAATATAAAGGGTGTGCAAACAAAAGGCACACATGCATGATGCAAGAATCAATGTGATTCACTATTGTCGTGGAAGGGACACTTGCTTGAGAAAGCTATGATGGAAAAAAAAGGCAAACATCAACCCCTTCACGACACTTTATATCATAGTGCAAGTACAATAAGGCAAAAACCAGAAGTCAAAATTGCAAATCACTTGCACCATTGTGAAGAACACTAAATACTACCCGATTTCAAATAATTGCACTGGAAAAGACTACCGTATGGCTGAGATATGACCTCTAGAAGATGGGGTGCGAAATAGAAAATCCCAATGGAGAGGGGTTGGACTTGGCAAAAAGAAGCCTCCGCCAAATGTAGTAAAAGAACAACCAAATTTAGAAGTCCGCCAAATTTAGAGCCCCTGGGTAAAAAAACTACTCCAAACAGGTACAGTATAGGTGCATTTATTTGCAAAAAAAATGCAAATATTGGCTAATTTTTATTTTAAAGTTAAAAAAAGTCAAAGCTATTATATTTTTTAAATAAAAAATATAGAAAACTACATTTTAAAAAAAATTATACAAAATTAATTAAAGGGTGGTGAGTGGAGCCCACCCCACATCAGTCCTAGGTGGGGCCCAAGGGGTTGTCGCCCTGCCACATGGTGGCCGAGAGAGGTACCCTCAAATACCACTTGTAGAATTCAAAAAAAAAAGAAAACTTGTGTGTCCTTTCAAAAAGGTTTTTATTTTTATTTTTTGGATTTGATTTTTTTATGTATGAAAAAAATGAAATATTCTTTTGATTTTTTTTATCTCGATCTACATGTTGAGGGAGGTCATACAACCTCTCTAGCATTTTTTTTGCCTCAGATGCTTCGACACCAAAATAGGTCAAGTTTTATATCAAAATTCATTAATTGGCCTCTTGAACACAATTATGAGATTATTTTTAGCTCAAAATACTCTAAAATTGTAGCTACCCTCTAGATCTAGGAAAAACAACTGCTTCAAACCCTTGTAGATTTGACCTATGGAGTCCAAATCAGGTTAAATAAAAGGAAATCTTGACTTTCTCAATAGCTCTAAATCCAATGAAAGATGTTGGATCCACCGAATGATAGCTCAAATCATGAAATATCTCAAAAAGAGGAGAGGGAATTACATGTTTGGAGCTTTGATACCATGTTGAAGTTGGGAAAAATCAACTCCATAGCTCACAAGGATTACTTGGAAGATCAAACACCTATCATAGAAAGAGAGAATAGCAAGCTATGGAGGACAAGAGCTATTGATCCAAAAGAACATGAATCATTATGAATGTTCATCTTAATGATTATACAATAAATAATCCTTATAAAAGGATAATTAACCTAGAACCCTATGTGAGGATAAAACAAGATCATGGCATGTGTCTTCATCCTATGACATGAGACACAAAAAAAATCACCTAAATAAGCTTAAGTAATTAGAGGAAAAGGAACCTAATAATTAAATAAATAATTAATTAGGAAATAACTTTTACTCTAACAATATTATATTCTTGCCCTCAAACACAACTTAATAAGTATTGGTCAACTTCTAGAGAAGGGATATAGAGTATTTTGAACACATGGAGTATGTATGTTTATGTAAAATGACATGGGATTTACAAGGTAGATGACAACTAAATTCTAACATTTCCTCCATGTTATTTTGGTAGCTAATAGATCATAAATCACTCAAAAGTAAATAAGTAATCTAGCATATGTGTCGCCATTGACCACCTTACACAATCCTCAATCCATACACTATTGGATCATATGATACCTATAGTGCTTGCATAATCTTAGATTGGGCGATCATAACTTGCTCCCAATCCCAAATCTATTGTAGCATTGGAACCCCAATGCTCCACCCACCCTAATACATAGTATCAAGTGTAAATCCCTGTATAAGTGTGCCAACATGCACATAACCCACATTAAGAAATTGCCCATCTCCACCATATCTACCAGCATGTCTATAAAAACCACCATAAAGAACTTGTTAATCTTATTAGATAGCAACACGCCTCTAATAAATGCTATCAATACCAAGGGCACTTAATGGAATTGCCTCACACATGCATCAATATCTAGAGCCATCCTTTGAATGGGTAGATTCCCTCTCCCTACCAACTATTGTAATGATCCTAAAAAACTTTTGTTTCCAATATACCTACTCCTTGTGAATCAAGATCCATGATATCCTTTACACACCCTCAAAGGTCACTGGCATCTCCCCTATTAGGAGCTAGAATGTCGATGTCTTTGAATGTCATCTCTTGGCTAGTGCAATCAATAAAGGCCTATATGCCATAATCTCTTGTATGTGTGCTATATAATGCAAACCTACTACCTCTATCAGCCCCCAATCGACCTCATCAAATATTTGCATCAAACTTAACATCATGGACCACCTCTCTTGAGCCACCACCATAGAAAATATTTTTACACACAAGCAAACATTAATCAACCTCTTTCTAATAGCTTATGTTATTATCCATCCTTAAATTACCCCAACAAAAATACATTTTCCCATCCAATCCCAACCTACCCCACCCAAAAATAATTTTCCTACCAAACACTAACCAAACCCACCAAAAAAATATTTTCCCATCCAACCAAAGCCTACCCTAACAAAAGTTTGTTTTTGTTGAGAATGTGTGTCTCAAACTCATTGGTACACTAGCTAAGTTGCCATCAAATTCATACTTCTTGAAGTTATGCATTTTGTCTTCACCATAGTACCGTAGGGTGCAACTAAGAGGCGTGTGGGTTGGTGGTTCTACCCACCATCCCGTGGTGGTCTTCATCAGCTTGTACAATAGTTCAGGAGGAGTCCTACACCATCACCTCGCAGTGGTATGTGAAGTGGCTAAGAGTAGAGTGGTGGTTGCCCCGCCACCCTATGACATTCTAAGAAGATGGTATATGGTATGGCGGTATAGAACACGCGACCCCATGGTAGTTAGAGTTGGTCTTGATGGTATAGTGGTAGCCCACCATCTCACAATGATCAGATGAGATGAACAACGATATGGTTGTAGGATGTGGTATAGCAGTGAACCCGCTATCCCATGAAGGTCAATCTGGTTCCTTGCAATGTTGCAGTTAAAACTGGGAACAACGAGTAATGACGGTTAAGATATCTGTGACCATTCAGCTATTGTGGGATTTGGAATGTCGATCTCTTGGAATACTTTAGAAGCATGATCAAATGTCGTAGGTTCATCCCACAATACTGGTTTACAATTTTTGGGCAAACTGGACACTGAGTTGAATTTTTTAACTAAATCTTCACTTTCGGGCTCCTGTAGCGGCTGAATCGTGAGGAATTTAAAGATGACGCAAACTAGTGATTTGTGACGTTTTATCTATAGATTCTAAATATTTTTTTTCAAAAAATATTGCACTTTTTTTCCCATCTCCTTCGAAAACTAGTTTTGATCAATAAACAACATTTTTAAGGACTAATGATCACCGTATACAACATAAAATTTTTTTGTATGAAGGATAAAATTCTATTTTTTTCGAATTTAGATTTGTAAATATGATATCTAACCAATTCATTTGGTTTGATAGTGTTTTATTAAATATTTTTTCCTTAATTAATCAAGTTTCAAAGTCAAACTAATTACAATTCAAACATAGGCGGACTGTACATACAACATAAATTGTTTTGTCTGTACATTGAAATTCAAAAAAAAAATTAATGGATCAAGGACATCAATACCCAGCCTGAACATATTTTTAATTTTTTTTTTGATAATCTACTATTTTTCCACATGTGCAGAACAAAGAGCTTGATTTTCGGTGAAAAACCTATGTTTAATAAAACTAGAAAAACAAATACATAATAAAACCAAAACATATTAAAATTATAGTCGTTGTTTTGAGGACTACTTGATTCCAATTGGATCTGTGAAGTCTCTGCCATTTTCATCTTCAATTGGAGCTCTGAAGTGCAAAAACTTTGATTTTTTGTGACAAAGAGTAGGAATCAAGGAAAAGGGGGGTTTGCTCGAACCAGGGTGTGTTCAAGTGAACCCCCAAGGGTTCGAGCAAACCAAGGTTTGATCAAACCCTGGTTCGAGCAAACCAAGGTTTGATCAAACCCTGGTTCGAGTGAACCCCCTTTCAAAAAGGGGTTTTCGTTTGTCCTTTTGGCAAGATGCATTAAATGGGTTCATTCGAACCTAGGTTCGAGCGAACCCTCTTTTGGTTCGTTTGAACCCCAAGAATGAATTTTTTTGGCATGGGGTCATCTTTTGCAAGTTTCCCTTCCTCATTCGAATTGTAAACCACTTTTGTGGGTTTACCCTACAGTGCATAGTATCATGATGGTTGGTGATGATCGAAGGGGTTGATCAAAGTGAATGTAATTGAATACTATTGAATTGATTATGTGAATCGACACCTGAAAGTGCATAGCTCTATAACTTGTATATAATTGACATTTTACTATACTACAAGAGATATTTTATTTGGTGTGTGGGTTTTTTCTCGAGAGGGTTTTCCCACGTAAAATCTGGTATTCATTCTTATTGTCTATTCTATTATTTTTGAATGTGCATCTTTGTGTTCTGTAATTGCAAGTTTTGAAATGTTTTTTGTATCTCTCTCCTGAAGATTAGTATTGGGAAGGTGTTTTTTGCACTCTTCTTTCCTTTCAATTAGTATCAGAGCTTGGCCAACTTTTTTGTCCTTGTGGGTAAGATGGGTTTTTTGTGTTGATATTGTTTAGTGGGAGTTTTGCAAAGAAATATTTTTTATAACTTATTGTAGATTTAAGATGGCGAGCACATCCGAAAGAATAGATATTGAGAAGCTCAATGGTGACAATTTTGAGTTATAGAAACTAAAAATGGAAGATTTTCTCATGGATTGAGAGTTATGGGCTACATAGTGCCCTCTAACAAACCATCAACAACCTCGTAGGATGATTGGGATGCAATGGACCAGAAAGCCAAGGGTCTAATCAGACTGTGCTTGGCTGATTTCGTTCTCTTGAATGTCCATGAAGAGAAGACAATGAAACTCTTGTGGAAGAAGCTTGGTGACATTTATCAAGGGAAATCTTTGGTAAATAAGTTATTCTTGAGGAAGAATTTGTATTCTTTGAATATGGAGGAAGGAGCATCTATTGCCAATCATTTGAATGCATTTAACATGATCATTTCTCAGTTAGGGTCTATTGGTGTGAAGATAGATGATGAGGATCATTGCATTCTCTTGTGTTTGTTTCCTAACACATGGGATCACCTGGTAATGACTATTCAGAGTACAACAACCACTTTCAAGATGGAAAATGTGGTTGCTTCGCTATTGTCAGAAGAAATGAAGAGGAAATATTCTAAGATGGCCAAGGAGGCCCTTGTTGTTCAAGGAAAATCGAAGAAGAGAGGCAAGAAGAAGGACAAGAAGTCAGAGGGAAGACCAAAGTCTCTTGGTAAAATTCCAAGGTGAAATTCTAGAATTGTGGGAAAACTAGACACATCTAGAAAGATTGTAAAGAGGAGAAGAAGAAGAAAAAGAAAAACATTCTTTGGAAAATGACTCTTCTCAAATCAATGCAGATGCCTTTGTAGCAGCCTTGGCGACTCAAGCATTACATCATGTTTGGCTAATCGACTCAAGTGTCTCCTTTCACATGACCTCTAATAGAGGTTGGTTCTCAAAATATGAAAAGCATGATGGTGGAAGGGTGTATCTGGGCAATGATTCCCACCTAGAGATTGTTGGTCATGGAAGAGTCAAAATCTATTTCCCTAATGGAAGAGTGAAGGGAATCAATGATGTGATGCATATACTAGGTTTGGCTCAAAATTTAATTTCTATAAGTAAACTAAATGATGTTGGTGTACAAGTCCCTTTCTCAAATGGTGTTTGTAGAATGACTAGAGGCTCTATGGTGCTAGCTAAGGGTGCACGAATTGGCACTTTGTATAATTTGGATGTGTGTGCAGTGTCGTTTAATAGTTCTTTTGCAAAGTCAAGTAAATCTGATCATATAGAGACAGGAGGTGTTGTTCTTGAGGGTGCAAAGTATTTGGAGGTGAAGCTCCCAATAAATAAAACAATGTTGTGGTATCAAAGGCTCGACCACATTGGTGAAAAGTGCTTAAAATCCTTGAAAAATAAAAGCTTGGTTGAAGGGCTTGATGATTGTAATTTTGAGTTCGATTTTTGCAAACATTGCATATATGGAAAGCAACACCGTGTTTCATTTTATTCTAGTCCTCATAAATATTTTGGAATTTTGGATTATATTCATGTTGATGTGTTTGGTCTAGTTAATGTTCCTCCATTATTAAAATTTGTGTATTTTGTCTTGTTCATAGATGATTATTTGAGTATATTTGTTTATTTTATCAGAAGTAAAATTGAAGTTTTCAATTGGCTTAAGAAATTTAAAACCTTTGTTAAAAATTAGATTGGTAGAAAAATAAAGTGTTTGAGGATGGATAATGGTGGTGAGTTATGTTTAGAAGATTTCGATAATTTTTGCAAGGACCACATAATTAAAATTCATAAAAATACTCCTTACACTCCACAAAAAAATGGAGTTGCAGAAAAGATAAATAGAATATTGATAGAAAGGGTGAGAAGTATGTTGAGTAGTGTTGGTCTGGAATAAAATATTTGGGTTGAGGCTATAGCTACGACATGTTATCTAATTAAAAAATCTCCCACTTCGACACTCATGGACAAGACACCTATGAAAGCATGGTCTGGTAAGAAATCCTCTTTGAGACACGTTAGATTCTTTGGTTGCGAGGTGTATGCTTACGTGCCTAGTGAAAAGAGATCTAAATTGTAGAAGAAGGAAGTGAAGTGTATCTTCATCACTTATGGAATTGTTTTGAAAGGGTACAAGCTTTGGAACCCAGTTACAAAGAAGGTGTTGTATGACAGAAGTGTGATCTTTCGTGAGTTGAAATCTTCTATAGTTGATATGCAATCAGAGGTGAAAGAAGCAAAAAATAAGGAGGTAGTTGAATTTCCTCTTACTCCAAAAAAGGATGAACTATGAACTCCTGGTGGACCTGTTAGTGAGGAGAGCTCAAGTAGCTCTGAAATTTTTGAACAAGATGAAGAACCTTAGCCTCAGCTAGTGAGGAGGTCTATGCGTACTAAGCGAAAACCTGAAAGGTTTTGGTATTCTATGTTATATTCCAGTTGTTCCTATGCTTTGACTGCTAACACTCATGAGGCTGGGAATGTTACAAAGGCTATGGATATGTCTGATTCAAATTCTCGGCTGGAAGCAATGAATGAAGAAATGGCATCATTGAAGAAGAATGAAATGTGGGAGTGGGTACCTTTGCTTGAAGGATGAAATCTTGTTGGATGTAAATGGGTGTTCAAGAAGAATATTGGACTAGATGGAAATGTTGAGAAGCATAAAGCAAGGTTGGTCGCAAAAGGATATTCCAAGGTGGAGGGGATTGATTATGGAGAAATATTTTCTCCTATAGGTAAGCTGATGTCTATCAGATTTCTATTGTCACTTGTAGCTACATATGACTTAGAGATCGAGTAGATGGATGTGAAGATAGTGTTTCTTAATGGTTATTTGAAGGAAAAAAATTATATCTCCTAGCTAGAGCACTTCATTGAAAAAGGTAAGGAAAATATGGTTTGCAAATTAAATAAATCTATGTATGGTTTGTAGCAGTTGCCTAGAATGTGGTACCAAAAGTTTGATACCTGTGTGTTATCTTTGGGATTCGTGATATCAAAGTTTGATCATTGTGCTTATTTTAAATCTAAGAATGGTCATCTTATTATTATTGCCTTGTATGTGGATGACATGTTCATTGGGAATAGTAAGGGTATGATTTTTGAATTGAATTCTCAATTGTCAACATAGTTTGAAATGAGGGATCTAGGTTTTAGCTAGGTATATTCTGGGGGTGGAAATCATAAGGGATAAGGGAAATATAAAACTTTGGCTTAGTCAGAGAAAGTATATAAATTATGTCATAGAGAGGTTTAATATAACAGATTGCAAGTAGTTAGTTGTTCCAGTGTTGCAGGGAATGAAACTTTCTATTGAAGATTGTCCAAAATATCCTACTGGTATGGAGGACATGACTACGACGGCTTATGCAAGTGTAGTTCGCAGTTTAATGTATGCAATGGTCTGTTCTAGGCTAGACATTGCCCAAGCAGTGGGAGTGCTTAGTCAGCTTATGGCTAATCCAAGAAGGTTGCATTAAGATGTTGTGAAATGATTTTTTAGATATTTGAAGGGTACTTCTAAGTACACCTTATGTTATCATGGTTAATATTTTGGATCTCGGAGTTCAGTTAGCATTTATGGATATGTGGATTCTAATTGGGTAGGGGACATTGATAGAAGATCCACTAGTGGATATGTTTTCACATTGTTTGGTGGTACAGTTAGCTGGATGAGCAAGTGACAGGTTGTAGTCGCTTAACCCACTACTGAGTACATGGAAGAAACTTATGCCTAGAAGGAAGCCATTTGGATTAGAAGACTATGTTTGAATGTTGGTTTTGATGCAGGGCAGATTGCAACTTGATGTGATAGTTAGAGTGCTATATTTTTGGTGAAAACTCCAATCTTCCATATTAGGATGAAACATATTGATGTGGTGTACCACTTTCTTCATGATATGATGGAGGATGGAAAGGTTAGTCTAGAAAAAGTTGATACTCTAGTGAGTTTTGCTAATGCATTGACAAAGCCTATGAGCACAAATAAGTTCAAATGGTGTACCAATTTGATGGGCTTAGGGGCCTAAAATATTCAGTGAATTCAAGCATTGGAAGGGATTTAGTGAGTTCTTCATCAAGTGGGAGAATATTGAGAATGTGTGTCTCAAAATCATTGGTAAAGCCCTAACTAAGTTGCCATCAAACTCAGAATTCCTAAATTTATGCATTTGATCTTCACCAAAGTACTATAGAGTGAAACTAAGAGGGGTGTGGGCTGGCAATGTTACCTGCCATCCCACGATGGTCTTCATCATCTTATGCGGTAGTTTAGGAGGAGTCCTACACCGTCACCCTGTAGTGGTTCGTGAAGTGGTTGGTAGTAGAACAATGGTTACCTCACCACCCCATGACAATGGTTGGAGTGGCTAGCGAGTGTGTGGGCCATATTGCCACCCCATAATAGTAGATAAGAAGATAGCAGTGGTATGGCAGTATAGAACCTACAACCTTGTGGTAGTCAAAGTTGGTCTCAGCACTATAGCGGTAGCTCGCTGTCTCACAATGTTCAAATGAGATGAACGATGGTATGGTGGTAGTGTTGAGAAATGGTGCCTCAATTACCTGCTTGGACCTCTGCTTGTTCAGACTTGGCAAAAAATTCAGTTTTTTGCCTTTACCACCATACCGCGGCAGTCTTCCATTCAGCTCTGGCGGTATCGCAGTGAAGGGTTTGGCAATTACCTCGTTACCGCACATGGTCTCCTTCCTCACTCTGGTGGCCGCGATATCGGTCTTTCTATCTGGCTTGGAAGTTTACCACCCTACTGCGGTGGTCACTCTTGTGACCACGGTAGTGCGGTAAACTACGGTCCTTGTCCGTTGGTGGTCTGTAGCTCCACCACCACCTTAACGTAGTTGGCTATGGCCCTCACCATAGTGGCTGCAGTGAAGCCGCCTGCGGATTTGTTGGCGGTTACCACCATATCGCAAGTGATGGATCCACTCACCGCGGTGGCCGTGGTGAGACTGCCTACAGTGGTCTTGGTGGTTACCGCCAGCACCGCGGTGGCCATGGTAAGATCGCCAGAGGGTCAAGCTAATGGTTACCACCCTATCGCAGGGTGGCCTGATGGCCTCTACGGTAGTGCGGTAAGACCGTCAACGGTATGTCAGGTCATCTATCGCCTTACCGTGGTGAGTCTTGAAGTCGATTGCGGTAGTGCGGTAGGAAGGAATGTCAAGGCTCGGTGAAGTCAGGGTGAGCTCGGTCGAGGTCACCGCCATACCACAGATGGGTCGACCAAGCTCGACAGTGGAGCAGTAAGAACGAAGGGAGCTCGGATGGTCTCGGACTTGTGATTGACCGAGTTGGAATCGATGGCAAGAGTGATAGGCGAATGCAAACCGGACATGTGGCAGGTTGATTGTTTCTGGTTGGCTAATGCCATTTGTAGCAACAACAGTTATTGCAGGCCGTTTTTGGCTGGCAAGCAGGACTCGATTTGGGTGGTGGCATTAATGCCTGGGTGGCTCGATATAGGAAGATCGACATGGGAAGATCATTGGTGTGATTTAATCAGAGTTTTGATGTACCTTGTGATCGGTGGTTGATTTAGTAGAATTAAATGCATCGTATGACTTATGTGAGTTGAGTACGTGATTACAGAGTTATAGGTTTTTGAAATGTATGTTAGAGATAACATTGTAATAGTGAGATAATTCTGGAAGTACTGTTGTGAGCTGATCAGAGAAGACTGTATATTGTATGTAACCATTTATGTTACTGTAATACAATTGTCTTGACTTTGTGTGGTGGGTTTTTTACCTATAAAGGTTTTCCCCCATATATCTTATGTCAACTGTGAATGCTCAATTTTGTGTAATCTCTATTTTACATGTTGTATTCATCTCAATTAGTTTTTCATGCTATTGAAAATTATTTTAAGCTCTCCTCCTTTGTTGTATTAGTGTTAAGGGAATGTATTCTGCACTATTAGGTCTCTTGTTGATCCTTTGTTCTTTTTCCCTTCAAGTGGTATCCGAGCATGGCCAGTTGTGTTATCCTTGTAGGAAAGATCAATTTTTTGTGCTAATATTGTTTCAATGGGATTATCGTTGTGTTAAAACTTGTTTCGGTTTGAGATGCTGAGTACATCAGGTAGAGTAGATATTGAGAATTTTAATGGCAGTAACTTTGAGTTATGGAAACTCAAGATAGAAGAATTTCTTATGGATAAAGACCTCTAGATTGTTGTGTCTGGAACAATGCCACAAAGTATGAAGCAAGAGGATTGGGATCTTACTGATAGAAAATCAAGAGGTATTATAAGATTGAGTCTAGCTGATTCTATAATCCTGAACGTTCATGAGGAGAAGTCTACAACTTCATTATGGAAGAAGCTTCGTGATATTTATCAGGGAAAATCTTTGGTAAATAAGTTATTCCTGAGGAAGAAGTTGTACTCCTTGAAGATTGAAGAAGGTGCATCTATTGCAGACCATCTGAACTCGTTTAATATGAGTATTACTCAGTTGGCATCTATAGGTGTAAAGATAGAGGAGGAGGATCGTTGCATGCTCTTGTTGTGTTCGTTACCTGATAGTTGGGATAATCTTGTGATGGCTATTGGAAGCAAAACCATTGCATTCAAGATGGATGACGCGGTTGCTTCATTCTTGTTTGATGAAATGTGAAGGAAGTCTTCTGAGATGGCCAAAGAGGCTCTTGTTGTTCGAGGTAGACCAAAGGAGAAAGGAAAGAAGAAGGACAAGAAGTTGAAATCCAAATATGCAGGGAGATCAAAGTATCCTGGTAAAAATTTCAAGGTGAGATGCTGGAACTGTGGGCAACCTGGTCACATCCGGAAGGACTGCAAGGAGAAGAAGAAGAAGAATGTCTCTGACAATGAATTTTCTCAAAGTGATGCACATGCCTTCATTGCAGCAGCCTTGACAACTCAGGAATCAGATGATGTCTGGTTGGTTGACTTAGGTGCATCCTTTCACATGATGTCCAATAGAGAATGGTTCTCTAAATACGAGAAGTATGACGGTGGAAAGGTATACTTGGCAAGTGATTCAATGTTAGAGATAGTTGGGAAAGGAAGAGTCAGAATTTAGTTTCTTGACGAGAGAGTCAAAGGTATTGGTGGCGTACTTCACATACCAGGTTTGGCTCGAAATCTTCTTTCTATCGATAAGTTAAATGGTGTTGGTGTAGAAGTTTCTTTTTCAAGTAAGGGATGTAAAATGGCTAGAGGTGCAATGGTGTTGGTTAAGGGTATTCGTACTGACACTCTGTACAAGCTAGATGCATGACTTGTTCTTTGCAACAGTGCCTCTGTAAAGTCAAGCAATGTTGCACCTGTAGAGAAAGATGAAGACACTTCTTTGGCTGCAAATTCTATGGAGGTAAAACTCCCAACTGAGAAGACTATGCTATGGCATCATATACTTGGTCACATTAGTGAGAAATGTTTAAAAACCTTGAAGAATAAAAATATTGTAGAAGGGCTTGATGATTGTAACCTTGAATTCAATTTTTGCGAACATTGTATCTATGGAAAACAACACCGTGTTTCATTTTATTCTAGTCCTCACAAATCTTCTGGTATACTGGATTATGTTCATTCTGATGTGTTTGGTCTAGTTAATGTTCCTTCATTATTGAAGTCTAGCTATTATGTTTCTTTTATTGATGAATGTTCAAGAAGGGCATTTGTTTACTTTATTAAAAGTAAATCAGAAGTGTTCAGTCGGTTTAAAGAATTTAAATCTTTGGTATAGAATCAAACTAGAAGGAAAATCAAATGTTTGAGGACAGACAACAACGATGAATTTTATTTTGAAGATTTTGAAAGGTATTGCACTGATCATGGAATTAAAAGGCATAAGACAACGCCTTACACTCCACAACAGAATGGAGTTGCTGAAAGGCTAAACAAGATGTTGATGGAAAAGTTAAGGAGTATGCTGAGTGGTGCTAGTCTGGAACAAAATTTCTAGGCTGGGGTTGTGGCTACAACATGTTATCTAATCAATAGATCTCCTTGCTCTCCTCTTGTTGACAAGATGCCTTTGGAAGCATGGTCTGGTAAGAAGCCCTCTTTGAGGCATGTTTGTGTGTTTGGTTGTGAGGCATATGTTTATGTGCCAAATGAAAAGAGATCTAAATTGGATAACAAGGCTATCAAATGTATTCTCACCGACTATGGAGTTGGTGTGAAAGGATACAAGCTTTGGAACCTTATTACTGAGAAGGTCTTGTACAATAGAAGTGTGATCTTTCATGAGCTGAGACCTTCAGTAAGTGATCAACAACTTGAGACAGATCAAAGTGACAAGAAGAAGGATGTAGTTGAGATTCCCCAAACTACAAAAAGGGAAGAGTTGCATGGTGTACCTGAGACTGAGGAGAGCTCAAGCAGCTCTGTAAGTTCTCATGATGAAGAACAACCTCAGTCTGTAAGAAGATCTACACAAGAGAAAAGACAACCTAAAAGGTATGGTTTCTCTATGTTAGATTCAAACTATGCCTATGTTTTAATTACTAGCACTGATGAACCTAGGACTGTTAAAGAAGCAATCAGCATGGTTGATTCAAATTCTTGGCTGGATGCCATGAATGAAGAGATGGTTTCATTGAAAAAGAATGAAACCTAGAATTCGATACCACTGCCTAAAGGGAAAAAACCTATTGGTTGTAAGCGGATATTCAAAAAGAAAATAGGCCTTGATGGAAGCATTGAGAAGTATAAGGCCAAGTTGGTTGCAAAAGGATTTTCTCAAATTGAGAGAATTGATTATGGAGAGATTTTTTCCCTTGTAGCAAAGCTAACATCCATCAGATTTCTATTATCACTGGTAGTTGTGTATGATTTTGAAATTGAACATATGGATGTGAAGACAAAATTTCTCCATGGTGAGTTGGAAGAAGAAATCTACATGTCTTAGCCTAAGCATTTTTTTGAAAGAGGCAAACAAAATATGGTCTATAAGTTGAATAAATCTCTCTATGGTTTAAAACAATCTCCTAGAATGTGATACCAGAAATTTGACACGTTTGTGTTGTCAATTGGATTTGTGAGATCAAAATCTGATCATTGCATTTATTATAAATCTAAGAATGATTGTGTGCTTGTTATTACCCTGCATGTGGATGATATGTTATTCATTGGAAATAGCAAGACTATGATTTTTGATCTTAAATCTCAGTTGTCTGCAAAGTTTGAAATGAAAGATCTTGGTGCAAGTAGGTACATTCTTGGAATGGAGATAACTAGGGACAAAACAAGCAAAAATATTTGTGTCACTCAAAGTAAGTATGTGAAAATAGTTTTGGAGAGGTTCAACATGGATGATTGCAAGAAACTTGTTGTTCCAATCATGCATGGAACTAAGATGTTTGTTGAAGATTGTCCAAAGTCTGCTACTAAGATGGAGGACATGACTAGTGTGCCTTATGCAAGTGTTGCTGGCAATTTGATGTATGCTATGGTCTGTACAAGACCAGACATTGCCCAAGCAGTGGGAGTTCTAAGCCGATTTATGGAAAATATGAGAAGATCACATTGGGATGTTGTGAAGAGAGTATTTAGGTATTTGAAGGGGACTTCAGATTATGCACTGTGTTACCATGAAAATTTGGTTGCATCACAGACAACTCTCAGCATTCATGGGTATGTTGATTCAGATTGGGCAGGGGACATTGACAACAGGTGATCCACCAATGGATACACTTTCATGCTTAATGGTGGATCAATCAGTTGGATGAGTAAGCGACAGGTTGCAGTTGCTTTATCCATGATAGAGGCAGAGTACATGGCTGCAACTCACACCTATAAAGAGGTTGTTTGGTTAAACCGTTTGTGTTTAAACATTGGATTTAATGTTGGGCAGATTTCAATTTGCTGTGACAGTCAGAGTGCCATTTTTTTGGCAAAGAATCCGACTTTTCATGCCAGGACCAAGCACATTGATGTGCAATATCACTTCGTGAGGGATATGGTTGAAGATGGCAAGGTAAATCTGGAAAAGGTTGACACCTTGAAGAATGTTGCAGATGCTTTAACGAAGCCTGTGAGCACAAACAAGTTCAGAAGGTGTGCAAAATTGATGGGCCTTGGGGCCCATGACCATTAGTAATTTTTTCAGACTCTGGAGGAAGCTAGGAATCTTCATCAAGTGGGAGCTTGTTGAGAAACGGTGCCTCAATTACCTACTTGGACCTCTGCTTGTTCAGACTTGGCAAAAAATTTAGTTTTCTGCATTTACCGCCATACCGTGGTGGTCTTCCATTCTGCTCTGGTGATACCATGGTGAAGGGTCTGGCGGTTACCTTGTTACCACACATGATCTCCTTCCTCACTGCGGTGGCTGCAGTATCGGTCTTTCCGTCTGGCTTGGCAATTTACCGCCCTACCATGGTGGTCACTCTCTATGATCGTGGTAGCACGGTAAACCGTGGTCCTTGTCCGTTGGCGGTCTGTAGCTCTGCCAGCGCCTTACCGCAGTTGGTTGTGGCCCTGACTGCGGTGGCTGTGGTGAAGCCACCTGTGACTTTGTTGGTGGTTATTGCCATACCGCAAGTGGTGGATCCACTCACCATGATGGTTGCGGTGAGACCACCTATGGTGGTCTTGGCGATTACCGCCACCACCGCAGTCGGTGAGTTCACTCACTGCGGTGGTCGTGGTAAGACCGCCAAAGGGTTAGGCTGACGGTTACCGCCCTACCGTGGTGTGGCCTGACGGCCTCCGTGGTAGCGTGGTAAGAAAGCCAACGGTCTGCCAGGTCGTCTACCACTTTACTGCGGTGAGTCGTGAAGCTGACTACAGTAGCACAATAGGAAGGAATGTTAGGGCTCGATGAAGTCGGGGTGAGTTCAGTCGAGCTCACTGCCATACCGCAGACGGGTTGACCAAGCTCGTTAGTAAGAATGAAGGGAGCTTGGATGGGCTCGGACCTGTGATTGACCGAGTTGGACTTGGTGGCAGGAGCGATAGGTGAATGCAAATCAAACACATGGCAGGTTGACTATTTCTGGTTTGCCAATGCCATTTATAGCAACAATAGTTATCGCAGGCCGTTTTGGGCTGGCAAGCGAGACCCGATTTGGGTGGTGGCATTAATGCCTAGGTGGCTTGATGCAGGAAGATTGACATGGGAAGATCATTGGTGTAATTTGATCAGAGTTTTGATGTACCTTGTGATCGACGGTTGATTGAGTAAAATTAAATGCATTGTATAACTTAGGTGAGTTGAGTATGTGATTGCAAAGTGAGTTTTTCAAACTGTATGTTAGAGATAACATTGTAGCAGTGAGATAATTCTAGAAGTACTATTGTGACCTGATCAGAGAAGACTGTATATTGTATGTAACTGTTTTTGTTACTATAATACAATTGTCTTGACTTTGTGTGGTGGGTGTTTTACCTGTAAAAGTTTTCCCACATATATCTTTTGTCAACTGTGAATGCTTAATTTTGTGTAGTCTCTATTTTATGTGTTGTATTCATCTCAAGTAGTTTTTCATGCTATTGAAACTTGTTTTAAGCTCTCCTCCTCTTTTGTATTAGTGTTAAGGGAATGTATTTCGCACTATTGGGTCTCTAGTTGATCCTTTGTTATTTTTCCCTTCAGGTAGGCTACGATATAGCGATGAACCTGCTATCTCGCGAAGGTCAATCTAGTTGCTTGCAATGTTGTGGTTAAGATTGGGAATGATGGGTAATGACAGTTAAGCTATTTGTGACTTTTCATCTATTGTGAAAGTTGGAATGTCAGTTTCCTCGAACGCTTGAGAAGCATGATCAAATGCCATAGTGCATAGTATCATGATTGTTGGTGATGATCAAATGGGTTGATCAAAGTGAATGTAATTGAATGTTGTTGAGTTGATTATGTGAATCAACACCTGAAAGAGCATAGCTCTTTAACTTGTATGTAATTTACATTTTACTATATAATAAAAGATATCTTTTCTTTAGTGTGGGTTTTTCCCGAGAGGGTTTTCCCACATAAAATCTGGTATTCATTCTTATTGTCTATTATGTTATTCTTGAATGTGCATCTTTGTGTTCTATAATTGCAAGTTTTGAAATGATTTTTGTATCTCTCTCCTCAAGATTAGTATTAGGAAGGTGTTTTCTGCACTATGCTTTCTTTTAGTTTTCCCCACCAAAAGAGTATTTTCCCATCCAACCCTAACCTAACCCATGAAACCCCATTTTTTGCTAAAAATTAGCCTACACCACCAAAACTTATTTTCCTAGCCAACCCCAACCTCACCCATCCCAAAAAACCATTATTTTTTGTCAAAACCTAACCACCCTCTCCATTCCTATGTATTTATGTCACTTAAGATGCACACACATCACTCTTAACTATGGTTGTGCCATGTTTGGATTCACATCATAGTTTTTAAGGCCCTAAAGATGTGAATTTCTCTCAAGATGAATTCAAGTGGTGCAAATAAATTGAATCAAGAACCTAAGTGGATGGTGTAAAAGAAACTACTGTGAGAGCCTTTCCCTTTCCTTTCTCATTGTTATTTTTTTTCCTATGTTGATCCCTCAAGTGAACTCTACTTTATTGACTCAAGAATATGTTAGAATAGGCTATGGAGATAGCCTGCCAAGATCTTGAGGCCAAATGGAAATAAAAAAGAGAGAATATGCAAACATGATTCAATTGATGTGTATAATGTATGAGAGACTCCTTGGTTATATAACCAAGGTGAGTCATAAGATGTCATAAGATTATGACGAGTGTCTTAATCATATGACATAAGACAACTTATCACTATTACCTAGGTCACATGTGTTACAATTCAAAAGATAAGATAACAACTAATGACAACTAACACCTTCTAGAAAGATTCCTAGGACGTAAGTAAACTTAACATTTAAATAAGTCCCCTATGTCCCCTAGTAGTGAGTTAGCTAGGTACAAGACTTTATTTACACCAACTCCCCCCCTTAAGTGCAACTTAGGGAGTAGAAAATTATTATGTAAATGACATAGAGATGGGTCCCAAATACTAGGCCATGTTAGGTACCATGTACAAATGCAAATAAAATGACAAAGAAATCTATCGCAAATGGAGAAAAGGGGAAAACCCAGTGGGAAAAAACTCCTCCCCAAAAGAGAGATGAAAGATACCAAAAAATGAAATTCTCTCAATGAAGAATGAGAAGGCCAAAACCCCATGTGAGGAAAAATACCCCCCCATAAGAGAGAAGAAGAAGAAGAAGAGAGACGATGTAGCCCCCCCTCAATGTTGAGTCTCCTGCAAGGATGGTAGAAGCTCAACATTGAATGTTGAAGATGATCTAATATTGTTGAACAACATTCCTCCCCTTAGGAAGAAACAAAACCAAGATAGTATGTAGGATTTTAGGAATATGGATGATATTTGATGATGTCTCTGAAGCATGCTCAAGTCTCTCCATGTCAATGCCAAAATTTGGCCCACTCCAAACAAGCGTTCTAGGCCACACTGCTAAAGAGGACAATCTAGAATCTAGTAGAGATGAATGCACAACATAATCCAAAGACAAGAATATCCCCTTTGAAGACAAAGAAGCCTCCCCCAAATGTTGCCAAAAAGTATCCATAGTCATGTCAAACTGCAAAGAATGGTCATGTAGAAAATGAACAAGAGGGTCAAAGTGTTCCCTCGCAATAAATGAAGAAGTATCTTCTCCATCAAAGAGAAGATGAATTTCATCAATGATGTCTCCCAAATTTGTAATATGAGACTCCATAAAAAAGTTTGAAATACCTGTCAAGAAGCCATCCAAAGTAGCCAAATTTGAAAGCCAATGAATATCTCGATGCACTAAATCAAAAGAAGCCAAAACTATGGAATCACAGACATCCTCAGCATTGCAATAGTAGATGGAGGAGATAGAATGCATGACTCAAGAACTAGATCTGATGTGATAACTCCCAAGTTTAAGAAGCCAAATGTCTCCTTTGAATCATGGTTCATACTTGAAGTGTGATAAATAGTCGAAGGAACAATGTCACCATTAGAAGCAAAATCTGCAAAGGTATACAACCAAGATGAATGATCAACTATCCAAATAGAAATGGTCTCGAATGATGATTGAATCAGTTGTGAACTCCACAGTTCTCCCATCACCACCATGTGTAATATGATATATGGAAAGAAGATTGTTTGTCAAATGAGGAGCACACAAAACATCCTAGAAATTTTTGTCCCCAAAACTAATATATCTCTTCCCAATTACACTCATATATGTATTGTTTCCCATCAAAATATGAGACATTGTACAAGGCTGAAAAAAAAGAGAATATAGACTGCAAATATTCTATATGATGAGATGCTCCTAAATCTAGAAGCCATCTCCTTGATCCATGACCTGAATGAGCATAAAGAGCATGTCCTTTATATCCTAATGTAGAAGCCAAACCAACATAACCTTTGTCCATTTTAGACTATTTTGAAGGGGGAGGTGATTCAAACATTCTAGAAGGAAAATCAATGTGATTCTTTTTGAGAAGATGTTTCAACTCGTCAATATCCTTCTTATAACAATAGTATTCTTCATGTCCATCCTTATTTCAATATGCACAAGTAGGCCTCTCCTTCTTAGATGTTTCCCCTTTAGAGGGAGAGAATTATAGTTCTTTATGTGGCTTGTTCTTTTTCTTCTTTTGCTTATTATCAATATTCACTAATTCTTTATGTACTTTAGACTCACTAGCCAAAAAATCTTGGTACTTGGAAGACTTGATTAGATCCATGTTCATTAAATTAGATTTATCTTGGATTAGGAGATTTACAAAGTCATCAAACTTAGGATCAACATATGATGCTCCCATAGAAATTTGATGGGCATGAAATCCAGAAAAAAATTCTGAATACTCAGGATCAAGCTTGGATAACACATTCAAAATCAATTGTAAGTCCTCTTTATCAACAATGCATTATTTCAATTATGTTCTTAGTTTCTTTACTTTAGAGATGCAGTCTTGGATGTGGTTAAATTTTTTTGGATCAAGATTCATCAAATCATTACCAATCTGATATCCCCTAATCTTATCTATTTTACCATACAATTTTTCAAAAGCCCCCCAAGCCTATTTAGGTGTTTTGCATGATTCAAAATGAAATTGTAAATTGAATGAGACTAATGAACATATGCATCCAAGTGTTTTCTCACAATCAAGCTCCCATTTTTCCAATTATTTAGCATCAATAGGTTGATGAATGGTTTCCTTTAGATGACCTATTAGACCTTTCGTCATGAGACAGTTTCATACTAATTTTCTCCATGTAGCATAATTATGAGGAGTTAGAAGTTCAATTTGAGATTTACCCATTGCAAGAACACAAACCAAGTAAAAAGAATGCAACCAAGCACTGCAAGATTACCCACAATATCTGATTTATGGCACTTTATACTTAGTGTGATTACATTTGCCACTTGCCAAAAACAACAAAGTGGTCTTGATCTTGGTACATGCAAATGCCAAAATTAGACCACAAAATCAAGTACAATTCCTGGTACAAAATGAGACCAATCCGATCATACCACTAAAAATTACACAAAAAATTATGCACTTTAAAAAATGCACCAAAATATGTTACCGTAGGAGCAAGATATGAGCTCCTGAAGTTCCCAAAACGAGGACAAAATAACAACACCTATGATAATCTACAATTTTTGGAAAATACGGACACCAAAATCAAAATATGATTGCACTACTATGTAGAGCACAAAAAAATATCCCAAATAAAAAATAATCTTTAAAAAGGGATTCAAAATGATCAAGATATGAGCATCTGAAGTTAGACTGCAAAATTAAAAAGCTCAATGGTGAGGGGGGAAAATTTTTTTTAGGAGTTCTAGCATGGCTCTAATGTCAGCTGAGCACAAGGATAAAATTTATAGCCTCTTGCATGTCATGTAAAAGATTTATCTTTGCTCAAAATATGCTTGGACGCCCTAGAATATTCTTCCATTAAGAATCTCCATGAAATATTTTGAAATTATCATAATGGTTTCTTTTTCCCGTCGGTTTTCCAAACCTATTGCCATCATTTTATTTTTCTTGGGGCCAATTTATATTGTTGGTGATTGTATATTCTTCCATTAGAGGGAATATGGGGCTAATCAACCACATGGTAGGTGTGGAGGGTGGAGGGTACACCTGTACCTTGTCACGAAGTTTGCAGGTCGTAGACTGTAAATTCTATGACTTTGCAGACTTACCTTTTTAAAAAAAATTTAACTTTACAAGAAATTTAATTAGTAGAATTTAAAAATTAGAAAAAAAAAATCAAAAATTTCAATCCAAATAAAATATACTTTTTTTGAAAAATTTGTTCCACCTTGTAATAATGGTGACCTGGGGGTTGTACGACTCCTTGGGAAATTTTTTTTTGCCTTAGTGAACAATTGCTTTGAATTTGATGATTTGACAGTTGATCTTAGGGTTTTTAGCCCTCTTGGACATGATGGGAAGGTTGGATTTGACCCAAAATGCTCTAAAAATGCAGCTACCTTTTGGATTTGGAAACCACTCTTCATCTTCAAACCCTCATAGACTTGGCCACATTAATCTGATTTGGACAAAATAAAAGGAAAAACCAGCTTTCTCAAACCTCCTAAATTTAATGGTGAGCTCAAATTTGCACCAACAAGCTCTAATTTGAACCTACAATAAAGAGCCACAAAGAGGAACCCCCCAAATCTGGTATTTCTATCAAGTTTTTTTGATTCTCCAAATCATCATACGATTCAAGAAAATAGCATACTCAACCTTTTAATATTTACCAAGATCTCTCAAAAAATTCCTAACCAAAAGCACCCAACCCACTCTGATACCAAGTTAGAATTGGTTATGGAGATAGCCTGCCAAGATATTGAGGCCAAATGGAAAGCACAAAGAGAGAATATACAAATATGATTCAATTGATGTGTATAATGTATGAGAGACGCCTTGATTATATAGCCAAGGTGAGACATAAGATGTCATAATATTATGACAAGTGCATTAATCATATGACATGAGCCAACTTATCACTACTACCTAGGCCACATGTGTTACAAGTCAAAAGATAAGATAACAACTAATGATGACTAACACCTTCAAGAAATATTCCTAGGACCTAAGAAAAATTAACATGTAAATAAGTCCCCTATGTTCCCTAGTAATGAGCTAACTAGGTACAAAACTTTATTTACACCAACAAAATATTGATATTATTCTTCTCTAGAACGTGCCTTAAGTGATCTATCTATTTCTTTAAATTTTTATGTTCATTATGAAGTTAAGCCTTTATAATAAAAAAAATTGTCCTTATCCTTCTTAGGATTGTGGCCTTTTGAAGAAGAGGTCTCATTGGCTACTTTTTGAGAGATTATTTTTTATCATTTTTATCCTTGAAATTTTACTATTTCTTATCTTTATTACAAAAATCATAATCAAGATATTCTCAAGAACACATGAATATTGAAAGAAATAAAATCAAGTGAGGAAATAACATAAAGATAAAGCATAAAACAAACCTTTTTCACCTCAAATTATCTTTCTCATAGGATTGAGCTAAAGTGTAGTGAACCCGCTCCACATGATTTGCTCCTTTTTTCATGAGTAATAGATGATAGAATATGGTTTCTTATGGTTGTAGAATAATAGTAAGATGAAGGTTGATTGGATAGAAGATAGGACAACATAAGTGTATGCTAGTAGAAGATTAGAAAAATGGGACAAGTAGTTAGGATAGGAAGAGATAAAAATGAGAGAAAATACCTTTATTTATATATTCTAATGGATGGCTAGGATTGAATGAGAGTGAGGACATGGGTTGAAGGCTTCATCTTGTGACAAGTGTCACAAGATGAATAAAGGTGTAAGAGGTAGTTGTGCTCACACATGGGGAAGCTTATGAAAGGGAAATGCAAGGAAAGTAGGGTGGGTACCTTATGACATGTGTAAGAGGTAGGGTGGCTTCACATGTGTGAGAGATATGGTAACAAATATGTGATAAAGGGGTAGGGTAGGTAGGTTAGGATACTTGTCACATGATGGTAAGTTTAGATCTTGATCCATGTAGATGGATTCAATGGTTAGGATTGAATAAACAAGGATTGAGGGTGAGGTGGAATTAAATATTAGAGAAAATGGTAATGAAGGTTAATTAACCTAAACCAATTAATTAAATAGGTATCAATTAATTGATTTAATTAGAGGATTTCAAGGATAGTTTTAGATGTAATTTAATTTAGTTAAAGGTGGGGAATAAGGATTAGTTAATTTATAAAATAGTTAAATTATTTATATAATTAATAGTTAGAATGGGTGAAGTCAATTGTGGTTAGGTATCCATCATGATGTGCATGCAGATAAACTAGATGTTTAACTTAAAAATCAAGTTTGGATACAAGAGTTACAACCTAACCTCATCATCAATTTGTTAGTATTTTGTATTTAAAACATTAGTTGATTCTCATTTTGGCATGAATATTTGGTAATATCTTGGATCCTTAATTTATCTTTCTGATGGTGTATCTAATCCATTCCTATCTTCTATTTTCACTTCTACTACTTACATAGCTACTAATACCATCTACCCTAGTGTTACCCTATCATTTCCAGTGTTCCTAGCTTATTCCCTTATATCTTACCCAAAAATTTACACTGCACATTTCATTACTCTCACTAGAGCTTACATCCCTATTAGAATTTCACCCATATCTACACCTATTACTTCCATATCCACTACTTTCACACTGTCCACACATGTAACTTACACCATATTCTTGTTGATACTCAAAACTACATCCTACAACTCTAGAAGAACTCTAATAAGTAACCCTAGAGAAACAATGTTGGGTTGGGGAATCACATGATTCATGATCAAATTTTGGGTGATTTTGACCAACTATCCAAATAAAAAAATCTTCTACTCTTTGAGATTAAAGCAAAGCCAAGGAAGGTGTTCCTAGAGATCTTGATAGGATAATGAAGAAAAAATAGTTGCATGTCTTAGCCATACCCTAATATGCATAATAATCATACATCTATAAGGCTTACAATAAATTTCCCTTATGTTGGCTTCTTGGTCTTTTAGACTACAAGTCTAAAAAAAAGTAAATTACTCTAGTAAGTTAAAATGTATTTCAAAAGATGTAACCATATTTACATCCACAAAATATAAATCTATTTATGATTTATAATTCATGGGAGACCTAAAAACCTAGAACATACATAACTCTCTCAAGATGACTCACAAGTTCTATGAGGAAATTTCAAGATAAATAAATATAATGCATGCAAATACATAAAAATATGAGATCAGTTACATAATATCTTATATTATCTTGACAATTCCACTTAGAGGTGGCAACCTCCAAATAGAGTATACAATCTGATTATAAATATCCAACATGTTTTACGCTGGGTGAATCATTAAAATACATAGAGCTTAACTAAAGACAAATAATATTATCTAATACATGTAGATTAACTAATTTTATTCTTATATATTGTATGGAAAACTTACAAAGCATATGCACCCAACTTATGATAACTAATACCTAATACATATAAATATGGGTGTTCCTAACATTGCCATCTTCTTAAAGAAATCCTCAAATATTGACATGAGGAAACTCAAATAGAATTTTGGCCAACTCCCATGTGGTGTCTTTAAGATGCAAGCCTTTCTATTAGACTAAAACCTCTTCAATAGTGTTGTGTTTGAATGATGTTCTTATTGAAGATTGCCTTTAGTTCCAAAAATATATAACTCTCCCCATCTAATGTGGGAAGTTTCATCAAGATGTATGTAGCTTTCACATAGCTCGGTCAAGGAAAGGGGCATAAAAAATCAAGTGGATCTTTGATAAAGAGGGGAGTGCAAACTCATATTTTAGATCACTTATGCACTGCACTATCTACTAAGGGCCACAAAATTCTAGACCTAACTTATGCGCCACTTTAACCTTCAAATATGACTACTTCTAAGGTAGGAAACATATAAAGACCCAATTTCCAAAATTGTGAAGGTGCACTTGGATGTATACTAATCTACCTATTATTTAATAAGGTTTTGTGTGTGTGTGAAAATTATCCTTAAATATGTTGATAATTTTCTCTCATTGGAAAAGGGAGCTAGAATAACCACTTGGACCTTTGAAGAACCTAGAACATAGGTAGCCAAAGAAGCTGGGGGATGAACATAGAGAGGTTGATACGGATTTATCTCAAAGTGAATAAAGTAAAATAAATGGTATTATACCACCACTCAACTTGCTCATTATTCTTGTTGCTCCAACACAAAATATTGTAGGTAATTTTCTAAGAATTTTTTTACAATCTTAGAATGACCATCGGTCTAACGACAATAGGATGAACTCATGTTCAATTCAATTTACCACAATTTAAATAAATCATACTAGAAGTTTCTTGTGAAAATAATACCACATTAACATTAACAATGGATTGATAACTCCCACAAAGCTTGAATAGCATGCCCAAGAAGTGTTGTGCTACTAAAATAGTTAAAGTTGACATAAAAAATAAAAATGATGTAATCAATGATAGACATAATGACTTGTTTTCCACCTAATTTGGGAAACTCAATAATGAAATCCATAAAAATATATTCCCAAGACATTTTTGGTGCATGAATGGTTTTTAAGACCCTATAAGTTTGAATATCTCCCCTAAGTTGTTACATTGACACACATCACACTTGACCATTCAATCTCTCTCATCTTTCTCAAGTCCATCCCAAAAGAATTATTTCTTCACATGCTCATATGTCTTACAAACTTGAGTGAACGACAATGGGTGATAAGTGAAGTTCTTAAATCAAAAGAGGTTGGAGGTAGCAGTTGGGACATAAGTAAATGTACTCAATATATTTACATACTTGTCCCTACCATTGAAACCCTAATAGTAACTAAGGATCTTGTTCCAAATGATGAATAATACCTTGAATTTTAGGATCAACTACCCATTCTTGACTAACCTCTTCCATTCAAATGGGCATTAAGATAGAGAGAAAATAATGAATCTTCCTCTTCATATTTTCATCAAGGTACATCTACCACAAAATTTTCTTTGTCTTTCTTATGAATGATCTCATAATCGTAATCAATAATTTTAGATACCTATTTTTTCTATGTAGGAGAGGATACCATTTATTGTAAAAATATTTTAAATTGTGGTGATTGCTTCTATCTGTAATTTGTGGCCTAAGAGGTAAGGTTTTCATTATTGAACAACATGGATTTTATCCATCATCTTTTTCACGTGTCGATTTCATGAAATTTTTCTCTATTATTTTATTTCTAGTGAAGATAAGTGACCAACCCTCTTACATCAAGACAACACCCATACATGTCCTAAGGAATCAAATTCTAGGACAAAAGTTCTACTAAATTAAGCATGGCCAAAATTGGAGTGGGAAATATAGTAGATTTGAGCGTAAATAATGTCATATCAAATTTTGTAGTCTAAATAAAGAAATTGTTTTTTAAGTGCAGTATAGTTAAAGGTCCTACAATTTTTTCATTATTATGGGAAAAATTATGATATTAATTAGTTAATCCTAAGAAAAACCTTATATTTTTTATTGATTTAGGTTTAGGCTACTGTAGTGTAGTAAAAAGCATACCCTTGCATTTTCACACTTGCTTGGGCCCGCCTTGCTTTATTTATGCTTCCTTATGGCTTAATTGGTCCTATTTTGTCTCCACAAGCCCTATGAATTGTATATTTTTTCAGCTAATCTTGACATTCTCGAATGCATAAATGATAATCCAAAGATTCTCATTTGTGTGTCCTTGATTTTGGGTTGGGACTAAAAAACCACCTAGGGAATCTTTGTCCCCCAAGGTCTTGGGACCCTAATTTTGAGGCATCTTAATTGGACCCATTTTTGGTGTTCATGCCCCGAGTTTCGTGACTTGGAACTAAGACACCACCTAGGGCATCTTAGTCCTCCTTGAGTCATTTTTGGGATTTAAATTCAAATTCTGACGAGATTTAGCCTACTTTATTTAATGAATTCATATGTCGGCTTGGTGTGATGTAATTTCAGGATATTAAGCATAAGTAAGTATAAATACAAGGTTCATTCATTCATTTTCATCCTAGCAACTTGAGTATTCATTCCTAAGGAAAGTTTATGAGATCAAGAGCATTCAAGAGCAATTCATCAAGTATTTGGAGCCATCATCAAGATTCAAGCATCATATCAAAGAGCTTCTTGCATCATGTGTGTTGATGTGTTAACATTTATGATGTAGGGTTTTGATTCAAGAAAGAAATTCAAGTCCATATCTTTGGTTCAAGATCCATATCCATTACAACCATTTCACACAAGTTTGTAGACTTAACAAGGGTTTGGTGAGTTGTAGAATTGCATGTTGTTCATTCACCATTTCCCTTCATTACTTTATTTCATTTCAAGGTTTAATTACCAATAAGGGGTTTGACCAAGGAAAACCCCCATTCACTAGCAATCAACAAGTTTTTCCCATCTTGCATATTTATGTTTGTAGGTTTAGGTTGAAGTCTTGAAGATCATTTGGAGTGCAAAGTTGTAAAAGTTGCAAAGTTACATTACAAATTTGTCATGTTCATGGAAACTCACCTACAAGTTAGATCCAGAAGTTTCAGAGCCTGAGATTTGAGAAGAAGCGAGTGTAGACCTTGGAGCTTAGGATCACATTTAGAGTTTTCAAAAATTCAAAACAAGACTAATAAACCACCTTGGGCATCTTAGT
Source organism: Sequoiadendron giganteum (assembly GCA_007115665.2). Lineage (NCBI taxonomy): Eukaryota > Viridiplantae > Streptophyta > Pinopsida > Cupressales > Cupressaceae > Sequoiadendron > Sequoiadendron giganteum. Next base: position 524,164,403 of record CM021109.1, on the reverse strand, counting down.
CCTCTGAGGCCTATTTTTTAGAGATTCCTTCAAATCGGATTTTGACATCCGAAGATTTTGTATTCGCCCCAAAAAATAATAGCAGGACTAATATGCCAACTTGGGAATCTTAATCCTCAATATCACATTTTGGCAACTTCTTTGCATATCTAGAATCCTCGCAACATCTCCAGACTTCCCAAATACATATATCATATCTCCTTGTTTCATAATTTCATTATTTGTATACCGCATCTAGCTTACATAACTAGGGTTTGTAGGTTCAATGTTCATTTGTCTTTTCCAAGCATTCGCTTGGTGGTGAACCCCTTAAAGTTGAAAGAACCCCCCTTCCTAGGTTCTCCTTATTGTGAATTGACTCACCTTGTGAGGTTGTTAGTCAATTCAATTAAGGCTCTTAGGACATAATCGAATGGCCTTGATAGAATAGGTAATCACCCTTCCTATTTTACCTAACAGTTCATTTTGGTGAACTCGAGGTATTTCAACATTATGTTTCTGATTTAGAGTCCATAAAAGTCCTAGATCTAGATTGCATTCATTGCATCTTGCATTAGTGAAAGTGTATCTAGGGTTTCTTGCATCTTGCATTAATGAAATTACATCTAGGGTTTCCTATTTTTGCAGTAGTGAAAGTGCGTATAGGTTTCATTTTTCTTTCTTGGATCACTTCATTTCATTAAAAATTTGAAAATTGTATTTTTCATCCTCTTAATTGCATTTAGAAACATTGTTATTGCATTGAAAATTGAAAAAAAATGTATTCAATTGCTTGTTCCTCGTTACTTTTTCTTGCACTCATCTGCACATTTTCATGTTTCTAAATATCAGTACCCATCATCTAGGCAATATGTAAAAATTGTGGACAATCCAAAGTTTGTTGTTTTTCTAAGACAAACCTCTGCTAGGACTAAAATTCCCTTCCTCGCATCTTAGACCCTCTCAAGGTTTTTCCTCTAGAATCCTTTCTTTGTTGTTTGTTGTTTGTTGTTTGTTTCACTCCTTGAAACTTTAGAATCTCACTAGGAGGACCAAGATGCCCTTACTGGCGCCTTAGTCCCTGTTGAATTTGACTCTCTTGCTTTTCAAGGTCTACAATTAATTTTTTGTGGCTTTGTGGGCTGCCTTCAATTTTTTTGTTTTAGTTTCTAGAATAGCTATTATCTTAATTTCTTTTATTTGTTCAATTTTGCATCATGGATATGTGCTTTGGAAAGTTGTGTATGTCCTTTAAATCTTTGGTAGATATATCAAATTGTGCCTTTGGTAATGACCCTAATGAAATTGAACTCACTCATTCTCACTCAACGCCTAATGCATGGCCTCCTCATGATGTTTCTATCATTGGAGAAGATGATGACAACATGAATAAGTTCCTAAGTAATTTTATTGATAACCTTGAAGCTAACACATTCTTCTATCCATCCATGAAGGAACCAAATCCTCCCACAATACCACCTCTTGAGACATTTGGTTACTTACATCCTAAAACTAAAGAAAAATTTGACCCTAAGTCCCCTACAACAAGTGAATCTAATTCTTCTAAACAAGAAAATACTCAACCATTTCATGATAAAAAAGTAACAAACACTCCAATCAACCTAGAAGAAACATATGGGAAAGGATTCAAAATTTTAAGCAAACAAGGATGCAATACCACAAGCGAACATGAAATTCATCGACTCCTATAGCAAGTTTCAACTATTGAAAACACAAAAGGGTTAGGATATCAAGATCCCCCTCACAACGTAAGAATACCTAGAGAATACCTAAAACTTCATAGTGATGGTACGGTGATGTTTGATTCACCTCCTAATATGAATGTCCTTCTTCCTAAATAACAACTTCTTCATAAATAAAAACCAATGACTCATAACAATGACAAGGACGATATGATCTCTTTAGGTCCTCCTCCTCTTTTATCAACTACATCAGTCAGTAAATCTAGCAAACACAAAAGAACTTTCAAATTGTAGAAGTTACAACCTCCTCGTCCACTACCTAAAATTGAATGGAAGCTACAACTTCTTCTCAACAAAGGATTCATAACATTACCACCTATGAATAGATTAGTGCTTTATCCTAAAGATGCAAAAGTCCCACTTTACACATATCATCGAACTCTCAGACATGATAGTACCAATGAGTGTCATGCATTCAAGTTAACATTACAAAAAAATCACTTCGATGGCAATGATTGCCATCAAGTGATTGTGTAACTTGTCCTCCTTGTCATGTAATAGTTGTAGAATCTTGACATTCTCACTATTACATGACCCTTCTCATCACCTACCTCCGCCCATTCTTGTATTGCACTCAATGGGGAAAAGAGGCGGATGGCCTTGTCCTAGTAAGGCATTTTTTGTTGTCCCTTAGGTCTGTTATCTACCTTCTGCTTATACAGACTAAGATTGGAAGGTGAATGACATACTTTAGGCTGACTCTCCTAAGCTTTACTAGTCTTTTTCATTTCCTTTTCACTTTCGCTTGCATGTGTGTATCGTGATCCCCCGTGATATTTTGTTTGATGTTTCTCTCTCTTTGTGCATTTATCTATTTGTACCTTCATTCTTCTACATGTCATGTACTTTCACCTTTTCATTGATCTTTAATCTTTGCTTTTAATTTTTGTCTTATGTTTTCCTTTTGGGGATGATGCAAGGTGTCAAGACACCCTATGTCTCTTCCATGTTGACCCATTTTTCTTCATTTATTTTTGCTCTCTTTGTATCATTCTTCCAGTTTTTATGTGTTTTTGGAGAATGATGGTAGTTTCAAGCTCTCTAATATTATTGCAGCAAAGACAAATGTTGACCCCGAATCCATATATGCCTTATGTGTTTCTGGGGGGCAACCCTCTTTTCCTTTTCCATATTTTTTCTACTTTAAAGTAATTTCTCACAACATGGTGTTAGAAATTCATTTAAAGTGGGGGCATACATTGACATGATTTTAGCATAATTTCATTTGAATTTTATTTGCATGTTCCTTGATGTGATTTTATCTCTTTATGCAATGCGTTTTTCCTCTTGGTGGTTTCTTTGTGTTTGAATCCCTCTGAGAGCATTATATTTCCTTTTCCTCTTGGAAAAATTAGACATAATGTTCCCCCAAGATGAGAGCTTGCACTTTTCCTCTCTTGGAAACAAGATGAGACCTTTTGTGCTTGTCCTCTCTTGGAAGCATTGGGTATGATGTTCCCCAAGATGATACCTTGTATCTATCCTCTCTTGAAGATGTTAAGCATGATGTATCCTAAGAGTAAGACCTTGCATGAACTAAGAAAAATCCCTTTGAACATCTATCTCTTTCTCGTTATGTGCATTTTCTTTTTTTCCTTATTAAAGTCATGGAGGTGTGAATTTGATATGGTCCCCTTGGGGCTCACCTAGTGAACAACTAGCTTCACTAGTCCTTGTGAGCATGCATTTGTGTACCTTATTAAATTCATGGAGGTATTGATTTGATATGGTCCCCCTGGGGCTCACCTAGTAGACAACTAGCTCCTACTAGCCCTTGTGAGCATGTGTTTTGCTTGCATAGTGGACAATGTGTTCCCCTTATAAACTCCTTTTTGGAAAAAAAACCTAGACCTGGTCCACTACGTTGGACGACTAGTTGAAGCTTGATCCGTTTCATTTTTTCTCTTTTCCTTTTTCCTTTTTCCTATCTTTGATGGTGTATGTTTGTGATCTATTTTTGGATTCATATATCATCCACAAGTGTGTTCCTTTGTTCCTATGTTGATTTTCCTTAGGATCTTGATCTTGGGGGCTTGATCATCCCTCTTGATTATTGTCATCCTATCTTACTAACATTTGTATATTTGAACCCCTCGTGATTGTGTGGTTGGCTACTTTAATGTGAGTTTGAAGCAATTTCATCCTCTCACTAAAGTGGGGGTTAAATGTGTTAGTGTTTTATAGATCAGATAACACAACTGAAAGCACTCATAAGACGCAACACATAAGACAATAAACACAACAAGATACCCTCGGAAAACCCTCCTCTTGAGGGAGAAAAACCCAACAATGATTCTCTTATATAATATAGGAATAAGAGCAGAAATCTCCTTACAACACAAGCCCAACAATGGCCGAATTTGATACAATAACAAATAGTCATACCTCTCCTAGATGCAAAAGATACAAATGAATATGTTCTTCCTTGAAATCAGATTGTTGCTACACAAGTGCAAATTTCTTCTAAGGTTGTGAATTGCTTGAATGAACTTGAATACAAATGAACAACTGTGACCTTGTATATATACAAGATGAGGCACCTCCTCAATTAGGTCAGCTCTCTTAGAGAGAATAAAATAAATGCCAAAGGTCGGCCTCAATATAAAATGAATTATTTGAACATAAGGAAGATCGACCCTCATGAATTAAATCATGCACATATAAATTAAATATCTGAAAGGCCATCATTTAATTTAGTCTTCTCAAATTGTGTAAGTTGGAAGAAGCAACCCGAAGCTGCTAATAACATCAACACTCCCTCTCAGCTAGGGATGATACTTCCAGCTACACAAAGCATACCACCTCATTGTGATAAAGAGCTTATCACCTCATTGTGAAAGCAAGTAAGATATCACCTCATCGTGATATTGGATATCACCTCATTGTGATATCAAACCTCATGGATACCTCCATATATGGTATGTACAAGTGCTCATCACTCAATGTGATGTTGTGACCTCAACGTGAGTTTCACCATGGATCCCCTAGAGGGTGAAACACAAGTACAAGAAAATCATCACGGACTCCCTCACGTGATGCTATCATGGAGTCACACACATGACATCCACCATGGCTCTCCCAGAGGGTGGAACAAGGGCTTTCACCTCAAATCTCAAAGAGAAATGCATTATCAAGGGCTTGCACCTCAAATCTCTCTCAATAGATAAATGCATAATCAAGGGCTTGCACCTCAAATCTCTCTCAATAGAGAAATGCATTATCAATTCTGAAGATCACTTATACTGAGACTCCCTCTCAGCCAGGGCTTCATTCTCCACCATATCAAGCTTGTCTCGAAGGTACACAAACATTATCCTGAAGAGATGCTTTGATAAGAATGGCTGCCATCTGCTCATTAGTGGTGATAGATCTCAATTGAATATCTTTCCTCAATACCATATCTCTGATATAGTGGTATGCTTAGTTTTATCATGAAACACATGGAAAGATAGAAAGCTTCTCAAAGCTTTGATTAAAACAAGGGATGACAGTTGGCTTCAATGCTTGTTCAACCAATCTTGCAAGGAGCTTTCAAAGCCACACTGCTTCTCGAGCTGCCACACAAGCTATAATTTACTCGGCCTCTGTTGTACTCAGTGCCACAGAAGACTTGCTTCTAGCTATACCAGGATATCATCGCAGACCTCATTGCCTACAACGCTTGCCTTAGAGAAATGGTTTCCAATGCACACCTTTGTAGAGATTCAGGGTTGTCCTCTTCAACCACATCCTAGATCACTCTATTTTGAATAGGTTTGTGGAGCTACCAATCCAGGTTGACCTGACTTGAGCAATTCAGAACCCAACTGCTGAAGAGGTACTTCAACAATTTAGCTTTCGGCCTTGCAATACTGCAACCCTTACTTATTCTCAGTGAGTCATAGAACTCCCTCTTAAGGTTAATTCTTCCTCTTCTAAAAGATGTCTTCAGCTAATCACTTAGTCTCATAGCTACAAGTAGAGTCTTCATCCTTCAACCTATAGGATGCATGCTCTTCTTGAAAGCAATCTCTTATGCTTCTTGATTTATCCTGAAAGCATTAAGAAGAGATTACTTTATTTCCTCAAATAGACGTACCATAACTAGGAGCATACATGATTGACCATCTCAATGTTATAGCATGAATTAGTAACTACAAAACAATTCTTGAGCATTATTCAACCATGCAATACTTATCTCATAGAATTCAAAATATCCTGAGTAATAGATAATTAATTCATCAATCATGACATGTCTTTCTTTCTCCCAATTTATTGGAAGAGCTAATCTCAGCATAACAAAAGACAATCTTCACAAATTAGCATGATACAAATTTCAATGAATAAATCTAAGGAATCTTATCGTGCAGTGATCACTATTTACTAGAGAACCACCATTTTGACTAAACACACATGATTCAAATAATCAAAGTCAGATTTGCACAACTCAGCAAACTAAAATTTAACCTAGAGGGGTAATTGCAATCAAAACAAAGAATAATTATCTCTTAAATATTCTGAAGGGTGGACACAGTACGATACGTTGCTCTTGCACTCAAATTAGTACACAACCTTCACAACTTGAACATAGGCCCATGACTAGAGTAGAAATTCACTAGAATCATTTTGGGGAGAGATCTCAATCACATCCGCAAATGAAGCATGTTGATTAGGCCTGGTAGGACAATCCTTCGCATAGTGACCAAATTTGTCACATCTAAAGAATTGAACATGAGAGAGGTCCCACTTCTTCTTGAATGCAAGAGCATCATCTGACCCATTATCTCAATTCCTCTTAAAGAATCCTTTCTTCCAAACTTTTCCTTTCTTCGACGAATGAGAGGCGAGAACATGTATATCTTCATTCTTTGGACTTTGACCCACGCCTCTAGCTGCCAACCTTGACTCTTCTTGAATGCAATCGACCCTCAATTGATCAAACCTGGGAAGTTTCGATCTCACACTGATTCCTTGAATATAAGACTCCCAAGATGAAGGAAGACCATTAAGCACCAACATGGTCAAATCCTTGTCATCAACAATATGACCAATGGTAGAGAGCTGATCTCTCAATTCGGAAATCTTCATGAAGTAGGTGATGATAAAATCTCCTTTTGCCATCTTAACGTGAAGAAGTTGTTGCTTCAGTGCAAGTGCCCGACTGGTGTTGTTGATTTCATACATCTCTTCCAAGGTAGTGAACATCTCCCTTGCGGTATCCAACTTGAAGACAATCGAAACAACATGATCTTTGATGGAATCAACCAACACTTTCTTTGCCCTAGTATCTTTCTTCCTCCACTCCAACTTCTCTTATTCCTCCTTGGGTTCGGGAACTTTTGTTTTCACAAACTCAACCAAATCATTCTCTTCCAATGTGAGCATGATCCTGAACCTCCATGATGTGTAGTTAGATGCTCCTTCGAGTCTATCCTCGATTTTCAGACCATTCACCATCTTGATTTTTTTTTTAAAAGGATAGACTGAAAAAGATTAAAGTGAGTGCTACTAAACAAATATGATCACGATCTTTTTCAAACCCGCTCTCATACCATGTTAGTGTTTTATAGATTAGATAACACAACTGAAAGCACTCATAAGATTGCAACACATAAGACAATAAACACAACAAGATACCCTTGGAAAACCCTTCTCTTGAGGGAGAAAAACCAAACAATGATTCTCTTATATAATATAGGAATAAGAGTAGAAATCTGCTTATAACACAGGCCCAACAATGATCGAATTTGATACAATAACAGATAGTCACACCTCTCCTAGATGTAAAATATACAAATGAATATGTTCTTCCTTGAAATCGGACTGCTGCTACACAAGTGCAAACTTCTTCTAAGGCTGCAAATTGCTTGAATTAACTTGAATATAAATGAACAACTGCGACCTTGTATATATACAAGATGAGGCACCTCCTCAATTAGGTCGGCTCTCTTAGAGAGAATAAAATAAATACAATAAATGCCAAAGGTTGGCCTCAATATAAAATGAATTATTTGAACATAAGGAAGGTCAGCCCTCATGAATTAAATCATGCACATATAAATTAAATATCTGAAAGGCCATCATTTAATTTAGTCTTCTCAAATTGTGTAAGCTGGAAGAAGCAACCTGAAGCTGCTAATAACATCAACAAAATGTAGTGTAGTAAAATGCATACCCTTGCATTTTCACACTTGTTTGGGCCCACCTTTCTTTATTGATGCTTTTTTATGACTTAATTGGTCCTATTTTTTGTCCACAAGCCCTATGAATTGCATCTTTTTCTGGCTAATCCCAAAATTCTCCAATGCATAAATGATAATCCAATGATTCTCATATGTGTGTCCTTGATTTTGAGGCGGGACTAAAATGCCACCTAGGGTGTCTTTGTCCCCTCGAGGTATCGGGACCCTGACTTTGAGGCATCTTAATTGGACCCCTTTTTGGTGTCTATGCCCCAAGTTTTGTGACTTGGGACTAAGATTCCACCTAGGGTGTCTTAGTCCTCCTTGAGTCATTTGCGGGATTTAAATTCAAATTTTGGTGGGATTTAGCCTCCTTTATTTAATGAATTCATATGTCATCTTGGTGTGATATAATTTTGGGATATTAATCATAAGTATAAATACAAGGTTCATTCATTCATTCTCATCCTAACAACTTGATTATTCATTCCTAAGGCAATTTTATGAGATCAAGAGAATTCAAGAGCAATTCATCATGCATTTGGAGTTATCATCAAGATTCAAACATCATATCAAATAGATTCTTGCATCATGTGTGTTGTTGTGCTAACATTTATGATGTAGTTTTTTTATTCAAGCAAGAAATTCAAGTCCATATCTTTGGTTCAAGATCCATATCCATTATAGCCATTTCATGCAAGTTTGTTGACTTTACAAGGGTTTGGTGAGTTGTAGCATTGCATACATTGTTCATTCACCATTTACCTTCATTACTTTATTTCATTTCAAGGTTTAATTACCAACAAGGCATTTGACCAAGGAAAACCCCCATTCACTAACAATTAACAAGTTTTCCCCATCTTGCATATTTGTGTTTGTAGGTTTAGGTTGAAGTCTTGAAGATAATTTAGAGTACAAAGTTGTAAAAGTTGCAAAGTTGAATTGCAAAGTTGTCATCTTCATGGAAACTCACCTACAGGTTAGATCTAGAAGTTTCAGAGCCTGAGATTTGAGAAGAAGCAAGTGTAGACCTTGGAGCTCAGGATCACATTCAAATTTTTCGAAAATTCAAAACATGACTAATACACTACCTTGGGTGTTTTAGTCCTCCCAGGAATATTTTTTAGAGATTCCTTTAGATCTGGTTTCGACATCTGAAGATTCTATATTTTCCTAAAAAAAAGCAGCAGGACTAATACACCACCTTGGGCATTTTAGTCCTCCATAGCACATTTTGGAAGCTTTTTGGTATTTTTGGAATCCTCGCAACATCTCCAGACTTCCCAGGTATGCATATCATATCTCCTTGTTGCATAATTTTATTATTTGTATACCTCATCTAGCTTGCATAACTAGGGTTTGTAGGTTGAATGTTCATTTGTATTTTCCAAGAATTTGCTTGGTGGTGAACCCCTTAAAGTTGAAAGAACCCCCCTTCCCTAGGTTCTCCTCATTATGAATTGACTCACCTTGTGAGGTTGTTAGTAAATCCAATTAGGGATCCTAGGACATAATCAAATAGCCTGGATAGAATAGGTAATTTCACCCTTCCTATTTTACCCGATGATTCAGCTACTCCAACTTTTCATTAATATTTTTTTAATCAAAATGAACTCCATCCTGTGAAATGGTGTGACCTAGATATTCTACATCTTGTAGTCTAAATGAACATTTATACTTAATATAAAGAAAATGATCCTTTAAAATATTACACATGTCTTAGATGTTCAATATAAATATGACCATAAATTAGAATGGCATCAAAGAATACCAATATGAATTTGTAGGGGTAGACATGGAATTCTTTATTCATCAAAATTGAGAAGGTAGAATGAGCATTAGCTAAGACAAAGGGTGTTAACAAGAATTTGTAATGACCTTCATGAATTCAACATGATATTTTGGGAATATCCTCCTCTTTAACATGAATTTGGTGATAGCTAAAGTGAATATTTTGTTTCATAAAAAATATTGGCCCTAGAGAGTTCATGGAAAACAAATTACCAATGACTAGAATATGACAACTATCCTTGATAATCAACTTATTGGTTTTTCTAAAACCAAGGCATATCTTCCATCTGCCTTATTTCTTAGGAACTATCAGTACCACCAAGGATGAATGAATAGTAGTACTAATTTGAATGTCATCTTCTAATTGTAGCTCTTTAAGCATATTTGAAATTTTAAATTATTTGGGTCAAAAGGATATCAATACCTATCACAATATTTAGATGTTGCTACTAAGAATGAGGGGAATTTCATGGTTATGGGACCATGGGGGAGGCAATCCTTTGAGGTCCTCAAACACTCAACTTTAATATTGATCCTCAAACACCCCTTCTTTACCAACTCCTTTATGTGATGAGAAATATCCATTTGAACATCATTAGCCTTAAAAACTTGTAAGATATTATAAACATAATAATTTATACTCTTGCACTTTTCATGTTATGTTTTGGGCTATCTTTAGTGTTTTTATCCCTTGGCATTTATTTTTAATCTCACTTTGTCCATGCCTTATCCTTTTCCCACCCTTGGTACCAAATTGTGTTTATGTTTCTTATGTTTTCTTGGTTACTTTGTGTAAATGAATGTATTTTCCACACTTACCTAATGTATCTCCAATGTTTTAATATTTAAGAGTTCTATTGTTCTTGGATGAAAATACGATGCACTAGCATCCTTTGAAACTTTATCATACAATAGTCATTTCTATGTGTTTTTTCCACATTTCCTTGAGCAACCAAGTTTTGTAACTAATATAGATAAAAGTCTAAATGGTTATTTTAGGTTCATAACCTTGTTATATTCCTTCCTTTCTCCATTTTTGAGTCCTTATCTCAAACAATCTCTCAATATATCAAGCTATATCTCTTGCAACTATTGGTCTTTGAATTTTTCATGTGATCTACTAGTAATATTATCATCATGTACCAAAGGATTTCTTGAGCACTCTACTATCCGGCTTAAGTTTCCTTAGCATTTGTAGACATCTAAATTTATCCATGATAATTATCTTGTTTATCTAATTTGATCTCAATATGACCACCATTAGAGACACTCTTTTCATTAGAGTGGGTAGCCATATTAGGGTTTAAATATGAACTTCTTCTAAGTAAACAAAAGATAGAAAAATAAAATTCAAGTCCACACTTTTGGATTGAAAAATCAGAAATATCAAGGTTTATCAAATATGAAAGTAAAACTTGAATAGAATAGCCAAGTGTAGGTGTGTTGGGTGAGAAATATATTAGAATAGAACACATATACCCTAATAGAGAAAAATGTGTCAATGAAGCACAAGGATGTAAAAGGAAGTTAAGATCTAAAAATAGAATATAATCTCAAAAATTATAGATAGATGAAAACCTTAATGTAATGTAAAACCCTAAAAAATGGTTTAGTATGTAGAATTGGATCGCTTCACCAAATTTTAAAGGAAAATAAATAAATGCAAGAAAATAATCACAATAAGCCTATGATAACTAAATGTGGTAAAAAATACTAAATTGAAAAATAATACTTACTAAATTAAAAAATAAAATATAATAGAGAGTGGTACTTAGCTTAACAATCAAAGAGTGAGCACCAAATGAAGAAGACTATAAAAATAATTGATGTCTAATCTAGAATAAGTGCCTCTCTATCAATGAAATTCTTTGAAATTTGTGATGGATCTTTGCTCTATCAAAGGACCAATTAATATCTACTTAGGGAAAATACATAGTATTAGATTTATAATTTGATTTTGAACTTGTCCCTAAACATAGTGTTCCATTTTACAACTTTTCCTAATGGAAGATAGTTTTATTTACTCTTTCTAAATATATAGGAAATTGGTGGAGTTTAGAAATACCTTTAGGACTATTGATTCATCATAGAGAATCAGGCTCTTTTGAATCAACCCTTGAAATTTTAACAATGATAAAAATAACAAGAAAATTTTCAAGTATGCAAATTTGTTACTACTTTTATCAAGTCAAATGTGTCACTCTTAATTGCTTCAATGGTCTAGGATGGTAAAGAGAACATATGTATACTTTATTTTTGGATGATTAGAATGAATTTATTGAGTGCCTTTAAATACTATCATATAGTCAAATTGTACCGAACATGTCTCTAGCTAGCTCAAGACAAGAGGATCAATATGTTAAGTTTCCCAAAATTGATTTGAAATTGGAAATGAAAGAGGATAAGTTCACAATTATGGATCATTCCTACAACCATAGATTTTGGTTAACAGCTAAATGATGGTAGGTGCTTTAGGTGAGTGTGATAAGTAAAAGAGAGTTTGTGTAAATGAATAGTCTTAGAATGAATATAAAAATATGTATATCCATATAGATGGATAAAAGTTTAAAAATATTTGCTTTTGAACGGCAGGTTTCTGGAGAAGGCGGCCATAATAACAGAGAAAGACATTCTAAGCGACGGATCAGTGGGTAGTCGATGGAGACTCTCTTCCACGCCCCAAATCGAGGAGCTAAAATCCATAATCGCAACTCTGCCCATCTTCTCCTGCGGAATCGCGAGCCAAATAACAATCTCTCAGCTCCACGCATTTACAGTACTGCAGGCCCTCTCCATGAACAGAAACCTCGGATCCGGCAGCTTCCAGGTTCCCGCAGCCTCCTTTTCGGTCTTCTCTCAACTAGTCGTCATTGCGTGGCTGCCACTGTACGACAGGCTCATCGTTCCAGCCGCCCGCCGGATGACAAAACAGGGCCGCGGAATCACAGTATTCCAGAGAATGGGCATCGGCTACGCCATTTCCGCACTCTCAATGCTCGTTGCAGGTTTCATCGAAATAAAGAGGCGTCAAGCTGCGCTAAGGCACGGCCTGGCAGATGATCCTTCGGCCGTGGTTCCCATTTCCGCCTTTTGGCTCGTTCCGCAGTTCTGCATTTTGGGTCTGGGAGAGGCCTTTCACACGGTGGGTCATCTGGAGTTTTTCTATAGCCAGTTTCCGCCCACCATGCGCAGCACGGCCATTGCGCTCTCTTCCTGCACGTCTGCGGTGGGGTATTACTTGAGCACAATCCTTGTCAACGTCATTCATAACAACACGGGCCGCCATGGGAAACCGGATTGGCTCGATGATAATCTCAACCTTGGTCGCCTTAATTATTTTTACTGGCTTCTGTCCGCCATCGAAGCTGTCAACTTGGTGTACTTCATCGTATGTGCTTCTCTTTATAAGTGCACTGAATTCCCTGTCCAAGATCCGGCTTCTGAATCCGGCGCCCAGGAAATGGAATTGAAGAACACACAGGAAAATGAACCTGACAGTAAAACTGCTTCTTAACTTCCTCTTCAACCTCCAACCCCTCAATCCCAAAATAAACACAACTATATCCTTGCAATTGTCATTATATCACCATAGATCCACCAAAATAACAAGCACCATTTGCCTTTTACGCTGCTTTAGTTTTTGCCCACCAAAACCCTTGCAATTTCACAGAACTTTCATTCCTTATACTATAATAACACGGGTTTTGAAGTGAAATTTCTTAATAATAGGGTTGATGAAACATCAAAAATCATCACATGTAAGCTTGTGCATGTAATTTATCTTGGATTCTTTTAATGGTGGCAATTTTAATTGTAATGTGGAGTAGAAAATATTTGATTGCTTAATCATATATTTTGGTTATAGAATAAATTAGTTGTGAACAATGATATAAATGTTATATTTTTTTCGTTGTTTAATCATATATTTATAGAATATTACAAGTTAGTTGTGAATAATGACACGGATATTGTAAATTAGTTATAAATAATTAAAATGAAAAAAATATCATTAACGATTTATATATATAATTCTAATTGTAAGAATAAATATATATTCTGTCATCAATGAAAAAGTTTATTATTGAAATGTTCAACCATATTTTATCAAACTATAGAAATCACTCTTCAACAACAAAACCTATTTTATTAAAAAGTTGTTTACACTATAAAAATGAAATTAGGAATTCTATAATTCAAACAAAATAATAATTCATTAACACTATTGAGAAATAATCTTTGAATCTATTTATATTAATTTGTAAACATTTATTACATATATTTTCATGAGGAAATACATCCACTTTTTCTTCTCTCTTCACAATAAAAATCTAAAAAAAAATCATTTTTATTAATAATCTATTTTAAAAGAAAACATTAGAGTCAAAACTTCTTGAAACAAATCTCTTATTTAAATATTATCTTCAAATCTTTTAGAAAGGGGATTCATGTTGATTCACAACTATAACCTCTTGCTAACAACAGACAAGAAGAATCGAGTGTGATGCCAATGAGTGTTGTTATAATTGTGCAAACCCTAGTCATGTCTAATGTGATTAACTCCTCCTACATTGTAGACTTTGACGAGGAGGATGAAAACAAAGAGGAAGGTGATGAGGTTGATGCTTGGTGGGTGGAGGAAGATGATCCACCTTTTTCTTTGACTACCTTTAGATACTCACCTTCAAATGGGGATGACACCAAGGTTTATGTGGATGATCCAGAAGAAGAGGGGGATGAACTTCCCTTGGATATCCTCTTGGAAGCTCATTTGAAGTGAACAAGCTTATTAGGGAGTTTGTAGTGGGGGTCTCTGAAGGTGAACCCTTTTTAGGTATGAGAAAAGGGTTTCTCATCCCTTCCAAGTCAAACCACAATATTATGAATAAACCCTTCCAATTCAAACCACAATATTATGAATTTGTTGAAGCCTATGTATTCTACTTAGGAAGAGATGATGTTTTTTAAAGCAACATGTGTTGATTTTGTTCAGTCTAAGATTGTTGACGATGGTGTTATTTTTTCACCACTTATTGGTGTTCCTATTTCATTCCTTGTTCAATATGAGATTATTGAGGATGGTGTTGTTTTTACACCTCTTTTTATTGTTCTTGTCCCAATCCTTAGGGTTTTAGAGGAACCCAAAGAGTTGAATGTTTGTGGCACTTCAAACCTGTAGATAGTTTGGACTATGAAGTAATGTTTGAGAGCTTTGGTGCTCCTGTACATTTTATTCCTTCTTTGAAGTGTGATGTCATTGTTGTAGATTTGGGTGATCTTGCAGTTGTTCTATCTTATCCTCATGTTTTTGTTCCTAATCCAACCCCTAGGGTTTTAGAAGAAATTTCTACCGAGGTTAAGGAGGATGAGTAAATCCAAATTCATGTTCCCAATTCCCTTCTTGATGAATCAACTACTTTTCTTACAAGATCACTTATTGGGAGATTATGTGGAAATCATCCCTATATTGATTCTACCAGAAGATGAAATCTTAGGGTTTGGAAACTAAATGACCAGGTTGAGGTAACAACAATGTTGAATGGTTTTTTCTTTTTCTTGTCAAGAGGATTGATATGGATCCTCCTTGATGGCCCATGGTTTATGGGGATGAATGACCCCTGTCTTCAAAATTGGTCTTCTAGTTTCAACCCAATTCAAAGGATACTATCAAGCTTCCTATTTAGGTTTGTTTGTTAGTGATGCATTTGGAGTATTGGAATGAAAATATTTTCATGGTTATTGCCAATTATTTTGGGAAATACTAATAAGATCACAAAATTCATGAAGCATTTGTTATTAGATAGATTTTGTGTGTTAGTGGAGAAAAACTAGGTGCTCCCCATTCAAATTACCTTATTTTTAAAATTTGGAAATTAGGTGCAGTAGATTGAATATGAAGACTCTAGTTATTTTCCATTCTTGTGGGAAAGTGGGTCATGCCTCCACTTCTTGCTTGAGAAATAAGAAACACCACCTTTTTGTAAGAATCTAGAAGAAAAGGGATCAAACACTAGCTTCTAGGGAGGAGTCCATTACTTCCTTTGGGGAGGTTCAAAAAGAAGATATTAAACGAAAATCGCCTATAGATTGTTCAATGATTGAGGCTGGGAGAAGGATTTGTTGATGTTCTTATGATTTCCTCTTGTCTCAAGAATTTTAGATTTGGGGAGAAGGATCCTTGTACTGAGATAAAACAAAATTCTTTGGAACAAATTTTTAACCCACCTTGATTTTGGGTTGGTAGGTTGGTTTCTATGTGTTGTCTTTTGTAGTTTCTTAGTTGTTCCTCTCAATTGTTCTTTGGTGTTTGGTTGTTCTTTTCGCTCTATCCTTCTCTTTATTCAAAATTTTTGACCCTTTCAAAACCTTGCTTACCTAATAAAAACTATAACCTCTTAATTGCTTAGAAATATTTAAGTCACTTTATTCATAATTGTAATGATCAATAAAGATGCCTAAAAATATTAAAGTATAGAGAAAGTGATATAAGATTATCAAAATAGTAGCCCAACTTTCTTTTATTTACATAAAGTTCATCAATCAACTAGTCACCCACATTAAAAAGGATAAAATGAGATTATAATAAACTTTGATTTCAAAGGAAAGTTTTGAACAACTAGGAACTAATCTTCTTTTTGTCTAGGAAGGATAAAAATAATAAATCAAGAGGGTGACAATAGAATAGTGTCTTATTTTACAATTTAAAATTAATATTTAAAGATAATAATATTAGTTATTTTTAATTACAATAATAAATAATTAAAAAAATAAAGATAATATTCATTAATATAGAGTTTTTAAATATTTTTAGTTATAATATGAATAAATAATATTTTAAAATTTTAAGGGGATAAAATTTGTTTCTTCTAAATTATATATTATAAAATTAAATGATAAAAAATATTCATGGATTAGTAGTTCATTTCTAGTATGCAAATATTTTATGTACATTATTATCATCTAAAATAATTTATAGGTAAGACAACAATATTGATACATTAAAATAATCGATATTCTTGCATTCAATGACACATTCATCAATCTAATTTTTTTCAAACATGTTTATGTGAAATGTCCAAGAATTAAAGAAATTATCATAAATTTAAATGTGTGAGTAGATACATTCTACATTAATATTAAATATATAAAAAAAATTATTATTTAAAATTATGTATATTAAAAATATATATAAAAATGAAACAAAATAAATATAAAATAAATAGATGTTAATGTTTAAATATATTGTCCCATTGATTGAATGACTAAATTTTCATTCTAGTGGCTAATAAACATGCATCAATTAAAAAAATAATCTAGCCCAAATTTTATTTTGGATCATTTGATTAAATTTTTAATCAATAAATAATGAATGGTCCAAAACAAATTATATGCTAGGTAAATTTTTTAATTGATTTTTGCTTAT
Source organism: Sequoiadendron giganteum (assembly GCA_007115665.2). Lineage (NCBI taxonomy): Eukaryota > Viridiplantae > Streptophyta > Pinopsida > Cupressales > Cupressaceae > Sequoiadendron > Sequoiadendron giganteum. The sequence continues at coordinate 524,147,289 of CM021109.1, read as the reverse complement.
TACCCCCTCAAATGAAATCAAAATTTTAGATTAAAGAGGAAAAGTAACTAAACAAGCAATCCAAAAAAAAAAAAGGTTAAATAAATATTTTAAATGGCATGCACTTAATACCCTAACAATCACATATTCTAAAGGAAATGAATGGTGGGATATAAAAATTTATCCCCAATACTAGGAAGTAAACATTCATTCCTTTACATAGTTAGTGAGGAAATACTCAATATATGTTGATTTATTTTTACATGGTTGAACATTGTATAAAATTTATCTAAAAATTAAAGATCAATAATAACAACTCTTTTTATCAATTAAATGTAATTTATCAAACACTTACAATTTATTTGTCAATCGCCATGATTTATCTATTGATCACATAGGTGGGTAGTCCTCTTCATTCCTTTTCTTGTAACAACACCACTAGAAGAGACTTGTTGTAGAATTATAGACAAAAATTGCCTATTATAGATTGTAGATAAAATCTCAATTTCTTATCCATTCAAACTTTATAAAAAAAAATAGTATAAAAATATAAACTACCTATATTATTAATAATCATTCTAAATATTTGAGGCTATACATGCCCCATATTTTATAGGCCATCATAATAAAGAAGATAAATAATCATTTTCATTATTTGATGATCTTGTTGATACCATTAGATTATGAATTTTGTGTGTAAATTAGCCTACACTAAGGGGCTACAAAATAATTCTTCAAAACTCTAAATTAAATAGATTTCTAAGTGGAAAATACCACTAAATGTTAATTTTAAAGTTAAATGGCCCCCCAAAAAAATGAAAGTTTAATAGTAATATTGAGATACCCCAAAATAAGAAAGAATTATGTAATATTAATAGAAAATATGATTAAGATTTATAAAATCTAGATGATTAGGTTCCAAATTATGCTTTTTTAACTATGGTAAAACAATTTAAATAGTGCTTAAAGATGATTTAACTAGCACTAAAGCTATTATTTTGTAAAGAAAAGACAATTAAGTTCCATTTATAGGTTGTCCTATTCACCACAAAAGGAGGCCCAATTTGAACTAATTTTCATTTGGTAAAAAATTTCCACTACAAAATCCATGAAATGTAATATGATGAAATTTGAATACCAATGTCAAAATTTTGACATAGTTTTGTGCTTGTTTTGATGAAAGTGCCTTGATACATTGACGTATTGACAAAAAATATAAATTTGAGTATACTTGGGTCCATTACCCTCTAGAACATACTTATCTATTACAAAATTTTATACAAAACCATCACTTACCTCATCTATATGCACACATAGCCAAATATTTTTTACCTATTCATACATTTGATATATAAAAACACACATATTTCCATGTACCTTTCACTTCCCATGATTTAGCCCATTTTTAGTCCTAGGTTAGGTTTTTGGTCATGAGGTCAACATGAAATTGACAATTTTAAACTCAAATTTTGGTTCTCCCACCTATTTAGTTTTGATGCTTGATATTGATTAGTATTGCTAAAGAACAAAGTTGGATCATCCTTTTATAAAGAAAAGGAGAAAAAAAGGTCCAATTTTTAACTTGAATCACCTAAAACTAATATATTTGTTCAATTTTTGAAAGATGTAAATTAAGGAATTATAGATATTTTAGTGTAGTTTATGTGTACTTTCAAAATAGTTTATTATAGTTATTTTTAAAACTAGTATTACTATTTAATTGCTAAAAAATCTAGTAGAGCGACATTGATGAGACATCAAGTTATTTTTAGCAAATTTAGTTTTCATTGTTTTTCATATTATGAGCTCATAATTTTAATGTAGTTATTTTAAAAATAAATTTATTATTTTTGTTGGTGAATGGAATCAACCTCAACTTTTGGTGTTGATAACTTATGAAAATAAATAAATTAGTATTGTTCATTAAAATATAATAAAAATCATCAAAAAAATTATAATCAATTGCTAGGACCACTTGGTTCTTATGTTGGAGGCCAAGGTTAAAATCTCCTCAAGGACATCTTAGCACTAGTGGGCATGCAAAGTGATATTCTTTCTTTAGTGATAGTGTATAGTAGGCCTCCAAGTGATGCAAGAGTATTAAAGAAGTAGGAGGAACATGTCTAACTACCTTATAGGTGATAGAAGATGAACGTGTTCAAGCTACAACATAAAAATAAGAGGTTCATAGGAGGGATATTGTGAAGGGAAGAAGGCGGAGTGGATTCCATGCATGAAGAGATATGAGGAGAATTCAAGAAATAGAATGTAGGTTGGATAATTGTTAATTTAGTGGTATCAGTGTTGGGAGAGCTTCAAAAGAAATGGTATTCCAACAAGTTGTAAAAGGGGTGGGGTGTCACATTACCAATCCTTGCTATTAAACCTAAAAATATAATAAAATTATATTTTCCAAAATTTACACATGTTAAGATTTTAAAAAGGAAAATTTTGATGCCACATATGTAAATAGTAGGCATTTCCAACTAGAAAATTATTGGTCTATTTTTGTCAAAACATTAAAGAAAAAAAACATCAAATGGGAGGAGATAGAAATGTTTAACATGTACGATTGAGATAAATTCAAGTGGATATGGTTACATACCCTTCAATTTTTTTGATCGAAAACAATAAATAATAAGGCTAATAATTTGGTGTTTACAAAGTGGAATGGGGGTTTGGTGCAGGTGCACCTAAGCACATGAAGCTCACAAATGAAGGTCAATTGGTTAAGTATAGGTGTTGAGGTCATTTAGCCTTAGATATGGTATGCTTATGTTGAATAAGGTCTAAAAAAGACTATTTATTATGTATTTGGGTGTGTTTTGAGTCTTAGGAGTGAATTAGGAAAAAGTTGCAAAAAATGCAAATGTTGTCATAAGCAAAATTGTCAAAAATACAATTTTTTGGGAATATGAAAAGTTAAGGATTTTAAAAGACAGTTATAGGCATTGGATTGGTTGGAATTTGAATGGAATAAGTATAAAAGGCCTCAAGAAGGCTCAAATACTGATGGATGATGATTGTAATGAATTTCCCATAATAAGAACAACGTTTATTCTGTAATTTTCTTTGTAATTTGAGCTTTCTTGAATTTGTACAGCTCGTACAGTCTCTGACATGCTTTGAAATTCATATTATTCATAGTATTTGTATCTATTATGAGGTATTAACACTTAGTTTTGAGGGATATTTCATTCATTTTCTGAAACTTCCTGTAATAGGCCAATGAGAGCTCTTTTTGGAGATTAAATAATGAAATAAACCATTCCACCTACTTTCATGGCTTGTTTCTCAATGGAATGGAATTTTATATCATAGGGTAGGTGTTTACCTATTTTAGAGGGAAAGAGAAGTGAATTGTAAGTTTTGGGATGATGTCCTAGGGTTGAGCAAGTGATTTTTCCTTGTGAAATAGAGGTGTCAAGGTAGGGTTTTGACAAAACAGTGATGAAAATGTCCATGTAATGGTTTTGTGAGTTTTTTCAAGGTATATGTAAGGTGTTGGATGTATTGTTTGAGTTCTATAATCCCAGTATATAGGAGTTTCAATAAACCCTTGGTATTTGCATGTAGAGTGAGGGTTTCATGGATCGGTGACTTAGAGGTCATGAACCTGAGAAGTGACTATGGATTTTGTTGTTTTGAGTCACAATTAGTGATTGTCCATTGAGTTTTGGTGAAATCAATGAGTTTAGGAAGGGCCTCCTTTGTAAAAGAGGCTAATTGAGTAGCCTAAAACAAGGGTAGGGTATGTGCAGGATCATGATGGGCCAAAAAGTGGTGATATATAAGTGATATGATGGCCCATGTGGTTGACGACTTTTTTTTTACCCAAAATTGATAAAACAAAAAGGGTTTTTAAAGGAGATTCTCAGCTTTCCACCAATATAAATTATGTTTTACTTTTAATTTAATAAATAATTATTATTCATTTTCTATTTGAATTATGACTAAAGTCTTGATTGATAGGTTGATTGAAAAACATCTATAGCTTTCAAATAGTATCACATTTTTTGAATCTGAAACATGTGTCACATTCTATGCTTCACATAATATAGGATTAAAAAAAATGAATTTCATGAAGTTTTGACCAAGTTAAGGTGGTTAGACATACGAGTTTTTAAATTTTTTTAAGTTGTAATAAAAAATTCATAATTAATTATTTACTTGGAAAAAATTACAAAAAAAATGCATCACATCGAGACATGAGTCCACTACTTATATCTAAAATATTATCATTTTATTGTGGTTAGGGTGGTCAGACAGACACCTACTTTGTTTTCCTTGAAATTTAAGTACTACTGCATTGAAATTTCAAATTTTCACCAAATATCTATTTAAAAAAATAAAATAACATAGTAGTTTAGAAGCTACATTCAATTTCCTATAGATTATATTCTTACATATTTTTGAAATAATATAGATAACTTATTCAAATTTTTATGTCAATTTTCCTAACTCTGATTTTTTGAATTTTTATCGCCACTTAAGGGCCTGTTTTTTCATGATGATCCTGCACATACCTAACAGTTTATTGGTTTTAATTTTTATTACAAAGAAACCTTTTGGAAAATTTTGGGATGTTGTGTTGGTTTCTATGAGAAGTCTAAATTGATGTTTGATAGGTCTTTGTATGGCCTTCTCCAAAAGATATCTCTTTGTGATCCTAATAAAATGCTACTCCTAATGTGAGATGCTAGATAGAAAACTAATTAATGCAATATGAAGAAGTAACAAGATAAAAGTGCACTTGAATAAGATTAGCCTAAGAAAATGGTGAAACAAAGGAGTAAGATAAAAACAAATGATAATTTAAGTGTGTTATACTTTTCCTTTGCTGCTCCTTCCTTGGTTGGCCCTTTGATTCTTCAAGAATTGTGTGCTCTTTGGATGGCAATGAAGTTGAATGGATGTAAGATGAATTGATGCAATATGGATTGATGATATAAGTGCTAAAATGGATGAGAGCTTGAATGGCAATTTTGCAAGAGTTTTGTTGCAAAAGACTTGATCCTCTAAAATGAGGGAAATGAAGGGGTATTTATAGGCTAATTGGAATTCTCTAGAGAATTCAACGGTTGGGATTGATCCAACAAAGATCAAGATGAAGGGCTATGGTAAGTTGAGGACTCACAAACCCTCACATCTTGACATGTGGAAGGTGAGATGTCTTAGGGTGGAGTGATGTGGAAATGAGGTCGAAGGGAAGTACATGAGGTGGATCTTGGGGGATGAGAAGATTCCTTGGAGGAATAAAAGTGAATTAAAAATTCGCAATGATTGGAAGAATCTAGTGGATAAGAGAGGGTCTCAAAAAAGCTGGAGATTTTGTCACATGTGGGTGATGTGACAAGTCCAAGGTTCTAGAAGCCTTGGGCACATGTAAAATGACATGTCACATTTGCATGGGGATAGGGTAAACCTTGGAAGAATAAAATGTGAATTAAAAATTCACATGGGGAAGAGAGGAACCTTGGGCAAATAAATGTGAATTAAAAATTCACATAGGGAAGAGAGTCCAGGCTAAAAATGTTAAGTGGGAAGGTTGACCAGAAAAGGTAAGCCAAATGTGGCTAATGATTCTGATTAAGGTTGTGCAAACACAGGATTAGGATAATTAATGAGATATTAGAGGCAAGTGGGAGATTATGGAGGATGTGACACTTAATCTTGATTAAGTGGTGCACATCCTAATCACAGATTAATTAATTTAATCTGGATTAAAAGAGGATTATGGAGAATGTGACAAGGAAAGAGAAAAAATGAATTAAAAATTGGTTTTAATCCAAATAGGTTAAATGACTAATATTAAATAATTTGTCATGTTTATTTAATTTAGAGAAGACAAGGGGGTAAGGTAAGGTATTTAATTTATTTAATTAGATACTTTAGGAACCTTAGGCAGAGAATTAAATAATGATTAAATAAATTATTTGATCACTATTAATGAAATAGATGAATAGAATAGATGATTTTGACCATATGGAAGTGATCAAATTTGGATGTCTACACTCTTAAAGTTAGTTGGGTTTTGAGGGCTACAAGCCTTTAGGTGGGTATTTGGGATAAGTTGAGTTTGTAAGTGCATATTAATATTGTTAGATGCCTCTTAAACACCATGCGAAATATCTTAATCTCTTTATGTAGTTGGGATCCCTCCTTTCTTACATCAGGTGGTATCAGTGCCCAATTAGAAGATCTCTTGTTGGTGAGTTGGTTGGATTTTGCAAGTTGGAAGGTGAAAATACAGATTTGTAAATATGCCTCCGAAGAATGTGGGTGTTGCTAGAAAGTTGCAAGAGTTAAAAGAGAAACATTCCAAGATTTTGGATTCACACAATGTTGTGTTGGCAAGGCTTGTTGCCTTGGAGAAAAAGAAGAGAAGAGATGAGAATGAAGAGAGTGAATCAGAGGAAAAAAATGAAGATGTTGAAGATGTTGATGAAGAATTAGACCCTGAAGATTAGAGGATGGAAAAGTTTCTCAAGGTAGTTAAAGGTGATTCAATGAAGGTAAAAGTTGATCTTCCTATGTATGGTGGAAATTTAAATGAAGAAGAGTCGCTTGATTGGATTGTTGCTATGGACAATCACTTTGAGAGTGAAGACATTTCAAATGAACAAAAGGTGAAGGTGGAAAAAACAAAACTCAAAGGCCATGCTCTTCTATGGTGGGACTACGAGCAAGAAAAAAGGAGAAAAAAAGGCGTCAAGGATAGTTTCATGGGACAAGATGGTACAAAAAATCAAAGGTAATTTTCTTCCAAAAGACTATGAAGTTCAATTGTATAAAAGATTGTGAGGATTGAAGAAAAAGGATCTAGATGTTAAGGCCTATACTAATGAATTCTATAAACTAAGTATAAGGTCAAGAAGGGATGAAGATGAAGTTGAAAAAGTGGCTAGACACCTAGATGGTCTCAAATTCAATATTCAAGATGAACTTGTTATTGCTAACCCAAAGACTGTTGAAGAGTGTTTTCAATTGGAAATTAGGGTGGAGGAAAATATCAAAAGAAGGAAAAATAAATTTGTTAGAGGCAAAGGTAATAACACAAGAGGGAGATAATCAATTCGTAAAATAAGGCAACCATTTGAGGAACAAGAAGAAGCAAGTAAAGGTAAGGAGCAAGGTTTTGATGCTAGAGGAGGATTTAGAGGTAGAGGTAGATTTGGTGTGGAAAAAATTCAAATGTTTTTGTAGGGATATGTTACAATTGTAATGAATATGGGCATCCTTCTTGGAAGTGTCCTGAAAAATTTGGTACTTCATCAAGTGGAGGTGAAAATAGGACTTAAAGGAGAGCACAAATAGTTCAAGAAGAGGAGTGTGAGAGTACTAATTCAATAAGGTTACATGTTGCTCCTAAAATAGGTGAAGCTTTGATGATGAGGAAGACCATATTGAAGGTAGCCAAGGAAATAGAACCATTGCAAAGAAAGAGTCTTTTCAAGACCACATGCAAGTGAAAAAATAAGGTATGCAAAATTGTCATTGATTCAGGTTCTACTAAAAATATGGTGTCAAGTCATATGGTTAACGAATTGAATGTGTAAAAAATTCCTCATGAGTTGCCTTATAAGGTGTCTTGGTTGAGTGATGGGCAATCACTTTTGGTCAATGAACAAGTTGTGGTAGAATTTCAAATTGGTGGTTACAAAGATAAGGTAGTGTGTAATATATTGCCCATGGATTGTTGTCACTTAATCTTAGGTAGGCCCTAGCAGTATGATAGGCATGCATTATATGATGGAAGAGAAAACACATACACTATAGAGAAGGATGGATGCAAATATGTTTTGACTCCTTTTGTGGAATATGACAAGAGTAAGGCCAAGCTAATCATGTGTGGGAGGAAGGAACTTGTAAGGGATATGAAGGAAGATACAAAGATGTGTGTTACAGTCAATCCAAAGTCTGAGAAAGCTCTGACAATAGGTGAGAAGGTTGGTTTAGGTATGTTGACATTGAATTGGAATAAGAATGTTTTGGTTGGTACAATGGTGTGTCCATTGGTTGGAAGCATGGTGAAAGGAAAAGTAGTGGGATATGTAGGTACAATAGGTTGTGCATTTGATGGTACAGTGGTACAAAAGGCTGACAAGATAGGAAGTTTGATGATAGTGATGCAAGGACAAAGTGGACAAAGAGCTGAGGGTGAATACAAGTATGAGGATGAGAAAAAAGGGAAGTAAATTCAAAGAACCACTAAAAATTGTTTATTTGAAGGTACAAATGAAAATACATCATCAATTCTTGATCAAGGAATAGAAAGAAGGCAGACATCAGGTTTGAATCCAAAGATGGAGACATATTCTAGTGTAAACAAGAACAAGAGTGCAGGGAAGTTTACAAGATCATTGTATGTGAAACATTTGAAGATATTTTTAAATTAGAGGACATGTGTAAAGTTTGTAAGAACTAGTACAAGGTCTAACTCATGTGACATGAGTTCTTTTTTGGTGGGGTTGAATGGTGTAGGTGCACCTAAGCACATGAAGTTTACAAATGAAGGTCAATTGGTCAAGTATAAGTTTTGAGGTCATTTATCCTTAGATATGGTATGTTTATGCTAAATAAGGTCTAAAAATACCATTTATTATGTATTTGGGTGTGTTTTGAGTCTTAGGATTCAATAGGAAAAAGTTGCAAAAAATGCAAATGTTGTCATAAGCAAAATTGTCAAAAATGCAACTTTTTGGGAATATGAAAGGTCAAGGATTTTAAAAGATAGTTATAGGCATTCGGCTGGTTTGGATTTGAATGGAATAAGTAGAAAAGGCCTCAAGAAGGCTCAAAGACTAATGGATGATGATTGTAATGAATTTCCCATAATAAGAACAACACTTATTCTGTAATTTTCTTTGTAATTTTGAGCTTTCTTGGATCTGTATGGCCCGTACAGTCTCTGACATGATTTGAAATTCATAGAATTCAGAAGAGGAATATTTTACTTTTCATTTGTATCTATTTTGAGGGATTAACGCTTAGTTTTGAGGGAGATTTCATTCATTTTTTGAAACTGCCTATAATAGGCTAGTGAGGGCTCTTTTTGGAGATTAAATAATGAAATAAGTCATTCCACCTACTGTCATGGCTTGTTTCTCAATGGAATGGAATTTTATATTCTAGGGTAGGTTTTTACCTATTTTAGAGGGAAAGAGAGTGAATTGTATGTTTTTGAGCAAGTGATTTTTCCTTATGAAATAGAGGTGTCACTGTAGAGTTTTGACAAAACAGTGATGGAACTGTCCATGTAATGGTTTTGTGATTTTGTGTAGGGTATATGTAAGGTGTTGGATGAATTGGTTGAGTTATATAATACCAAGATATAGTAGTTTCAATAAACCCTTGGTATTTTCATGTAGAGTGAGGGTTTCATGGATCAGTGACTTAGAGGTCATGAACCTGAGAAGTGACTGTAGATTTTGTCTTTTGAGTCACAATTAGTGACTGTCCATGGAGTTTTGGTGAAAGAAAGGAGTTTAGGAGGGAACTCCTTTGTAAAAGAGGCCAATTGAGTAGCCTAAAACAAGGATAGTTTATTGGTTTTCAACTTTATTGCAAAGAAACCTTTTGGATCATTTTGGGATGTTGTGTTGGGTTATGTGAGAAGTCTAAATTGATGTTTGAAAGGTCTTGGTATGACCTTCTCCAAACTATATCTCTTAAAGTTTTGTTTTGAGGGCTACAAGCCTTTAGGTGGGTGTTTGGGATAAGTTGAATTTGTAAGTGCTTCTTAATCTTGTTAGATGCCTCTTAAAGACCATGTGAAAGATATTAATCTCTTGATGTAGTTGGGATCCCCCTTGCTTACATCATGGTTGGAGATGAATGTGGGTGATAATATGTATTATTAGCATAATTTTACATGAAATAAGCTATATATGGGCCCTCATCCAACATTATTTATTTGTCCCCTCAATTTCAAGTTCAAGTTATTGAGTTCTCAGAGATTTATGTTTGTATAGTTTTATATGCTTGGGTGTAGGGGTTGTAAGGTGCTTTCTCCCATTGGAACAAGGTGACAATTGTACTAAAAGGATTTTTAATTATTTCCACTCTTCACATCAATGCCCACAAGTATTTAATGTAGGAATATGAAGTCAAAGTGTGTGATGGTGTTACTGGGTCCTTTGGAAATGTTTGTATTACAATCATACCCTCTTGGTGCATTTTCCTTGGGAAATTAGAGTTAGAGTTTGTAATAAAATCTATGAGTAAAAGGAAACCCTCACTATTACTCTTCCTTGTCTATAATTACTGACTAAGAATGTAGCGCCATTAATTTAGATTGGTAGTATTTTTAGAAATTGTTTTCATTGTTTTAATTATTTTATGGATTTTAATGAGGTTCCTAGGAATTCTACACTTCCTAACCACCCACCAAATAGATTTATGAGGCAGAGAATGAATTACTAAATTGAATTTAGTAAATCTTTCAATGGGTGCTAATTCTATGGATTATGGTTAGATCAAAGTAACGAATGAATATGTTGTTCTTTTATCACTACTCTCAGTGCATGATTTTTACTAATTTTTTTGTGAGACCAAAACTATTTTATTTTTAACTATGATAGATTTGCAAGTTATGATGGTTATATTTTAACATAAGATATGGTTAGTTACATAGGTTGATGATACTAGAATATGTCTTCTTTATACCTATCTATGGCAGTTTCTTAAGAGTTTTTGGTATTTCCTTAGCAACTCATGTTGAATGTAATCTACATATTATAATGTTTTGTCAAATAAGTTTGTGTACACTGTGTGTTATCACATTTTACTTTCAATTATTTTTTCAAGCAACTCTTGTGCCTAGTACATGTTTTAATTGTTTATATACACACCTAACAAGGTTGTTATAATAATAATATTTGGTTCAATTATTCTACTTGAGATGCTTAGATGGTTTCTCTCACTCACTTTCTCAAGGTTGTTAATACAACATAAGCTTGGGGTAAGAATGAATCTCAATTTTTTTATTGGATATAATTAAATTATTATGGAAGGAATAAATAAAATTGATGTGGTATATGTCTATGGATGGATTTGTGATTTGTTTTTTGAAGGTTTTATTGGCTATCAACTCTATTTACCAAATTTAGTTCTAGTAATGCTAAAATATTTCCTTATGCTAGTTTTTGGCTCATGAAAATATTTGTTAAGATTTATAGTTATAAGCTATGAATAGACTTGATTACACAATACCGAGTTTATTTTAAACCTCTAAATAAAGGATAACTTATCAGTAAAACATTTTCTTATGAGTATGATATGGTTTAAAGAATCCTATCATGAATTTCAAGGGTAAAGAGCCATTTATTTTTGTTTATATACTAAATGTAGAATGAAAGGTATTGAACAAATTTTCTACTTAAATTTTGTAGTATGCTACTAAATGACTTATGTGTAGGCACTTTATTATTTAAGGCATCTCTTATCAACTAGCTAACTAGATTTGTGTTCACCTTTACAATTTACATATGTAATTATGTGTAATGAGACTATACTATAAAGATAATTGTTGTGTTGGTGTTTTCCCTATGTTCTAACATCAGGCAACCTTCAACCTCAGACGTTTGTGTGTTGTGTAAATTTTTGTATGAAAGACCTCCGTCCTAGAGGCTTACTTTGAAAAAAATTGATGTAGAGATAAAAAAAAATTGATGTAGATGGATCTGACGTGAATTTTTTTTCTACTACAAGAGTGGTTTGAGATCAAAGAGCATGGTGGTGGACAAGTGCTCACTATGCTACATGATTATAGGGATTATATGTACCTAGATGATCAAGATCATCGATGACATGTGGGCCTATGGTGGGCATGTACGATACCAAAGATGTGCTACCATTCATCGATGCTTATGGTGCTCATGGAGCATTGGAATGCAAATACCTCCTCCTTCCACTTGTCATCAAGAGAGATGATTGTCATGTTGGAGGGCATGTATTAGATCATGAAACTATCCATCCATGGATGATGGGTGGCCTATTATGACCCGAGGATGGGATGGGAGGCCCTAGAGGGCCAGTAGTACTAAGTTGGGTGGATAAAGCCTGAAGATACCATTGGCCACATCTATATATGGTGGTTGGAGCAAGGGAAATTGGCCATTTCACTCATCCAACTACCTACCTCTCACTCCATTTGTCCCTCATTCCCTCTCTCCCTTTAGATGTCTCTCTATATCTCTCTTCACCCTCTTTGTGCTCTCTACCTCTCACTACCCCTCAAGCTACTTCTCTTTATCTCCACTCACCCTCTCTCTACCTATTTCTTCATCTATCCCTCCCACCTACCTCTTTATCATTACCTACCTCTCCCTTCCTCTCTCCCTCCTCACCTCTCTATATCTCTCCTTATCTCTCTCTCCCTCTCTCTCTCCCCTTCCCTCTCTAATTCTACCTATCTCCCCTCACCCTCTCTCTACCTACCTCTCACTCTATCCCTCCCACCTTATATCTTTGTCCCCTTCCATCTATACTTCTTTATATATCCCCTCACCCTCCCTCTCTCTAGCTACCTCTCCCTCTATCCCTCTCACTTACCTCTCTCTCTTTGTCTCTAGTTCTCTTTATCCCCCGTCTCCATCTTCCTCTCTTTCCACCTACCTTTTCCTATATCCCTCCCACCCTACCTCTCTATCTCTACCCCTCCCTTCCTCCATCCCTCTCTTCTTCTCTCTATCTTCCCTCTTTGTCTCTCTCTACCTACCTTTCACTCCACCCTCCCTCTTTCCCTATCTCTCTCCCTTTAGATACATATTTATATATCTTTTCTCTCTCCACTCTACCTCTCTAACCTTCCCTCTCTATTTCTCTCTATCTCCACTCACTCTCTCTCTATAGAAATATAGAGAGTAAGATAAATGGATAGGGAGAGAATATATATATAGATAAAGAGAGGTAAAGTGAGAGAAATATAGAGAGATAGTGAGTTAGGAATAGAGAGGAAGAGATAGAGAGATATAGATTAATATAAAGGGATAGATATAGAGATACAAGTGGTGAGATAAAGTGATAGAGATATAAATATAGATAGAGAGGGAGAGATAAAGAGATATAGAGAAAGAGGGAGAGATAGATAGGGGGAGAGATATGAGTGAGGGTGAGTGAGGGATAGGTAGAGGGGGTAGATAGAGATATAGAGGTAGAGAAAAGGAGAGAGATAAATAGATAGGTAGAGAGTGAAAAGAAGGGGAGATATAATTCAATATATAGATGGAGAGGGAGAGAGGGAGAGATAATGATAGAGAGAGATAGATAGAGATAGGGAGATATAGATAGAGGGGGAAAGAGTGACACATAAAGGATATGATAGAGACAAGTAATAGAGAGAGGTATAGAGAGATGGGGGGAGAGAGAGAGATGGAGAGAGGGTGATAGATAGAGATGTAGAGATAGGGAGGGAGAAATAGGGTGTGTGTGTATGAGTGAGAGAGATATATGGAGACAACTTGATGGAGATGGAGATTATATAAATATATAGAGGGAGGGAGAGAAATAAAGAGAGAGAGAGAGAGAGAGAGAGAGAGAGAGTGAGTGATAAATATAGAGGAGACAATGAGAGACAGATAGATATATATATATATATATATATATATATATATATATATATATATATATATAACTTGGGAAATATAGAGGGGAAGAGAAAGTGAGAGAGCTAGGTAGAGAGGGAGAGAGATGGGAGAGATATAGATAGAGGTAGAGTAAGGGAAAAGGGGAGAGATAGGTAGAGAGGGTGAATGAAGGAGAGGGGGAGAGAGGGAAAGATAAATAGAAATTGATAGAGGGAGAGAGGTAGAGAGAGACATGTTCTTCTAGTTCAACTTGGGAAAATGTGTGCATAGGATCAAAGACAACAAGGAGGCCTTCTATTATGATTTATGAATTTTTTTACTCTCCTTACTAAAAAATATAAATGTTTCATTATTTTTAACTTTTTTAACCTTTCAAGTCTTTTGGGATGATTGTTGTCAAAAAACCTAGCATGAAAAAAGGACTTTGTACATGCAAGAATTATGAGCATTTAAAATTTTAAAAATTAAGGAGGAAATTAAAATGATTATAATTAATTTTTGGTGCATAATCTATCAAAATCATCTTATCGATTGTGTAGATCTTTGAATCATATTTCCCATTCCTATAAAAAATAAAAATTTCAATATGTAACATAGAAGTTATGCCCATTTTAATGAAGTGTGCATTTTTGGGTTTTTCAAAACAGATATCCATTTTTATTTACAAAACAAATATTCATTTCAAAAACATAAAATTAATTAAAATTCTTGTAGGAAATAAATATATGTTTTTCTTTTCAAAATAGATATCCATTTTGAAAACATAAAATTGATGAAAAATAATTTTGGGAAATAGATATTCATTATTAATGAATATTCATTTTGGTTTGGTATTACCAAACCAATTTAATCAAATTTTATCCGATCCATACAAAAATTTAACTTTGTGTTTTGTGATTTTAGCAAAGGAAAAACACATTTTTTTCTTATTGCCACTTTTTGGCCTATCACGATCTTGCAAATGTTTGTTGGTATGTGGCGAGTGATCATGCTATAATGTACACTCTTTAGTATTGTACACCTTTTTTTTTGCTTCATCAAAAAACCGACTTTGTAAGCCCTAATTTCTGGAAGCTTCCAAAAATCTTGTTATAAGTGGTTGGGATGGGGAGTTGTAGTATGGCATTATTTGTAATGTAATATGTTTTTCACTAGATAATAAAATCATTGGATGGTTTTGGTTTTGTGGATGTAGCCCAAATTGGGTGAACCGTGTTAAATTCTTTGTGTTGTCTTGTTTCTACTATAATTTTTTGTGTGTTTTATTTCTCTTTTTTATTGTTCAAATCTGCATTTAACTTGTTAGATATCTACCTTCTAACCCTAACAAGTAGTATCGGAGCAAGTTTGTGTCCAGTTATCATCTGCAGGAAGGTCTCACGATTGAGTGGGAGAAATGGAAGATGAGGGTAAGTTGAAGTTGAGAAGTTCAATGGGCAGAACTATCAGTTATGGAAGATGCATATGGGGGAATACCTCTATCAGAAGGATTTATGGTGGCCATTGGAAGGTAAAACCAAGAAACCCTCAATGATGTCTGATGAGGAATGGGATATTTTGGATAGAAAGACACTTGGTAGTATTCGTTTATGCCTGGCACAATCAGTGGTGTTCAATATTACAAAAGTAAAGACAACTCAAGAGTTGATGGAAACCCTAACAAATTTATATGAAAAGCCTTCCGCTTAGAATAAGGTATTTCTTATGAAACGTTTATTTAATATAAAAATGGTAGAAGGTGGGTCAGTTGCTGATCATTTATTTATGAGTTTAATACAGTTACCAGTAAATTAACTTTTGTAAATGTAAACTTTGATAAAGAAGTTAGGGCTCTTTTGGTTCTGTGTTCTTTGCCTGAAAGCTGGAATAGCTTGGTAATGGTTGTTAGCAAATTTATTTCTGGTTCGAATACATTGAAATTTGATGATGTTGTTGGTGTTATTTTGAGTGAGGAAATTCATAGGAAAAGCTCAGGTGGAACATCCACATCGGGCAATGTTTTGAATACAAAAAACAGGGGTAGAACAAAGGAGAGAGGAAATAATTCTGGAAGTCATGGGAAGTCATGAGTAAAATCAAAGAACAGAAGGTACCAATCTAGAGACAAGAGGGATTTTTGGTACTATGGTAAGCCAGGTCATTTAAAGAAAGATTGTTGGTCTTGGAAAAATAAAGGAGACAAAAAAGAAGGAAATAAAGAGGCAATGTGGTAAGAAATAAATCTAATGAGGATTCTTTGATTCTTTCCCTTGAAAATGTTGACGATTCTTGGGTGTTAGATTCAGGGGCTTCATTTCATGTTATGCCCCATAGAAATTATTTTCTTGATTATGTCCAAGGGGATTTTGGGCTAGTTTATTTGGGAGATAACGAACCCTGTTAGATTGTTGGAAAGGGAAGAATCAATATTAAGTTACAGAATGAGAATCATTGGCTAATACATGAGGTAAGGCACATTCCAAAGTTAAGAAGAAATTTAATTTCAGCATGGCAACTAGATGATGAAGGTTGTGTTGTTACATTTAGTGATAAAAATTGGAAGGTTACAAAAGGTGCCTTAGTGGTAGAAAAAGGTTTGAAATTAGATACCTTATATTTTTGTATAGGTCATATTGTTCCTTCAACTTTATCTATTGTAGATAAAAATCAATGTTCAGGAACAATTGATGTAGTTCAGCAGGCAAAAAATCAAATAATTATTATGGATTCTAAATCAATACTATGGCATAATAGACTTGGGCATATGAGTGCAAAAGGTATGAAATTACTTCTTCAAAATAATTTTTTACCACATCTAAAATGCGTTAATATGGATTTATGTGAAAGTTGTGTGAATGGAAAACAAAAGAGAGTTAGTTTTCTCAAAGATGGGAAACAAAAGAAAGATGAGAAATTGGAGCTTGTGCATACGGATGTATGGGGACCAACTCAGGTATATTCTCTTGGTGGCTCTCAGTATTATGTTACTTTCACTGATGATGCAACTAGGAAGGTATGGATTTATTTCCTTAGGCAAAAATCTGATGTATTTGAAACTTTTAAAAAATGGAAAAGCTTGGTTGAGAATGAGATGGGTAAAAAGTTAAAATGTCTTAGATCTGATAATGGTGGTGAGTATGGCATAAAAGAGTTTGAATATTATTGTTCCTCTAATGGTATTCGCAGGTAGAAAACGGTTCCAAGGACTCCATAGGAAAATGGATTGGTTGAGCGCATAAATAGAACAATAATGGAGCATGCATAGACTATGAGATTGCATGTTGGGATGAATTTAAACATGTGGGCAAAGGTTGTAAATGTTGTTATTTATTTAATTATAGAGGTCCCTCTAATCCTTTGGTTTGTGGTATTCCAGACGAAGCATGGACAAGTAAGAAGGTGAGTTATTCTTTTCTCAAAACCTTCAGTTGTGAAGTATTTGCACATGTAGATTCTGAAAATAGAACCACGCTTGATGAAAAATCAAAAAAATGTATATTTGTTGGATATGGCATTGATGAATTTGGTTATAGGCTTTGGAATTTTGAAAATAAGAAAATTGTGAGAAGCAGGGATTTCATATTCAATGAGAAAGTGTTGTACAAAGATCAGTTGCAACAACATGAGATGAAAGAAAATGATTATGCAATGTTGGATGATACTCCGAACAATGATGCTCCATTGATTCATTATTCTCTGCAACAACAACAACAACAAATACCACAAAATCCAGTGAATGTTATACGATATTCAAGGATAAGTAGACCTCCAGAAGTATTTTCTCCCTCTTTGTATTCTATTTTATTAACTGATGTTGGTGAACCAGAATGTTATCATGAAGCTATGCAGATGGATACCAAGGTTTAGTGGGGGCATGGAATGGAAGAATAAATCGACTCCTTGCTGAAAAATCAGACTTGGGAATTATGCAAGTTGCCTGCAGGTAAAATGGATTTACCAAACATATGGGTTTATAGGTTGAACGAGGAGGATGGAAGTAAGAAAAGATATAAATCCAGATTAGTTGTAAAGGGATTTGCATAGAAAAAGGGTATTGATTTTGATTGAATCTTTTCTCTAGTTGTTAAAATGACTTCTATTCATACTATTTTAAGTATTGAGGTTGTTGAATATTTTCATTTAGAACAGCTTAATGTTAAAAAAACCTTTCTCCATGGTGATTTGGAAGAGGAAATATATATGGAACAACCAGAAGGATTTGAGGTCAAAGGTAAGGAGAAACTAGTGTGCAGATTGAAGAAAAGTTTATATGGCTTGAAGCAAGCACCTCGACAATGGTATATTAAATTTGATAGTTTTATGGCTAAGAAAGGCTACAACAGGTGTAATTCAGATTATTGTGTTTACTTTAAGAGGTTACTCGAAGATAGCTAAATTATTTTATGTTTATATGTTGATGATATGCTTGTAGCAGGTTCTAACATGGATCACATAAAGGAGTTAAAACAATAGTTAGAAAATTCATTTGATATGAAGGATTTGGGGGTAGCAAAACAAATCCTTGGTATGAAGATTACAAGAGATAGGAAAAATAGAAAATTGTTTCTATCTCAGGCTGATTATGTTGAAAATGTGTTGCAGAGAATTCATATGGAGAATGCAAAATTTGTCGGCACACCTTTGCTCAGTCATGTCAAATTGACTAAGGATATGTGTCCAAAGACACAAGAGGAGGAATAAAAAATGTCCAAGGTACCATATGCTTCAGCTGTAGGCAGTTTAATGTATGCCATGGTATGCACGAGACCGGATATTACACATGTCGTAGGAGTTGTTAGTCGGTATATGAGTCATCTCAGAGTTGAGCATTGGAATGCGATAAAATGGATTATCGGGTAATTGAGAGGTACATCCAATAAATTTTTATATTTTGGGGGCTCTAATATAGATTTAAAATGCTATGTTGACTCAGATTTAGCAAGGGATATAGATACCAGGCAAAGTACCACAAGCTATGTATTTATAATTGATGGGACAATAGTGAGTTGTATTTCTCGGTTGCAAAAGGTGGTTGCTTTATCCACCACGGAGGCAGAGTATGTTGCTGCAACAAAGGCAACAAAGGAGATGGTATGGCTGCAATTTTTCATGGAAGAGTTGGGCAAAAAAAAGGCTGAAGATCACTTGTTTACATACAACCAAAGTGCTATACATCTTGCAAAGAATTTTTCCTTGCACTCTAAGACCAAACACATACAACTCATATATCATTTCATTCGGTTGGTATTGGAGGATGGATAGGTAAAGTTGGAAAAGATACATACAGATGCCAATACAACATATATGTTTACAAATGTAGTGACAAGGGAGCAGTTGAGCTCCTCTTCAGCTTCGGTTGGTCTTCATGGTTAAAAGTGTAATAGAGCAGCAAGGTCCAAGGTGCTTGTTTCCAGTGGGAGCTGTAAGTGCAGCGGTGTCATCCAGGATCAGTCTCCAAGTGGGAGATTGTCGGTATGTGGTGGTTGATCATGCTATATTGTACACTCTTTAGTATTGTACACCTTTTTTTTTTGCTTCCTCACCGAAAAAAAGAAAAAAAGCCAACTTTGTAAACCCTAATTTTTGGAAGCTTCCAAAAATCTTGTTATAAGCGGTTGGGATGGGTAGTTATAGTATGGCATTATTCGTAATATTGTAATATGTTTTGCACTGGATAATAAAATCATTGAATGGTCATGGTTTTGTGGATGTAGCCCAGATTGGGTGAACCATGCTAAATTCTCTGTGTTGTCTTGTTTCTGCTATAATTTTATGTGTTTTATTTCTATGTTTTATTGTTCAAATTTGCATTTAACTTGTTAGATATCTGCCTTCTAACCGTAACAATGCCCAAGAGGATGAGGCCTAGAATCACGATTATGAAATTATGAAAGAATATGATCTTGCAATTAAAAGATATGACTATTTCCACCAAGGAGGTGAAGAAAATATAATTTAGAAGGTTAAAATTTTAATTTTATAAATATGGTTTAAAAAATAGTATTCATCCCAAAAACCTAGATTGCCTCAGAGACTCCAAGGACCAAAATATCAAGCAAATGAGACTTTGAGGTAGTGAGATCAATCCAACTAAGAGATTGAGTGGTGAGGGGCATCCATTTGAGAGAGGTAAGCAATTTATTTTTATTTTTATTATAATTTTTCACTTTTTTTATAAATGTGGGATATGTAGGTTACTAATGGATCCTAAGCACTTTCTAGCATCTCAAGCATGCACCAATGTCTAACTTTGGCATGAGAATTCAAAAATATGCTAGCATTCATGAATCGTGCTAGAGTCTACATTTCATGGTAGGGTCTATGATACATACTAGTGTTTGAGATAAATCAAGATTTTTTTATTTTTTGGAATAG
Source organism: Sequoiadendron giganteum (assembly GCA_007115665.2). Classification (NCBI taxonomy): domain Eukaryota; kingdom Viridiplantae; phylum Streptophyta; class Pinopsida; order Cupressales; family Cupressaceae; genus Sequoiadendron; species Sequoiadendron giganteum. The sequence goes on along the minus strand of CM021109.1, from coordinate 524,127,367 downwards.
AATATTAATAAAAATTCTATAGAAAAAATATGTTCTTTGGAAAGAGAAATCTGATGTAGGTTTTTTTTATAATTTTTTAGGAACTAGAAACAATGAGAGAGAGACCAAGAAGTTGTATATTGTACCTTTTCAAAGGTTAAATTTTTTCTCACACAATCCAATGTGATGTTGCATTACTAAGTAGGATTGTATTGGGTGTACCACATACTACAGATGTGATACACTGATAATATGCTTATGGCACTAATGGAGACATAGGACTTAGATGTATTTGTATTCAAATTTGATGGTAGATACTATCATCACCACTGAGGATGTGTACAAGATTCTTTGACTATTAATATGAGGGTGGCATACATAGCAATATTGGAGTAGCTGTGTATGGAGCATGTACTAGCCATACAAGTGTATGTATTAGCCACACAAGTGAATGCACAAGACTAACATATTATAAAAAATTTTATAAAGAATATTTATCTACAATGGATGGAGTAGGGAATTGTAGCCATCCCCTTAGTGTGATGTGTTATGAGTGTGATTTGACCATGTTCATGGCAATGGATAGTCGAGGCATCAATTTTTATCTAGAGCTAGCCCATAACATTTGACTCATGAAAGGGATAAATTATATTTTATTAGGAGTGGAGCATGCTAGCACACCTCTACCACAACCTTGGATGCTATTGGTGTTATGAGGCATATATTTTGATGACTTACATTCTTCTATAGGTTTGGGCATCGAAGCACATTAGGCACACTCAACCAATGGGATGCTCTTGTTGACTTCTTCTGTGGCATTTGTCTTTGATATCAAAATTGTCCTGGGTTGGTTTCTTGGAAGCATTTCTTAGTCTGGTCTTATTATGGCATTTTGATTGGCACGAATGATATTTGATATTCATTTGACATTGGAATACTTACTTCATTGTTGATATATAGTGGCTTGATCAGTTTCTAGCTTCATGAAATTGTTAATGGTTGTTGATCATATTCAGAGTCATCTTGCTCCATCCTCTTACAAGTTAATGCTCTCAGTTTCTTGGTGCTTGAGTTATAAAATGCAAGTAGTTTTCATGTTTTAAGAAAACCCTATCAGGTTTCCTAACCAACTGATAATGGTTTGGGCATATGTCATAAAATACTGTGGCATGGGCATTTGGTTTATGGTGACTGGCATGGGAGATTGGCATTGTGAACTTAGCATGTTTTTAGCCTTCATTTCACTTCACAAGGCTTTGGAAAGTATTTGACATTGGACATTAAAAGGAATTGAATATTAATGAGGTGGAAAATTGACCTTGGGTAAAGGTATTCAAAGTGTTCTCTAATTTGTATTTAATCGGGTCAAAATGATTTGGGCCTAAAATTCGACAACAGGTATAAATCTTGACTTTGGTAAGACCACGGACTTGAAAGGTCTTACCGCACTACTGCTGACAGTTAAGCCAGTGATTGCGGTAGTGTGGTGGAAACCGTTAGCCGCAAGCAAAACAACTACCGCTACACTGTGGGTTGTTAGAAGGGAAATCGTGGTAGTGCGGTGAAAATGGCTAGCGGCATACAAGACGGCTACTGCTATAAATCAGGTAGTCAGAAATATAACCACGATAATGCAGTGAAAATGGCTAGCAGCATACAAGATGACTACCGCTATACCATGGGTAGTCAGAAAGATAACCGCGGTAATGCGGTGGAAACGGTTAGCGGTATGAAAGGAGCGACCGCTATACCGTGGGTAGTCTAAAGGGAGACCGTGGTTGAGTGGTAAAGGAAGTGGTAACAGTCAGTACTAGTCGCCTCTATACCACGGGTGAACAGAATGATGGGTACGGTAGCACAATTAAGGAAGAAAATCATTTTTTGGTTCTTTTGGGAATCTTAGGTCATTATTTCGCTTCTCTTGTTCAAAGGGTTTGGAACCCTAGTTTGGCTGCCACCATGGAATCACTCTCTCAGTCATTTTACTGTGCATGTTTTTGGTTTACTAACAACATATAGGAAAGATTGGAAGACCATGACAATGGTTGATTCACCTATCAGTCTCCTGCCATTGGGTAAGAGCTCGAATAAGGGACAATCTCGGGCTACTTAGCTACTTTGCAGGTTTGGTAAAATTGCTACATGCAACATCTTTTTCGATATTCTTAGGTATTCAATTTTTTCAATTGGTTTGCAAAACCGTTACTTCTAAATGGAAGGTGGAAAATTGGTTAAATCTTTTCTTGGTCAGAACTAAAATGTTTGCATATAATACTAACTACATTTTACAATAGATTTATCATATCAGTTTTATGAAACAGAGGTATTTATTTTGGGGAAATCATGATGACTTTGAATCTATTCAGTCTCTTACCTAGATTCTTTCATAATGGTTATTGAATGCATCATTTCGAAGTTTCGGTTACATTGCATTGGAGACTTTGGTTACACTGCTGTTGCAGTTTGCTTTTTGAAGACCTATTTTTCATGAATTTCATAATTGCTTTAATGGTTCTTGTTTTTAGCACTGCTTGTGTAGGCTGCTTGAGAGGATAGGTTTTAGTCTGCCTTCTATGTTTGCATAATGCTTGGATATTCCTATCAGAAGAACTTCTTCATATTGATCTTTCACACATGGAAACTGCAACACATGGCATTGTTGGTCGATTGAAGGTTTGGTAACCTGATAATCATCTTTGTTTTATTCTCTGAAATAGAAAAATGATCAACTATTGTAACCTTCCTTGAATGTAATGATGAAATTTGTAATCAGAAGAAAACAAAGAGATTAGGGCTTTATCCTTACTGAAAAACCTGAAAACACAATGAGACAATAAAAGTGCAATATATAATAGTTTTGTATGAGATATAGACAAGAATCCTTTTGCTAGAAAGATTGGAAAACATAGTTTGTTAATTGTTTTGAGTAGTATCATGAGAAAAGGATAAAAATAGAAAGAGAGTTAATTTTTTGATAAAGAACAATGAGAAAATTATGAAACAAAAAGGGAAACAGAGAGATCCTCTGTATCATTGTATGATTTACTAAATCACTAAAGGGGTTGGTGCTCCTTGAGATTGGTGTCTCTAAATGAGGGGTTGGTGTTCCTTGATATCGGTGTCTCTAAATGAGGGGATGGTTCTCCTTGAGTTGGTGCTCAAAAATTAGCCTATAAGGCATTGTAAGTAGTGGTTTTGAAATTAAGCCAGTAAGGCAGTTAAGGAGTTGTTTTTCTACCCCAGGAGGGTTTTCCACTCAACAATTTATGTGTCTCTCATTTGTGTGATTTATGTTTATCTTGCATACTCTTTCTTTCAGTCATTTATGTTATTGTGCTCATTCTATTGGTCAATGCTCTGATACTTCAAGGTTGTTTAAAAGTTTAAATTCAATTTGCTCAAGTCTGTCATAAAAATTTAGATTGTGCAAATCTGATGCAAAATGTCTTTCATAAAGTGAATTAACTTCTACATTTTGTGCTCATTATATAAATGCTCAAATTTTTTTCAAAACAAGTCAAAGTTGCATATTATGAAGTTTTATAGTTATGTTGATAAAGAACAACAAGATTGTTCATAAAGCTTTAATTGAACAATATCATATGATGCTTTTAATATGGCTTGTAAATGTTAGTCAAGTCTCATTTCAATCTGATCTAAAGTGTTATTGATCACCTGCTTAAACAAATCTATCACTTTGGGTTAAATGAGTAAGAGTTTCATTATGCCTTCAAAGTTAAAAGTTAAAATTACTCCACTCTGATTCACCCTCCCCCCCTCTCCGAGTGAATCCACTTCCAACAACTCCATCATGATTGCAAGTGATGGGGCCCAAACATATGTTTATGGTATGTGTAGGCTATGGTGTTTTGAGGATTTAATTTAGTGGTAGTAGGCATTTGATTTTTTTTCATCTATATATGTGATTTCTCATCCCTATAGAGGGATGAGAGAATGGATGTGTCATGGATGCTAGATGACCCACATGGAAATGGAGATATGGTTTATGAGTTGCTTAGATCATATCATAGTTTCTATTTTTATGTAATATTACATTGCAAAATTCCTCTTGGGTTGAGAATGTTGATCTCTTACAAATATCTAAGCTTGATATTAAAGTGTAACCTATAGTTATTGGTAATACATTGGTTTTAGTATGTTGAGAGGCTAGTTTTTCCCATTTCATAAATTTTCTAAGGGCATTTCAATGTCATGTTTATTGTAGTTGTTTCCATTCTTCTTCTTCTATCTTAAAATCTTGCTCATGTTCATAGGGTGAATTAGGAAAATATTTTAATGTTTATTTTTAACTCTATGTTTACCATCTTATATTTTTACACATTTTGTTTTTGTTTACATCTTACTAGATCTATACAAGTTTGTGTTCCACATTAGTACTTTGATTAATCACACATTCATTATTACTTTTCTATGGTTCATATTCATGGGTTTGTTCATGATGTATATAACATATATGCTATCTATATATAATATTACATTAAATTCTTATTATTTCTATCATTTTTATGATCCTAAGCCTTATCATGTCCACATCTTATAATCTATGTTTATGCTCCTTATCATATCTACACCTTATGATTTCATGTCTTATGGTCCTTATCATGTTTACATCCTATGGTTACATGTTATGAATCTTCTCATTCCCAAATAATTTTAATCCTATCTGTGCCTACATGGTCCCTATGTTGGAAGTTTGTTTTATTAATTCCATGATTTATAGTTGGTTAATGCTATGAATATTAGTGATTAAAAAATGTATGGGTTTTCAAAAACTTCCCATGGTTTTAAATAATTCATATAAATTATTAAATTTAATTTTGTGATGTGCCTATTAATATTTGCACATGCATAAGGGTTTCATGTAAGATCTTTATTATTGTCTTTTGAAAGGTTGATTTTTTGTGTAATAGTAAACAAGGTTACTATTCTAAAGTTTTTTCTTGAAAGGGTTTTCCTAAATGAAATACTACATATTGTCATAAATGCAAGATTTTGGCTTAAACTATGTATGTTTTTGTGTCAACATTTTGGATCACACTTAGTGATCTATCATCAAGAAGTAAGAAAAAGTGATCTTGATGATGGATCATGTTAGGAATAAGGTGTCTCAACCTTGGATAATTCCTATTCTTATTATTTGTTTTGTAAAATGTATTTCTTGCAAATAATGTAATTAAGTGTGAGTGTACATGTCTAGTTTGCATGTTGATGTGTCACTCCACTTAATGTGTCGGCATCTTGAATTGTGTGTAAGGAGATCATGGCTGAAACGGTTATGACGGATTCCTATGACACGTAAGAGCTATGTCTGGAAGATTCAATGACAGGTGAAGACATGTGGCAACTGATAAAGTTGAGAATGGTAAAACCCTAATACAGTTATCTTCGGAAGTTGCCCTAAAAGGGAAGCGCATGATATAAGCGTTTTTTAGGGTTGCGAAGATTTGTGATGTGAGTGTATTGTTGGAACGTTTTTTCATGCTGCCGCATTTTGTCTTCAAGAGTTGGAAATCTCCTGAAAGAACTTGCATTGCAAGTGTGTTGTAACCGTTGTGTTGAAGATAATACATTGTGCAGGTTTTGGAGTGCTGGGGTTTTTTACCGAAAGGTTTTCCCCAGGGTAAATCATTGTGTCATTCTTCATTTTCTGTATGTATGGTATATTGCTGCAATATCTTTGTTAAGTAGATTAACGAATCTGAAATTGTAAGGGTTTAAAACGAATTTGCACCATACTTTCCTTAAGAGATTAGTGTAGGAAGCTGTTTCCGCACCTGAGTTTCCTTACAAGTGGTATCAGAGCCTGATCAACTTTTGATCCTAGTTGTTGGGTAGGGTTTTTTGAGCTAATCTCAAGTTGAGTGGGAGTTTTTTTGTGCAGAGCATTCTGAATCTTATTTGCAGATTGAGATGGCAAGTTCCTCATACAGTAGAATGGAGGTGGAGAAATTTAATGGCACTAATTTCGAGTTGTGGAAACTCAAGATGGAAGACATGCTTGAAGACCGCGATCTATGGGAGGCTACTTCACTTGATGTGAAACCTGTAGCGATACCTCAAGCGGATTGGGATATCAAGGATCGGAAGGCTAAGGGTCTCATCAGACTCTGTCTAGCAGATGCCGTTCTTCTGAATGTTCTTGATGAGACTACTGCAAATTCTTTGTGGAAACGGCTTGGGTCTGTGTATCAGGCCAAATCTCTGGTGAATAAGTTGTTCCTGAGAAAGAAGTTGTATTCTTTAAGAATGGAGGAAGGTGGATCCGTAACTGATCATCTCAATGCATTCAATTTATTGATTGCACAGTTGGCATCATCTGGTGCCAAGATTGAGGAGGAGGATCGATGTATGACCCTGCTTTGTTCCTTGCCGGATTCGTGGGACCATCTTGTGATGGCTCTCGGAAGTACTATAGTCACATTCCGTATGGATGATGTGGTGTCTTCACTGCTGTCTGAGGAGATGCGAAGAAAGACTTCGGATTCGTCTAAGGAAGCCCTTGCTGTTCGCGGGAGATCCAACGACAAAGGAAAGCAGAATGACAATAAGTCAAAGAAGGGCAGATCCAAATCCCGTGGGAGTTCTAAGACTCCTGGAAAGTCCAAGGCGAAATGTTGGAACTGTGATAAATCTGGGCACTTCCGGAGGGACTGCAAAGAACCGAAGAAGAAGAAGAAAGGCTCAGATTCAGCTTCTGAAAAATCTCAAGAAGATGGAGATGCTTTTATTGCAGCTTTGGCAGCCCATGCATCTGATGATGTGTGGTTAGTAGACTCGGGTGCTTCTTTTCACATGACCTCTCATCGAAACTGGTTCTCAAAATATGAAGAGTTTGATGGTGGAAAGGTGTACTTGGGTGATGATTCTCACCTAAAGATAGTTGGACGCGGAAGGGTCACTATCAGATTTCCTGATGGACGAGTAAAGGGAATCAATGGAGTTATGCACATTCCGGGTTTGGCACGAAACCTATTATCTGTAAGTATGTTGAATGATGTAGGTGTGCAAGTTGTTTTTTCGAAAGATGGATGCAAGATGATAAGAGGATCTATGGTGCTCGCTAAAGGTACTAGGAGAGGTACTTTGTTTCAGCTTGATGCATGCATTGCTCAATGCAATAGTTCTTCTGTTTCAAAGAAGAGAGCGGCTATCACTTCATCCCCACCATCTGAACGAGCAGTAAAGAAGATTGTGGCAATGGGTTCCGATGGCAGTGCAGTAAGTGTGCCTAAGGGTGTAAACACTTTGGAAGGCAAGCTTCCTGCAGAAAAGACAATGTTGTGGCATATGAGATTTGGCCACATTGGTGAGAAGGGTCTTAGGACCTTGAAAACTAAAAACTAAATGAAATCTCGTTGAGGGGCTAAATGATTGTAATCTCGAATTCGATTTCTGTGAACACTGTGTTTATGGTAAGCAAAATCGTGTTCAGTTCTACTCTAGTTCTCACAAGTCTTCTGGACTTTTGGATCTTATTCATTCTGATGTTTTTGGTCCTGTAAAAGTTCCTTCTATCTCCAGTTCTGTATATTTTGTATCTTTTATAGATGATTACAGTAGAAGGACTTGGATATATTTCCTAAAAAGTAAGACACAGGTTTTCAGTCGGTTCAAGGAATTTAAGGCTCTCGTGGAGAATCAGACTGGTAAAAGAATCAAGTGTGTGAGAACTGATAATGGTGGTGAGTTTTGTTCCACAGAGTTTGAACAGTTCTGTAAAGAACGAGGAATCGAGAGACATAAGACAACTCCTTACACCCCGCAGCAAAATGGAGTTGCAGAGAGAATGAACAGGACACTGATGGAGAAGGCTAGGAGTATGCTTAGTGGAGCTGGCCTAGAACAAAAATTTTGGGCCGAAGCTGTTGCCACTGCTTGCTATCTGGTTAACAGATCTCCTACATCAGCTCTTGTTGGTAAGACACCCATGGAGGTGTGGTCTGGTAAGAAGCCTTCAATTAGACATCTTCGTGTTTTTGGTTGTGAAGCTTATGCACATGTTCCAAAGGAGAAAAGATCTAAGTTGGAAAACAAAGCTGTCAAATGTATTTTCATCGGATACAGTGTTGGTGTGAAAGGATACAAGCTTTGGAATCCTATGACTAGTAAGGTGCTGTATAGTAGAAATGTTATTTTCAGAGAGCTAACATCTTCTCCTATTGTGCTACAACCAGATGAAAAAGAAAAGGAAAAAGATGTTGTTCAGTTTCCTCCTACCCCTGAGAAGACTGAACAGAGAGACCATGTTGGGTCTAATGATGAGGAGAGCTCTAGCAGCTCTGATAGTTCGGAAGAAGAGGAAGAACAACCTCAACCTCAGCCCTTGAGGAGATCCATGAGAGAAAGAAAGCAACCAGAAAGGTTTGGTTATTCTATGTTAGATTCCAGTTGTGCTTTTGCTTTGATTACTAACACTGATGAGCCTAGATCTGTGAAAGAGGCTTTGGGCATGGAAGATGCAGGTTCCTGGATTGAGGCTATGGATGATGAGATGGCTTCATTGGAGAAAAACAAAACTTGGGACCTTGTACCTTTGCCTAAAGGGAGAAAATCTGTTGGCTGTAAATGGGTGTTCAAGAAGAAATTCTGTGCAGATGGCAGTGTTGAAAGGTACAAAGCTAGATTGGTTGCAAAGGGGTATTCACAGGTAGAGGGAATAGATTATGGTGAAATATTCTCTCCTGTTGCAAAGTTGACATCCATTAGATTTCTGTTATCTCTTGCTGCATCATATGATTTAGAGATAGAACAGATGGATGTGAAGACAGCTTTCCTTCATGGTGATTTGGAGGAAGAGATTTATATGTCACAGCCTGAGCACTACATTGTTAAAGGTAATGAATCCTTAGTTTGCAGATTAAAGAAATCTCTATATGGTTTGAAGCAATCTCCTAGGATGTGGTACCTTAAGTTTGATGCCTTTGTGTTGTCAATTGGATTTGTAAGATCGAAATCAGATCATTGTGTTTATTTCAGAGTTGAAAATGATCGCCTTCTTATTGTTGCATTATATGTTGATGATATGTTGCTGTTTGGGAAGGGTAAGGGTATGATTTCTGATTTTAAATCTCAGTTGTCAGCACAGTTTGAGATGAAAGATCTTGGGGCAGCAAGGTACATCTTGGGTATGGAAATCAGTAGAGACAGGTCTAACAGAAAACTCTGGTTGAGTCAGAGTAAGTATGTGAAGTCTGTGTTGGACAGGTTCAGCATGGCAGATTGTAGACCACTATGTGTTCCTGTTTCAATGGGAACAAAGTTATCTGTAGATGATTGTCCAAGATCTCCTAGTGAGGTGGAGGACATGAGTAGAGTACCTTATGCTAGTGCAGTTGGCAGTCTTATGTATGCTATGGTCTGTACTAGACCAGACATTGCCCAAGCAGTGGGAGTCCTAAGCCGGTTTATGGCTAACCCTGGACGGGTACATTGGGATGCAGTTAAGCGAGTATTCAGATATTTGAGGGGTACATCAGATTACTCCATATGTTACCATGGTAACTCTTCTGGATCTCCACATTCAGTTTGTATTCGTGGATTTGTGGATTCAGATTGGGCAGGTGATATTAACAGCAGGAGATCCACCAGTGCTTATGTTTTCACTATGTTTGGTGGTGCCATCAGTTGGATGAGTAAGCGACAACCTGTGGTTGCTTTGTCCACTACAGAAGCTGAGTACATGGCTGCTACTCATGCTTGTAAGGAAGCCATTTGGCTTAGGAGATTGTGTTCTGATGTTGGTGTTGATGCAGAACAGATTACTATTTGGTGTGACAGTCAGAGTGCTATTTGCCTTGCGAAGAATCCAACTTTCCATGCCAGAACGAAGCACATTGATGTGCAGTTTCACTTTGTGAGAGATATGGTGGAAGATGGAAAGATAAATTTGGAGAAGGTAGATACTGTGAAGAATGTTGCAGATGCATTAACGAAACCAGTGGGCACTGTGAAGTTCAGATGGTGTTTGGAGTCTATGGGCCTTTTGGCCTATAGCGGTTAATTCCTGTTATGTTCCTATTGCTCTTACAAGGTGTTCGACAAGTGGGAGAATGTTAGGAATAAGGTGTCTCAACCTTGGATAATTCCTATTCTTATTATTTGTTTTGTAAAATGTATTTCTTGCAAATAATGTAATTAAGTGTGAGTGTACATGTCTAGTTTGCATGTTGATGTGTCACTCCACTTAATGTGTCGGCATCTTGAATTGTGTGTAAGGAGATCATGGCTGAAACGGTTATGACGGATTCCTATGACACGTAAGAGCTATGTCTGGAAGATTCAATGACAGGTGAAGACATGTGGCATAAAGTTGAGTACTGTACATTGATAAATTTTCGAGTTCCTATTTTCTCGGAGAATGGTAAAACCCTAATACAGTTATCTTCGGAAGTTGCCCTAAAAGGGAAGCGCATGATATAAGCGTTTTTTAGGGTTGCGAAGATTTGTGATGTGAGTGTATTGTTGGAACGTTTTTTCATGCTGCCGCATTTTGTCTTCAAGAGTTGGAAATCTCCTGAAAGAACTTGCATTGCAAGTGTGTTGTAACCGTTGTGTTGAAGATAATACATTGTGCAGGTTTTGGAGTGCTGGGGTTTTTTACCGAAAGGTTTTCCCCAGGGTAAATCATTGTGTCATTCTTCATTTTCTGTATGTATGGTATATTGCTGCAATATCTTTGTTAAGTAGATTAACGAATCTGAAATTGTAAGGGTTTAAAACGAATTTGCACCATACTTTCCTTAAGAGATTAGTGTAGGAAGCTGTTTCCTGAGTTTCTCTAGATCTTGAGTGTGATCTAAAATTTCTACACAACAACATACATAGTTTAACCCAAAAGCTTGCATACAACTTCATGGACAGTGGGAAACTCATAGCAATACTACATATTGTCTATTATGTTTTTTATTTTCTTCATATATATTTATATATATATATATGTTAGTATACTATATATATACATTGATTCTATTATATATGTTTATTGGGAATATTTCTCTTACATATTGTATTAGAGAATGATTTATATTTATTCAAAGGATTTATGTTTCTTTTGGCCATGATAAAATTTTAAGAAGTGAGAATTGTGCATGTGAAGATTTGTGAGTGAGCTAGAATGACAAGATACACAAGGATAGATATAAAAAATTAATAAAATAATTTTGAGTTGTGGAAGTTAAATATGGAAGATGTATTAATTTACAAAGATTAATGGGTTATTATTTTAGGAAAAATAATAATAAGTATGAAGGCTGAGGAATGGTTGATGTTGACCATCAATAGAGAGGCAAGGAATTCAATTAGATTATTTTTTTTAGATTTAGTTTTGTGGAATTTTCATTATCTCTATATACCATTCCCTATGAAAGAGTTATTTTCATTTTTTCTACCACACAAAAAAATGAAGTTGTAGAAAGAATGAATAAAAATCATATGGATAAGGCTAGGATCATGCTTAGTGGTACAAGGTTAGACAAAAATATATGGGTAGGAGTTTACAATTATAATATATTATCATTGGATGACTATTATGTACTGGAGGGGCTCAAATCAAAGATAAAATTCATCGGTTGAGGATTGACGACATATATTCTAAATAAAATTTCAAGCTTTGTAGCTATAATTTTAGTCCAAAACTAGGGTAATTAAAGAAGTTACTTCTCACTTTATTGAGCTTCTTGTTGTTCTTCTCTTTTGTTCAAAATTACAAGAATTTATTCAATATTTGAAAGAACCCTCTCAAACTTGGGATAAGGCCCTTCAACAATATATGGAGGTGGTCCCTAGTTTTTTTCTTCTTCCTAGTTTAAGGCTTGTGATAAACTCCTTGTGCATGAAGATATTCAAACCATAATTTCAAACTTGCGTCATCAATGATAAAGATCTAGGATTTAATGAGTTCCCCTATGAATTTTTAAAACCCTCAAGTATTTTGTTGAATTGAATTTATTTTATCTTGCAGCATTTCATACCAATTCCTTAGGAAGTGATTAATATAGAAGATGATGAATTCATACCTATAGCTAAAGATCTAAAGTTGATATGAAATTAGAGAATTATTATTATTCTTAATGTCTCCTACAAGATTATTACTAGATCCATTTCCTTTCCAATAAACCACCTTTTCTCCCTTGTGGTTTGCACAAAGAAAATTAAGTTTATTAAGACTAGGCTCATTCTTAACAATATTTCTACTTCCAACTAGAAGGTATTCTTCATCAAAATTGACTTTGAAAAAACATTTTAATGGATTGATTGTCCCTTTATTCTTTCCATGTTAAGGAACTTGGTTTTTGGTAATAATTTTATTTGGTCATTTAACATGTTTCTCATAGACACATTTTCTTAGCTCACCATTAATGAAATCTAATACGAGAAATTTGGGAATTTTCACTTTATTTGATATGAATGGCCTCTTGTTTCATCTTTTCATGTGTTAGTAACCCAAGATTGTATCTACCTTCTTAATAATGTCATATCACATAATCTTGTTAGAGGAATTTCTCTCCTTAGAAATAACCACAAACAAATTTCTCATGCTTATTAAATATGAAAACAATATCAAAAAAGCTTTCAAGTGCTTGAATACCTTTTTTCTATCTTTCAATGAAGCAAGATATAATTCTAGAGTTAGTCCATTTATTCTATCACCCATTTGGCTTCAATACTACAAGTGGATTTAAATTGATCATAAAGTAATATTCTCATTTTTTGGGATTCATTTTACTTTGCAAGCTTATTCATCTATCTTTGGAAATATCATGTGGATATAGTGGAGAAAATTTTGCATACTAGATGTACTAAGTTAACTTTTCTTGTTTGTGTAACATAAGGAAGAGAAAAAGAAAGATTAAGCAACACTAATGCAATTAACTCAAATCTAAACCTACGCTAACAACAAAGAAAAATAAAAATATACAAAACATGAATAAAAGAACAATCTCACCAAAGTCTTCATCCATTCCATGATTCACCTTCATTGCACTTCTTCATTTTTCTATTGTATGATAACTACCCTCAAATTTTCTCTTAAGTATGCAAATATGGCCTATTGATAATGATTTAGCAAAATATCAAAGATTCTTAAAGCTTCTTCCAAAAAGTATAAAGATTTTGAGAGGAGTGATAATGATGAAGGTCAAGCCAATTTATAAAAAAATGATTTTTGAATGACTGATTCATATTCAAAGATAAATTGACAATCATGATTAAAGATACGACATGTGATAGATTTTAGTGTCAGTAATAACGCGAGTGAGAAAGCATAACTGATGGAGATTAAATTAAATAATAAAGTAATCTTTAGTTGAGACTATTCGAAACTCAAAAGAATAATGATTGCATGTAAAAGATAAAGAGGAAACGATATGTTTGAACGCACAAATTAATTAATTAAATAAATAAAGTTATTTAATTAATACAAGTTTTCACACAAAAGAATAAAACTAGATAGCTGACTGATTAAACCAAATAGTATGTTTGTCAGAAATAATTAGATATTAAATCAGGAGATAACTAACTAATTTAATTAAATATCAACTTAAGTAGTAAAGGATTAATAAGATAACTAAGTGATTATCTAACTATAGAATAATATGCTAGGAATGATTATTTTTATGAATTAAATAGTTATTTAATTCAACATTCCAAATTCGAGGATTAAATTAAATAAATAAAGATTTATTTAATTGACTGGAGAAAAGGTTAAAGAATAATTAAATAATTTAAAATGATTATTTAATTATAGTCAAAAATATGATGAGGGTAAATTAAATAACAATTTATTTATTTTAGAGAAAGGATAGATTAATTAGCGGCGTAATTAAATAAACAATATTTAATTAATTAATCAAAGAAGAATAAAGGTAATAATGAATTAATTAAATAATTAAAGTTATTTAATTAATAGAGGATAGGTGACTTTAGAAAATAATTAAATAATTAACATTATTTAATCATGACCATGAAGATGAGAATTATGTCGAAAATGGTGTTGCAGGTCTAGACCAATTTTCAGTGTCTACAGTTTGTCCCTCTTTGATACAATGTCATTTTGGCTTTTGTGTCGAAGAAAATCAGTGAAAACATGCCCCTATCGTGCCTCAATGTGAAATAGGTAAGGGTATGCCCCCTCAAGAAAAATGACATTTAAAAATAAAAAATAAAAAAAAATTGGAAATTGTCCCAATTAGGTAATTTGATAGCTAGAAATTCGATGGTGGCAAAATAAAACACTTTTGAGGAGGTTTGGTATGAAAAATGAATGTCGGAAGTTGGTAAATAGTGCGCCCAATACACAAATGTATGAGAAAAGCCCTCCAAAAACCCTAGGTATAAATAGGATTTGGGTGGAAAATCAATTCATTTGCACCCCTTAAGTTTTGAAAACCTTGATTTTTCTCTAGAGCTCTCAGCAAAGATGTTGTTTGATCCCTACACAGAGCACTGCAAATATCACATTCAGACTTTCAGACAACCAGTCGATGTAGGACCCTCAGTATGTACCCCTAAACCATCTTTTGAATTTTCAATTTTCACACATTTTTAGGCCTTTATAGTTTAATTTTCAAATGTGTCACTTTTAGATCAACGCATATGCGTTCGTGTGCGACGTATTTTATCGTGAAACGACACATATGTGAAAAAATGTCTAGCTTGATTTAGGTCTTTAGTTTAGATGCACGTATTTTCTTTTTTTTTGCACCGCATATGTGGTTTTGCATCACATGTGTTGAAAATAGTGTCACATGTAGAATTAAGCACCGCATTTGTTATTTCGTTTCACATTTGCATAATGTCCAGCGTGTTTGATTATGCACCGCATTTGTGAAAGTGTGAGGTATATGCCTAATTGGTTGGGCGTGCTTTCTCATTTGATGCATTTGCATTATAATAATGCATCTGTATAGTTAAATGATGCATGTGTGGATATGCAACACATGTGCAAGTTTAAATGACACATGTGCATTGTTGCATCACATTTGATAACAAAATGACGCATTTGTCTATCAAATTTTTTGATGTTTTGTGATGTAAAAATTGGCTTGGTATTTCTAACACAAGGTATGATTTATGCGTTTGTAGATTGTTTTAGATCCGATATACACTCGAGACTCGAGCCCGGATACATACGAGTTGTGAGACCAGTTGCAAAGTTCCAAGAAATGATTGATATGGAGTCTTGGATTGCATCATGTGACATTTATGCCCACTATTCAGGAAAACTGAGGTATGTTGATGACACTCTGTGAGCAATGGCACTCAAAGAATTCCTCTTTTCATTTGCCTATAGGAGAGGCTATTGTTACATTAGAGGATGTCTATAGGATTTTTAGATTACTGATCAAGGGTGAGAGGGTCCTTTATGATACCCAAAGGAGTTATAGTGAAATCACTTGGTTTTATATATGATGATATTAGATAGCTCAGTATCAAGCATTATGAGATCAGATGGCATGTCCTTGCTAAGAGATATGAGTGTATTGATTGTACGTTGTGCACTTTGATGCTGGGATTTTACTACCTGACCATCAAGGTCATGGGTTTCTTGTTGGGTGGGGTGAGATATTGGTAGGGATGTTGGAGCATCAGGATGTATATGTATGGGACCCCTGTTTACTAGCAATGTTATATTTTCACTTGCATGATATAGCTTACAGGTAGGTGCAGTTGATGAGTTGTGGTACCACTCTGTTGATGATCTGGGCATGGGAACACATTGTTGTTTTCCGCCCTCTAGTTACTTTTGAGTTAAATGATAGATCCCCTTATGTTTTTTGATATGTCGGGACTATTAGTTAGAGTCATGTGGGAGACACAGGGTATTGGAGGCATGTTATTGACACCCTTATGCGGTTTATATGGAGGTCATATATGGATTGTGCACCATGGTGGAACAAGGATAAACACTTACCTATATGTCGGAAAACATAGTATGTGATCGGGAGGACAGTTTCTAGGGTTCACATTATTGAGAGACACTTGCCAGGCAAAGTTCTCAAACAGTTTGGTGAGGTGCAGGATGAGCCACAAGGGCACATCAAGTGATGGTCTTGCCTATTTCCAGTTGCAGAGGCAACGTAGTTTGACAATGTCTACGATTGACTGACACAACTGACTCTGACTCCAGTTTTGTTACATTTTTTATATTTTATGATTTTTTTGTCCTTTTGGCGTTTTCTAATTTTTGGGGATTTTTCAAAACATTTTATGATGTTGGAATATCAAGTGCAAGGTCCAAATGATGTAGGTCGAGTATTTACCCCTAGTCGGATATAAGACTAATAGGGTGGAATGGGGATGTGGAGTGGACTTGATGTCAATCATTCCAAGTTATGGAAAAGACAACATTATTATGGGTGTAATTATAGGAAAATCAGATTGGAATGATGGTAGATGAAGGAGTGAATTCGACTACACATGGCCTCTGTTTGCTAGGTTTTCACCATGGTACTTATCCAAAGCACCACCAAGTCGGTTTTCACTATTAGACAAATTATTTCTCTTTACTATTTTGTTGATTTTTTAATTTTTTTGGTGTTACAAAGATGCATGTTTGCCAGGTTTTCATCAAGGTAACAATTTTTTTATTTTTCTACTTTTTTTTGTATTTTTTTATAATTAAGACAAGGCTCTTAGAAGTTATGCATAGAACCTCTTCAGATGAAGGTTGTTGATTGGAACTGATAATGGTTCTCCTTCAGGGGTAGAGAGTTGATATGCTCCTGATCCAAAGGCTTCTATAAAAATGTAAGGTCCTAACTAGTTTGGTTCAAACTTGCCTGGTTTTTCTATTTCTACTTGATTCTTTGGATTTTCCATTAAGACCAAATCACCAATGTCAAAGTGTCAACTCAAAAATTTCCTATTATAGTTGTGATGAAGATGGTTTTGATATGCTTGAAGATGATCTAGTGCATTTTGTCTTCATTCATCTAGGAATTCTAACTCATGCAGTCTTGACACATGGTACTCTTCATCGTCAATATGCCCTTTTAAAGATACCCTTAGGGAAGGAATTTTGACCTCTATAGGCAAGATGGCTTTAGACTCAAATACCAAGGAGTATGGAGTGGCGTCAGTGGGAGTGCAGATGCTTGTGTGATAAGCCCATAGGTAAGGATTAAGTTGTAAATGCTAGTCACGACCAACATCATTAACAATCTTTTGAAGGATTTTGATGATTATTTTGTTAAACGCCTCAGCTTGGTTGTTCCCTTGTAGATAATAGGGAGTGGAAAAGTGGTGTTGGATATGGAATTCTTCACAAAGATGGAAAACTTCTTGGTTTTTGAAAGGGCGACCATTATCCATGATTATGGATTGAGGAACACCATATCGACAAATGATATAATTAAGGATAAACTTGGAATTTTGTGTGTCGGTAATGTAGGTCATAGGAATGGCTTCGATCTACTTGGTAAAGTATTCAGTTATAATAATGATGAACTTATGGCCATTGGAGGATGTAGGATGTATCTTACCTATGGGATCAAGTCCCCATTGGGAAAAGGGCCATGGTGAAGTTATTGAACGGAGCTCCTGTGCTAGCACATGTATCAACTCTCTATGAATTTGGCATTGTCGACATTTCTTGACAAAGACATATGAGTCGTTTCCATGGCAGGCCAATAATAGCCTATTCTCATAATCTTCTTAGCTAAGGTGGGACCGTTAGAATGGGATCCACATATACCCTCATGTACCGCATGTAAGTTTGCTTGTGCTTCTTCAACATCGAGACATCTCAACAAGGTGTTGTTTAAGGAACATCTATAAAGGGTATCTCTGATGATGGTATACTTGGAAGCTTTACGGATAAATATCCTATGTTGGTTGTTCGAAAGGTCTAAGGGTAGGATTTGGGCATGTAGGTAGTCATATATGTCTTTGTACCACAAGGAAGTGGGACCAACAAGTTCACACACCATCACAGAGTTTGAGACGTCAAAGGAAAGGACCAAAATCTATTCTACCAAAAAATCAAATTTAGGCATGTTGCTAGGTATATCCAAGAGTGAACCAATGGTCTCCATAGCATATGCTGCCCTGTTCTGGATGCGGGGTATTTGATGAAAGCTAATTGTAAGTGTGGAATGAGGTAAATAACATAAATACACTTTTTAATACGACATTATATCAATGATTAAACAAATTGAATCAATTCAACAAAGTAATCAATTGAAAGCGTCCTATTGCTCTCTATCTCCAAAGATTTATTAAATCTAAATTGCTCTCAAATTGTGTAAGCATATAAGACTGTTAAAATGACTATCTGAAGAACGAGATGATGATAATATAATGCTAAATGATAAATCAATTAAACTAGCATGATATTGATGTGAAACAGATAAATGCAGCTCCAAGAGGCAGCCATTGTTGTGAAGCTTGATTGTTGAATTGTTTGATAGTTGATGCTTGATACTTGATGCCTGGATTCCTGCAGAGTAAGGGTGCAAAAGCTTGATTATCTGGATCCTCTTTTTGGTTCAATGAGGCTTGTATTTATAGATTTTCTGGCTGTAGAAATGCATAGGGAAAGCTTTGAGAGGCTTGGATTCAATTTGGAGGATTGAATGGTGAGAGATGGAGGAGATTGAGAGAAAGATGGAGATTGTCTCTACCCATGAAAACACCAGGCAAGAGAAGAGGAAAAATTGATGGAAGAGGATTGAGAGATCAAATTCCAAATTTGTCTCCAATTTGTCTCCAAAACTTCCCGTGAAGTTTCAAAGCATTAATTGTGACAAATTTAGACATAGATTAGACATAGGAAATCTAATTCATTTTTGAGAAAATGTAGATTGGAATATTCCTTTATGCTTAATTCAAATATTTTGATTTATTTAAATTAGGAAAATGAGATAAATAATTTAATAAAACAAACTATAGGATAGTCGTTTATTAAATTAATCAGAAGAATATGGTAATTAATAAATAAAGTGTTTTGTCTTTATTTAATTATTTTGAGAATGATGTGATAGATTGAAATAGGGATTTGATAATTAAATCGAACAAAGTATTTAATTTTGTTTATTTAATTAAGATGGATTTGAATGTGAACTATATTAAATAAATATTTCTATTTATTTAAACAGTAGAGGAAATAGAATAATTAATCAAATAATGTGTATTTAATTAATCGGATGCTCCAGACCAATTTTAGGTGTATACATTTTGCCCCTCTTCGAAGTGATGTGTTTACGCATTGGTTCAAAGAATATTTTTGCTACTACTGCCAGGATCGATGATTTCAAAAAAAATAATTCCGTATGCCCCAGACATGATTTTCAGATGATAATAATTTCGTGTGCCCCAAACATGATTTTCAGACAATAATAATTTCGTGTGCCCCAGACATGATTTTTAGACGATAATAATTTTGTGTGCCCCAGACATGATTTTCAAACGATTTGATAATGATATGCCCCCTCGGGAGATAAATTAGTAATTTGATGATTTTTAGAATTTTTTGAAAATTTATGATTTTCTGATGTTTCGATGATGAAATAATTTATCTCCCGACAAATGATGAAGAAATAGAGCCCTCATATGAGTTTTAATTAATTTCATGGATAAAATTAATCAAAATGTAATAAAAATCCACCAAAAATACCTTTCAAAAATTATAAATAGTTCTAAAAGGTCATTTTCAATAAATTATTTATTTTTTGAGTTCAAAAGTCTTAGTGATAAAGACTTTTCTACCAGCTGGAGCGAGATGCCTATCCCCTACCACACTCACCAATTTGAGCGCGTTTGATGCCACAGACGACCGCCTGCATATGGACCTTTGGTATGTACCCCTTGACCTCCTCGTGATTCGTGCATTTTTTGTTTTTTATGCTTTTTAGGTCCTAGGCATGTCTAGGTGTCTTTGAGTGCTTTGAAGCCGCGTTGTAGCGCTTACATCCTGATGTAGTGCTTCTATTAGGTTGTCTAGCGCTTTGAGTTTTAGCGCTTGCGTCTAAAACTCTAGCGCTTCCAGTCGGTAAAGTAGCGCTTTCAGCAAATTAGCGCTTAGGAGTCAAGAATTAGCGCTATGAAGCCAGATTTTAGTGCTTGGAGATTTCCAGCGCATTGAGTTAGTGGATTAGCGCTTTTAAGGTCTGTTCTAGTGCTTCTGGTAAAGTGGCACTTAGACAGCCTCTTTTAGTGCTTTGATACGAAAAAGTAGCGCTTTGAGTTTTTTAGCGCTTTGGAAGCCTGTTTTAGCACTTTAGAGTGCTGAAATAGCGCTTTCATGGTTTTAGTGCTTTGGGTCCCTATTTGAACGCTTTTAGGATTTAGCGCTTTAGATAATTGTTTTAGCGCTTTCATGTCAGAATTGAAGATTTTTACTTAGTGAACTTTGATTATGTCAATTCCGATCATGTCCATTCTTCTGATTGGTATGATGGACAATCCACATTCTTGATGTTGGATTTGATGATTTAAATAAGACTAACTCTCATGATAGGCGAGAAGAAAACCCCATTTATTGATGATCCTCATGATAGGCGAGGACGTGATTCAATATCTGATAAATCACATGATAGGTGAGATCTAGATAATGGTTTGATGAACCTCATGATAGGTGAGGTTTGATTCAATATCTGATAAATCTCATAATAGGCAAGATCTAGATATTGTTTTGATAAACCTCATGATAGGTGAGGTTGGATGTTCACCTATGAATTTTGATCAAAAATTCATACCAAAGCTTTCGGAATAGACTGATAGTAGAATGACCTTTGATTCCTTGACATAGTTCACTGATTGTAGATTTATTTGTTATGATGGTAGGAGGATCTGGGTACTCTCCAGATGCGAGAGAGATTTCCGCAGATGACCAATTTGATACCACATTTGACACTGGATGAGCTCCAGGTGATAGGCCAGTGTGGCCTCATGAGTTTACTTGATATGCCCCATATTAGGATTAATCGGGGTTTGTTGACCGCACTGGCTGAGAGGTGGCATAGTGACCACAACACCTTTCACTTACCCATCGGTGAGATGACAGTCACACCCGAGGATGTGTGGCGTATATTGTGCATTCCCTTCATGGGGGAGATCGTGACATATGATTCACATGGGACTAGTAGCAGAGATGCTCTTCATAGAGTATTTCAGGATCAGGACATAGAGGGTCCAAGCATTCGATGGCAGAGGATTGCAGACTCTTATGCGACATTACCAACAGTGCTAGCTGGATTTATTGGAGGATTCCTTTGCCCTGATTGTAGGTCAAAGGGATTCCTCATTGGCTGGGGTAGGACACTGGAGAGCATGTTGGTACATGGTACCAGATATGCATGGGGGATGTGCATGTTAGCACATCTTTACCATGATCTTCATTCCATTGTGTATCTAGGTGCACGCAGTATATCCGTAGGGGCGACCCTATTACAGATATGGGGTTGTGAGCACTTTTCTATTTGTCGGTCGTTTCCCATTGCAGACAGACCAGCTGGCAGGCCATATGTTTTTAGATACATTGGTCGATTTACGCAGGCTCGGATGGGCAAGTTAAAGCACTAGAGGAGAATTTTTGATGATACTGAGATAGTGATATGGCACCCCTACCTTGATTGTGAGGAGTGGGAGGAGGATGGTGCAGTGTTGGGGTTCTTGTGTGATTCTATTTACCTTATTGGCCGAAATCCATTCATACTTGAGAGATTTTTGCTCCATCGGGTTTACAGACAGTATGACATAGTTTAGTGCATGCCACAGGGAGTAGCCCACTATGCACGACGATGGATGGATATTCTGGATTGGGGCCCCACACTATCTTATGACGTAATAGTAGAGGGTTATAGAGCTTTACAACCATCTCCCTGGGACATGCAGAGAGATATATTAGAGGAAGTTGTCACAGAGGATTACGCAACATTCTTGGCCTTGGTCCCTCATCCTCATATTACTATCCCTGATGAGCCAACACCTTTACCAGTAGAGGAGGAAGTGGTAGATGATGTTGCCGATGGTGAGGGTGATATCCCAGCAGATGAGAGCTCAGAGAGTAGTAGTTCAGGTAGTGAGGATAGTAGCAGCAGTGGGGATAGTGATGGTGGGAGTGGAGGATACAGAGGGCCCGACCAGATATTCATAGTGTACCTTCTTCCAGTAGGCCCCGTAAGAGGCAGGCAGTGACAGTGCCAGCAGTTGGGCAGCAGAGACAGATAGCTGGGCTCCAGGCACAGGTCTAGACTCTGCAGGCACAAGTTCAGACACTGCAGGGGTAGTTGGTACAGGCTCGGGGCATGGTTGTGCAGACTCAGACACAGATGCAGGCACAGGCACAAACTCACGCAAAGGCCTTGGCATAGGTACAGGGGCAGTTAGCCGCCATGCAAACGTAGGTTGATACCCTGACAGTGGAGCAAGATAGTGCTCGACATATTTCCAAGAGGGCACAGGAGAGAGCCGAGACCCTCTAGAGAGTGGTTGATGGCACCTCTATAGGTGATTATATGAGAGAGGTTTTGCGGGCTGCCCGAGAGGCCGAGTATTATAGAGGTTGGTATCATGATGTAGTGCCTGTCGAGCGCTGAGTCAGTTATGCCCCATCGAGATCTGGGTGGACTCACACATGGACAGTCAGTGAGGGGTTGACTCAGCCTCCACGCAGAGATCCCAGAGATCCGGGTCCTTCAGAGGGTGGTGGTGGTAGTGGTACAGGTCCTGGTAGACCTGCTCATTCTGGTAGTAGCAGGTCGTAGATGCCATTTTGATCTGCACTAATGTATTTTATGATGTACCTCTCTTGTATGATGATGTATTTTTATGACTTCATTGTATACTTGACACTTGAGGATATATATATGAGATGTATTTGATATGATATGTTGATGGTTTCATAATTTCCATGTGATGGATGCTTTTATATGCTTTATGTGATGAGTTAATTCTAAATGTGGTGATGATAAATGATGATTTATTTTAATGTAATGATGTAATGATGTATGTATGGATGGATAAATGATGATTTATATGAATGTTTTTAAATGTGATCAAAATGTATGAAATAGATGGATGAATGCCTTTTTGTTATTTTCAAATGTGATGATGATTTTATAATGAATGAAGAAATGTATGGATGGTAATTAATGTAGGCATATGATGTTGGATAAATGGTAATGTAATAAATGTGTTATGGTAAGAATGATCTTGATGCACTGATGGTAGAATATATGATGCATGATGAAATGATGATGCTATATGTTTTTGATGATTTTATGTCAAGTATACTTAGTTTTTTTTGTAGATTAGATAATCATTGATTGGAATCCTTTATGCAACAAATACTCTGCAGATAATGAATGATGATGAATGCAATCTAATTTAATCATGCAATGATATGCAAAACAAATGTCATTTTTACAGTCTCTTTGTGCTTGGTATCATCATAGAGCTTTATTGGATGTTGAAAGTGAATACAAGCATCAATGGTTGTGTTAATCCAATGACGACCTGGGTATTACTTTCATGATTTTTGATATTGCAATTGAACACAAGCATCGAGGTATAATTGAACCGAGATGACCTGAGCATTCATTGCGTAAACAAGCAGTGATTAATCATTTCAATGTGTGAATTCTGAATGTCATCGGTGATACATTTGCATAGCACATCCCCCGACAATTCACACATTTATATGATTATCATACAGACAACAGATAATAAAACATCATTCTTTTTCCTTGTATCTCTAGTTTTTATACATTATTGAGTTACTCCAAAGAAATGATAATCAAAATATAATTCATCCATTTTCACTTAGTGTGTTTCAATCATTTTTCAAATTTAAGATCATCCATCCTGACTTTTTGACATGTTTTTGCTTTGGATTTTCTGAGGCCTTTGACGAAAAGACCTAACCTACTAACTAATCCTAGGGGTCTCAGGGGCTGATAAAAGATTAGCCTTGCCTATGTTACACACGCAGAGACCATGTAGTTCGACTGACACAGAGCTATGTTTTTGAAAGTTGCTTTTTCAGACTTAACTTTTTGACATTTTTTTGGATTGTTTGATACGATACGGATGTTTGATGCTTTTTTTGGTTTTTTGCCATATTGTCATGTTTCCAGATTGGTGAAATTGATACGTTGTAATTGCCCCTAATGATATCCAGATGTTGTCCCCAAGCTATGGAGTGATATGTTGACCATGTGACATGATTTTGATAATGGATGTAATGATAGCAAGATGACTGACATGATATGGAACAGTACTGACTTGCCAAATGAATGATCCCGATATGTTCATAATAGATGGGAAAGCTGATCATAGAATCACATACGATGCCTGTTTCCAAGTTTTCACCATATGCTTTGATTACACCTTTTTTTGTTTTTGTATTTTTCTCATTTTTTTGTTTCTCTATATTTTTTTATTTTTTTTTGTATTTTTGTGTTTGGCAAGATGCCTGTTTGCTAGGTTTTCACCAAGGAAACAATTTTAGATTTTTGCCCCGTGCACTAGGAGTTTTAAGCATAGAATTTTTTGAGATGAATACTGTTAATAGGTTCATCAAATAGATCCCCTTCTGATGTTGATAGCTTATATGCTCCTGATCCATACACTGATATGACGACAAAAGGACCAAGCCAATTAGGTTCAAATTTTCCTTTCTTCTCCTTGTCCTGCTGATTCCTAGGGTTTTCCTTTAGTACCAAGTCACCAACTTGAAAGACCCTTGGTTTCACCCTGTGATTGTAACTCCTTGACATCCTTTGTTGATAAGTTGTTAGATGATTTACAGCTTGTTGACGATGCTCGTCTAGCAATTTCGATTCCTACAATCTAGATACCCTATAATCTTCATCTGAAATGATACCGTTGAGTGATACACAAAGGGATGGAATTTCAACTTCAATGGGCAATATGGCTTCTGATCCATATACCAAAGCAAATGGTGTAGCTCCCATTGGTGTTTTGATTCTTGTTCTGTAGGCCCATAGTGTTGGATTGAGTTGAACATGCCAATCACGTCCAACATTGTTAACCGTCTTTTTGAGAATTTTGAGTATGGTTTTGTTTGAGGCCTCTGCTTGGTTGTTCCCTTGAGGATAGTATGGTGTTGAAAAATTATGTTGGATGTGGAACTTTTCACATAACTCTTGAACATCTTGATTCTTGAAAGGTCATCCATTGTCTGTGATTATAGATTGAGGGATTCCATATCGACAGATGATGTAGTTCAAGATAAATGAGGAGATCTGTTTCCCAGTGATGGTAGTAAGAGGTACTGCCTCTATCCACTTCGTGAAGTATTTTGTAGCCATGATAATGAACTTGTGTCCATTAGATGAAGATGGATGTATTTTGCCTACCAGATCTAGGCCCCATTGACAGAAAGGCCATGTTGATGTGAAAGGATGCAGTTCTTGTGCCGGTGCATGAATCAGATTGCTATGAACCTAACATTTTTGGCATTTCTTAACAAAATGATATGATTCTTTTTCCATGCAAGGCCAATAATAACCCAAATGGAGGAGTTTCTTGGCTAGGGTTATTCCACTCGAGTGAGTACCACAAATACCCTCGTGAACTTCTCGTAGGGCCGTTTCAGATTCATTGCGTTCTAGACATCGGAGTAGTGTACCATCAAGACCTCGACGATAAAGGACATCTGTGATTAAAGTGTGTTGGGCGGATTGACGGATAAAGTTGTGCTTTTTATTCCTGGAAAGGTCAGGAGGTAGGATATCATCTTTCAGATAAGCATAGGTTTTTTCGTATATGGAGGTTTCAGTGGTTTCTAGATGACATATGGTAGCGGATTCTGATTGATAATGGGAAGGACATGATACTTGTTCTACCATAAACTCATAACAAACACGCTTCTCAGGCAATTGTAGTAATGAAGCGATCGTAGCCATAGCATCTGCAGCTTTGTTCTCCGCCCTTGGAATCTGATCAAACTTGATACTAGCAAAGGATTGTTTCAGATTATCTATTTGCTGCTTGTAAGGCATCAATTTGTCATCTTTGGTTTGATATTCATCATTGACTTGATAAATAACCAGTTGAGAGTCCCCATAGACCTGTAAATCTGTGATTTTCCATTGAATTGCAATCTTGACCCCAATAATCAATGCTTCATATTCTGCCACATTATTGGTACATTGAAACATGAGTCTGTATGATTTTGGAATTGTGTGTCCTTGGGGAGAGATGAACAAAATCCCTGCTCCTGATCCTCGTTGTGTATATGATCCATCAAAGTATAGTATCCATTGTTGGGGCATTGTTGTCATGATGTCTGCATCTAGAAATTCCATTGTCATTGGGTGATTATTTGGTAGAGGAGCTTCAGCTAGCTATTCAACAATTGCTTGTCCCTTGATTTCCTTTCTTTCGACATATTGAATGTCGAATTCACTGAGGAGCATAACCCATTTTGCCAGTCTACCTGTTAAGGCAGCTTTACTTAGTAGGTACTTCAAAGGGTCAATCTTTGCAATTAACCTGATTGTATGAGCCATCATGTAGTTTCTCAATTTTTGAGTAGCAAACACCACTGCTAAGCAAGACTTTTCTATGAATGTATAGTTTATTTCATAGCCATTTAAAGTTCTACTGATGTAGTAGATAGCATGCTCTTTTCCTTCATGATCCTCTTGTGCTAAGAGTGCCCCCAATGAGACATCCGTCATGGCAATGTATAAAATGAGGGGTCTTCCTTGTGTTGGTGGCATGAGAATAGGTGGTGACATTAGATATTGTTTGATCTGATTGAATGTCGCTTCACACTTCTCATCCCACATGAAAACTATGTGTTTATGCAATAGATGATTGAAAGGATGAATTCTATCTGCCAGCTAGGAGATGAATCTTCAGATTGATTGAAGTCGTCCTTGTAGTGATCTGAGTTGGCTGATGTTTCTAGGAGGTGGCATCTCCATAATTGCTTTGACTTTTGTTGGATCCACCTCAATGCCCTTTGCTAACACAATGTATCCTAGTAGCTTTGCTAATGTAACCCCGAAGACACACTTCTTAGGGTTTAATCTGACATTAAATTTCTCCAGCCGTGTGAAGATTTTATCAAGAATAGGCAAATGTTCTTCCCTTGTAGATTTCGCCAAGATGTCATCCACATAATCCTCCATGAAAGTGTGCATCATATCATGGAAGATCATAGTCATTTCCCTTTGATAAGTTGCTCCTACGTTCTTTAAACCAAATGGCATGACGTTCCAGCAGAAAGTTCCCCATGGACATGTGAAAGTCATCTTTTCCTGATCTTCTGGAGCTATTCTAATTTGATTGTATCCAAAGAAGTCGTCCATGATTGATATCATGGCATGCCCTACTATCAAGTCCACAATGATGTCTATGTTTGGTAGTGGAAAATCATCCTTCGGACATGCTTTATTGAGATCCCTGAAATCTGTGCAGATTCTGATGCTGTTGTTTGGCTTTGAAATAGGTACTATGTTCGATATCCACTCAGCATAATCTATAGACCTTATGAATTTAGCATCCAATAATTTCTTTAATTCTGCTTTTACCATTAATGTGATGTGAGGATGCATTTTCCTTAATTTTTGCTTAACAAGCTTGATTCCTTTTGGCAAAGACAAATGGTGCATAGGTAGATTTGGATCTAAGCCTGGCATATCAGAGTATGACCAAGCGAAGTTGATGCTTCTTGTTTTAAAGAATTTGATAAATTCTGGTCTTTCTTGATTAGTCATTGATTCTGCTAGATGTAGAACTTTTGCCCTCTCTTCTGTGCCAATGTCCACTGATTGTGTAGATTCGACCAGAACTGATTATCGCTCATGATAGTGTTCTGGGAGAGTGTCAAATCTTCCATCCTTTAGTGCCTCAGAAAGGTTTTCACCAGCGTTCTTTATTTTTACTTTTTCCAAATCTAATGCTGCCATAGAATGGTTTTCACCATTAGATCTATTTTGCTTGTTTTCATTTTTGCAACTGGAAGATTTGACACCCTCCTGCTGAGTCGTATTGTTATGAGTATTATGGATAGCATTTGTATCAGGTTCGATATGACAAAGGAAATGCATGATAGCATCATCATTTTCAAATTTTGGTATAGTCAATGGTTCGGTAGGTTCCCAATCAATAAGTTCTAGATGGATTAATGGCATGGCATCATCGGATTGATTTAGGTCAATGGCAGTAAGGGTGAGGACAGCAATATCATCATAATTGTCATTTGGGATATCGAGATCCATGATGGTACCCTCTTCAAAATCATCTAGTTCACTCAAATTTTGTTCGTCCTCACTAGAGTCATCGATATTTAGTGATCCCTCGACAAATGGTCTAGACCCAGAGTCTTGGCCCTCCTCACGTGTAGGTGCATATCTTTGAATCACATCGACTAAAATATCAATGTCAAGTAGATCACAAGGTAATGCCCACTCATATTCATTTGAGTCTATTTCAAAACCATCTCTAAAGTGAAGGATATTTTCCATAGCTGTCCTTTTTAGCTCTTGCTTCTCTTCTTCAGAGTATCCTAGTCCTGGTTTTTCTTTTGCATGGAGAGTGAGAGGTGTGATAGGTTTTGAGATTCCCTCCTTTCTTAACCCCAATGGTCCTTGTCCTTCATAACCCATATTTTCAAGAATAGCCTTTCCTTTTCCATACTTGTCTGTGTTGATGCTAATATTTTTGGTATCGGTCTCTAATGTTGATGTTTCTTCATCCTTGTATAGCCAATCCAGGATTGCTTTGTTGTCCATTTCTTCTGCTATGGTTCTAGATTTTAGAAATGGTTCTTGAAGAACTGTGGTAGGTACAGATGTTGGAGGTTTGATTAGTGATGGTTGACCATATTTCCTAGGAGATGGCATTAACTGTGATAAGTTAAGCGATTGCTCCATTGAGTACTGTCCGATTCCTTTATCTGTCAACTAAACTTGCTTTTGAAATTTGTCTGATAGAGAAGTTTGTGTATCCGGATTGTTTGTTTCATCATGACTGGTTTCCTTTTCTTTACCTTTCTTTTGCACCCACTTGGTAGAGATGCTTGGACTTTGTTCGTTCTTGGATGATGATGAACTTGAAGCTTCCCTGTTGTGAGCGACAAAAGTGTCTTGAGATATTCTTAATGTGTCACAATGTTGTGGGTGATTATAATCAGCAGCTATAGTCACCTCTTGTCCGTTTACTGGAAACTTCAAGCATTGATGGTATGTAGAAGGTACGGCCTACATTTCATGAATCCAGGGTCGTCCTAAGAGTATGTTGTATGCCAATTCTCTTTCTAATACTTGACATGCTATATGCTTCATCACAGGTCCCGCTTGAATGGGTAATACAATCAAACCTTTGGACAATCTTTTCTCTTCATCATAGGCTGTGAGGGTCATCTTTCATCGAGCATCAATAACGTCTTCAGAATATCCTAGTGCATGGACTAATTTGAGGGTGCAAATGTTCAAACCAGTGCCCCCATCTATTAGAACTCTCTTAACACAATGATTATGGATACAAACTTCGATATGCAATGTTGTGTTATGTGGATGGTTTATTGAGACATCATCCTGTTGAGAGAATGACAGACAATGAGGGGTAGGCAGATGTCCCACCATAGCTTGGAATTGACAAACATCCAAATTATTTGGTACGGTTGTGGCAACTAATGCTTGCTCGAGAACTTCTTTATGTGATGGTGACAACCTAAGGAGTTCTAGTATTGAGATTTGGGTGGGGATGTTTTGTAATTAAACAACAATATTATAATAAGATTGAGGCGTAATCTTACGTTGAGATCCCACTCCTTTTAATACTACCTTGGCTTGTCCCCTAGTCATGACGTTTGTTGTTTGACATTCTTGATTCTCTTGGGGGGTGTTTTGCATTTGATTGATAATATCATAATGTGATGGAGGTGGAACAACATGTGTGGATCCCATTCCCCTTAATATTACTTTTGATTGCCCCCGAGTCATGATGTTTGCTGGTTGATGTTATTGATTTTCTCTTATTTTTAAGACATTTATCTTATTATCAGAGTTTTGCACACTTGGGAGTAAATCTAAAGAGGTAATGTTGGTGGTTTCATTTTCATCAATGTTATCATTAACTGCATGATCATTTTTGACTTTAAATAGACACAGGATTGTTGTGTTATAGACATGATTGGCGTTATTCCCTTTGCTATTTCATGATGATGCACCTTTGTCATAATTTGGCAAAGGATCTTTGAAGGCCGAATGATCGTTATTATTTTGAGGTCCTTCCACATACACTTTGTTGCTGTCCACCAAATCTTGTACTACATGTTTCAATTCCATACAGTCATTTGTTTTATGACCCTTGTTATTATGATAGTTGCAATAATCAGCATCATTCCACCATGATGGTTTGACTTTTGGATCCCAGAACCTAGCTTCCTATGCCATGAGAAGGCCTCTGATAACTAGTTCTTTCATCGCCGATTCCATTGATTGCCCTAAAGGGGTGAACTTTCGTTGATTTGATGGTTTTTGATATGGTAGTGTTTTTGCGCGTTCGTTGTTCTGCATGGTATTTGACTAGACTTTTTGGTCACTGTTTTGATTGTTTGAAGAAGATGCAGTCAAGTTGAAAACTGGTTTGACATTTTGTGAATCGCTTGTTGTTTCATTTGTGTTGCGATTCTTTTACCAAATTTTTGGTTTATCATTGCTTGAGTGTTGATTGGAGTAGTTATTTGATTTATCATTGTAATGTTTGATAACTCCCCATTTCACTAATGCTTCCTCAATCTTAAGACCATTTTCTATGACTTTTTCAAAAGTGGGTGGACATTGTAATTCTAGCCTATAGCTCATTTCTTTTGTCAAGTTCTCAATGAATAATTCCATCTTTTCTTCCTCTGGAATAGATCGAGGATACCTAGCGAACACTCGTCGCCATCTTTGGAGAAAAGACAAGAATG
This sequence comes from Sequoiadendron giganteum, assembly GCA_007115665.2. Classification (NCBI taxonomy): domain Eukaryota; kingdom Viridiplantae; phylum Streptophyta; class Pinopsida; order Cupressales; family Cupressaceae; genus Sequoiadendron; species Sequoiadendron giganteum. The sequence goes on along the minus strand of CM021109.1, from coordinate 524,096,478 downwards.
TTTCTCCTTTGTTTTGTTTTAAGTTGTAGAGATCCTTGATAGTAATATCATTTTGGATGTTGAATGAATATTGAGAGATAAACTTGTTAACAAGTGCCTCAAACGTTTTCATACCAGGTTGCAGTTTTGAGAACCATTCCATACATGTGCCTCCCAAACTTCTTGGGAATAACCTCATCAAATAAGTCTCTTTTTTAGCGAACTCAAGACTCATCATTTTAAATTCTTGAATATGATCTATTGGGTCTATTCGTCCATTGTACTTATCGTACTTTGGGAATTTGCAATGTCTTGGAAAAGGTAGCAAACCAATTGTTGCATCAAAAGGATAAGGACAAATGTCCTGTATCGCATATCTTTTGGTTGTCCCTTTCATCATGTCGTGTATCTTTTGCTGTAATAATTGCATTTGTGAAGTTAAAGCAACAACTGGATCTATTGTTTGCGTTGGTAACAGTATCTCTGTTTCATTTGTTTCAGTTGCATCTTTCAAACGGTTTATATCAAAAAAATTTGGAAGTTTCGCCCCTGATTCGGCCAACATTAAAAGATATTTTTCCATGTCTTGTTCCAAAACTTTTTCCATAAACATGTGAAACTTGGGATCTTGTTGAGCCGCTTGGATTTTCTCTTGAGTTATTTCATTTTCGTCATTGCGGTTTAGAGTGTTCCAAGGATTTTCCTCTGCCATGTTTTTAGATGATTCAAGCTCTTGTTCTAAGAGTCTCTGTTTGTGGGACCTAGTGAAGACTGGCATACAAATTTTTGCCCTTTCTTCTGAAATGTTGATCTTATGTGTGGGATAGTGTCAATTTGAACCTTTTTAAACAAAGTCGAATAAGATGAGTGATCTTATTGATTGAGACAATATTTATAAAGTTAATTACTATACTTTGTTTCATGATGAAGGATGATAGTATCCCGATGATGAAACTTCAGTGTAGTAATTGATTGTGTAATTGATTTTGACACTTGTAATTTGCAAGATCTTGTTTCAGTTGATAAGTTTGGAAATTTGAATAAAACCTTTTTGATTTCGGTCCTTTGACAGTGATTTTGATGAACAGAAACTTGTGTTCTAGTGAAGATTGTGGATAAAAGACAAACAGACTGACTGGTAAGATTTTTGAACTCTTTGTTTTAGAAGTGCTAAAACAAAGTACAAAAGCGCTATTTCACAGAAACGCTAGAACAGAGACCAGAAGCGCTGAAACAGGTGACCGAAGCGCTGAAACAGTGACTAGAAGCGCTGGAGAAAATGACAGAAGCGCTACTTCCCAGAAGCGGCGAAACAAAACCCAGAAGAGCTGCAAAAATTGACAAAAGCACTACTTTACCAAAAGCGCTAAAATAATGACTGTAAGCGCTAAAACAGAGCCTAAAAGCGTTGTTTCATGAAAGCGCTAGAACAGTGACCCAAAGCGCTAAAACAAGTTTTCTAGTACGCTAAAAATAGGACCCTTTAAGACTTTCTACTGTAAAATTTGATTGGGTCTTTTGGCATACTGTATTAGAGACTGCGGAAGATATGAAGGATGAATCCGTTGACTACGATTGTGGAATTGTGTGAGAACCCTTCTCTGGAAGAAGGCTCATGAGTAGATTGGTTCTACTGCGTAATCTAATGTGTGACCCCTAGCAAAATTGTGATAGCGGTGGATGAAAGTTCTATGTTGCAAACGAAGTTTCCGATTTTGATATAGAAAACGTTGTTTTCTCAATTTGTTTCTATAACCGAGAGGTTTTTGGGGTTTTGTGACTTTGATTTTCCTTTTGAGAAATGTGGTGGACTTCCACTTTCTAAGCATAGAGTTTTTCTGATCTGACTTGACTTTGTTGTTTTCAGGATGATCGTTAATCTGATTTTAATAATTCTTTGTGAAAACACAGCAAGCAATTTTGAATATTTGATTTTAAAATTGAAAAGATTGTGTATGTTCAAAAATCACGAATGATCTTTATTGATTTTGATGGGTTGTTTTAACATTTGTACACAAATCAAACAGACTCACACTTAAGGACAAGTAGGTCATCATTATACTCACAACCCACATCTTGCAATTACGTTGACTCACACAGCAATGTCACCCCCTAGAGGGCGCCCGTGTTTTTGTCGTGGTGTGTACTCAAAGTGACGGATGTAGATACCGAGTCCCTTGAGAAACAATCCTTGGTAATTATATGGTGAGTGTCTTGGGGGCAGATTCTTCCCTCCCCTTGCACTGTGAGTATGACAATGTATGGATACTGACTCGGCAGGAAACTACTCTATGGTTCATAGATAGGGTTTCGTTCGGTGTGGCAAATAGATAAACTCCCTCAGGAGACCTCCCAATCTTTAGAACAAAGATTTTGGGGATGGTTATCTTGCCTACTACCATCAATTTGGACTTTCATCAACAAATTGCATTTTTATTATAGTGGGCTGGATAACCTGGCTTTGGTTGTTCCCACTTAGGTCGTTCCCGTAGGGTGAGTACTTTTTCCCACTATGGCAAGCCTACTAAAGGAATTAATAAAGCATAAATGACATAAAAGAAAAGTGAATCTGGCACTTTGGTTACCCAGTTAAGGGGAGAGCATACGCCTAATCACTACAAGCACAACATATAGATTTGTCTTGTTTTAAGCCCAAAAAGAAATATTCTTTAATCTAAGTGAAGGTGTTGCTTCACTGAAATCATGATGTTCTTTTTAACTTCTATTGTAAGAATGTGATGACTATCCTAGGATTGATAAATTTGCTTTAAGAAAAACAAGAAAGTGACTATCGTAGGATTGATCAATTTTTAAAAACTTTGAAGTGGCTATCCTAGATTGATCAATTTTTAGAAAACTTTGAAGTGACTACCCTAGATTGATCAATTTTATCTCAACTGTGAAAAATAAATACAATCTGGCCGCGGAAGCGTCGGATCCAGACTATTTTTACAAAAGCGCTGGAATATGGCACCAAAGCTCTAGAAATATTACCTGAGGCGCTAAAACCTGAAAGTGCCGAAACCGTGTACCGAAGTGTCGGATCCAGACTATTTTTACAAAAGCGCTGGAATATGGCACCGAAGCTCTAGAACAGTTACCTAAGGCGCTAAAACCCGAAAGTACCAAAACAGTGTACCGAAGCGTCGAAGTTTGTCTTGGAAGCGTTAAATCACTGAAGCGCCGAAATAGTGTACCGAAGCGTCGAAGTTTGTCATAGAAGCGCTAAAACACCCGATGCGCTAGAATAGTAACCATAAGCACTGAAACTCTAAAAACGTTGGAACAGGAATCAGAAGCGCCGAAAATTTTAACGAAAGTGCTAAAATAAATCATGCTGTAAACCTGCATAACACTTTCCAGAAAAATTATAATTTTGATAAAAAGGGGGTTAAGGCCCCATGGTGGGCACCAAATTGTAAGTGTGGAATGAGGTAAATAATATAAATACACTTCTTAATACGACATTATATCAATGATTAAACAAATTGAATCAATTCAACAAAGTAATCAATTGAAAGCATCCTATTGCTCTCTATCTCCAAAGATTTATTAAATCCTACTTTGCTTTTAGATTGTGTAAGCATATAAGACTGTTAAAATGACTATCTGAAGAACGAGATGATGATAATATAATGCTAAATGATAAATCAATTAAACTAGCATGATATTGATGTGAAACAGATAAATGCAGCTCCAAGAGGTAGCCATTGTTGTGAAGCTTGATTGTTGAATTGTTTGATAGTTGATGCTTGATACTTGATGCCTGGATTCCTGCAGAGTAAGGGTGCAAAAGCTTGATTAACTGGATCCTCTTTTTGGTTCAATGAGGCTTGTATTTATAGATTTCCTGGCTATAGAAATGCACAGGGAAAGCTTTGAGAGGCTTGGATTCAATTTGGAGGATTGAATGGTGAGAGATGGAGGAGATTGAGAGAAATATGGAGATTGTCTCTACCCATGAAAACACCAGGCAAGAGAAGAGGAAAAATTGATGGAAGAGGATTGAGAGATCAAATTCCAAAAATTTGTCTCCAAAACTTCCCGTGAAGTTTCAAAGCATTAATTGTGACAAATTTAGACATAGATTAGACATAGGAAATCTAATTCATTTTTGAGAAAATGTAGATTGGAATATTCCTTTATGCTTAATTCAAATATTTTGATTTATTTAAATTAGGAAAAGGAGATAAATAATTTAATAAAACAAACTATAGGATAGTCGTTTATTAAATTAATTAGAAGAATATGGTAATTAATAAATAAAGTGTTTTGTCTTTATTTAATTATTTTGAGAATGATGTGATAGATTGAAATAGGGATTTGATAATTAAATCGAACAAAGTATTTAATTTTGTTTATTTAATTAAGATGAATTTGAATGTGAACTATATTAAATAAATATTTCTATTGATTTAAACAGTAGAGGAAATAGAATAATTAATCAAATAATGTGTATTTAATTAACTGGATGCTCCAAACCAATTTTAGGTGTATACACTAATGTTGTCAAAATATTTCTTAAAGCTATCTGTCATCCACTTGTATTAGGTAGGCTTCTCATCCTTGGTTTCATATTTATCATTAACTTGTCAGACTACCAACTGAGAGTCTCCATAAACTTGTAAATGTTTAATCTTCCATTTGATTTCCATCTGTAATCCTATCACAAGAGCCTCATATTCTTCTATGTTATTGGTGCATGGAAAAACAATTTTGAATGATTTCAGAATAGTGTCACCTTGTGGTGTGACGAATAATATTCTAGCCCTTGAGCCATGATTAGGGTGGGACCCATCAAAGTATAACTTCCATGTCGTTCTTGTGTCAACAGTGAAGATGAAATCATCAGGAAAATCCGCAACTAGAGGATTATCTTCCTTTATTGGTGCGTCTGCTAGTTGGTCAACAATAACTTGTCCTTTTATAGCTTTTATTTCTACATACCCGATGTCATATTAATTGAGTATCTACCTATTTAGCCAATCAATATGTTAATGTTGCTTTACTTAAAATATACTTCAAAGGATCTATCTTTGTGACCAACATGGTTTGGTGGTTTAACATGTATTGCCTAATTTTTTGAGTAGCAAAAAATACTGCAAGACAAGCACGTTCTACGTGACTATAGTTTAGGTCATATCCCACCAAAGTATAATTGATATAGTACATTGCTCTTTCATGACCTTAATTATCACTTTCTGTGAGTAAGGCTCATAGCACTAATGTGGTTGTTGAAATGTATAGTATCGGAGGTCATGCATTTGTAGGTGACATTAACACTGGTGGTGTAAGTAGGTAATCCTTGATCTTTTGAAAATATTCTTGGTATTTTTTTGTCCATACAAATGATACCCCTTTTCTGAGTAAGTGTTGGAATGGATGTATCTTATATGCTAACTACACTATGAATCATCTGATATATTGCAATCTCCCTTGTAGTGTCCTTAGCTAACTTATGTTGGCTAGTGTAGGCATGTGCATTGTAGCTTTCAATTTTGCTAGGTCCACTTGAATGCCTCTTCTAGAAATAATGTATCCTAGAAGTTTTCCTGATTGAATGCCAAATACACACTTTTTTGGATTTAGCCTCACTTTATGTTCTTCTATTCTTTGAAATATCTTATCTAGGACTTGTAAGTGATTAGCCCTTGTCAATGATTTAGTTATCAAATCATCCACATAGTCTTCCATGAGAGTGTGTACAAGATCATGGAATATGGTTGTCATGGCATGTTGGTATCATTTTTGAGCCCAAAAGGAATGGCGTTCCAACAATATGTTCCCCATGGATATGTGTAAAATTTGTCTTGTGTTGGTCCTCAGGTATGATTTTGATTTGATTATATCCTGAGAAACCATCCATGACAGATAGCATCTCATATCCTACTATTAGGTCCACAATCATGTCAATGTTTGGCAAAGGAAATTCATCCTCAGGACATGCTTTGTTTATATCTCTTATGTTTGTACAGATGTGGATGCCCCATATGGTTTTTTTACTGGCACAAGATTAGAAATTCATTCTACATAGTCTGTTGATCTGATAAAGTTGATATCAAACAATTTCTTTAGCTCATCTTTGACTAATAAAGCTATTTGTGGGTGCATTTTCTTTAACTTTTGCTTCACAGGCTTAGCACCTGTTTGTAATGGAAAATGATGTAATATAAGGTCAGGATCTAGTCCAATCATTTTGGCATATGACCATGCAAAGTTGATCTATCTTTTTGTAAAAGAGTCACAAAAAATTGGTTTTTTTGTCTCTGTCAAAGATGCTACAAATTAAATTACCCAAGGATTATCTTTAGTGTTTATGTTGATCTACATAGATTCCTCAACTAAAATTGGTGAGTTTTCCTTAGCAACCGGGAGAATGTTCAACCCTCCATCCTTGGGTGCCTCAAAGAGGTTTTTGCCATTGGATGTGTCCTTTATTTTTACTTTTTCATTGTCCAAAGGAGCCTTTTGGTTTTCACCTAGGGACTTGTCAATTTTATTTTATCATTGTTTTTCTTTTTGTTTTCACTTTTGCGACTGGAGGGGTGAATAAACTCCCTAAAATAGGCCATGTTATCCAATTCTATGGTAAATACGGCCTTGTGGTCACCACTAGGTATGCCTTCTCGCAATCCCATGAACTCAACTATTGCTTTATTGTTCTCAAATATTTCTAAGATGGGGGTGTCTTGTTGATCCCAATAAATAAGGTAGGGATATACGAGGGGCATGTCATCATCAAAATTATCAAAGGTGGAGGCTGAAAAGGTGAGGATAGATCTGTTGACATGGTCACAAAATTTTCTTACCAACTCCTTATTATTTTTCCTATGGACAGGTAGACTCTGAGGTAGGCCCACTATTAATTCTTGGTCATCAAAAGCAGGTTCGTCAGGTTACCAAAAGGCAAGATCAAGGTTTTCCCAATAGTAAATCTTGAGTCATTCTTATTTTGTCAAGGATGCTTGAGGACAGGAATTAGTTGAGTTTGGTGAGGGATTAATCATTTGGTCAAGTTCCCCAAATAGTTTATCTAGGTCCTTTAAGCTGGTGAAGGAAAGGGAATCTCATTCATATTCGTTTGAGTCAAGGGAGTCACAGTGGAAGGCGTCAGATGGTTCATTGGATGTCTCGATATCTTCATAATCACTTACTTCCTCTTGTAATGGTGTCGATGTACTAGGAACACCAATCTTAATCGGTTGAAACCCTAGCCCTACATCTTTTGGTCGTTGAGAGACAATGATTGGTTTAGTCCTTCCATATTGGAAAGGATCAAGATCACCATCTATCGTGATCTCGGTGCCACTATATGATAATTTAATACATTGATGGTAAGTGGAAGGGATGGTCTTCATATCATGTATCCATGGTCTACCTAGTAAAATATTATACGGAAGGATGAGATCAAAGACTTGGAAGTTAGTATTCATAACCACAAGGCCAATTCTGATGGGGATTATCACAACTCCCTTAAATGATCTTTCCTCATCATCATATTCCTTAATGACGATGCTCTTAGTATTTTCCACACATTCCTCTAAGAAACCTAATGCCTTAAACAATTTCAAGGTGCAAAGATTCAACCCTGCTCCTCCATCTACCAAAACTCCTCTAACTTTTGTTTGATGAACAATAAATTCAAGGTGTAATGGGTCATTATGATTTATCTTCTTAGTTGAATAATCCTATTTAGAGAAGGTAACATGATGAGAGTTGGTTAAGTATCCTACCATCTCTTGGAAATGATTGAAATCTAAGTTGGTGGGGACTATCGTGTTTTGCAAGGATTTGTCTAAAATAGATTGATGATCAGGTGATATGGTCAATAGTTCCAAGATAGATATTTGTGTTGGGGTCTCCCCCAATTGGTCAAGTAAATTATACTTAGGCTTGGAAGACTATGGTTATTTTTGCGATGAAGGACCTAAGATGGTTATCTTAGTTCGGTGTGTGTTGACAACACATTCAAAACTCTTCTTTATGGTAATGGTGTTGATCTATTCATCAACAACTCGAATATGATGTATGATTGTACCTTGGTTATAGTCATACTTGGCATTGGCATAGTTGGCTGAGGTATTGGTCTTATTTATTGAACTGGAGGATTTTCCTTTCCCATGGCCATGTAATGAATCTATAAAGACCTTGTGGTCATTGTTTATGGTATGTTTTTTCCCATTGACTTCCATAGTTCCATTTTCAACAAAATCTTGTATAATGTTCTTTAGTTGTTGGCATTGTTGTAGACTGTCCCTTAGTTTGGTGGTAATCGCAAAAAGCGTTGTCATCCCACCGAGAGGGTTTAAATTTCCCAGGATCATACTATTTTGGCTCTTGAGGATGTATGAGTTTATGTTTATCATTTCTTTGAAGATTGGCTCGATCAGTTCCCCTAAGGGGGTGAACTCACGTTTTGGAAATCTCCTTTGCAATCATGGTTGTTGTGTATTTTGGATAAATTTACAGTTTGATCGACACTATTGGGTATTTCATGAGAGGGATTGTGTCCTCTATACGTAATGACTAGTCCTACGTGTAGGTTCTTAGCGTCAACAATACCATCATTAGTTACATTTTTTTTTCTAGACCAATTTTTTTTCTATCGTTGGGGAAATTTTGGTGTTGAACAATTGGATTCGTATTTGGCATCTTAATTCCAGCTTTGTCTATGAGGGCCTTCTCAAGTATAATTCATTTTTGTACTAGATCTATAAAAGTACAATAGTGTACTCTTAAGTCACTTCTCAGTTTTGGATTAATATTTTCAAGGAATATTGTGACCTTTTGTTTCTCTAGTATTTCAACAAGGAATCAACTAGCTAAACTCCTCCACTAGAAGAAGGTGATGAATTTTTCTCCTTCTTCTTGTTTGGTGTGACATAAGGAAGCTATTGTGATTTCGTTGTCAATGTTAAAGGAAAATTATTCAACAATTTTTTCAGCCAATTCACCCCATGACTTTATGTCGTATGGAAGTTTAGAGAACCATTCCAATGATATCCCAATGAGGTTTTGCAGAAAAAATCTCATAAGGTACGTGGGGTCATATACGATGTCCATGCATGTTGTGGAAAATTCCCTTATATGTTCCAGAGGATTACGCTTCCCATTATACTTAGGAAAATTCGGCATAACATATCCATGTGGGAAGGTTGTCATGTATAAATCTTTATCGAAGGGAAATGGACATAAATCTTGTGTTGAAAAGGTCTATTTATCAGACATTTCCATGTTGTCCATTTTTTGTTGAAGGTTCTACATTTGTGTTTGCAGAAGATCTACCTATGTCAAAGACGTGTTCATTGCATTTTTGGGGTCTATGTAGGTGTTCTAAAACCAAATTTTTTGTGATGGATTCTGATTCAATGTAGGTATGTTTCCTATGTGTATAACCCCTATTTGTGGAATGGCACTAGTGGTGTTGATCTGTGGTATAGAATGTGTCATGTTTATGCTAGTTCTAGGCCTTTTACTTCTAGTATTAGTGCCAAAGGAATTTGACGATGATTCTCCTGCAACAAAACTAAGGCCTTGTGTCATGCTCGTTGTACCAAATGGTGTTGTGTGTATTGTTGTGGTAGCTTGGGTAGGTATTCCATATGGTATAGCCGCAGTTATTTGAGAAATAGAGACACTAGATGTCATGGTTTTTGTCCCTTGAGTAGATGAAGTTTTCAATGTGTGGATGTCAAATCCAAGAGGTTATGTGGAACCTTCTACTAACAACTTTGCTAGATATCTTTGAGGATCATTTTTCAAACACTCATCTACAAAAGACACAAATTCAAGATCTTGGACAACAACATCTATGTCTTCTACAAAAATCTGTCCTTGTGGGTCTCTAGTGACAATTTTTTCAGCAAGGCTTTGTGAGGTCTTGATCTCCTTGATGGTATGTTTGAGAAGGGATTGATGTAGTCTTGTGAATTATCCATTTCTCTTTGTTTCTTTTTGGACCTTGTTTCGACCATGAAAGATATTACTCAAAAATGGGATGATGCAAAACTATGTCTATGATATGATTTAGTCTATATTTTTGGGATGTTTTGGATATAAGGAATGAATGCAACTATTTTTTATTTTTGGCAAATAAAGAATGTCTAAAATGATGTTACACTAGGATAACAGTGTCTAAGTATGCAAAATTCTAAGCAAACTTCTAAGGTAATAAATTTTGGATGATTCTAAAAGGAGATTACCTACCACCTATAGTTTAACCAAGGCTACGATTTAGTTTTGTTAAGGAACCTTTGTAGGACTAGGAACAAAAGATAAGGTGAGCTCCCAAACTAGACTAATGAGCTAGAAGGACCCACGTGTAGGATAAAATATATGTCGACAAGTGACTAGGTTCAATGACAATGTTCGTTAAAGCAAGGGTTTGTCCAAAGCATGGAAAGTTGGTCTATTCTAAGATCTGCAAAATTATTTTCCTAAAATTTTGATCTATTTGAAGGTAATAAAGAATCCTAAGATGCAACTAAGTTTTGTAACTAGGATTCCTATCACTATAGCTAAATTATACCTAAAGCATGCAATCGTGCAAAGTATGAGAAAAAATTCTAGTTTATGTCCAAGGATCACTGTAAAAAGAGAAATCAAAGACTGGTATGACTATTTAGTTTCTGATTGTGACAATTAATTTTGGTTTTCTAGTTATCGGGAAAATGCAGTTTAGTTTTACAAATGCATCATAGAATTTAGCAGATGTGATTCTCAGTCTCATATGTGGTTTTCTGGCAAACTATGTATCAGGTCTATGACAAGAAATTTTGTCGTTCCAGGCTGCAAATGCGGCTCATAAAATCAAGTGCATCACAAATTTTGATAGATGCAGTTTTCAGACTCAGAGACTGTACTGGTAAAATAAGGCTAGGGTTTGTGACAAAACATATGTTTCATTCTAGATTGCAAATGTGACTCACTAGATCAGATGCATTACAGAGGATTTCAAATGCAGTTTTCCAATATCAGAGCTATTATAGACTTGACATATGCGACTCACTATGACTGATATGGCTTACTCATAAACAAATGTGACTCACTATGATAGATGTGGCTTACTAATAGACATATGCGACTCGATTTTCTAGTAAATGATAGATTGGACCTAGTTTTGACATATGCGAGTTTCTAGTTAACAGTTGCATTTTTGTGGTTAATTGCATGTTTGACTGACTCTATTTGTGATCAAATTTTGGCAAATATAGACAATCAGAAGAAAAAAATTATTTTAGGTTTGATGAACATGAACATGTATAATTCCAGAAGACAAGTACAATCCTAAGGTTGGTAATGACAATATTTGTTGAATTCTCCCTTGGGTTTCCGCAGCTATACTTATTCAAAGTAGATGATTAAAAGTTTGACCAAATTGGCTCCCCCTTACACGACACTCACTTCCCGGGTTAGATAAGCTTTAGTTCTCATGAATCTCCCATGATGAAATTTTCATCTCTACTAAGAATCGCATGAATGCGAGACAACTTTAGAGGTCCGACCTCTTGCACCAACAAATAGGGGTTTTTGGTTAATCTATAAACATTTTGGATTTTTAGTAAGGACATTTGTTCAGAAGGCCACACAAGAGGCAAGATTAGCTTCGATAAGGAGGCTTCCCATCTTGTAGAGGTTACACTCTACAGGTTTTGATGCACCACAAGGGTACTGGGGGAATCACTATCACTTGCTTGTTTGCAGGAAGTTATGTAATGGTGAGTTTTCCTCAACATTAAAATTTATATATCAGTCGGGAGTAACTTGGCTTTAGCTCATCATAGGTTTTGAGTCACTTTGGGGTGAGTACTTTTTCGCACCAAAGAAGGGCCAAATATAGAGTCAATAATAGTTTCTCTTACACCCAGGATCACACGAATGCACAAGGGGAGAGGATACTTTTGTTATTGAATCAGGTTTCTAATCTAAACAAATGTGTAAACGCACCAAACATAGTAGACAGTGATTAATTTTAAGCCCAAATGACAATTTTCTAATCTACTCAAACCATTTGTTTCAAAATTATCTTCAACAAGCATTCTACAAAACAACTCATTAGTAGTTCGATCTTTATCTTCATCAATCTTCTTGCAAAAAAAATTCAATGCTTGTCTTCTATGAAACGTCCTGCAAACACTATTTTAACTCCTCAAAAACATAGGTTGCAAACTTTTAATTAGTCATAATAATAATTAGTCGTAATAAAACTACAATTTAAAAATTCAAACTCGGAATTTCAAACAACAAAAAATTTATTTACCAATCAAATGTGTCATAGGGAGGCACAGATGTGTCGCACAATGTCAGATTCGTCACAAAAATTCATATGCGGCTCATAGTATTAATTGTGTCATTTAGTGTAGAAAATGCATCTCGTCGTACCTATACCTGCAAAACTCAAAATTTCTACGGATTTTTTTGAAGATGGTGTCTTCATGTCAGGTTCACCAATGTAACATAAGGAAAAACATAAGCAAGATTAAGCAACACTAATGCAATAAACTCAAATATAAACCTATGCTAACAAAAAAGAACAATCGACATATATAAAACACGAATAAAAGAACAATCTCACCAAAGTCTTCATCCATTCCATGAATCACCTTGATTGCACTTCTTCATTTTTCCATTGTATGATAACCGCCCTTAGATTTTCTCTTAAGTATACAAATATGGCCTATTGATAATGATTTAGCAAAATATTGAAGATTCTTAAAGCTTCTTCCAAAAAGTATAAAGATTTTGGGAGAAGTGATAATGATGAAGGTCAAGCCAATTTATAAAAAAATGATTTTCGAATGACCGGCTGATCAGATTCAAACATAAATTGGCAATCATGATTAAGGATACGACATGTGATAGAGTTTAGTGTTAGTAATAACGCGAGTGAAAAAGCATAACTGATGGAGATTAAATTAAATAATAATTTAATCTTTAGTGAGACTATTCGAAACTCAGAAGAATAATGATTGCATGTATAAAGAGGAAACGTTATGTTTGAACGCACGAATGAATGAATTAAATAAATAAATTTATTTCATTAATAAAATTTTGCACGCAGAAGAATGAAACTAGATAACTAACTAATTAAACCAAAAAATTAGTTCGTCAGAAATAATGAGATATTAAATCAGGAGATAACTGACTGATTTAATTAAATCTTAAGTAGTAAAAGATTAATTAGATAACTAAGCAATTATCTAACTATAGAATAATATGCTAGGAATAATTATTTTTATGAATTAAATAGTTATTTAATTCAACATTCAAAATTCGGGGATTAAATTAAAGAAATAAAGGTTTATTTAATTGACTAGAGAAAAGGGTAAAGAATAATTAAATAATTTAAAATGATTATTTAATTATAGTCAAAAATATGATGAAGATTAATTAAATAATAATTTATTTAATGTTTAGAGAAAGGATAGATTAGTTAGCGACATAATTAAATAAACAATATTTAATTAATTAATCAAAGAAGAATAAAGGTAATAATGAATTAATTAAATAATTAAATTTATTTAATTAATAGAGGATAGGTGACTTTAGAAAATAATTTAATAATTAACATTATTTAATCATGACCATAAAGATGAGAATTATGTTGAAAATGGTGTCACAAGCCTGACCAATTTTCAATGTCTACAGTTTGTAAATTTCAAAATCTCTATAGTTCTTGTAGCCACATATGTTTACTATTATACATATTAGCTTCCCTCTAAAGCTTCATACCACAAGCTCGAGAAAATTTTGTAAAATTCTATGGCCCAATTCTCAAATTATAACAAAGGATTTCACAAGGTGACATGGGATAATGTTATCTCCTTAGATATTTTAATGGAATGGTTATTATAGATATTCATGTAGATATCATTTTATGCTCACACCAAGTGGGTTGTTCATGCTATTGAAGGTACTAAAGCCTAGAATATTTGAGAAATTGTATTTGTGCTAATTATCAATAAGGTTGAGCTGGTTAGTAGGGAATGAAGCTCTCTTCAAGTGGTGGTACCAATTTTTCAAATTTGGTGAAGGCATGAATCCCTGGTGTTGCTGTTGGAATTAATGGCAGTCAGTTGGCTGATGGTGTGGTGAGGTCAATTGGTTCTTTTTCTGATGGTAAGTTATGTGAGCCCCCGTTGTTGGAGAATGTGTGTTTGGGTGAGAAGGGGACCCTCGAGGTGTCTTTTCTTTCTTGTATCTCTTCTTCAAGTTCTATGATGGAGATTCTTGTTGCTAAAAATATTAGGTGCAATCAGACTGATGGTGTTATGGATGTTGATCTTAAGTCATCATGTTTTGTGCCTGAGATTCTTATCATTGATAAGTTAAGGTGTGACCAATCTTCTATTGTTGGTCTCAAGTCATCTACCCTTTTTGGTACCAAACCCCAAGGTAAAATTTCTTCACCTCCAGTGGGTTTTCACTCTAACACATCTTTTGGTAAGTTCTCTATCTCAGTTCATGATTGCATTATTGAGAAGGGTGTTTCAAATATGGATATGACACTTTTGGGTAAGTTATTGGGTCCTTGTCTACATATTGAATTGGGTCATAAGTTCTCCTTGAACCGTTGGCATCTTAAGGGCCAGGTGGATGTTGCTACTATGGCGAAGGGGTTTTTCTCCTTATCTTTCAACTATGAGGATCATCTTCTTGTGTCTCTTACAAGAAATCATTGGTTTATCAATAAGTCTTCTCTAGTGGTGAAAATATGGGAACCTAGGTTTAATCCTAGTTCTTGCTCCTTCTTGGTGGCCCCTATTTGGGTGAGGCTTCCAAGGCTCCTATTAGAATTCTGGAATGAGGAAGTTTTAAAAGGAATTTATTTTACCTTTGGAATCTTGTTATCCATTGATCAAATTACTACCTCTAGAAAGCATGTGGTGTAAGCTTGCTTCTATGTGAATGTTGAGAAGTTAGTTGACCTTCCTTCTTTGGTAAATATTAACTCTAAACTTGGAGTGTGGGACCAAGCAATGGAATTTGATTCCATTCCCTTTGCTTACTTTGTTTGACAGAAATTTGGGCAATGGGAAAAAAAATATCCATCTAAGGTTCAAAAACCCCCTAAAGTAATGGAGGGAGAAAGAATGTGAGTTAGTTTCCAAGGAGGTTTCTATTGTGGGTATGTCTAAAGATTCTTCCATTAATGGGACATCTTTACAAGTTCTCTCTAATAAAAAGGAGGAAGCACTGGTGGATAGTACTCCTGAGGAGAAGATTAGTTTGGACCTTGATTCTTTGAGGAAGTGCAAGGCAGATGCCTCAAAAGTTGTCTCTCCTAGGCAGGTCTGTCAAGCTCAAAATGATCCCACTAATGGGGTGGCTTTGTCCTTATTGATTCAATCTGATAAAGAGGAAGATGTAAAGGTGAAGAATAGCTCTATTGGTGTTTCTTTGATGAATTCTTGTTAGGAGATGAAATGGGATCCTAACTTAGTTAAGAAGTGTAAGGCATGTGTTTCTATTGTTACCTCTCTTTTAGTAGTCCCTGAGAATAATGTTGTGAGTTTTCCCTCTGTTGATAAAGTTTTTGCCTCTACTGTGGAAGGATCTAAATGCCAAGGCTTGAGTAGTAAAAGATATCAAGTATAATTTTGTGATCTTTTTGAACCTATGTATACTACAGTCAAAGGTAGAAATAGAAAGAAGCCCTCCCCCCTTCGGGGATTTCCACTAGAAAACTACAAAGTTCTGATTGTGGTTCAAATCCTAGAGGTAAGGGTAGATATCCATTATAGGTTACCCAGGATAAGGAAAGAAGAATGGATATAGTTGATGATACTCATAGAACTTTACCTAAGATGTGCTTGAAGAGTACCCCTCAAAATTTCTCATGAAGATTATTTCCTGGAACCTGAGAGGGTTAAATAATCCTCAAAAACATGATCTCCTTTCTAATCTAGTAAGGGATCATAGACTTGATATTATTTTGATTGAGGAAACTAAAATGGGGTTTGAAAAGTTGATTAAAATTAAGAATAGGCTCTTTAAAGATTGGGGTCTTCATTTTTCTTATGTGGTGGGTGCATTCGGTGGTATTGCTACTTTTTGGAATCCCAAGGTCATGTAGGGTATAACTATTTTTGAAGATATTAATCATATGGCTACTTCCTTTAACAATGTTCAGGATAATTTTTCTTGGACTTTTTCTAATATTTATGCCCCTAATAGTAAGGGTGCCAGGAATTTTTTTCAAGAGAGTTTGTGCACCTTCAAAACCCAGTTTCCTTTTAATAATTGGCTAGTTATGGGGGATTTCAACAACCCCCTAAATAATTTTGAGAAGTAGGGGGGTCCCAAATTATGGATGACAATAGGTTTGATCTTATGAATCTTATTAATGGGAATGCCCTGATGGATTTGGATCTTCAAGGGGCCTCCTATACTTAGTCTATCAAAAGATTTGGTGAGGATATTATTCAGGTTAAGCTTGATCAATCTCTTTTTTCTTCAGATTGGTTTATATCATATTCCTACTCTCTTTCTTCTCTTACTAGGTTGGATTTTGATAACTTCCCTCTTTCCCTATCGAAAAAATTATTGGGTAGAAGAAAACATTTTCTATTTAGATTTGAGAAAATGTGGACCTATCATCCTAAGCTCAAGGATAAAATTCAGTCTTGGTGGAACATTAGATTTGATGGTATTACTATGTTTAGGGCGGCGAAAAATATTGCTAATATTATAATGAATATTAATAAGTGGAATAGAGATTCTTTTGGGTAGATGTTTGATGACAAAGCTATTATTAAGGATGAGCTTCATATTGTCAAGTAATCTATTTAGTTGTTTGGTTATGATCCCGATCTTATTCAATGTGAGAATATTCCTCTTTCTAGGTTGCATAATAATATTGCTAAGGAAGAAGAATTCTCGAAACAAAGGTCACATGTAGTTTGGCTAAAGATTGGGGAAAAAAATAATAGGTTCTTCCATATCCCACTTTAAAACATCAAGCCTCCGAATGTATTAATTCTATTTGATTTAATGATCAAGTGTTGGAGAATGATAAGGATATTGTGAAAATTACCACTTCTTTTTTCTTTGATTTTCTCACTAATGATAATGTGTTGGGTCCTACTTGCATACAAGATCTTTTGAATGATATTCCTCAAATTATTCTGAGGATCTTAATAGGAAACTAGTTTGTATCCCCTCAGATGTTGAGATTAAAAGGGTGGTCTTTTCCTTTGAAGGTAATAAGGAACTTGATCTTGATGGCTTCCCCTTGTTCTTCTTTTAGATTTTTTGGGATATGTTTCGAAGGATGTGTCTAATGCCACTAAATAATTCTTTGGGAGCAATAATATTTTGAAGGAGTTAAATTCCTCTTTTATTGTTCGTGTCCCAAATAAGTCGAGTGCTTCTTCTTTTGGTAAGTTTCACCCTATAAGCCTTTACAAATCTATTTATAACATATTTTCTAAAGTGTTGGTTGTGAGGCTACAAAAGGTTCTCTCCCAAATTATCTCCATTCAATAAAATGGATTTGTGCCTAGTAGGAAAATTCTTGATTTTATCCTTACTGTGGATGAGAACATCCACTCCTTGATGGTTAACAAGCAGGCGGGTTTCCTTTTGAAGCTTGATCTCCTCAAAGCTTATGATAGAGTTGATTGGGGTTTTCTCCTTAAGATTTCAAAAGATTTTAGGTTTGGGCAGAAGCTCCAATGTCGTTGGTTAGGTAGTTAATTTCTACTCCTAAATTTTTGTCTTAATTCATGTCTCTCCTCCTTTCTTTAGTTGTTCGATAGGCTTGAGGTAGGGAGATCCTATCTTTGCCTTATTTTTTATTATCATGGTGGAGTCCCTTGGTAGATTTATCCAAAATTCGGTCAATGATGGATTTTTCATGGGTCTTTCTCATTCCTCTAGCAATCAAATATGTTCCCATCAATAGTTTTTGGATGACATTATTATCCTAGGAGAGGCTTCTATCAAAGAGGCTAAAGCTATTAGTCATATTTTGTAGAAGTATGAAGCTGCTTCGAGACAAAAAAATTAGCCTCCCTAAGAATACCTTATTTTTTCTTAACACCCCTAAGCTACTCGGTAGCGCATAATTGTGAGGATTTTGTAGTGCGAGGTTAGGGAATTGTCATCTTCCTACTTGGGCCTCCCTTTGTTCTCTAATGTTATTTTGGATTCCTTTTGGTGTGGGTTGATTGATAAGTTTAATTCTAAACTATCAAGGTGGAAGGGAGCCCTGCTTAGTCAAGCAGAAAAAGTGCAATTGACAAAACCTACCTTCCAAAATCTCCTTGTTTGTGCTTTGATCCTTTTTCATGCGCCTAGGAATTTTATTGATAAGATTGAAAGTATTAAAAAATAATTTTCTTTGGTGGGGGGTTGAAGAGAAAAAAGGATACATTTGATCTCTTGGGATGATGTCTGTAGGCCTAAGAAATTTGGAGGTTTGGGTATTTGTAAAAGAAGAGAATTTAACCTTGCCTTACTTTCCAAGCAACTATGGATTCTTATTTTTGGGAATGGTGAATGGGTTCACATTTTTTCCATAAAATATCTTTGTGGTGTTGATCGTATCAAGGATCTCCTTGCTAGTGGTTTTCCCCCCCCTTTGGGTCTGCCTTATGTAATTTCATGATTAAGTCTATAAGTATCATTTCTAAGGGTTTGTGGTGGAAATTAGGTGATGGCAGGAGGATTCTCTTTTGGGAGGACTAGTGGATTGGTAATGGTCCCCTCAAAAATGAGAATTGGGTGCTTCCCTTTCAAGAGCTTTGCATTTGTTCTTTCGAAATGTACGTGCTTGATTATATTACTAATGTTTCTTGGAAAGGGCTTTATGAAATTAATCTAGGGTTGTAAGTTCTTTTTAAAGCCTTATGTTCTATTCATATCCTGACTTCTTCCCTTGTTGATAAGGTGGTGTGGCAATTTTCTTCAACCAACAAGTTTTTAATGTCTTCTATGTTCTCTAATCAGTTTGCCATTTTTGGCTCTACTCCCTTTTGGGTCTCTTTGGTTTCCCAAGTTGATTCCTAAAGTTAACTTATTCTTCTAGTTATTGTTACAAAACAAAGTTCTTACTCTTGATAAACTTTTGAAAAGGGGATTTATGATGCCTAATAGATGTATTCTTTGTGAGGAAGCTACAGAGGATGCATACCATATTCTAGTTGGTTGCACTTATGTGGTGGATGTTTGTGCCCATGTGTTGTCTCTTTGGAACTTGAGTTGGGTCTTTCCTTCTTCTATTGGGGATCCTCAATATATTTTTTTGGGTGAAAGCATAGAGTTGGGTCCATGAAACGTGGAAGTTTTTGCCTTAGCCGAAAAAACGAAATCGGCTAAGCAAAAACAAGATCCCGATTTTTAAGAACAGGATCCCGAGTTATACAAATCAGGATCCCATTCTGGTTCAAGATCCCAAGCCTGAATAAAAAATAGGATCTCGCTTTTTAACAAACGGGATCCCATTTGCTAGAGGGTCCCGAATCGGTGGAGAGGAAACAGGATCCCGGTTTGTAAATAACGAGATCCTGATTTGTAAGAATCGAGATCCCGTTTTTTACAAACTGGGATCCCGTTTTGTAAGACTTTATTTTTTTTTTAAATGAAGAAAACTTCAATTTCGCCTGCGCAATGGGATCCCGGTTTGTGAACGACAGTGACTACCAGAAGACCTCCAGGTACCCGAACTCTTCCTCTCTTTTTTTGCGTTTTTACATTCGAAATTGAAATTGTCGTTAAATTTATTGTTTCTAGCATGTTTATTTCAATTTTTTTTTCCATTTTAAGCATTTTATTTCATGTTATTTTTGAAATAAGAAAGTTTAGAAATAGATTAAAAAATACGTCAAATTGTGAAGATTTTCAATAGAAACAAAAAAAAAAAACTTGAATTGTATTTTAGAAACAAAATTTAACTTTTGAAACTTGAATTATTTGATGAAAAATATATATATATATATATATATATATATATTTCAAAACCCTAATTGAAACGAAACAAAAAAATTGCATTTCAAAACCCTAGAAATTGAAATAAACTGAAAATTTTCCATCAACTATTTTAATTCTTTTGCATTGCTTAAATGTTTTAAATTTGATTTGCATTGTATGGATAAAATGATATGTTAAATTTTAGTTTCAATGTCAAATTATAATTAGATTAGAAAAACTTTCCATTTTTTGTGAAATGAGTTAATTATTGCTATATGAATTTTCATTTAGAACTATCTTTTATATGAATTTTGATAATTAATTTTAGGTCAAATAATCAGTCTATTCTAAATCTAACTTCATCTAGGGTCTATTCAAAACCTTAAGTGAGGATTAAATTGAAAATCTAGCTTCATCTAGGGATCTAGGGTTCTTGAATTGAAGTTGAACTACTTAAGAAGAAATGTGGTATTTCGATGAAACCTTTTGTGAATAATGATCAAGTGTAATTAAATGATAAAATAAAGACAATTGAATGCCTTTGAATACTAAGCAAGTTCAGTTGGCTCATAATGTTTTAGTAAATGTGTAAGGGATGGAAAATTTTGAATTTAAATTTTAAAATTTTAATGATTAAATCCATGGTTTAGGATTTACCATATGTACTTAGAGTATTGGTCTAGGATTTAAATTTTTGCACTAGTTACCTAGACACTAAATAATCTAAATATTTTTGTTTTCTAAGTTCTTTTAGGTTCTTTCAATTACAAACAATCTAAAATAAAATACTTTCAATTCAACATTAACTAATTTTATATTATACATGTTTTATATCATAAAATTCATTTAAGTGACTTCAATATTAATGAAAAAAATATTATATAAAATAATCTTATATTCAATTAAAAAAGAATCCAGTTAAAATATACATCAAACTCAATCTTAATCACACATAATTATGTGTTTCTATTACAGAAATAGTCAATCTATTCATAAAATAAAAAAATATTCATAAACTAGGCACTAACTTGCAAGTCCATTATTCCAATGGCCACCCAAACTTCACCCTAAGTTCATTAAACCCTAAGCCCCGAACTCTAAAATCTAAACCCTCAACACTAAAGCATCCATTTTGTCTTAGGACCTTATAATCAAATTTATTCGCCATAGGCAACTCCACCAAATTTGATTCCCTTAAGCCATGTCATTTTGTCATAGAACCTTACTACAAAGATCCCCTTAAGCCAAATTTGATTCCCTTAAGCCATGTCATTTTGTAGTAGAACCTTACTACAAAGATCCCCTTAAGCCATCGTATTACCATAAACCCTAAACTCAAAACTATAAACCCTAAATAGGCTAAAGACATCATTTTTTCACCAAATTTTATTCACTTGAGCCATGTCATTTTGTCCTAGGACCTCACTAGACATAGATCTCTTTAAGCCATCCTATCATCCTAAATCGTAAATCAATGTCTTAAGGGGTCCTAATATGAGATTTCTTAATGGGATGAAAGAAGTTTTTAAAATTTGGTGAAGTTGCCCAAGGCAACCAAATTTAACAATAACAAGATTGATCTAGATTATAACATAAATGATATTTGAAATAAGACCTATCTCAATCAATTGTTCCACAAGAAAATGTTCTTCACTAAAGCATTCATTTTGTCTTAGGACCTTAAAATCAAATTTGGTTGTCTTAGGCAACTCCACCAAATTTGATTCCCTTAAGCCATGTTATTTTGTCCTAGGACCTCACTAGACATAGATCCCCTAAGCCATCCTATCACCCTAGATCGTAAATCGATGTCTTAAGGGGTCCTAATATGACATTTCTTAATGGGATCAAATAATTTCTTAAAATTTGGTGAAGTTGCCCAAGGCAACCAAATTTAACAATAACAAAATTGTGCAAGATTATAATATGAATGATATTTCATGATCTAGGTTGGTTAGTTGAAACAAGACCTATCTCAATCATCTGTTCCACAAGAAAATGTTCTTCACTAAAGCATTCATTTTGTCTAAGTTCTTTTAATTACAAACAATCTAAAATAAAATACCAGGTAACACTAAATCACCACAAAATTTTCTATAAAATTCAGTTTATGTTGTATCTAATAAGTGTTTTGGGTGAGGATCGCGAACTTTGGACCCCACCCTTAATTTTAAAACATCTCTAGCATTAGATGAAAACCTAGTATTTTCATGCCAATATTTTTCAATCAGAGATTTAATTTCAACATTCAATTTCATATCAGACCTTGGGAGTCGACCACTGAAACTCCAACATTGGTTGATAGGATCATTTTCTATAATTATTCTTCTTTTTGCCGCTCTTAGCAATGTTTTAGGATGTATTTTTAAAACTTCACTAATATTTCTTACCATTATTTTATTCAAAGTTGCTTTATTAACTATAGCAGTTGTTATATCTCTTCTTGCTACATTTTTATCTTTAGATCGACTATTTTTTCCAATCGATTCAATAGAACTAGCAACAGTACACATAGCATGTTTCAATGATTGATCTTTTCTTTTTGGTTTAACAAAAAAGCCTAACCTTTTCATTATTTTCCTCATTTTTTGCATTCTCATCAATTGCATCATTAGTTGACATTGAATTGTAAGATTTTTACGATAAAAGAATTCGTTGTATATTTTATTTGCATGTGTTCTTATCTGCCTCCAAGAAATTTGACCAAGAAGATTATCAAAAACACCACTTTCAATTTAAAAAAAAGTATTTTCATTAAATTCAACATCACATTCTTGATTTTCATCTTCAATTTCATTTTCATTTTCAACTTCAAAAGGATTTAAATTTTCATCTTCATTTTCATCTTCAATTTCATTTTCATTTTCATTTTCAACTTCAAAACGATTTAAATTTTCATCTTCATTTTCATCAACAAAACGGTTTTCATTTTCATTTACATCAACAAAATGGTTTTCATTTTCATTTACATCAACAAAACGGTTTTTGTTTTCATTTTCAATAACAAGATTATTCTCAATTTCATTTTCAACAAAAGGATCATTCTCACTATCATTTTCAACAAATTCTATAAAAGTTTCATCTCTCCGAATATTATCAATGTCAACATCGTTAAGTCCAGCATCCTGTAAAATTTCTACATACGAATTTACAAATTCACTACCATGTGGATTTGAAGACATACCTGGATTTGTGCATATTGAAACATTATCCATAGCATTGAAAGAGGGATTTGAAGACATAGTAGGACTTGATTGTATAATCATATTCTTCTCCAAATTGACTTCTTGCAAATTCGCTTCATCTACAACCATGGTCTCCTCTATGTTTGCATCTTCAATAGTTGTGGAATTGGATGCTCCCCCATCATTCATTGTTTTAATTCTCATTCTTCTTTCTCTTTGTCTCTGTCTCTCCTTTTCTTTGTTTTCTTCAATTTCTTTAGGAGTCAATGTCTTCCTCCTCTTATTACGAAATTTATTTCCCATGATTATAAAATTCTCAAGCACAAATGAATGTAAATAGTGAAATTCTTCAAAAAATCTGATTCGAATTGGAAGTTGAAGACCTAAAAGGACTAAATTCTTCCTCTTCTGTTCTTCAAAACAAGTAGAAAAATAGCACAATTCTACTTTAAAACTAATTTCTTCGTGCCTTCTTTGAAAAAATTTATCAAAAAATCAAGTCACCACCTGTAAAAAAAATGCTCAATGAAAAAAATAGAGCAATTTTACTGTTCTCAGCCGTACATGTGAATTTGCAGACTTCACAATAAAAAATTGACAGTTATTTAAAAAAACACAATTGATAGAGAAACGAGATCCCGAGTTTAAAACAGGATCCCAATTATAAATCGGGATCCCGTATTTAAAGATACGGGATCCCGTTTTAAACTCGGGATCCCGTTTCTTATAATTAAACGGGATCCGATTCCGCTGTCAACGGTCACTGGATTTAATTATAAGAAACGGGATCCCGTATCTTTAAATACAGGATCCCGATTTATAATTGGGATCCCGTTTTTTTTAATTTGAATTTTTTTTGGCCTTGTGGTCAGGTTTTTGCTTTGGATTTTGGTTCGGGAAAAGTATTGGGAGTCCGAACCTAGGCCTTCAAGCTGGTTTGACCTGCAACTTGAAGGTTCTAACAATGTTAGGGGAAAAAATCGAGTTTGGACATATGGCTAACGACTTTTTTTGCAGAATTTTTTAACAAAATTAAAACCCATTTTAGATGAGACAATGCAGATTTCAAATATGTAATTTTTTTTACAATTGGATTATCTTTTCTATTTTTCAATTAATTTATGATGAAATTGGTCCATAAACTTTAAATATCAATGATTTTTACTATTTTAATAACTTTTGATCAACATAACATTTTGACAAACGGATTGCACAAGGGCAAACTTCAGACAATTCTTTTCAATTTTTAAAAAAAAAATGCAAAAAATGATAACTTTAGGTCATCTTATGTGTGTCGTACACGATGATTTTTCTAAACATCAAATATGCCTGATAAAAAATTAACAAACAAAAAACATTCAATAAAAAATTACAAAAAAATATCCAAGGCACGATTCAATGAGTCACAAGTCTTTTCCCAAAAGGATTTAGAAAAATATGATAATTTAAGTCAAAATATCGATGTTGTACACGTGCATGGTATGGTAAAAAAAAATGACTTTTTAATAGTGGTTTTTACAAAAGCCTATTGAAACTCAATTTGTACAATTTGGGTATTGAAATAAATTACATATTTGGAAACTAGACTTTGAGTACTACATTTTATGATTAGTGACTTGTTTGAAGATTTCATCTCCAAGTGCTTCAAATTTTAAGTTCAAATGTGTCAAACTCTGAAAATCAGAGAAAACACTTACTTTTTGGCCAAAAAGTGGACTCAACTTCTTGCCAGCACCCTTTTGTCTTCTAATCCTTCCCTGGCCTTTCTTTGGTCTCTCATTCTACCTCATGTTGCTTGGGGTATTTGGCTAGAAAAAAATAACAATTTTTTTTAGGGATTGTTTTTCTACCCCCTCTCATGCTTTATTTTAAGATATGTATTGCTATTAAGGAAAATTTACTCTCTAAGGTGATTTTTCAAAATGGACCTAATGTTGTTGTCCCTTTTTGTGACTTTCTTGTCTCCCATGATTGCAACCTTCCTTGTGATATTTCTCTCCCTTGAAGAAGGGCAAGTCTTCTAGGGATGATGTTGTTTGGAAAAATCCTCCTTCTAAATGGGTTAGAATCAATTTTGATGGTGCTAAAAAAGGGAATCCAGAACTTGCTAGTTGTGGGGGAGTATTGTGTGACTCTAATGGTAGGTAGTATTTTTGTGGCGATGCTCCCTTTGGGAACCCATACAAACCACTTTGTGAAAGATTTAGCAGCCTATCATGATTTGAAACTTGCTTAGTCTAAGGGTTTTGGGAAGGTTTGGCTTGAAGGTGATATGTTAAATATCATTAATTTCCTAAAGAAGATTAATCCTCCTTGTTGGCCCGTTGAGCCTTTTATAGTTAATTCTATTTCAATCCTCAATTCCTTTAAGGAAAGCTATATTTCTCACATTTTTCACGAGGGTAATGGGTTAGCTAATAAATTTTCTAATATTGGGGTTCTTAAACCTAGAGTTTGGGAACAATTTGATTCTCTTCCCATTAATATTCAAAATATTGTTAACTATGATATGTAGACTATGTAGGGAGGGGGTTTCCATAATGGTTATTTTTTGTCACATACAAATTTTGATTAAAAATATCACTTCAAAATGTGATAACTCTAGTATAGGAAAATGCATACCCTTGCATTTTCACACTTTTTTGGGCCTGCCTTGATTTATTTATCTTTATTTATGTCTTAATTGGTCCTATTTTGCATCCACAAGCTTAATAAATTACATCTTTTTATGGCTAATCCCGACAAACATCAAAGGATAAATGATAATTTAATGATTATGGTTGTGTGTCCCTAATTTTTGGGTCGGGACTAAGATGCTACCTAGGGCGTCTTTATCCTCCAAAGGTCTTGGGACCCTGATTTCAAAGGCACCTTGAATGGCCCCCTTTTTGGAGTATGTGCCTCAAGTTTCAAGCCTTGAGACTAAGACGCCACCTAGGGTGTCTTAGTCCCCCTCAAGTTATTTTGGGGAGTTAATTTCAAATCTTGGTGGGATTTAGCCTCCTTTAATTAATGAATTTATATGCTGGCTTGTTGTGGTGTAATTTCAGGTTAAGAATAGATAATTATAAATACAAGGTTATTTTACTCATTTTCACCTAAGACTTTTGTGAGAGAATTCATAATAACAAATTTGAGTTCACAAGAGAATTCAAGAGAAATTCATCAAGAATTTGAAGCCATCATCAAGATCCAAGCATCATGTCAAAGATATTCTTGCATCATGTGTGTTTTTGAGCTAACATTTATGATGTAGGGTTTTGATTCAAGCAAGCAATTCATGTCGAGATTTATCAAGCATTCACTCAAGTCAAGATCTACATTCAAGCTAGACACTTCACACAAGTTTGCAGACTTCATAATAAGGGTTTGGTGAGTTGCAACATAGCACTTTATTCATTCATCATTTCCCTCCTTTATTTCATTTTATTCTAGGGTTTAATTACCAACAAGGAGTTTGAACAAGTCAAACTCCCATTTACTAACTATCAACAAGTTTTTCCTCTCTTGCATGTTTGTGTTTGCAGATTTAGGTTGAAGACTTGAAGATCATTTGGAGTGAAAAATTTTAAAGATGCAAAGTTGTCATCTTCACAAAAACTCACCTGCAAGACAGATCTGGAATTTTCAGGACCTAAGATCTGAGAAGAAGGAAATGCAAACATTGGACCTCAGGATCACATTCAAATATTTGAGAAATTACAGATGGGACTAAGCCGTGTATGGTGTCTTTGTAATCCTAAGGGTATTTTTAGAGATTTTTTCAGATTTGGTTTCGACATCTAAAGATTCTACATTTTCACCGAAAAATAGCAACAGGACTAAGACAATAGTAAGGGCATATTTGTCCTCCCTAGCATATTTTGGTAGTATTTTTTCATTTCCAGAATCCTCATTACATTTCTAGACTTCCCAGGTACACACATAATAACTTTATGTTGCTTAATTTCATCATTTTCACCCATCATTTAGCTTGCATTACTAGGTTTTGTGAGTTAAATGTTAAATTATCTTTTCCAAGATTTTGCTTGGTGGTGAAATCTTCAAAGCCTAAAAGAACCCCTCCTAGGTCTTCCTTGTTGTGAATTGAATCACCTTTGGGTTGATATTCAATCCAATTTAGGATCCTAGGGCATCATTAAATGGATATTGAAAAAGAGTGGTGTTATATGACCTAGGCCATATAACTTCCCCCACACTTTCCACCTATTATTTATTTTGGTGAGCTTGACATTTTAGAACATTCATTTTCTGATTTGGAGTTCATTAAAGTCCTAGATCTAGGTTGCATTAATTCTTGCATTGCATCTTGCATTAGTGAAAGTGCATCTAGGGTTTCTCATATTTGCATTAGTGAAAGTGCATATAGGTTACATTTTTGCTTTCTTGCATCAATTTATCTATTGAAAAACTGAAAAGTGCATTGTCAATCATCCTAATTACATTTAGGAACATCGTTGTTGCATTCAAAATTGAATTTTTTTTTTATTAAACTTTGCATTTAATTGCTTGCCATTAGTTAATTTTTCTTGCATTCATTGGTATAGTTTTTTTTCTTCTAAACATCAGGTCCCTGAGTAGGCAACCTGGGAACGTTGTTATCAATCCAAATTTTGTTGTCTTTCTAAAAAAACCCCTTACTGGGACTAAAATGCCCTTACTAGCATCTTAGTACCTCTTTGGGTTTTTACCTCAGAATCCTATTTGAGTTGATTCCATTTTGTTCCAGTTTCTGGAACCTTCAAATTTCATTAGCAAGACCAAGATGCCCTTGGTGGCGTCTTAGTCCCTGTGGAGTTTGAAGTTGCAGTTTTTAGGGTTTAAATATACTTTTTTGTGCTTTTGTTTGCTGCAGTTACTTTCTTGTCTCAGTTTTTTGATTTGTTGTTTCATTAGATTTAGTCAACATTCAAAATGGCATTTAAAACATATCATTTTTAGTCTATTTCATAGTGTAATCAAAAAATTACCTTGCTTTAGGTCTAAAAATCTGAAAAATATTTAATTTTCTGGAACTTTGTACAATATGGATAAAAGCACTTTTCACTTTTTCATATACAATGTTCACATTCATAAAGCTTTGCATAAGTTTGATAAAAGTTCATTTCATTCGTGGATACAAATTGTTTGCATTCGTAAAGTTTTGCATACATTGGATAAAAGTGTTTTACATCTTTGGATACACATTTTTTACATTATTAAAGCATTGCATGAGATGGTTAAAAGTGCTTTTCATTTTTTGGTCAAACAACATTAGAACCTTACCTTTCTAGGAATGTTAAGAAAATGTTCATATCCCCTCCTTATGAGAGTGTTTTAGTGAAAGAGACCTTGGACAATCCTAATAATCATATTTTTTCTTCTTCTAATATCTCTCCTATTGACGAAGAAGATATTTTGGTGCTAGAAGAATCAATCAATGATAGTTTTGAGAATCCTAGTTGTTTCTCTCCTTCTACCTCTCTTATTAGGCAAGACATTGATGAACAAGAAGAAACAACCATAGGTAATCATGATGACCACATAACACAAGAGACCATTGAAACTTCAACTAGTCTACATTCATCTCCCAACATCTTCACCTCTTGCCATAATTTTCTAGAGGATGAAAGTGTAGGTCATGTTGGTGTTGGATGATCAAAATTTTAGATCTATGACAATCCTCTTTATGCTACCTATCCTATTTTGGAAGATATTATAGGACAAAGGAAATAAATTACGGATAATCATGATGATTACATTTTTTATTCTCCTAGTATCTCTCCTAGTTGTGAGGAAGATTCCTTAGCATTAGAAAATACAACCAATGAAATTCATGAGGAAAACATTCCTACACAAGATAATGACATCATTGATAGGCAAGAAAATTCAACCATTGATGAGACCCCTACTTGTGGTGAAGTCATCTTAGAAGAACCAACCTTTGAATGTCACAAACATCTAGTTTGTAGTTCTCCTAAACAATCTCCTCCTAGGGAAGATATCAGGGTGGAAGAAAACGAGGACATTGACAATAGTAATTCCTTAGATGAAGATGATAAATTAACATTAGAATACTCTTCACTAAGAGATCATGAAAATAACGATAAGTCTTTTGATGTTATGCACATTACATAGCCCTTGGAGTACTCTCCTGAGCCTAAACTTATCATTTATCCACACTCTCAAAAACCACAAGTTCAAAAAAAACCCATCCTTATCCTCAAATCACCTAAGAACAATGTTTCGCAACAACCGAGTTACAATACTGCTTCTCATACAAACAACACTAGGAAAAATCCACAACCAAAAGAAACACCTTCAACAACCTTACCTTTGCCTAATCTCACTTTTCCTAGTGCTCCTTGTTTGGCCTCGCATAGTGGGAAGGAGTATGACCTTGTTGAACAACTTAAGAATACTGCTACAAAGATATGCCTATAGGACCTAATTCAGAATTCATCTAATTATCACACTATGCTTCAAACCGACTTGCAACAAGTTCCTATCCCTTCTAATGCGCAACCAAATGACATAGCAGCCATAATTCAAGGAATAAATGCTGAAATTGTTTTCCACCAAAGAGAGCTCCCTCCTTTAGAATTGCAAAAAAAACATGATGCTTTCATGATCATAGCTCAATACATTAGCATAGGGATAAAATGAACCCTTGTTGACAATGGCTCGGCCTTAAATGTGTGTAGTGCAAACCTTTTGGATAAGCTTGGTGTTGATGAATCAAAAAAACTACCCACCTCTTTATCTATTAATGGCTTTGATAACGTGCGAAAATAATCGCTTGGTGTAATCAATTTACCTATTAAAGTTGGAAAGGCCACATTAGAAACATTGATCCATGTTATACCTCATCATATTTCATATAATCTTCTTTTAGGAAGACCGTGGATTCATGCAATGAACGGGGTGCCTTCCACTCTTCATCGTAAAATGAAGTATGTCTACAACAACAAAGTCTACACACTTGAAGTTGACCCTGAACCAAAAATTTGTTTGAATGTTGAGAAAAACAAAGAGAGTCCTTTAAACACATTGACACCAACTACACAAGTAGAACCCATGCAAGAACAACAAAAATACATAGGTCCTAAACCTTTCAAAATGATATCGCTAGATGATTTGGGATCGTTGAGTTTCAAACCAACATTCATGGGAGAATACAAGATCATAAACAAAGACTCTGACAAGGGAAACTAAAAGGTGGTAATGTCAACACAAAATTTGGAAGACCCTTCGAAAGCATCCACCTCAGACACTTTAGAAGAAAAGACAACATACACAACAAACTTTGACGAAATTGACTATCAACAACCACCGAATCCAAAAGAAATGAAAAAACTTTATGGAAGAGGTTATAAAGCTTATGAAACAACTTGGATATAGTGGAAAAGGATTTGGTGCTAGAGAACAACGTATCTGTGTCCCTATAGAACCTAACATGCAATAAACAACCCATGGTCTTGGTTATTGTCCTATGATAGAAATCAAACCATCAAACAAACCTTCACTCAATATCAACACTCTTACAAAATATTCCTCTTGTCCAACTTTAACAATAGTGCATCTTGAATTGATAGACACTAGTAGTCTTGATTGTTATCATTTTCAAGAAACAAAGAAATCCTCGCTCAACATCAATGTCATCACGCAAAACACTTACGATTCAAATTTCATAGATTTTACATCTTCCTTTAAAGAAGCGAACAAAGTCTCGCAATCTAAGGAGTCTTGTGTATGTATGACAACTAATACTAAGCAAGAGATATGTTTTTTGAAAAATAATGAAAAATACTCTACTTTTGATCAAGAAAGTATCTTGTTGAGACTCCTCCAAGATTGTTTTCTATCCCTCCCTCCAAGAACACGAAATAAATTTCACTACAAGAATTCAATTTTTGCATATCATATAGTTCATGGTCATTCTACTAATGAATGTAA
This sequence comes from Sequoiadendron giganteum, assembly GCA_007115665.2. Lineage (NCBI taxonomy): Eukaryota > Viridiplantae > Streptophyta > Pinopsida > Cupressales > Cupressaceae > Sequoiadendron > Sequoiadendron giganteum. The sequence continues at coordinate 524,065,468 of CM021109.1, read as the reverse complement.
GGCTTTAAGTGATAAAATTCAACATCTTAAGGAGTGTGGTGATCTTCCTTATGGAGGAGTACCTAATTCCTCTAATCGATATTGATTCTCACTCTAGCATGTTTTTCATCAATCATTTTGGCTTGTCCTGCACTAAGTGGGGGCAAGGGGTTAGATAGCCTTGTCCTTGTATGTCACCTATCATTGCCTCTTTTGGCTAGTTGACCAAATTTCATGTGCGTATAAGAGAAATCTTGGGATGTGGATGACATGCCTTAAGTTGGATCACATGTGACGTACTGAGTTATACATTTTTGGGGCAACCCCTTCCCTTCTCATGATGTAGCTTATTGGAAATATATGAATTGGTATAGGGATTTCCAAGTAAGATCTCATGTCTTCTTCTACTTTAAATAAATTTCTCATAGTAATGATGTTAGCAACCGCTTTAAAGTGGAGGCATACATTGACACTCATGTTTCATTGTGCAATTTTCCTTCTTCTCGTGATGTGTTATTTTCCTGGTGGTGTTAGTGGGTTTGATTTCCTCCGAGAGTATGATATTTTATTGACTTGTCCTCTATTGGAGACATTAATCACAATGTTCCCTAAGATGAGACCTTGCATGAACTAAGCAAAATCCCTTCAAACATCCCTCTTTATTATTATATTGCATCTTGGTACCTTATTAATGTCATGGAGGTATGGCTTTGATATGGTTTCTTGGGGCTCACCTAGTGAACAACTAGCTTCACTAGCCCTTGTGAGAATCCATTTTCTTTTTGTACTTATCATTGTCATGGGGGTATGGCTTTGATATGAACCTCTTGGGGCTCACCTAGTGGACAACTAGCTTCACTAGCCCTTGTGAGCATGCGCTTTTGTTTGCATAGTGGACAACATGTTCCACTTGTAAACCTTTTTGGACAAACAACCTAGACTTGGTCCACAACGTGTTGGACAACCAGTCGAAGCTTGATCCATTGCATTTTTCTTTTTCTTTTTCCTTTTTCTATCTTTGATGGTGTATGTTTGCGATCTGGTTATGGCTTCATATATCATCCACAAGTGTTTTCTTTTGTGCCTATGTTGGTTTGTCATAGGATCTTGATCTTGGGGGCTTAGCAACCCTCTTGGTTATTTTCATCCTATCTTACTAGCATTCATACATTTGAACCCCTCTTGTTTGTGTGGTTGGCTATTTTAGTGTGAGTTTGAAGAAAATGCATCCTCTCACTAAAGTGGGGGCTAAATTTAGTGTAGTAAAATGCATACCCTTGCATTTTCATGCTTGTTTGGGCTCGCCTTTCTTTATTTATCTTTATTTATAACTTAATTGGTCCTATTTTACATCCATAAGCTTAATAAATTACATCTTTTTATGGCTAATCCTGACAACATCAAAGGATAAATGATAATTTAATGATTATGGTTGTGTGTCCTTGATTTTTGGGTTGGGACTAAGATGCCACCTAGGGCATATTTGTCCCCCAAAGGTATTGGGACCTTTATTTCAAAGGCACCTTAAATGGGCCCCTTTTTAGAGTTTGTGCCTCGAGTTTCAAGCCTTGGGACTAAAGTCCCCCTCAATTTATTTTTGGGATTTAATTTCAAATCTTGGCAGGATTTAGCATCCTTTAATTAAGGAATTCATATGTCGGCTTGTTGTGGTATAATTTTGGGATATTAAGCATAGATAAGTATAAATACGCAATTATTTTACTCATTTTCACCTAAGACTTTAATGAGAGAATTCCTAATAGAAAATTTGAGTTCACAAGACCATTCAAGAGAAATTCATCAAGCATTTGGAGCCATCGTCAAGATCCAAGCATCATGTCGAAGATATTCTTGCATCATTTGTGTTTTTGAGCTAACATTTGTGATGTAGGGTTTAGATTCAAGCAAGCAATTCAATTCAAGTTCTACATTCAACCTACCCACTTCACACAAGTTTGCAGACTTCATAACAAGGGTTTGGTGAGTTGCAACATAGAAATGTGTTCGTTCATCATTTCCCTCCTTTATTTCATTGCATTCCAAGGTTTAATTACCGATAAGGGGTTTGACCAAGGCAAACCCTCATTTACTAACAATCAACAAGTTTTTCCTCTCTTGCATGTTTGTGTTTTCTGATTTAGGTTGAAGACTTGAAGATCATTTAGAGTGAAAAATTGTAAAGTTGCAAAGATGCATTGCAAAGTTGTCATCCTCATGGAAACTCACCAACAGGAAAGGTCTGGAAGTTTCAGAACCTAAGATCTGAGAAGAAGGAAGTGCGGACATTGGACCTCGGGATCACATTCATATATTTCAAAAATTCTAGATGAGACTAAGTCACCACCTAGGTCATCTTAGTCCTCCCGAGGGTATTTTTCATAGATTCTTTCAGAGCCAGTTCTGACATCTGAAGATTCCACATCTGCCCTAAAAATTAGTAACAAGACTATGGCAATAGTAAGGGCATCTTAGTCCTCCCTAGCATATTTTGGTAGTATTTTTGCATTTCCAGAATCCTCATTACATTTCCATACTTCTTAGGTACACACATCATAACTTTTTGTTGTTTAATTTCATCATTTGCACCCATCATTTAGCTTGCATTACTAGGTTTTGTGAGTTGAATGTCAAATTATCTTTTCCAAGCTTTTTCTTGGTGGTGAACCCTCCAAAGCCTAAAAGAACCCCTCCTAGGTCTTCTGTGTTCTGAATTGACTCACCTTTGGATTAATAGTCAATCCAATTTGGGATCCTAGGGCATCATTGAATGACAATTGGAAAAGAGTGGTGTTATATGACCTAGGCCATATAGCCCCCCCCACACTTTTCAACTATTGTTCAATAACTTTGAGGGGAGCTCGAATCTCATTAATGATTATGAAGTTGATCGAAAGGTCCTAAATTTAAAGCTAATGGCCTTAAGTCTTTTTGATACTTTCTCCACAAATATTTTGGGTGTTTGTAGAGCCCTTTTCTTCTTGAGGCTTCTCCTTCTTTTCATTTATTTCCTACATTTTCTTTGGCTCTGGAATACGATCACTATGGGGGGAGAAATTAACATAATTGAACTCATTTCTTGTGATGACATAAGAAGAAATAAAAATATTTGGAGTCATTTGACTGAGGGTAGTGTAACTCCTTTCATTGAAAATATTCATGGTTTTGATCCTATGGTGTCCCAGGCTTATGTTAATGGATAGCAGAATAGGGTGTTATAGGTGTTTGGTTTTGAATTCAATATCACTGAGGAGCTGATTAGTAGCATTATGGGCTTGTCCATTAATGCTGGAAAGGCTTACATGGATGGGAAGGATTCCAATCCTACTATGGTAACGTTCTTCAAGAATAAGGAAAGGGACCATTTGTAGAAGCTAAAATGTGGCGGCTTTGATCAGAATACCATCAAGCCCATTTGGACGGACCTGGTTGTGGAGATTATGGGGTATTTTACCCTTGATGGTAGATTCTCATGCCTATTTGGTTACCATTTTTTGTTACTAAATTATTGCAAGCATAAAATGAGGGTTTCTTTATCGTATTACTTGTTGGCATCTTTAGAGAATGGGGTTAAGGAATTTAAGAGGAACCCTAAGAATCCAATTTTACATGAGGGTTTAATCCTTCCGGTTATGGAGTATGCTAAATATTTCTCTATCCCAGAGGAAAAATGATTCTGAGGAAGCTGGAGGAGATGATGAGGGGTCAAATGGTTCTATTAAGGTGCTCTTAGAGGCCCTTGAAGACTTCAAACCTAAGCTAAGAAAGAAGGTTAAAAGACTCCACAACCCACCTAGTATGAGGGGTACCAAACTGGCAGTGAGCAGGATGAGTCCCCTATTGTTTCTTCAAAGGTTAAGATAGTTAAGAAGGGGAAATGTGTCTTGGCCACTATTCTAGAGCAGGAAAAAAGTTGATGGCTAAGGGTTAGGAACATTCTACACTACTAGGAAGAAGTTGTCACTTGAGGTTGAAGATGAAGCTTGTGGTGAGGTTGAAGCCCCTGTTTAGGAGTGGAAAAGGAAGACCCTTCTAAAATATGGTGAAATTTCAAAGAAGGCTAAGGGTAAGGATCATTCTGTTGGTATGAAGAATCTATCTCTAGAGGATGATGCTAGTGGTGATATGGAAGGGATTTGGTTGGAGGAGATTCTGAGTGGAGTAAAAGAGATGTCTTCTAATAAAGGCTTGGAGGTGGATAAGGAGTTGGTTAATATTGATGTTCCTATTGTTTCTGCTAAGGTGGAGACTCCTAAGTGGAAAATCAAAGTCCCTAATGGTGACTATTCTCCCAACAAAGGTAAATTGGGTTTTTAGGAGGAGAACTAGGATGACCCTAGGGATGACTTGTTTGATAAGAGGAACAATTTTAATTGCAGTTGAAGATTTAACTAATGTCCTAGGAATGACGAAGAACAAATCGATTATTTTTTCAAAATCTTTAAATGGCTTTTTAGTGAGTTGAATCTAACCAATTTTAAGGTTTGGTACTTGATCAACAATGTTGAGGTTAATTCCAATCCTCATGACTTTAATTCTGGTCAAGGTTAATCAATTGTTTGATATCTTGAAGACAGATATTGATGAAATGTTCAAAATGAAGAAGGATTTTGAGTATAGAGTTTCTTCCCTAGAAGAAAGGATGGCCAAAGCCTATGATAATCTTGATGTTGTGGTCAAAGTTATCCATTTCGCTCTCCAGAATAATGTCAAGGGTCTTCATTTTCTTAATGAAAAGGCCTAGATGTGGAAAGGTGAGTCTTTGAGTATGATGAAGGAAGGAATTGGTATGGTTGATTTTTCTAAAGACAATAAGGGAGGGGAGATTGTTAAGGGCCCTTGCATCTGAACCCTTAGCAAGACTAAAAAGAACTTGGGAATTCCTGATAGTGAGATTGTCGAGGTGGTGGAAATGCACAAGAAGATTATTGCTCATGATCTTGAAGCGGCTAATATTCTAAAAATTCTTTAGTTGTTTTCTGTTTGGGTCCTTCTTTTTTGCTAGTTTTTTGTTGATGGTTGGATTCCTGTTATGTTTTGATTATTCTTAAAAGAAGTGGTCTTTTTTGTATAGGGTTTCGAGGTCCCTTCAAAACCTCTTTTTCGATAATCAAAACCAAGGTTGAGTTGGTTGGTGCCCTACTTCTATAGTGGTGGTGAATGACATTAGCTCCAAGGTATATTGCTATATTAACTCACCATAGAATATGCAATGCACAAAATAATTATTCCACTCAACAATTAAGCTCCTAATTATATAGGCAAGGGTCCCTACTACCTATAGGTAAATGATACCTTGTTTTAAGTTGTTTATGGAAGCATCACAATAAACAAATGGTAGTAATTGAAGGGTTAAACCCAATTGATATGATAATTTGAGGACTCTTATACAAGTATGGACACTCCTTGCTCTTTTAATTTGGAAGATAATGCCCTTTAATCAAGTATTGTGTGATTCAATCAATACTCCTTATATAAAATCTACTCATAAAAAAAAGAATTTCACTCCTTGTTCATCTCATGTGTTCAAAACTAGCCTCTTTATTAATCAACAACCTCTATGGTGGACTCTTACCAACACCTTTCAAGAGAAACCATTGGCCAAAATTCCTTGGGTTCATGTCTTTAGTAGAAGCATATGATCCATCTAAGATTTTATCTCCAAATATTCTTACACTTGGATTTCTTGGTCACATATGAAGGTTAAATTCAACCCAAGCAACATAGATAAATAATATTTTAAGATTGCCATTGATGTTTTTGATAAGGTAAGCAAGGTTTTGAAAGGACCAAGAGCCTTTTACATAGTAAGAAAAAGACACTTCCAAACACTAAGGTCTAAAGCCAAGCCAACAAAACAAAGAAGCAACACCAACAAAACACCACTGAAACACAACAGAAGCACAAACAACACCTGGTCACCAGAAAGACAATAGTGATAGCACACCCAGAGAAACAACAAAGTCGTGCAACCGACCACCAAAGGGGGGCCAAACCAATCAAGGGGGTTTGAAATTGTGTCCAAACAAAGAGCTCATAAGGGGAGCTCGATCCAAATGGTTCAAACCAATAAACTTGGATGAAACAGACTCATTCATACTAACAGGAAGAAAATTATCCTTGAGAGGGCATCCTCTTAGGACATCAACAAGATCTTCCACTTCCAAATCCTTAGCCTCAGGGTTCACCAAACCAACCTTTTCAGTAGGAAGAGCAGTATTCGTAGCCTTCACAACAGAACAAGTCTTCACAGGATTGAAGTCCTGACAAGATCGAGAAAAATGACCAACTCTAGAAGGTAATGAGAGCACACCAAAGAGGAAGAATCAAAGATAATATTTTGCTCCCACACACCCATCTTGGAATGAATCATAATTTTATTTGGTAAAAGCTTTCCAGTTTCAACCAAAAGACACAATCTAGCATAAACTAAATATTCCATGTCTTTCGTGATCCTATCCATGCCTAAGAAAAAACCAAAACTCTCACCAATACCACGAAAGACCACCTCGTCCTAGAATTTAAAAGGAAGTGTTGAGAGTCTAAATCAAATAGGGGCCCAATCGAAACAATCCTTGGAAGCCACAAATTCCACAGTCCAAATTTTGAGAAGGAGAAAAAATTACCAAAGAACCAAGGTCCTCCATGTAAGACATACAAACTTTGCTGAAGGAGTTGGAAGGAAAAAATAAAAAAACCTTTAGGTAAAGTAGTCACCTGCAGCAGACCAGAAGCCCTATTTGGTAAATTGTCATTGATCTTGTGCCCTATTAGGACCATAATAAAATATTTGTTAATTTGACCAAGCCATGGTAGAAAGATTGAAATTGATATGTTGATGCCCTTCCACAATTATACTCTTAGAAAAGGATATAATTGGTTCCCTCCACATTCACTTATAATACAGAGGCTTAATGCTTGATGAAATCTTCAAACTCCTTCATCTTGAGTAAAATATCTTTGACTATTTGGAAACTTCTTATGGAGCCCAAATTGGCTCATTTTTCTTGGTGTTTATTACATAGTGGGGCCTTCCCTTATGAAAACACTAAGTTCATCTAGGTGTTATTCTCAAAGCCATAGGGACTGGCCTTCACCTTTGTCTAATGGAAAATAAGAAGGTTGGTCTCTACCCTTTGCTAGCAATCCCTCCTCTATGTCTTCTCATTGATGAAGGTGGAGTAAGATAACTTCCTTCAATTGAATCTAGTTATTTTGCCTCAACATGTTCAAAATAAAGATCAAGATATAATGGTTCTTGCTAGTCAGCCACAAGAGAAAGAAGATATTACTCTTATTGATTAAAATACTATTGATGATGGAAATGGTTTGCCTAATGGGGGGTGGCATCACCTTGATAATAGGGACCCTCCACCTTTAGTCTTTATAGCTCTTGTAGGCCAATTTATATTATCATGTTGTTGTGACATTATGAAATGATGACCTTGTGTGTAGTTGTTTCCATTTTGGGGGGTTGATGTTTAGATTGTGTTGTTTATTCCTTTTTGGGACCACATTGATTCTTATTTTTTTGTGTGAGGCTTTGAGATATGATTCTCTTATATTTGCTATTTTTCTGAACAAATGTATGTTTTTTAATAAAAATATGTATATATTCTATTTCATCAAACAAAAGCATATGAATCAATAATTTAAATTTGGAATAAACATGATAAAAATGATAGAACATAGAAAATTCATAACCTTAACACAGGAATAAGATACATAAAAATATAAACTAATAATAAACAAGTGCATGTAAATAAATACAACGAAAATTAAAATAAGATCTAATATATAAAAAAAGAAAAAGAAAAATGAAATATAAAAACAAAACTTTACATATAATTGTGCGAATTATCATTGTATGACTGTATTAAGACATTCAATCAAAATGGACCTAAAATTAAATGAGAATTTTCTTGGATATACAAATTTCACCATTACAATATGTCTCCTTTTGTGAGAAAGAATACAATATTAATGTATAAAAGAAAATTCATGATTAGATGCAGCCAAAACAATGTAAAATGATTAGTCTAAAAAATAGTACTGTCTGGTCTGTTTTGATCTTGGTAATTACAATCCCATAAATGTGGTTGGAACTTCAAGATCTTTTGTTTTGGAGAAATACAAATACAGACAAATAGAGACATTATTGTGCTAATATCTTAAGCTAAAATTAAAGCTTGGCAGTCAAGGAATATGACTATTGAATGCTTTCTGACCAGCTATCAGATGAGCAGTTCATCAAGACTCTTTAGGGCAATAACCATCCAGCAGATTGGATGCAGATTTGTCTATAATAATAATAATTAATTAAGATAAGTCCAACGAATTGTATCTTCACTAATTATAATGATTAGCTAAGCACCTTCGCACGCAGTACCAGAGCATCTGTGTTTAATTGAATAATGTTCTTGTAATTGTCGCTTATCTTTTGTCATATTCACTAAAAAGATTCGAGCTTTTCTACCATTGCTTATGTTGGATATGTCATGAGAAATACAGAGAAAATAATTCATGGCAAATTAGTTTTATATCCCAACCGAGATCAGGGAAATAATGTGCTTTCGTGGGGAATATGGCAGTCCAATACCCAGCTATAAAATCTTTTTTTCTGGTTTTCAGTTTCTACTGATGAATCATAGAGGGTGATTCCAAATATGGGCTGAGAAAAATTCATACTCGACTTCAGAAGTGTTCAAAATATACATTATGAACTGTATAAAGTTGATGTCTTTAATATGGAATCTCTATTCATGAATTTGGTGTGGAGCAGTGCTTGAGAAATGGAAGAGCAGATGAGAGCCAAAGAGGTCTCTGTGCAGCAGCAAGCTGCTCAATGTCTTTCTCTTAAGGATTGTTACAGTGTTACTCTCTTTAAACACTTCAATTGCTTTGCTGTGTCACAAACAAGAAACAATGCCCAGGATGATGTTGATATTGAAGTTGAAAGATCCTGTAAAAAGAAAACAAGAGGAGGATGGAGAACCATGCCCTACATAATAGGTGAAGCTCTGTTTCTCTTTTTCTCTTAACTGAAATCTAATGCCCATTCAAGATGTATGGATGTCTATTCCTTAATCCACACACCAGCTTGCAGTAGACCTTTATATTATGTGATATGAATTTTGTAGGTTCAGCTACATATGCTGACTTAAATTTCATGAGTAGTCAGAGTCTACTTGGTATTTTTTTTATTTAGATGATGATGAATCTGGACTTCAGAAGGGTTATGGGAAGATCATCGATCATACTGAAGTACTTTTAATTACATATTTTTTCTTGATATTCTATTTGTAAAATCTCAAATAAATATGAACCACTCAATACAGAACTGCAATATAATGATTATGTTGATGATCAAGATTCAAAATTTTAAAAGTACATACAAACTAAATAAATTCTACTTAAACTATCATATTATACTTTTATTAAAGGTAATTAGAAAAGATGAGTAATAAAGATATGAAAGGAAGTTATTTTTAATAAAAACTATATTCTTTATATATAAATAGCAGCATAAATACAAATAATTTCAATTAAAAAATCAAAGTTTAAAGGAGAGGAAAACTACAAATAATAATCAGAAATAATCTTATAAAAGAAAGTTCAAATGACACAATCTTAGCAATAAGTTAAATATAAAAAAAAATACAAAGAGTTTCAGTCCAAAAAACAAAGTTTTAAGAGGAGACAAATTAAAAATAATAGCAGGAATGTTTAAACCAACCATACCCCTTAAGATATTAATACCCAAGCTTAATTAAATAACATCAATGAAAAAAATTAGAGAAATAATAGCCCTCAATATTTATCAGATTTTATTTTAACCTCAATTGTTGAGTTCAAAACAGATTGTTTACCAGTTAACTACATACTCCAAAGCCTCTTGAATCTGATTTCAACATTCTTCCATCCTTTAGTTTTTTGACTAATGGTAGGAGAGCACACTCTAGAGTTGGTGCTGAACTAGCAATGCCTTCAGCAAGTAATGATTCCTTTGCCACAAGCCAAGTCTTCTCAACAACAGGTATTTCTGCAAGTAATGTCTCCTCTACCGTAGGAGATATCACATCATGTAGTGTCTTCTTAGGGGTCACAAGCACCCTGTCAACCAAAAAAGAGTTATCTTCACAATACAGTAATCTTTTGAATTTAAATTGTGTAATTTTCCTATCTATCACATATAGATGAACCATCATCAGAATGAATTTTAATCAAAAAGGAGTAATTTCTTTGCCTTGCCCAAGACCCCCTGCTGTAGATGGCTGAAACCCTACGCCTACCCCAGCAGCTGCATCCCTTTAAGAACGGGGAGCCATGATAGCAAAGGGAGAACAGAGGACCAGTCGCAGACTGTAAAGTGCCGCTGAAAACAATAGGCGACGCTTGCAGAGACGTCAGAAGCAAGCAATAGAAACCAGAAAATGTAAAAATGTGACATAAGCCTTCGAACCTTTGTCCGCTCTTAGCGTAAGAAAGACAAAACACTCAGCTTTGCCATAATGACGAGCCACTTCTACACAGAGAAACAAGGGAGCGAGAGAACTCAATTGAGCCAGGCTGCTGCGTTGCTTACAGCTAAACCCTAAACCGCCCGCAAGAAAGGACTTTTATTTTTTTTATCGAGGCTCCGGCTGCAAATATCAATGGAAGTATCTTAACAAACTTTGATGTATGGATGTGTATAGATTCTATTGCAAGAAAAACTTTTGCGTCGTATTTTTAACCTCGTTTTATGATAAAACATTGTATTCAGGAAATGAGAGCTGCGAGAGGGTAGCTGTGGCTGCTTCGCAGTCTAACATGATTGTCTACTTAACAACGAAATACAATATGCAGAAAGTTGCAGCGATAAATGTAATCAATATCTGGTCTGGGACAACAAGCCTTGCATCCTTGCCCGGAGCTTTTGTGGCAGATTCCTATCTTGGCAAATTTCGGACCATAGTCATTGGTTGCCTTTCATATTTAGTGGTAATTACTTCAAACTTCTAGTTACAAAAACATTCTGATTTCTATTTTTGCTAAAATAAAATGGTCTGCTCAAAGGGTTTTGAATTCAAGTTTGTGACCAGGCCTTAAGGAACATCTTAACAAGAAAGCTTGACAGTGTTAAATTGATCCTGTAGAACTTGAGGTTCACATGTGACAGTAAAATCATTTTACTTACTAAAGTATACTCAAATATTTTCCGACTGTGCATTAATTTTTTGTTGGATTAAAGTTGAACTCACAAATCACCTGTTATTTAATCTCTTCTGTAGAACCTGTAAAAGTGATTAGAGAAGGGATTCAAAAAATTAGTGACATGTTGTTGGATTGGTTATGACAAATTTTCAAGTAGTGATCATATATTGTTGTTTGATTAATGTGCAGGGATTGTCTCTTCTGACTCTCACAGCACTTATCCCTCGACTCCGACCATCTCATTGCAGTGCCCCCCAGAAAAGAATGAGAAAATGTGAGAGGGCTTCCAAAGGACAATGGGCTCTACTTATGCTGGTTTACTTTTTCAAATGTATTGGGTCTGCAGGGATAAGACCATGTTCCATGGCATTCGGAGCGGATCAGTTCCAACAGGAAGGAGAAGGGGATGGATCCAAAGAGAAGAAAAGAATAGAGAGTTTCTTTAATTGGTATTACTTTGCAATTAGTGTGTCTCTCCTTCTGGCCCTCACTGTGATTGTTTATATTCAAAGCAATGTGAGCTGGAGTTTGGGGTTTGGCATCTGTACGCTGCTTATGCTCATATCAACACTTGTCTTTGTTGTTGGAGCTCCCCTTTTCCGCCATTCCAGTCCACAAGGCAGTCCATTCACTGGATTTGCACAGGTCATAGTGGCATCTATCAGGAAGTGGAATTTGTCTCTACCTTCTGATGCTGCAAAGTTTTATCATGGCCAAGGCTTCTCCAAGCCTCCTCTCACAGACAGATTAAGGTAAGTTTAGTCTTAGATTTTCACCCTTTTTCAAAAGAGTGTATAATACATTTATCCGGATACCGTTCTGTTCTAATTTTGATAAATTTAGAATTGAAAGTTCTTTTATTTTTAAGATTTCTTCAATTTACTCTTGTTGGCTGTAAGCTGGCTTTCCACACCAGGTGAAGTTTTTTCTGTTCAGTTTTGTTATGGTTTGTATGTGCAGTAGTCTCACTCAACCCCAAAGTTTTCTTTTCAATGAGAAGAATAATGACTTTTGGAGCATCAATATGAACATTATCTTTTGCTCTCAATATATGTGGGATTTAATTTAAACTGGGTTTCTTAAACCAATTGACCAAGCAACATACAAGGTATTGACACAAGTAGAGAAATATTTGTTGAGAAAGTATAAAAAGAAGAATGCAAAAGCCATGTTCTTCATTCAACAGAAAATGGATGAATCTATCTTCTCCATAGTTGCAATAGCAACTAGGTCTAAGCACAGTAAATCAAATCAGGTATCACAGTGAAATATTAGAGAATCAAAGGGTTGTTGAAGAACTCTTAGAAGTCTACCTCCTGAATTTGATTCCATTGTAGTGGTAATAAAAGAGTCAAAAGATTTGACAAAGTTGTCCGATGATGAGTTGTTAGGATCTTTACAAATCCATGAGCAAAGACTGAATAAAACAGTCAATTTTACCCTTGAACATGCTTTCAAATCACAAGCTTCAATCAACAATAGTAGAGGAAAAGGTAGATCAAATTTCAATACAGGCAGAGGAAGGGATTTGCCAAGAAGAGGAAGAACAACCACATTTCATAGTGGCATAAGATCAACTGCAAACACAAATTTCTATACTACAAGTGGAAGAGGCGGAGGTAGCAACAAAAATCACTTTCATGGTTAAAGTATGATAAATCCCAATTGCAATGTCAAAATTGGAAACAAGTGGAAAGGGTGGAGATAGCAACACAAATCACTTTCATGGTTAAAGTATGATAAATCCAAATTACAATGTCAAAATTGCAAAAAAAAATTGGACATCCTACAAATGAGTGTAGGAAGAAGCAATTTGATAAGAACAAGCAGAATGCAAACTTTCCTACAGAAATTGAACTGAAAATGGAAATAATGGTTCTATGTTTAGAACATGCAATATTGCTCAACATGAATAATGGATGTAGTAATCACATAACTAGATGGGGAGACATGTTTCCAAACATAGGAATCTATGAAGTTAGAAGTAAAATTGGGAAATGATATGAAGTGTCTCTTATGGTAATGAAAGTAAACATTAAAACCAAGCATAGTGAAAAAAACACATCCTTGGTGTGTATTATATTCTTGCACTTAAACACAACTTTATTAGTGAACTTGAAGAGAAAGGATATAGTGTTTATTTTGAACATGGAGCATGTATGATTATGCACAAAAGTCTAAGTAATAAACTCATTGTAATCACCTAAAATGCATTCTCTTATTTTCATCGTCATCACACTAGACTATCTTGTAGATCTGCTTTCAACATTAATTAAATAAATACTATTTATTTAAATAATTTGTTCTACCATTCTTCTAACATTAATTAAATAAATCTTGATTATTTAATTAATAAATTTAACCAATCCTTCAACATTATTTAGATAACTTACCTTTATTTATTTAATTAATTTAATATTTCAAGCCTTTCTTCTAAAGATTCAATATTAAATGAATAAATCACATTCATTTGATTAAATCAATTATTCTACCATCATTCTCCCCTAAATTGAATCAATAAATAATATTTATTTAATTCCTCTACAATCTCTCTTATTGTTAGTTGAATAAACAAATTAGGTTTAGTCAATTAATTAATCATTAGCACATTTCTTCACCGCTTCATTTGAAATAAACAAATTCAATCTTGCATATGAATCCAAATGAACAAAGCTCTAAGTGCAGAAGGCTCCAAAATGACCCCCTTTCAATTCTCACCCTTTATCAAAATTGAGAAAATCTCCACTCTCCATCTCTCTCTAGTATTTACCCTAGTCATTTGCACCAATCACAAGGTTCCAATTGTAATCTTCTTATTCTCTATTGCAAATGGATCAATCCTATCTGTCCAATATATAAGATCAAATACTATCCATCCATCATCTTCTTCCAAAATTTATAAATGAACCATTCTACAAGCTATTTCAAAAATAGGAATTGGATGCAAGACAATATTATGCTACTCGAATGAACAATTGCATTACCTCTCAACCATAATCAACCGTTTAAGCACATCACAATGTTAACAAGGTTTGTAGTCTCTTTTTGTCATTTGTTTACTTACCTTAACTCAATTGGGGGTGTAACTAGGTATGGAATAATAATATTGTTTAATGCATTATTCTCCATTTTTTTTCTATATATTTTTGTACACAATCTAACACACGTAGTCAGACCATATCCTAATCTAATTTTCTTTTGGTAATGTATCTTTTGAGTGATTTTTGTAGATTTTCACATGGATTTGCCATTTTTTGTAGTTTGGCACAAACACTATATAACAACGGATCCACTCTTTGTTTTGGTACATAGGTACTCCATCTCAACAAATTTTCATTTTGTCAAATCTAAAATCCTAAGACCTATTTTGTGGTGCAGGCGCTCTATGTAGTGGTATATTTGCACTACCTTGTGGCACATGTGCACTTGGTGTGGCATATGCACACTAAAGGCTTGTTTGAATGCTCTTAGCATAGTTTCCCTTCCCTATATTGCACCTACACATTAACTGGTGTATGCATAATCATCCATGGTGTATATTCTCTATATAGTTTTGCACTATATATTTAGCATTTCTACACTAATTTTTGGTATTTTTGCGTCTTATTTAGTGTTTCTACATCATGTTTTAGTGCAGTTGTTCTCTAAATTTTTTATCTTTTAATTATTGGCATATATTCTCTATATAGTTTTGCACTATATTTTTAGCATTTCTACACTAACTTTTAACATTTTTACATCTTATTTAGTGTTTCTAACCATATTTTAGTGCATTTGCTTTCTAAATTTTTTATCTTTTAAATATTTAGTGTAGGTTCTTTATATAATAGTGTAGGCACTCTCTACAGTCTATACACTCTGTGTAATAGTACATATGCCCTCAATTAGTCATTTTCTCCCTTTTTTCAACTTTTCTCACTAATCCTAATTATTGCAAGGGTTTTCTTGAACTTTTTATGTCATTTATTAACCCTTTTTATAAGTTAGCTTGTTTAAAGACCAATCATGACCTAAAACTACTAACATGTGGGTTCTAGGTTCCTTTGACTAAGAAACAACTTTAGACATATTTTTTGTGCTTTCATTTGCTTTATTTTAAGTGAATTAACTTGCTTATTTGTCTTGTGTGTCCAAAGGTGTGTATGCTAGATTCCCTTGCATTGCAAAGTGAACCTAGGAATTAAATGCATCTCTTATGTGTATTTGTCTCCACATCTCACATTTTTTACTTCTAAGGTCAAAAAAATTGTTTGCCATATTTTTATAATTTAAGGGTGTGTATGCTCTTGCCTCACACTACAAGGTTACCTTAAGAATCAAAAACATTTAATCACTTTTTGTTTCCCCCAAAAGGATAATTCTATATATTATTTTTCCTTGTGCCACAAGGCGATCTAGGAAATAAAAAATAGTTAGTCATTTTGTTTTAGTTTCTTTTTAGTAGGCTTGGCTTGGATTTCATCACTACGTGGTGACTCAAACCCACATGATTTAGTGGGGTATAGAAATTAGGGAGAGTATTGAAAGACTCTCCATTTGAGCTACATTTGTTGTTTGGGCTAAGCTTGCAAAGTGAATGAGGAGTGGGTTACCTCCTTACACCAAGCCATTAGACACACACCCCATTTCACAAATTTGGGCCTCATGTACCTTCATGTATATCAAGGACATCAAATAGAAAGCCTTTTTCAAACCTAGCTATAAAATTTTCTTCCAAACCTCTCAGATAAATAATGGAAACCTTTCTTACAATGCTCATCTTGCTTCACCCTTCTTAGTTCTTGGTGATACCTTATATCAAATGGGTTTTGACGACACCTTAGTGCGATGACTAGATTCAAAAGAGGCTAACCTCACAATCACAAAAGTCTATGAAGGTATTTGTGGAGCCCACACTCGTGTTATGGTTCTCACTAAAAATCTCCTTAGAATAGGGTACTATTAGCCCACAATGGAAAATAATGCATGTCAATACATCAATAAATGTATAGCCTATTAGTATTAGGGGATCTCATTCATGCACCATCTCAAACACTATAGTTGATCACAACTCCTTGAACCTTTTCCACATGGGCTCTCAATCTCATTAGAAATATTAACCCATCCTCCTCCAATGACCACAAATTCATTATTACCACTATTGAGTATTTCATCAAGTGGATTGAATCCATTCCACTCACATACACCTCTAGTCAACAAGTTTCTAAATTCATCCTCCACCATACTATCTATCACTATTACATCCCTTCCACCATTATCACCAACAATGGTAAATCCTTAAAAAGCCATGAAGTTTGTGCCTTATGTGAACACTTCCATATCTAGCATCACTAGTTCACCCCTTACTATGAGTATAAAGTAATAATCTAGCAAAGGCATCTAATAAGACCTTGATCAAAATCCTCAAAAAGATCGTTAATGATGCTAGTTATGATTTTTACCTACAACTCAATCTCGCCCTATGGACCTATTGTACCAATATTCACATGCCTACATGTGCCACCCCATACTCATCGGTCTTTGGAGTTGAAGCCATCTTGCCAATGAAAATTAAACTTCCATCATTACACATCTCTTTGCATTACATTAACACTCATTTCCTATGTATATATGTCATCCAAGTTGTACATGAACCACTCTCAAGCATGCTTGTGCCATATTTTTGTTCACATTATATTTTCCAATGCTCCAAAGATGTGAACTCATCTCAAGATGACTCCATGTGGTGCAAAGCACTCAAATCAAGAAACTAAGTGGATGGTGTAAAAGTAATTACTATGAGGGCTTTTCCCTTTCATTTCTTCTTGCTATTATATTTAGCCTTTGTTGACCCCTCATGTGAACTTTGCTTTATATTGAATCAATAAAATTGATACTATTCTTCTTTAAAATGTGCATCAAGTGATCTATCTATTTCTTTAAACATTTGTGTTCATCATGAATAGGCCTTTAACAATAGAGACATTTGACCTTCTCCTTAGATTAGGCTTGTGGACTTTTGAAGAAGAGATCTAATTGGATTCTTTTGAGATATCTAGTTTTTTTATCCTTTTTTTCCCTTCCATTTTTCTATTTCTTATCCTTATTAAAAAAAATCACAAACAATATGTCCTCAAGAATGCATGAATGCTAAGGAAAATTAAGATAGATAATAGAGTGCTCAAGAAATCCTTTGGTATGATGATAATATTACTTGTAGATCACATAAGACCAAAATTTGTAAGAGAGATAGCTTGATAGATTGAGAGATTGTTTGAGAGACAGACTAAAAAATGGAAAAGGAGGGAAGATAATAAGGTTAGGAACCTATACTAGCCATTGAGATTAGACCTACATTAGTTACAAAACTTGGTTTCTCAAGGAAACATGACAAAAGCACATAGGAACAACTATTGTATGATAAAAAAAATTACGAAACCAAATCTTCACTTGGGCTATCACCAAATTCATGTTAAGGAGGATGATATTCCCAAAATATCATTTTGAATTCATGAATATTATTACAAATTCTTGCTAATACCCTTTGTCTTAGCTAATGCTCCTTCTACCTTCTCAATTTTGATGAATAAGGAATTCCATGCCCGCCTTTCCAAATTCATATTGGTCTTCTTTGATGGCATTCTAATTTATATTAATAGTTATACTTATCATCTTAGGCATGTGTAGGTAGCTCTCAATATTTTAAAGGATCATTCCATTTTTATTAAATGTACATTTTCACTTAGACTACAAGAGGTGGAGAGATGTCAAATCTTGCTTTGTTCTTTTCCTAATTTATGGGATTCACTCGTTATGGCTATTGGGAGTACTTTTGTTGTCTTGAAAATTGAAGATGTTGTGGGTTTTTTTCTTTCTAAAAAAATGAGGAGGAAGCTATCCATTAGTGCCAAGGAGGCCCTAAATGTTCATGGAAGACCTAAGGAAAAATGAAAGAAGAGTGAAAAATGCGATAAATCCAAGTCCAGGGGGAGATCTAAATCTCCTAGAAATTCCAAAGCTATTTGCTAGAGCTACGGTAATCCTAGAAACTTTTGTAAGGAGTGCAAAGAAGAAAAAGGAGAAACTTGACTTTGATTCTAAGTTTGAGAAAAAAGATGGTGATGTGTTCATTGTAGCTTTGGCCATTGGTGTAGGTAATGATGCATGGTCAATTGACTTAGGTGCATCTTTCCATATAACCTCTAATAGATTGATTTTCTAAATATAAAAAATTTGGTGGGTGTAGGGTGTACTTGGGTGAAAATTATTATTTAAATATTTTTGGTTGTAGTAAATTTAGAATCGAGATTCCTAATGGTAGAATAAAAGGGATGAATGATGTGTTACATATCCCTAGATTAATATGAAATTTATTCTCTATGAACAAACTAATAGATGGGGGTGTGTAGGTAGTCTTTTATGATGCAAGATGCAAGATGGTTAGATGTGTTATGGTGATCTCTAGAGGTGTTAGATTTGGCACATTATATTTAAGGTTGACACATATAATATTAAGTGCAATGATACTTACATAGTGAAAATGAATTATGTGGCTACTTCATTGGAAAAGATGAGGCTTTCATCTTCAATAGATGGTCATGGTTTTTGGGTACCCAAGGGTTTTATTTCTTCTTAATAAAAAATATTTAAAATGAAAACTATGGTATCATGACACCAAATACTTTTCCATATTAGAGAAAAGGGTGTAAGAATCTTGAAAAAAAAAAAACCTTGTTGAAAGGTTGACTAATTGTAATCTTGATTTTGACTTCTATGAGCATTGTATTTATGGTAAACACAATCACATTCAATTTTACAAGTTAAGTTCTCATAAATTTTGTGGTACATTAGATCTTATTCAGTTTGATGTGTTTGGTCTTGTAAACATTCCTTCCATTAGAAAATCCACATATTATATTTCATTTACTGATGAGTTACACAAAGAATGAACATGTTATTTTTGGAGAAGGCTAGGAGTATGCTTAGTGATGTTGGTCTAGAACAAATATTTTAGGTTGAAGTTGTTGTCAATGCTTGCTATCTAAATAACAAGTCTCCTACATCAAATCATGTTGATAAAATTCCTATGCAGGCATGGTCGGTTCACAAGCCTTCACTAAAAAATCTTAGAGTTTTTTGGTTGTGAGGCGTATGCACATATGCTAAAAGAGATGTGAACAAAGTTGGAGAACAAAGTTGTGAAATGTATCTTTATTACTTGTATAGTTATGGTGTGAAAGGATACAAGCTTTGAAATCTTGTTGTACATAAGGTAATATATAGTAGAAGTGTGATTTTTAGAGAAACTAAGCCTTCTTATATTACAATGTAACTATAACAAAGTGAACAAAAAGATGTGAGCCAAATTCCCTCTATGCTTAATTAAGTTTAATGAAGGCCCCTTGATAGACAAAAAGTTGAGAAGGGCTCATTTAGATCTAAATCTTCAAAAGAGGAGGAAGTACCTCCAACTCAGCTTGTTTGAAGGTCTACAAAGCATAAACAACCATCTTAAAGGTATTCACTTGATGACTAGAGATATTTTTACTTTTAATACTAACAATGGATGAACCTAGATCTGTAGAAGAAGCATTAGGTATGAATGACGTAGAGTCTTAGAAGATTGCTATGGATGAAGAAATAGCAGGTTTGAAAAAGAATGATAAATTGGATGATCTAGTACCATTGCTTGAAGGATGAAAACTTGTTGGTTGCAAATGAGAGTTCAAGAAAAATATAGGTTTAGATGGAGGTATTGAGAAGTACAAAGCACAATTGGTTGCAAAAGGTTACTCAAGTTGAGGGTGATGCTTACTATGAGATATTTTCTATTGTTGCAAAAATGACATCCATTAGATTCTTACTTTCTATTGCTGCTACTTATGATCTAGAAGTTGAGAAAATGGATGTGAAAACAACTTTCCTTCATGGTGATTTGGAGGAGGATATTTATATGACATGGCCAAAACACTATGTGGTAAAAGGAAGAAGTAATTTGGTTTGTAAATTGAAGAAATATTTGTATGGTCTTAAATAGAGCCCTAATGTGGTATAAAAAAAATGATACATTTGTG
Organism: Sequoiadendron giganteum; assembly: GCA_007115665.2. NCBI lineage: Eukaryota > Viridiplantae > Streptophyta > Pinopsida > Cupressales > Cupressaceae > Sequoiadendron > Sequoiadendron giganteum. The sequence goes on along the minus strand of CM021109.1, from coordinate 524,045,243 downwards.
TTGAGTTTGAGATTTGAGCATTCTAAATTAGATCACTAAGTTTACTATAAAGTTGATGGTGATCATTTCCTATTTATTACGTTATATGTTGATAATATTTTAATTATTGGTAAAAGAAAGGAATGGTTTCAAAACTAAAGTATCAACTTGTAGCTAAATTTGAAATCAAAGATCTTGGTGCAACTAAACAAATTATTGGAATGAAAATAAGAAAAGATAGCATGAAAAAAACTATGGCTTGCCTAGAGTAAGCATGTGAATTCAATTTAATAGAGGTTTAATATGCATGATTGTAGACCACTGTGTGCACCTTTTACAATTATGAAACCTAGAAAATGGGGGGTCTCTATCTTTTTGGAAGATAGAATTAGGGTTTAAGACCTTTCCACCTATTTCCTTCAAGTTTCACTCAAGGAAACCCTAGAGATCTCAATCAAAGGATGGAATTAAGGAAAATATATCTACAATAGGATGTCCTAGGGTGTGATTATAGACAATAAGAGGGTTCACCACCAAGCAAGGCTTGGAAAGACAAGTAACATGCAAAACCTAACAATGTAACCTAGAGTAAATAGTTCCTGATATGACTGTAAATAGTCATCTCTTTGTAATTTGATCAATTAGTTATTCTGCTTTTCTATTTTGGGCTACAACCGGAGGTTTTCTCATTGGCTCTTTCCTCCCGATATGCTCCTTGAGCTAGCAAATGTACATCTTATTATTCTCTAATATATAAATATATAGTGCCTAGCCACTTTTGTTTCAAAAAAAAACAATGTAACCTAGAAAATGAACTCAAATAAGAATAGAAAACTGGAGATAAACAGAGGTGCACCTAGAAATATGAAGAGGATCAGAATGAGATCTAAAATCTTGAAAATATGACTTTTAAAGCACACTAGGACTCATACACCAGTAGGGGTGATTTAGTCCCATTTTAGGGTTTCGAGCCGGAACCGAAATCTGGAACTGCTAAACTAGGATCTACAGAAATGCCTAAAATCTGGTATACTAGGACTCATACACCACAAGTGGTGATTTAGTCCCAGTATTAGGGTTGATCTGAAACTCTGATGTCCTTTAACTTGATATCCTATAACTTCTTTCCTGTCAAATCTCTAAGTCTGAAACACTGAATTACAACTTGTAGGTGACTTTCCGTGATCTTGCAATGTAGATGACAACTTTTCTCCAATCTTGCTCTTCAATGAATCTTCAACCTAAGCCTACAAATTACACATCAAAGAGAGGGAAAAATGTTGTTTTGTTAGTGGATAGGGGTTTTCCTTGGTCAAACCTCATTTTCGTAATCAAATCTTGAAATGAAATCAAATAGAAGGAAGAAATGATGAATGAACAAATATGCAAAGTTGCAACTCACCAAACCCTTGAATAAAAGGCTGCAATCTTGTATGTAATGGCTAGAATGAATGTAGATCTTAACTCTTGCTTGTGTGTTATGGATCTTGACTTGAATGCTTGCTTAAATCATAAGAACCTACATCACAAATGTTAGCTAAAAAGAAAACATGAATGCATGATGACTTTGACATGATGCTTGAATCTCAAATAATGCTCCAAAATGCTTGATAATCACTCTTGAATTCTCTTGAATGCTTGAATGCTTGAATTCTTAGATCACACTTTCTCATGAAAATTTCTAGGAGAAAATATGTGAAATGACCTTGTATTTATACTTGTTTATGGCAAATTTATTGAAATTACAACACTATAAGCCAACATCAAAACTAGGAGAATAAAATCCCACCAAGAATTTGAATTCAAAATAGGTCCAAGCCAAACCAGACTCATATGCCAATTGAGGCATATGAGTCCTAGTAAGCTAGGCTTGGGACATAAATTTCAAGAAATGTTATGTTTTATGCTAAATTCAGGGCCAGGCCCCGAAACATTGGTGGGACCCATATGACCAAGGTGGCGTATGAGTCCCAAATCACTAAATCTGGGCCATACAGTCCAAAATCACTAGATTATTATTGGTCATTATGTATGTGTTGGGATTATCCTCAGAAAGTTGCATTAAATATGACTTGTGGCTACAAAATAGGATCAAATAAGGCATAAAGAAGCCCAATTTTGGCGAGGAGGGCCCAAACAATTGTGAATATGTAGATTGATACATTTTCCTACACTACATTTATCCCCCACTTTAGTGAGAGGAGGAACTTGCTTCAAACTCACACTAAAGTAGACAAAATTGCATCAAAAGGGGTCCAAGTGTACTAATGCTAATAGGATAGGATGACAATGATCAAGAGGGTTGAACAAGCCCCCAAGATCAAGATCATCTGACAAACCAACATAGGCACAAAATAACACACATGAAAATAATGTAAGGATCAACAATAAGGGATAAGCATACACTGTTAAAGACAAAGAGAAAGAAAAACAAAAACAAAAGGGGTGGATCAAGTCTCGACCATTTGTCCCGCATGTTGTGGATTAGATCTAAGCTATTTGTCCAAGAATGTTTACAAGTGGAATGCAATGTCCACTATGCAAACCAAACACATGCTCACAAGGGCTAGTGGAACCTCAAGTTGTCCACTAGGTGAGCCCCCAGCGAGACACATACACACACGACCAATGTGTGCTCGCATAGACAAGTAAGTGGCTATGGGAAAGTCACGCCTAAGTTCACCTCCCATATGTACAACCATACCAAAGCTATACCTCCTGATAATTTTGATAAGGTGCCACACAACATGAAAAACAAGGTCCATGAGGCAAGCAAATCTTCGTATGCTTGACACCCATGGGGTGATCCCACAATACTGGTTTACAATCTTTGGCCAAATTGAACACTGAACTAATTTTTTTTAACTAAATCTTCACTTTCAGGCACCTATAGCAGCTAAACCGTCAGGAATTTGAAGATGATGAAAACTAGTGATATGTGACATTTTGCTTGTAGATTCTTAATATATTTTTTTCAAAATTTTGGGAATCAGATTGCACTTTTTTTCCATCTCCTTCGAAAACTAGTTTTTTCAGTAAAGACCATTTTTAAGGAGTGACACTCACCGTATAACACATAAATTTTTTTCCATGAAGGATAAAATTCTATTTTTTTCGAATTTAGATTTATAACTATGATATCTAGTGCTTCCAATTGGTTTTATAGTGTTTTATTGAATATTTTTTCCTTAATCAAGTTTCAAAGTCAAACCGATTACAATTCAGACATAGGCGGACCGTATAACACATAACTTTTTTGTATGTATCGAAATTCAATTTTTCTTTTTTTGCTGGATAAAGGACTTCAATATCTGATGCACTCATATTTTTCAAGGGTATGTGTAGGATCATCATGGAAAAAACAAGCCCTTAAGTGGCAATAAAATCCAGAAAATCAAAGTTAGGCAACTTGACGTAAAAATTTGAATAAGTTATCTATATTATTTCAAAAATATGTAAGAATAGAATCTATAGAAAATTGAATGTAGTTTCTAAACAACTAGGTATTTTTAAAAAAAATCTATTTCAAGGTGAAAATTTGAAATTTCCATGCAGTAGTACTTAAATTTCAGGGAAAAATAAGAAGTAGGTGTCTGTTTGACCACCCTAACCACTATAAAATGATAATATTTTTTTATAATATTTTAGATATAAGTAGGGGACTCATGTCCTGATATGATGCATATTTTTTTGTAATATTTTTCCAAGTAAATAATTAATTATGAATTTTTTATTACAAATTTTAAAAAATATAAAAACTCGTATGTCTAACCACCTTAAATTGGCCAAAACTTCATGAAATTCATTTTTTTTTAATCCTATAGTATGTGAAGCATAGAATGTGACACATGTTTCAGATTCAAAAAATGTGATACCGTTTGAAAGCTATAGATATTTTTCAACCAGCCTATCAATCAGGACTTTAGTCATAATTCAAATAGAAAATAAATAATAATTATTTATTAAATTCAAAGTAAAGACTAATTTATATTGCTGGAAAGCTGAGAATCTCCTTTAAAAACCATTTTCGTTTCGTCAATTTTGGGTAAAAAAAAATCGTCAGCCACATGGGCCATCATATCACTTAGATATCACCACTTTTTGGTCCATCATGATCCTGCACATACCCTAAAAAAAACTGACAATCTTCTATTTTTCCACATGTGCAAAACAAAGAGCTTGATTTTCAGTGAAAAACCTACATTCACAAGAAATAAAAAATAAATATAATAATTAAATTAAATTTTTTTAATTTTTTTTTTTGGGTAAGCTTATAATAAGGACTACATACTTACAAAAAATAAATTTAAATGAATTCATTTGATCCCCCAAAAGGTAATTCAAAAGTGGTTTTTTATCAACCTTTTGATAGGTGTAAAGGAGACTCTGTTATAGGTATGGTTTAAAACTAGCGAGGTTCTATTCAAGGGGGTTTGATCTAAGGTGGTTTGATCAAACCCTCTTCAATTGGAATCCTTAAAATAGAACTTTTTAAGGATTAAATTATTATATTTTCTAAAAATATGTAATTTCAGCAAAAAATTAGAATCTCCCAGAAATTGTAAACCAACAAATGTTGTGGGATCACCCCCCCATTGTGTGCAAGGAAAGAATGAGCTGATATAGGTGATGGGAAAGAGCTCCTTGCATTTTGAAATGATTTACGATGAATGTAAGGTATGTAATAGTGAGCATACTAGGATCCTACAACTATTACATGGCAAGGAGCAAAAGGACATGCTTTAAGGGATTATTTCTATGATATCAAATTTTTTAAATATTTGTTTTAAAGCACGAAACTCATCAGTACTATGTCCAAAAATTCTATGATACCAACAATGTGATGTGTTTGTGTTCTTAGGATTTGGAAATCAATTTTCTCGCATGGGTGGTAATGCAATCAATCCTTGGCTTAGAAGTATGTGTAAAGTTTTTTTAGTTGTAGATGGCAGACAAGGGAATTGTAGTTTCTTGAGTTTGTAAGGCCTTTGTTGCTTGCTAGATTCACCAATTCTTGAGTTAGATGTTGAGGAGGAGGACCTAAGATGATCCTAGCATCCTTAGCATCTTTAGGAAGCATCAATTGTTCTTTAGGAAGAAGGATGCTTATGTCGGGAGGGGGATCTTGATATCCTAACCCTGTGGTATCTTCAGTTGGTATTTTCTCTAAGAGTTGATGAATTTCATGTTTTCTTGTTGTATCACATCCTTGTTTACGGAAGATCATGAAACCTTTTCCATATGTCTCTTCTAGGTTGATAGGAGTGTTGGTCACTTTGTTAACATAGGATTGGTGCACACTTGATTAGAGGAACTAGGATCACTTATTATAGGAATTTTAGGTTTATCTTGTGATTCATTTTCAGGATGTAAAGTGCCAAACAGCTCAAGTGGTGGGATGGTAGGGGTGTTGGTTTGTTTCATGGAGGGATAAAAGGATGCATTAGTCTCGAGATTGTTAAGGCAATATTTTATGAAGTTTTTCATGTTGTCATCATCTTATCCAATGATGTCAACATCACAAGGAGGACACACATTAGGAGATGATTGAGCATGAGTGAGTTCAATTTCATTAGGGTTATTTCCACAAGCACAACTTGACACATCCATTAATGATTTCAAGGACACACAAATCTTACCAAAGCACATATCCATGATGAAATGCAATGTAATAACCTAGAATGAAATGTCTAAATGCAAATCTGACATTATGCAATGATGCACAAAATTAACCAAATTAAGCTAAATGCAGCATGAAATGAATGAAATAGAAACTCTGCAAACAAAAATCTATCAACAACAAAATAAAATATAGAAATAATTTTTTTAATGTTGTAAAATGTAGTTTCAGATCTGACATGGGACTAAATCACCTAGAGGGAATATGAGTCCCAATCCCGAGGTTTTTCAAGGATTCAAATGTTGCAAAACAATCCATAAAGAATACCCAAAAATTAGGCAAAACAACCTGCATTGGGACTAAATCGCCCAGAGGGGCGTATGAGTCTCATATTAGGGTTTTGACACTAATTTCAAAAAATTCTGAGTGAATGTTAATTTTTCTAGTTTGAATGATGCCTGAACTAAGTGCAATTACAAATTTCAAGTGAATTTTAATGATGTAATATGTAAAAATGCAACCTATATGCACTTTCACTAATGCAAGATTTAGAAACCCTAGATGCAAATTAACTAATGCAAGTCTTAATGCAAAGCTAATGTAAGCTATATCTAGGACTATGATGCACACCAAATCAGAAATAAGGTGTTCTAAAGGCTAGGTTCACCAAAATGAATCCTAGAAAGTGGGGGGGCTCTATCTTTTCGGAAGACAAAATTAGGGTTTAGGACCTTTCCACCCATTTCCTTCAAGTTTCACTCAAGGAAACCCTAGAGATCTCAAACAAAGGATGGAATTAAGGAAAAGAGATCTAAAATAGGATGTCCTAGGGTGTGATTAAAGACAATAAGAGGGTTCACCACTAAGCAAGGTTGGGAAAGATAAGTAACATGCAAAACCTAACAATTTAACCTAGAAAATGAAGTCAAATCATAATAGCAAACTAGAGACAAATAGAGGTGCACCTGGAAATCTGAAGAGGCTCAAAATGAGGTTTGAAATCTTAAAAATATGACTTTTAAAGCACACTGGGACTCATACGCTAGTAGGGGCTATTTAGTCCCATTTTAGGGTTTTGGGCCGGAACCGAAATCTAGAATTGCTAAAGTAGGATCTACAAAAAATGCTTGAGATTTGGTATACTGGCATTTATATGCCAGAAGTGGAAATTTAGTCCTAGTATTAGGGTTGATCTAAAACTTTGATGTCCTTTAGTGATTTTCTATAGATTCTCTCCTATCAAATCTCTAAGTCTGAAACATTGAATTGCAACATGTAGGTGACTTTCCATGATCTTGCAATGTAGATGACAACTTTGACAACTTGACAACTTTTCTCCAATCTTTCTCTCCAATGGATCTTCAACCTAAGCCTACAAATCACATATCAAAGAGAGGGAAAAAAAATGTTTTGTTAGTGGATAGGGGTTTGGGGTTTGCCTTGGTCAAACCCCATTTTGGTAATCAAACCTTGAAATAAAATCAAATAGAAGGAAGGACTGATGAATGAACAAATATGCAAAGTTACAACTCACCAAACCCTTGAATAAAAGTTGCAATCTTTTCTTTTATGGCTAGCATGAACGTAGATCTTGACTCTTGCTTGTGTGTTAAGGATCTTGACTTGAATGCTTGCTTGAATCGTAAGAACCTACATCACAAATGTTAGCTCAAAACCAAACATGAATGCATGATGACTTTGACATGATGCTTGAATCTCGAATAATGCTCCAAAATGCTTGATAATCACTCTTGAATGCTCTTGAATTATTGAATTCTTAGATCACACTTGATCATGAAAATTGCTAGGAGAAAATGTGTGAAATAACCTTGTATTTATACTTGTTTATGCCAAATTTATCAAAATTACAACATTAGAAGATGACATCAGATCTAGGAGAATAAAATCCTACCAAGAATTTGAATTCAAAATAGCTCCAAGCCAAGCGGGACTCATATGCTAGTTGGGTATATGAGTCCCAGTAGGCTAGGCTTAGGACACAAATTTCAAGAAATATTATGTTTTATGCTAAATTTAGGACCAAGCCTTGAAACTTAGGTGGGACCCATATGCCCAAGGTGGCGTATGAGTCCCAAATCACTAAATATGGTCCATACAATCCAAAATCATTGGATTATGATTGCTCATTACATATGTGCCAGGATTATCCTCGAAAAGATGCATTAAATAATGCTTGTGGCTGCAAAATAGGATCAAATAAGGCATAAAGAAGCCCAATTTTAGTAGGGAGGGCCTAAATAAGTGTGAAAATGTAGAGGTCCATACATTTTCCTATGCTACAAATTGAAATGAGGTTATTTGATTCACATTGTCCAACATCCCCATCAGAGATGGAAGACATGAGTAGAGTGCCTTAATAGATTGCAGTCGAAAGTATGATGCATTCTATGGTCTACTCTAGACCAAACATTGCCCAAGTAGTGGGAGTTTTTTCCAAATATGTCTAATCCTAGTAGAATTCATTGGAATGCAATTGAAATAATCTTTATATATTTGTAGGGTACCTTAGAGTATTCCTTGTGTTATCATTATAATTTGATAGGAGATGGGCATTCCTTCAATATTCAAGGTTATGTGGATCTTCAAACTGGACAAGCACCAAGATGTTGATAGCAAGTGATCCGCCAGTACTTAAGACATTTACTTTATTTGGTGACACAATTAGTTTGATGAGTAAGTGATAGGTTGTGGTTGATTTGTCCACTACTAAAATTGAGTATATGACAAATACTCATGTTTGTAACTTGAAGTCATTTAGTTTAAGAGATTGTGCTCAAATATTGAAATAAAACAAGGTGCAATGATAATTTATTGTGACAATCAGAGTGCTATTTGCCTATCTAAGAAACCAACATTTTAGTCAAGACCAAACACATTCATATAAAGTATCATTTTTTTTAGAGATATGGTTAAGGATGGCAAGGTGAAGCTAGTTAAGGTAGAGATTTTGATGAATGCTACAAATTATTTAACTAATCTTGTGAGCACAAAGAAGTTCAAATGGTGCTTAAATTCTATGGGCCTCTCACCCCGTAACAATTAAATCATGGTTTTGATACTCCCTTTGCTCTTGTAAGGTGTTTGACAATTGGGAAAAGTTAGGAAAAAGGTATCTACCCTTGTAATTATAAAATGTTACTATTTACAGTAAGATTACATTTGAGTGCAAATGACTTCAAAAATTTCCTAAAGCTACGAAATGGCCAAATAAACATGATGGTAAAGTTTTGGCAAAAGGTCATGTCTATATTTCAAGATATTAAAGTTTTTTTTAGAAGTGGTCGTAATAGGAAAAGTTATTTATAGCTTGATAAAACACTTCACAATCCTTCCAACAATTCAAGGTTCATCAATTAGACTCTTAGATCAAAAGTTATAGCCTCTAGAAGTTGGGTCTCTCAAAGGAGAAATGTGAAAATGTGTTGGACATAGAAACGATTTATAAGGGGGAGATACACATTTTGGTGTTTTTTTGGGCACATAATATGGCATATTTGATTGGAGATAAGTTGGGCATTACTTTTTGGATGGTTTTAGCTCAAGAGTATGTAAATATCATTTGGTGGTTTCATGTATTGTATCTCCTCTCTATTAAGTTCTTGAGATGGAGGTTGAGTGTGATAGTCTTATAGATGTTGAATTGCCTCTAGATTGTTGGTTGGTGATATTCCTGAGAGAGGTTTCTCTGCAATTATATTGTAAGCTTTTTTATTTTTTTATAATATATATTGGATGAATTTTGGAGTGTGGGGTTTCTAGATCCCGAAAGGGTTTTCCCCGTGTAAATCACTATGATTTGGTATGATTGATATTTATGTTTAGTTTATGTAACTGCTATAATGATTTTTTTTTACATAACCCTCTTCTCAAGATTAGTGTAGGAAGCTTTTCCTCTACCTTAGCTTGCTTACATATATTCTCTATTTGGAGGTTGCCACCTCTAAGTGGCATTATCAAGATAATATAACACATCATGTTCTTATTTTTACATGTGTTTGTGTGCATTATCTTTATTTATCTTGAAATTTTAGGTCATAGCACGTGTGATTCATCTTGAGATAATTATACATGTTCTATTTTTTAGGTTACACAAGAATTAAGAATCGTAAATGGATTTACATTTTGTAGATATAGATATAGTTTATATTTTGAGATACATTGTAACTTACTAAAGTAATTTTAGTTTTTTAAGACTTGTCTAAAATACCAAGAAGCCAACATAAGGGAAATGTATTGATGACCTTATTGAGGTATGATTATTATCTATAGGATATAGCTAAGCCATGCAATTATTATTATTTCATTATCCTATAAATATCTCTAGGAACACCCTCCTTGGCTTTGCAAAGGCAAAAGAGTAGAAGAATTTTTTATTTTATTTAGTAGGTTAAAATAACCAAAAATTTGATCACGGGTCTAACATGATTCCCCAACTTGGCATTGTTTCTCCCGAACTAGTTATCAAAGTTGTCTTCTAGAGTTGTATTATGTACTTTTGAGCATCAACAATGAGATGATATAAATTACATGTGTGGAGGGTGTGGAAGTAGTGGATTTGGAAGTAATAGGTGTAGATATGGGTGGTATGTTAGAAGGGCGTAACTTCCAGTGACAGTAATGAAAGGTGGATTGTAACTTTTGGGTAAGACATAAGGGAATGTGTTGGGAACAATGAAAATGGTAGGGGTAACACTAGGGTAGATGTCAATAATAGATATGGACATAGTAGGAGTGGCAATAGAAGAGACAAATGAATTAGATACACCATTAGAAAGATACATTAAGGATCCAAGATATTACCAAATATACATGCCAAAATGACATTCAACTAATTTCTTATGGAAAATACTAGTCAATTGATTCAATGAGATTAAGTTGTAATGCTTCTATCCAAACTTGATTTGTAAGTTAAACATCTTGTTAATCAACACGTACACCATGATAATAATTATATCATTTATTTGAGTTTATTCCAATATGACCACCATTAGAGATACTCTTTACACTAGAGTGGGTAGTCATATTAGGCTTTAAATAGGATCTTCTTATAAGTACAAACAAAATTTAGAAAAATGAAGTTCAAACCTACACAATTTTTAGATTGAAAAATAAGAAACAACAATTGTTTTTCAAATATGAAAGTAAAACTTGAATGGAATAGCCAAGGGTGGGTATGGTGGATGAGAAACATATTAAAATAAAACACATATACCCTAATAAAGAGAAATATGTCAATGAAGCACATATCTAAAAATATAATGTAATCTCTAAAAAAATATACATGAAAACCTTAATGTAATGTAAAACCCTAAAAAGAGGTTTAGTTGTTTAAAATTGGATGGCCTCACCAAAATACAAAGAAAAATAAAGAAATATGCAATAAAATAAGCACAATAAGCTTATGATAACTAAGTGTGATAAAAATTTAATAAATTGAAAAATAATACTTACTAAATTAAGAAATCAAATATAATAAGAGTGGTTCTTAGCTTAACGACTAAAGTTTGAGTGCTTAATGAAGAAGACTAAAATTAGTTGATGTCTAATCCAAAACAAATACCTCTCTATCAATAAAATTTCTTAAAATTTGTATTGGATATCTACTTTATCAAAGGACCAATTTATATGATCTATCTAGGAAAAATACATAGTTGTAGATCTTTAATTTGATTTTGAACTTGTCCCTACACATAGTATTCTATTTTATAACTTTTCCTAATGGATGATCTAGTTTACTTTAGTCTTTCTAAATATCTAGAAAATTGGTGGTATTAGAAATACATTCAAGGCTATTAATTCATCATAGAGAGTCAATTTCTTTTTAATCAACTCTTGAAATTCAAACAATGATAAAAATAACAAGAACATCTCTCAATATGCAAATTTGTTACTCCTTTTATTAAGCCAAAACTATCACTATTAATTGCTCTAAAGGTCTAGGATGGTAGAGAAATTATATGTGTGTTTGATTTTTTGATGATAAGAATGAATGTATTGAATGTTTTTAAATGCTAACATATATAGTCAAATTGTCTATAGTCAATTTAAGATGAGAGGGTCAACGAGATAAATTGTCCAAATTTGACTTGAAATTGAAAATGAAAGGGGGCAAGTTCACAACTATGGGTCATTCCTGCAATCATAGACTTATTCCACAATGAATTAACTGTCAAATATAGGTGGTTAACAACTAAATGATGTTAGATGCTTAGGTGAATGTGATAAATAGACATAAATAGAAAATGTACAAGAAAATTTATGTAAATGAACAAAATTATATTGAATATTAGAAGAAATATATGCACATAGATGGATAAAAATATAAAGAAACAAACTCAAATTTACGATCAAATCATTTATCACTTTAACTTTTCCACAAAATAAATATAAAACTAAATAAAAAATAACGTAAATATACTCCATAACCATTTTTTTTACAAATCTTAATTATTATTCTATAAATTATTTATTACTTTTTAAAGAAATGAAAAATCTTACTAACCATTAAACTTGGATCTATTCTAAATATATTATATAGTCTTTAATGTTTATATTTGCTTTATCTGGTGATAATGGAAGCGTCTGCAATAAAAAATTACAAATATTTGGTTTTGAACGCCAGGTTTCTGGACAAAGCGGCCATTATAACAGAGAAAGACATCCTAACCGACGGATCAGTGGGCAGCCGATGGAGACTCTCTTCCACACCTCAAATCGAGGAGCTAAAATCCATAATCGCAACTCTACCCATCTTCTCCTGCGGAATCGCGAGCCAAATGACAATCTTTCAGCTCCACGCATTTTCAGTACTGCAGGCCCTCTCCATGAACAGAAAGCTCGGATCCGGCAGCTTCCAGGTTCCGGCAGCCTCCTTTTCTGTCTTCTCTCAGCTAGTCATCATTGCGTGGCTCCCTCTGTACGACAGGGTCATTGTTCCAGCCGCCCGCCGGATGACAAAACAGGGCCGCGGAATCACAGTATTCCAGAGAATGGGTATCGGCTACGCCATTTCCGCAGTCTCAATGCTCGTTGCGGGTTTCATCGAAATAAAGAGGCGAAACGCTGCGGTAAGTCACGGCCTGGCGGATGATCCTTCGGCCGTGGTTCCCATTTCCGCCTTCTGGCTCGTTCCACAGTTCTGCATTACGGGTCTGGGAGAGGCCTTTCACACGGTGGGTCATCTGGAGTTTTTCTATAGCCAGTTTCCGCCCACCATGCGCAGCACGGCCATTGCGCTCTCTTCCTGCACGTCTGCTGTGGGGCATTACTTGAGCATAATCCTTGTCAATGTCGTTCATAACAAAACGGGCCGCCATGGGAAACTGGATTGGCTCGATGATAATCTCAACCTTGGTCGCCTTAATTATTTTTATTGGCTTTTGTCCGCCATCGAAGCTGTCAACTTGGTTTACTTCATCATCTGTGCTTCTCTTTATAAGTACAGTGAATTCCCTGTCCAAGATCCAGCTTCTGAATCCAGCGCCCAGGAAATGGAATTGAAGAACGCACAGGAAAATGAAGCCAACTTTAAAATTGCCTCTTAATTGGGCTTTTATGAGTTTCAGTAAATCAAAGAATTTTATAATAATTTAATAAGTCAAAAGAGTAAGATTTTGCTATAAGATATTAAAGTAGTCATTTAAAAGTTAATCTATTATATAACACATACAAATTTTTGTTGTATAAAGTCTTATTATTTTATGAAATTGAGTTGAGGTTTCTACAATTAAACAAAATATCAAGTAATCAAGTTGAGTTAGTGACACTAAAGATGCAAGAAAATGTTCCAAACAATCGTGTTAAGTTTTCCATTGTCTAATGTTTCCTTATGAAGTCTTTCGCAAAATCTTCTACCTCAATGTAGTTATTGAAGTTGGTCATTAAACTTATTTCAAGAATTCAACCCCTCAATTTCAAAATGAACTCAATTATATCTTTGTAATTATCATTATATCACAACTCCACTAAAATAGCAAGCACCAATTGCCTTTTAGGCCGCTTTAATTCTTGTCCATCAAAATCCTCACAATTTCTTACAAAACTTTCATTCCCTCTACTATCACAACATGCATTTTGAAGTGAAATTTCTTTCTAATAGTGTGGATAAAACCTAAGAAATCATCACATGGAAATAATTCTAAGTTTTTACATGTAATTTTATCTTGCATTCTTTTAATGGTGACAATTTTTAATATGGAGGAAAAAATAAAGTTGGTTTCTTAACCACATACCTATGCTATAATACAAATTAGTTGTGAACAATGACATGAATACTATAAATTAGTTTTTTATTTTGTTAACCACATACCTATGACATATTAGAAATTAGTTGTAAATAGTGACATAAATATTATAAAATTACTTATAAGTAATTAAAATAGAAAACATATCATTTATTTTTAAAAAATCATTAAAGATATCTATAAATAATTTAAATGATAAATATATATTTTATCATCAACAAAAAAATTATCATTGAAACATCAATCCATATTTTATCAATTTATAGAAATCACTCTTCAATAACCATAGTTTATTTCACTTCAAAAACAACTCTGAAAAATAAAATTAAAAATTCTATAATTCAAACAACATAACAACCTATAAACCTACTAATCTTAATTTGTAAACATTATTACATACATTTTTTTTAAATACATTTATTTTTCTTCTCCTTTCACAACAAAAATCCATAAAAAATATAAAAATCTATTTTAAAAATAAAATATTTGAATCAAAACTTCTTAAAACAAATCTATTTTTAAATACTCTTCAAACCTTTTGAAAAGGGGATCCATGTCGATTCCCAACTATAACCTGCTCATTGCTTAGAAATATGTAAGTCACTTTATTCAATGACACATAATTTGTTAATTCAAACCCTTTTTTCAAACATGTTTATGTGAGATGTGAGTTAATATATTTTATATTAATATTAAATATATAGAAAAGTTATTATTTGAAGTTATGTATATTGAAGTTATTTTATAAATATAAAATAAAATAAATGTAAAATTATTTAAAAGATATTAAAAATAATAAATGTTAATTTTTAAATATAAAAAAAATCTAGGATATGAATGAATTTATATCTAGTATTGTCTTATTTGATTGAATCATTAAATTTTCATTATAATGATTAATAAACACATGTCAATTAAAAAAATTACCAACTCAAAATTTATTTTGGATCATTTGATTATATTGTAAATCAATAAATAATTGAATGGTCCAAAACTAATTGTGTGCTAGATAAATTTTTGAATTGTCGTGTGTTTATTACCCCTCAAAAAAAATTGAAATTGTAGATTAAAGAGGAACAATAACTAAGCATGCAACCCAAAAAAAAATAGGTTATTTATAAAATCATAGTATTAGAAAGGAAAGCAATGGCAGGAAATAAGCATTTATCACTAATAGTGGGAAATGAACATTTATTCCTTTAAATATTTAGTGAGGAAACCTATTTTTATATGTTGATTTTCTATAAAATTTATCTAAAAATTAAAGATCAATAAACACAACTATTTTTATCAACTAAATATAATTTATAAAACTCTTGCAATTTGATTATGAATCACCATGACTTATCTATTGATCAAAAATCACCACTTTCCCACTCAGATATCCTTGTCCTCAAAATTTGGTGTTTGGGTGCAGCAGTTAGACTTTGAAGACTCCTCTGCTATCTGTCTTTCTTATGGTGAAGTCGGTCATTCCTCCATTACTTGTCTTAAGAATAAGAAAACTACTTTGTTGGGAAGAAGAAAGATAATCAACAAGCTGGTAAGGAGGACTCATTTACGAATTTGTGAGGAAGTTCTGAAAGCTGATCTTAAAGAATTTCCTCTATTGGATTGTTTGTTGATGGACCCCTTGTATATTGCTTTGAGGATGAGGAATGGTTATGCTAGCGATTGTATGCCTCCTCTCTTTCCTAAAAAAGTTAGTTTTGGGGAAAAGGATCTTTGTTTTGAGATAAAACAAAGTTCGTTGGAACAATTTTTTAAACCACTATGATTTTGATGGGCTGGTAGATCTGTTAGTCTTGATGTTCCTTCTGGTGACTTTTGTTGTTTTTGTCGTTAGTTGTTGTCAATTGTGCTTCATGATCCATCCTTTTCTTGTACAAGGATGCAAATTATCATTATATTTCTGTATTAAGACATTTCATCAAAATTGGATCCAAAACTAAATAAAAATTGTCTTGAATATGCAAATTTCACCATTCCAATATCTCCGTTTGTAGGGAGGAATGCAACATCAATAGATAAAAGAAGATAATACTAAAAGAAATCCATGGATAGATGCAGCCAAAATAATGCAAAATGATTACTCTGTAAAAACTATTACTGTCTGGTCTGGTCTTTGGTAATTGCAATCCCATAAACGTGGTCTTGGTAATTACAATCCCATAAACGTGTTTGAAACTTCAAGACCTCTTTTTTTTTGGGAGAAATACAAATACAGACATTATTGTGCTAGTATCTTAAGCTAAAATTAGAGCTCGCAGTCAAGGAATATGACAATTGAATGCTTTCTGACCTTCTATCAGACGGGCAGTCCATCAAGGAGTCTTCAGGGCAATGTCTATCCAGCAGATTGGATGCAGATTTTACTATAATAATAATAATTAATTAAGATAAGTCCAACGAATTGTGTCTTCACTAATTTGATGCTTCACTAATTACAAAGATTAGCTAAGCACCTTAACACGCAGTACCAGAGCATCTGTATTTAATTGAACAATGTTTTTATCATTGTCGCTTATCTTTTGGCATATTCAATAAAAAGATTCGATGTTTTCTACCATTGCTTATGTTGGATATGTCATGAGAAACACAGAGAAAATAATTCATGGGAAATTAGTTTTATATCCCAACCGAGGTCAGGGAAATAATGTGCTTTCGTGGGGAATATGGCAGTCCAATATCAATGATGAATCATAGAGGGTGATTTCAAATATGGGCTGAAAAAAATCCATACTCTACTTCAGAAGTGTTTATGAAATCTCTATTTGTGAACTTGGTGTGGAGCAGTGCTTGAGAAATGGAAGAGCAGATGAGAGCCAAAGAGGTCTCTGTGCAGCAGCAACCTGCTCAATGTCTTCCTTTTAAGGATTGGTACAATGTTACTCTCTTTAAACACTTCAATTGCTTTGCTGTGTCACAAACAAGAAACAATGCCCAGGATGATGATGATGATATTGAAGTTGAAAGATCCTGTAAAAAGAAAACAAGAGGAGGATGGAGAACGATGCCCTACATAATAGGTGAAGCTCTGTTTCTCTTTCTCTCGTAACTGAAATCTAATGCCCATTCAAGATGTATGGATGTCTATTATTTAATCCACACACCAGCTTGCAGTAGACCTTTATATTATGTGATGAATTTTGTAGGTTCAGCTGCATAGGTTGACTTAAATTTCATGAGTACTCAGAGTCTACTTGGTATATTTTTAATTTAGATGATGAAGAATCTGAACTTCAGAAGGGTTATGGGAAGATCATCCATCATACTTAATATTATTTTTTTCCAAATACTTTTAATTACATAATTTTTCTTGTAATTAAATCAATTTAACTTGATAATCTATTTGTAAAATCTTAAGTATGAACCTCAACACAGTGCTGTAATATAATGATTGTGTTGATGATCAAGATTCAGAATTTCAGAAAGACCGACAATACAAACGTAAATTTTATTCTATTTAAGCAATCATATTATATTTTTATTAAAAATAATTTTAAAAGATGAATTATAAAGATATCAAAAAAAGTTCGTTTTTGATAGGTGAACACTTTTTACTAGAGCTATGAACTAGTGAAACCACATTTGAAAACCTCATCGCCGATATTCTCTCCATATCTCCTCCTCCTTTTCTTCCTACCACCTTCAATCCTCCTCCTTATGCCTTACTCCTTTCTTCCTCCTCTCCTCCTTCCTCTCTTCTTCCTTCTCTTGCCTTCCTCCTCCTCCTCTTCTTCTTCTCTCTGACTCCACCTCTTCACCTTCTCCACCTTCTCCTCCTCTCCTACTTTACTCCTTTACTCTCTTCTACCCCTTCCTTTACCCCCCACATATCGACCACCTTCCTCCTTCCTCTGTACTTCTCCAACCTTGCCGTTGTCACCCTCTGCTTCCTTCCGCAGCCTACCCGCAATCTCCACTCCTACTACCGCTGTTTACTTCACCTCTGATCACTGTTTTTCTCCTCTCCGCATCTACTCCTCCTTCCTTCTTCGTTGCTTCATCTCTCCTTCGACTACTCTTCACCTTCTCTACTCTGCCCTTCCTCCTCTCTGATCCTACTACCCACCTTGCACTTCGACGCCTTCTCCTCAGTCGGTTCTCCTCCCGCCATCCTCAACCTACAGTCTCCCGAGTGCCACACACCAACCTCGATCGCTGGGCAACCAAACACCACCGCACCTTCCTACCGCCTTTGACCCTGCAGTCGAGTTTGAACATGTTACCTTCATCATCGTCCTCCGGCATCTCGTCACCAACGAATGTTCATCTGGACGGTGGGATTCGAACTCCTATAACAGTGAAGCAATTGCCTTGCAACAACCGTTGCACTGCGGAGTCATCATCAAAAGAAATCATTTTTAATAAAAAATATATTTTATATAAATAACTATAAACAATACAAACAATAATCAGAAATAATCTTATAAATGAAAGTTCAAATGACACAATCCTAACCAATTAATTAAATTAAATAAACAATACAAATAGTTTCAGTCCAAAAATCAAAATTTTAAGTGTTAAAAACAATAGCAGAAATGTTCAAACCAACCACACCCTTAAGATATTATACCCAAGCTTAGTTAAATAACATCAGTGGCACAAAAAATTCACAGAAGCAATAGCTACCAGAGAATTAACAGATATTATTTTAACTTCGATTGTTAAGTTCAAAACAGATTGTTTACCAGTAAACTACATACTCCAAAACCTTTTGAATCTGATTTCAACATTCTTCCATCCTTCAGCTTTTTGACTAATGGTAGGAGAGCACACTCTAGAAATGCCTTCAGCAAGTAATGATTCCTTTGCCACAAGCCAAGTCTTCTCAACAACAGGTATTTCTGCAAGTAATATCTCCTCTACGGTAGGAGATATCACATCATGTAGTGGCCTCTTAGGGGTCACAAGCACCCTGTCAACCAAAAAAAAATGATCTTAACAGTACAATAATCTTTTGGATTTGATTGTCTAATTTTTTTATTAGATTTATAAAAAATACAGCAATTTCTTTGCCTTGCCCAAGACCCCCTGCTGTAGAGACATTCCTGTCCTGAGATGGCTGAAACCCTACGCCTACCCCAGCAGCGGCATCCCTTTAAGAACGAAGCCATGATAGCAGAGGGAGAACAGAGGACCAGCCGCAGACTCTGCAAAATGTCGCTGAAAACAATAGGCTGCGCTTACAGAGGCGTCAGGAGCCATAAAACATTAACCCATAAAACGTAAAAAGTAACAGAAGCCTTCGATCCTTTGTCCGCTCTTAGCATAAGAAAGACAAAACACTCAGCTTTATCATAATGACGAGCCACTGCTACACAGAGAAACAAGGGAGCGGGAGAACTCAGTTGAGCCAAGCGGCTACCTGGCTTACAGCGAAACCCTAAACCGCCCGCAAGACAAAAGACTCTTTTTTTTTTTCATGGAGGCTCCGGCTGCAAATATCAATGGAAGTATTTTAACAGATTTTGATGTATAGATGTTTAGAGATTCTATTGCAAGAAAAACTTTTGCTTAGTACTGTTAACCTCGTTTTATGATGAAACATTGTATACAGGAAATGAGTGCTGCGAGAGAGTAGCTTTGTCAGCTTCGCAGTCTAACATGATTGTCTACTTAACAACGAAATACAATATGCAGAAAGTTGTAGCGATAAATGTATTGAATCTCTGGTCTGGGACAACAAGCCTTGCAACCTTGCCCGGAGCTTTTGTGGCAGATTCCTATCTTGGCAAATTTCGGACCATAGTCATCGGTTGCCTTTCATATTTAGTGGTAATTACTTCAAACTTCTAGTTAGAAGAACATTCTGATTTCTATTTTTGTTAAAATAAAATGGTCTGCTGAAAGGGTTTTGAATTCAAGTTTGTGACCAGGCCTTTTGGAACATCTTAACAAGAAAGCTTGACAGTGTTAAATTGATCCTGTAGAACTTGAGGTTTACAAGTGACAGTGAAATCATTTTACTTATTAAAGTATACTCAAATATTTTCCGACTTTGCATTAATTTTTTGTTGGATTTAAGTTGAACTCACAACTCACCTGTTATTTAAGCTCTTCTGTAGAACCTGTAAAAGTGATTACAGAAGGGAATCAAAAATTGTAAATTAGTGATATGTTGTTGGATTGGTTATGACAAATATTCAATTAGTGATCATATATTGTTGTTTGATTAATGTGCAGGGATTGTCTCTTCTGACTCTCACAGCACTTATCCCTCGATTCCGACCATCTCATTGCAGTGCCCCCCAGGAAAAAATGAGAAAATGTGAGAGGGCTTCCAAAGGACAATGGGCTCTACTTATGCTGGTTTACTTATTCAAATGTATTGGGTCTGCAGGGATAAGACCATGTTCCATGGCATTCGGAGCGGATCAGTTGCAACAGGAAGGAGAAGGGGATGGATCCAAAGAGAAGAAAAGAATAGAGAGTTTCTTTAATTGGTATTACTTTGCAATTAGTGTGTGTCTCCTTCTGGCCGTCACTGTTATTGTTTATATTCAAAGCACTGTGAGTTGGAGTTTGGGGTTTGGTATCTGTACGCTGCTTATGCTCATATCAACATTTGTCTTTGTTGTTGGAGCTCCCCTTTTCCGCCATGACTATCCACAAGGCAGTCCATTCACTGGATTTGTACAGGTCATAGTGGCATCTATCAGGAAGTGGAATTTATCTCTACCTTCTGATGCTGCAAACCTTTATCATGGCCAAGGCTGCTCCAAGCCTCCTCTCACAGACAGATTCAGGTAATTTTTGTCTTAGATTTTCCCCCCTTTTCAAAAGAGCTTATGATAGTGATACATTTATCCGGATTCCGTTCTGTTCTAATTTTGCTAAACTTAGAAAACAAAGTTTGGTTTTTAAGATTTCTTTAATTTACTCTTGTTGGATGTAAGCTGGCTTTCCACACCACGTGAAGTTAACCTTTTCAGTTTTGTCATAGTTTGTATTTGCAATACTCTCACTCAACCTCAATTTTTTCTTTTTTAATGAGAAGAATTATGACTGGCTTTTCTAAATTAATTGACCAACAATGTATTGATACAAGTAAAGAAAGATTTGTTGAAGAATAAAAAGAAGAATACAACAGCCATGTTCTTCATTTAACAGAATATGGATGAATCCATCTTGCTTAGAGTTGCAATAGCAACTCAATCTATCCAAACATTAGAAAGCTTACAAACAACATAAATTGTAAATGTTTAAGAGAGATTTTAAAAATTTACATATGATTCATATTTTATAGATGTATTTTTAACCCATGTAATAAGCATAGTAAATCAAATCAAATACCATAGTGAAACATTAGAGAATCAAAGGGTTGTAGTTTTTTTTCTTAAATCTCCCCCTAAATTTGATTCCATTGAAGTGGCGATAAAACAATCAAAAGACTTGAAAAAATTGCTTGATGATGAGTTGTTAGAATCTCTACAAACCCATGATCAAAAGCTGAATAGAATAGTCAATTCTATCCTTGAACATGCTTTCAAATCATGGCTTCAATCAACAATAGTAGAGGAAGAGATAGATCAAATTTCAATAGAGGCAAAGGAAGAGACTTGCCAAGAGGAGGAAGAACAACCACATTTCATAGTGGCATAAGACCAACTACAAACATAAATTTCTATACTACAAGTGGAAGAGGCAGAGGTAGCAACCACAATCACTCTCGTGGTTAGAGGTATAATAAATCCCAATTTCAATGTCAATATTGCAAAAAAAATTAGACATTATGCAAATGAGTGTAGGAAGAAGCAATTTGATAGGAACGAGCAAAATGCAAACTTCCTAGAGAAAATTGAACTTAATATAGAAATAATGGTTCTATGTTTATTACATGCAATATTGCTCAACAAAGCACAAAAGATGTATGGTTTTTGAATAGTGGATGTAGTAATCACATAACTAGATGTAGAGACATGTTTGCAAACATAGATGAATCTATAAAGTTAGAAGTGAAATTGGGAAATGATAATGAAGTGTCTATTATGAGTAATGAAACAATAAACATTAAAATCAAGCACGATGAAAAAAAACACATTCTAGATGTGTATTATATTTTTGGACTCAAACACAACTTAATAAGTATTAGTCAACTTGAATAGAAGGGATATAGAGTTTATTTTGAACATGGAG
Organism: Sequoiadendron giganteum; assembly: GCA_007115665.2. Taxonomy (NCBI): domain Eukaryota; kingdom Viridiplantae; phylum Streptophyta; class Pinopsida; order Cupressales; family Cupressaceae; genus Sequoiadendron; species Sequoiadendron giganteum. The sequence goes on along the minus strand of CM021109.1, from coordinate 524,023,238 downwards.
CTCATGCATGATTATGTATAAAAAGTCTAAGTAATTAACTCATTGTAGTTAGGTCTAAAATGCATTTTCACATTTTCTCCATCATCACACTAGGATATCTTATAGATCTAATTTCAACATTAACTAATTAAATATTATTTATTTAAATGATTTATTTGGTTGTTCTTCTAACATTTATTAAATAAATCTTGGTTATTTAATTAACAAATTTAACCATTCATTCAACAATATTTAAATAAATCTTTTTAATTTATTTAAATAATTTAACCAATTAAGTCTTTCTTCTAAAGTTCAAATAGTAATTGAATAAATTACATTCATTTAATTAAATCAATCATTCTACCAACATTCTCCTATAAATTGCATCAATACATAATATTTATTTAATTCCTCTAAAATATCTCTTATCATTAGTTGAATAAACATATTAGGTTTAGTCAACTAATTAGTCATTTGCACATTCCTTCACCACTTGATTTGAAATAAATAAAGTCAATCTTGCATATGGCGCCAAATGAACAAAGCTCTAAGTGCACAAGGCTCCAAAATGACCCCCTTTTAATCCTCACCCTTTATCAAAATTGAGAAAATCTCCACTCTCATCTCTTTTCAATCTTTACCCTATTCATGTGCACCAATCACAAGATGCCACTTGTAAGCTTCTTATTCTCTATTGCAAATGGATCAACCCCATCCCTCCAATATATATATGATCAAACACAATCCATCCATCATCCTCATCCAAAATTTATAATAACCATTCTACAGGCTATTTCAAGAATAGGAATTGGATGCAAGACAATTTCATGTTATTGGAATGAACAACCACATCACCTTTCAACCATAATCAACCATTTGATTACATCACAATGTTAACAAGGTTTGTATTCCCTTTTCATAGTTTGCTTACTTAACTCAATTGGGGGTGTAACTAGGTATAGAATAAGAATATTGTTTAATGAATTATTCTCCATTATTTTGTTCTATATTTTGTTATACACATTTTGACACGTGCCTAGTTAGACCATATACTAAACTGATTTTATTTTTGTAATGTGTGTTTTGAGTGATTTTTGTAGATTTTCACATGGATTTTCCATTTTTTGTAGTTTGGCACAAACACTCTATATAACAATGGATCCGTTCTCTATTTTGGTGCATATGCACTCTACCTCAATGGATTTTCATTCCATCAAATCTAAAAACCTAAGCCCTATTTTGTGGTGTAGGTGCTCTATGTAGTGGTATATTTGCACTACCTTGTGGCACATGTGCACTTGGTGTGGCATATGCACACTTAAGTATTGTTTGAATGGTTTTAGCATAGTTTCCCTTCCCTATAATTCACCTACACACTAAGTGGTGTATGCACAATCATTCGTGTCATATATTCTTTATATGGTTTTGTACTATATTTTTAGCATTTCTACACTAACTTTTGGCATTTTTGCATCTTATTTAGTGTTTCCACACCATGTTTTAGTGTGTTTACTCTCTATATTTTTTATCTTTTAATTATTTAGTGTAGGTGCTCTATATAATATTGTAGGAACTCTTTATTTTCTATACACTCTGTGTAATAGTACCTATGCCCTTAGTCATTTTCTTATTTTTCTAGTTTTTCTAACTAATCCTAATTATTGCAAGGGTTTTCTTAAATTTTTTATGTCATTTATTAACCCTTTTTTTGTAAGTTCCCTTGTTTAAATACCAATCATAACCTAAAACTACTAACATGTGGGTTGTCGGTTCCTTTGACTAAGAAACAACTTTAGATATATTTTGTGTGCTTTCATTTGCTTTATTTAAAGTGAATTAAATTTCTTATTTTTCTTGTGTGTCCAAGGGTGTGTATACTATATTCCCTTGCATTGCAAAGTTACCTTGGGAATCAAAGGCATCTCTTATGTGTATTTGTATCCACATCTCACATTTATATTTCTAAGGTCAAAATACTTGTTTTCCATATTTTATGATTTAAGGGTGTGTATGCTCTTCCCTTGCACTACAAGGTTATCTTAAGAATCAAAAGAATTCATTTAATCACTTTTTGTTTCCCCCAAAAGTATAATTCTATACATGACTTTTCCTTGTGCCACAAGGCGATATTGGAAATAAAAAATAGTTAGTCCTTTTATTTTAGTTTCTTTTTTGAAGGCTTGGCTTGGACTTCATCTCTAAATGGTGACTCAAATCCACATGATTTAGTTGGGTATAGAAATTAGGGAGAGAATCAAAAGACTCACCATTTTAGCTACATGTGTTGCTTGGGATAATCTTGCAAAGTGAGTGAGGAGAGTGGGTTATCCTCTCACACCAAGCCATAGACACACACCTCATTTCACAAACTTGGGCCTCATGTACCTTTGCGTATATCAAGAACATTCCCTAGCAAGTCTTTTTCAAACCTAGCTAGAAAAATCTTCTTCCAAACCTCTCAAATAACCAATGAAAATCATTTGTATAATGCTCATCTCACTTCACCCTTCTTGGTGATACCTTATATCAAATGGGTTTTGATGGTACCTTAGTACGATGCCTAGATTCAAAAGAGACTAACCTCACAATCAAGGAAGTCTATAAAGGTATTTGTGGAGCCCACACTAGTATTATGGTTCTCACTAAAAATCTCCTTAGAATAGGGTACTATTATCCTAACATGAAAAATGATGCATGCCAATACATCAATAAATGTCTAGCCTATTCGTATTAGGGAATCTCATTCATGCACCATCTCAAACACTATAGTTGATCACAACTCCTTGGTACATTTCCACATAGTACTTCAATATCATTAGAAATATTTGCCCATCCTTCTCCAATAGACACAAATTCATTATTACCACTACTGAGTATTTCATCAAGTGGGTTGAAGCATTCCACTCACATACACCACTAGTCAACAAGTTTCTAAATTCATCCTCCACCATATATCATTTTCCAATATTACATCCCTTCCACAATTATCACAATAATGGTAAATCCTTACAAAATCATGAATTGTGTGCCTTATGTTAATTTCATGTCAAGAATCACTAATTCACCCCTTACTACAAGCACAAAGTAATGATATAGCAAAGGTATCTAATAGGACCATGATCAAAATCTTCAAAAATATTATTTGATGATGCTAGTTATGATTGTCACCTACAACTCAATCCTACCCTATGGCCCCATCGTACCAATATTCGCATGCCTATGGGTGTCATCCCATACTCGTTGGTCTTTGGAGTTGAAGCCATCTTGCTGACACAAATTAAACTTCCATCATTACACGTCTCTTTGCATTACATTAACTCATGAAGAATACCAATTTACACATCTACATGAGCTTGAGCTAGTTGAGAGGTGCCTCAACAACTCGAATCATTTAAAATCATATCAAAATTGGCTTTACCACAATACCACAACTACAACAAGAAGATCAAAGCTAGAGAACTTAAATTTGTTTACCTTATTCTTAAGGAAAATTAGTGCAACACAAACCAAGACCATGATAAGAAAGGAAAATTTTAAACCTAACTGGTTGGCCCTATATATATCATCATTGTTTGATATGAATTATGAGCATATTAGTTGGCCACACTAGATAGTTAGGAACTCAAAGAAACTATGAACATAATGCACCTCAAGCACTTGCATGCCTAATTTGTAACACTTCCAAAAATTAAAAAACCTAAAAAATAAAAATAAAAAGAAATAAATTATCTTCTGGTGAAAACCACCTTTTGGTACCTTAGAAAAGTAACATGATAAATTTTTTTTGCAAGAACCGTGTGTAAAGATAGATTCCATTATCTCCTAGTTTCTTTGTGTCATCTCATTTTATCCTCATTAACATCTCTCCATTTTCCCCTTCCCCACTGATAATGCTAGGGGTAGTGCTTTGTATCATGATTTGGAAAATACCTTTTGGCATCCTCACATTTGCACAAATAAAGTTCCTTAGGATGTGTCTCCTTCAATGACATATCCTTAAAACACCTTTTTTATGCACAAACACGATAATAAAAAATAACACAAAATCAACAATACTTCACCAATTGTAAATGAAGAATCCTAGCCAACACCATCAATGTAAACTAGTTGCATCCCTAGCCATCATGAACTTCCTATTTCATTTTCTCACCACTTTCCTTCATGGGATAAATTGTTCCTCATATAAGGCATCATCATCATATCCTTTTTTAACACTTTAGCAAGAGATACAACCCTTGTGAATCATTTGTCAATTGAATTTGAATATTTTCTTATCTATTGACCCACAACATATCTCCTCAAGGTTATCACAATCATATCTTTTGCTTAAGTGCTTTGATCATTGATCTTGTCCCTAACATATCCCACGAAGTTTATTACACACCTTGACAATATGTTAAAGGGAATCCTCTTGTTTTTTGTGTTCTTTTGAGTTATTTCTTTATGCATAATACATATTGTCACCATGATTCCCACCATATTTCAACATGGACTTGCATCTAGTTCCAAACATATTCATCATAAAATATGTCATCATTGTTATCCTTCCTATTATTATTATTCTATCATATTCATCATTTACTAACATCATTTTTCTAACCATATTTTATTTTCATCCACATGTTCCATAATCAAAAGAATGCAAATTAAAAACATACAATTTTAAATATCTACCCATCCATCCATAAATCATAAAATATACATTCATCAATCATTAAATGTGATCCACTATAAATAATCATCCATAAGCATAAACCATAAATACACATCCATACACATGAGTCCATCATAACATAATCCATGAATTGCTAAAATAATCATATACCATATATCATCATTGAATGTGTGTACATAATTTGAAAAATACAAAATGACATGTGGCCTCATAATTCTTTTATCATCCATGTGACTTGTCATGCAATATTACCACTATTCCCCCCCTCTCATATGGATTGCCTAATGGTCTTAGCAATTGTGGTGGTCGCAATGGCCTAATGAATGACTATGACCTATGCATGTGCCCACTAACTAATTACTTGAGCACCCAACATATGAGGTTTCCCTATGCTTTGTTGGCATTGCACACTCATATAATGGTGAGTAATGATATGCATCTTACAATGAGAATTTAACCTCTTGTAGTGCATGTTGTGCATCCCTTGAGGCCCTCATCAAATTTTCTTGTTCCTAAGACACCATGCAATCCCCACAATCCTTTGGCCTAATCTCCCTCTTATCTCAACCATTAATTCTCTATTTATGAAGCATTTAATCAAGATAATAATTCATCTATTTCTACTTGTGATGCACCCAATCAGGCATGTAATCCATGTCTCTATCTAATTGCAAAATATCTTGCTTTATCTCTAGAGAATCCCTCTACTCTCACATGGGCCGGGTGATCTCACAAAGCTGGTTTACAATTTCTGAGAGGAACTGATTTTTGCTGAAATCACATATTTTTAGAAAATATAATGATTTAAGCCTTTAAAAGTTCCATTTTAAGGATTCCAATTGAAGAGGCTTTGATCAAACCACCTTAGATCAAACCCCCTTGGATATAACGTCGTTGGTTTTAAACCATACCTATAAATGAGTCTCCTCTACACCTATCAAAATGTTGATAAAAAATCACTTTTGATTTACCTTTTGGGGGATCAAATGAATTCATTTAAAATTTATTTCAAATGATTATGGTAGTCCTCGAAATGAGCTATCCCATGAATATAATTTTAATATGTTTTGGTTTTATTATGTATGTGTTTTTTTAGTTTTATTAAACATAGGTTTTTCACCGAAAATCAAGCTCTCTATTTTGCACATGTGGAAAAATAGAAAATTATCAATTTTTTTTTTTTAAAATATGATCATACTGGGTAGATGTCCTTGATCCATTAAAAAAAAAAAATTGAATTTCGCTAAATACATAAAAAATTATGTTGTATACAGTCCACCTATGTTTGAATTGCAATTGGTTTGACTTTGAAACTCTATTGAGGAAAAAATATTCAATAAAAAACTATGAGACCAAATGAAAGTGCTAGATATCGTAGTTAAAAATCTAAATTCAAAAAAAATAGAATTTTATCCTTCATACAGAAAAATTTATGTTGTATACGGTGAGCGTCACTTTTTAAAAATGTTGTTTTCTGAAAAAAAAAACAGTTTTCTTGAGAGATGGAAAAAGAAGTGCAATCTTATTCTGAAAATTTTGAATTTTTTTTTTTTAGAATCTACAGAAAAAATGTGATGATACTCTAGTTTACATCATCTTCAAATTCCTCATGGTTTAGCCGCTATAGGTGCCCGAATGTGAAGATTTAGTTAAAAATAATAATTTCAGTGTCTAGTTTGGCCAAAAATTGTAAACCACTATTGTGGGATCACCCACGGTCCACGAAATCTTTGCACAAAGGATCTCTATGGTCTCCCCTACCATTGCTCCCTCTACTTGGGTAGACACATCCTTCATGGGGCTATCCCTGCCATCCCTAATGTCATCTCCTCCTTCAAAGTTCCCTATTAGCACTACTACCATTGCCATTGTCGGTACCACATGTACCCTCACTCTCTTACCTCCCTATCATTATCGATGACATTGTGCTCTCAACACTAGCTAAATTGTGACCACCATGCTTGTAGCTAGCTAACTTGGTATTTTTAATCCCTCAAGCTTATTTCCTACACACCAATCCTTGTATCTAGCCACTATCCCTATGTCTACCATATCTCCTCTCTCATCTTACTACGTTGGTGATATATCTTCTAATTGCCTCCTACTTTTCCACTCTTGGCCCCCAATGCTTGATGTCTCTCAACACCCACATCCAAACATGTGGCAATGTGAGGATCTATCTTTTTGTAGCTTGAACTACCTCATCACCCTCTTAGGTTTATGTCACTCAATAATATAATCCCTTTGCCTAATGATATATAGGATGATGTGTGCATGAAGCTCAAGTAAACCTTGTCATTTGCTCCTTAGTCATACTACCTCTATATGACCTATTGGGAAAATTTCAATCCCTAATCCAATTGTTTAATACATCAAATTATGATACCAAATATTGAGATACAAGGCTTATGATACTACAATATAGAAATCTAGATTTTTTATGCAAATACAAAATTAAGTGTTCTTAAAATTGTATATTACCATGAAGAGGTTTAATAGATTTAATTTAACAATTAGAAAAGTCAACAAACACCATTATTACATCACATAACACATGATTTATATGGAAAAACCCTTTTAGTAAAAAATATACCAAGAAGAGATTCCAATCATGTCTTAGATTTGAAGGATCAAGATTACAATCAAATCATACTTCCATATTCCTCTTTGTCTCTGATCCAATAGTGCCTAGATGTACTTGTGAAAAATCTCAAGCATCCAACTCTCTATCACAATCCTACAAATACTCCTTCCTATTCCAACTTGTTTTACTTCTTTCCACTATCTTGAGGCTCCAATTTATAGACTTTCATGAAAGTGGAAACTATTGATGGTTTAGAAAACAAGAGGAAACTCAATAAGAGCCAACAAGTCATCCATAAGTAACTCTTTATGGGGAATGCCAAAAGACATATGTGTGGAACTCAAGATTCATCCTCCACTCTTTCCTAAGCACACCACTCAAAGATGAAACTTTTAATTAATTATTTTTGTCTTCACAAGTCACTTTTACCACTGTCAATGGACCCATCCTTCCTTATTAATGTATTACAAACAATAGGTGAGATTAAACATTACAAATTAATTTCTAATAACACTTAACTTATTAGAGACACTTTCCAAGGATGTTGGAAAAATGTAAAATTACATAGGAATTACAAGGTAGATGACACATAAATCCTAATATTCTCCCACTTTACATCATACATCATAAATACATCCATAGAAATAACCAACACGAGAAAAACATCCATTCACCAACCAAGTACCGCTTGATTCTTCAACTTGCTCTCATGCTCCAAAAAGATACCTACAATAGCAACCAAGGTAACCACCATCTCAAGTGAGAACTCCTCTCATCCTCCATCAAACCTAACCATGATAGGACAAGCACCATGCCAAGGTTAACCATACCAACTATCACTAAATCTTACACCCATGAACACAAGAACCAAATTCAAATGGTCACAAATGACTATGAGTGGTTGCCTCACTCATACTAGTTGGAATAGAAACCACAACAAGTTGCTAGCTCATCTAGTCTATATATAGGTCTCAAAATATGATATACAATCCAATATAGGTAGAATTTCATTCCATCAATTTATCAACTCAAAAATTTGTGATTGTCTTTGTATATCTACCATCTTGTGAAAAGAAATCTCAAAGGTAACAACACACATTTAAATATGTGACAAAGAACCTTTGAGGCACCTTAACACTACAATTAAGGATAAATAATCCACAAAAGGTGCCCCCCTCATATATAACACATACATTCTCAAAGTCTCGCTACATGGGTCATGTCAAATCTAATAAGTAGATCAAGGCATTAACAAGTCCACCTATAGCACTCACATAGAGGATCACATATTGTTAAGGAAATTTACATTGATATGCAAAATGCATCATTATAAAACATATCTTATTAAACCTATCTCTAAAAAAAAATCCCAATTCCTCCACACCAATGAATAAAGAGATCAAGGAGCTACCAAACTATTGCTAAGAAACAATCAAGTACAAACAACAACAATTGAATTCATGCCACCATTAACTCTATAAACATGGGAACTTTCAAGAAGATCATATCACTCAAATCAAGAACCTATGTGGATGTTGTAAACGAAACTACTAGGAGGGCCTTGCTCTTTCCTTTCTTCTTATTGTTATATTTTAAAGCCTTTGTTGACCCCTCATGTGAACTCTACTTTATTGACTCAAGAATATTGATATTATTCTTCTTGAAAATGTGCATCAAAGTGACCTATCTATTTTTTTAAACATTCGTGTTCATAATGACTAGGCCTTTTACAATAGAGACATTTGACCTTCTCCTTGTTAAATTTGTGGCCTTTTGAATAAGAGGTCGCATTGGCTACTTTTGAGATATCTATTTTTTTATCCTTTTTCTCCTTTCCATTTTTCCACTTCTTATCCATATTGCAAAAATCACAGTCAAGATGTCCTTGAGAATGCATGAATGTTAAAGAAAAACTAAGATAGATAGTAGAGTGCTCAAGAAATCCTTTGGTATGATGATAATATTACTAGTAGATCACATGAGAAATTCAAAGACCAAAATTTGTAAGAGAGATAGTTTGATAGATTGAGAGATTGACTAAAAAATGGAAAAAGGAGGGAAGATGACAAGGTTAGGAACCTAAACTATCCATTGGGATTATACCTACATTAGTTATGAAATCTAGTTGCTCAAGAAATCATGGTAAAAGCATATAAGAATAACTAATATATGATAAAATCTTTTTTTCGAAACCAAATCTTCACTTAGACTATCATCAAATTCATGTTAAGAAGGATGATATTCCCAAAATATCATTTTGAATTCATGAAAGCCATTACAAATTCTTGCTAATACCTTTGTCTTAGCTATTTCTCCTCCTACCTTCTCATTTTTGATGAATAAGGAATTCCATGTCCGCCTCTACAAATATCATCTAAGGCATGTGTAGATAGCTCTCAATATTTCAAAGGATCATTCCCTTTTTATTAAGTGTACATTTTCACTTAGACTCCAAGAGGTGGAATAAACCCATCTAGGTCACACTATTTCACAAGACAGAGTTCAAGTTGATTCAAAATATATTGAGGCAGTATAACAATGGCCTAAACCCAAATCCATCGAAATTATCATAATCTTTTCCATAACAAAAATCCTTACAGATATTTGCTTTTGAACGGCAGGTTTCTGGAGAAGGCGGCCATAATAACAGATAAAGACATACTAAGCCACGGATCAGTGGGTAGCCGATGGAGACTCTCTTCCACGCCCCAAATCGAGGAGCTAAAATCCATAATCGCAACTCTGCCCATCTTCTCCTGCGGAATCGCGAGTCAAATAGCAATCTCTCAGCTCCACGCATTTACAGTATTGCAGGCCCTCTCTATGAACAGAAACCTCGGATCCGGCGGCTTCCAGGTTCCGGCAGCCTCCTTCTCGGTCTTCTCTCAACTAGTCATCATTGCGTGGATCCCGCTGTACGACAGGCTCGTCGTTCCAACCGCCCGCCGCATGACAAAACAGGGCCGCGGAATCACAGTATTCCAGAGAATGGGCATCGGCTACGCCATTTCCGCAGTCTCAATGCTCGTTGCGGGTTTCATCGAAATAAAGAGGCGAAACGCTGCGGTAAGGCACGGCCTGGCGGACGACCCTTCGGCCGTGGTTCCCATTGCCGCCTTCTGGCTCGTTCCACAGATCTGCATTACGGGTCTGGGAGAGGCCTTTCACACGGTGGGTCATCTAGAGTTTTTCTATAGCCAGTTTCCGCCCACCATGCGCAGCACGGCCATTGCGCTCTCTTCCTGCACGTCTGCTGTGGGGCATTACATGAGCACAATTCTCCTCAATGTCGTTCATAACAAAACGGGGCGCAATGGGCAACCGGATTGGCTCGATGATAATCTCAACCTTGGTCGCCTTAATTATTTTTACTGGCTTTTGTCCGCCATCGAAGCTGTCAACTTGGTATACTTCATCGTCTGTGCTTCTCTTTATAAGTACACTGAATTCCCTGTCCAAGATCCAGCTTCTGAATCCGGCGCCCAGGAGATGGAATCGAAGAACACACAGGAAAATGAACCTGACTTAAAAACTGCTTCTTAACTTTGGGTTTATTGTGAGGTGGACTAAAAGAATTTGCCTTTTCCACCGTCAACCCTTTGCATATAACATTCACCATTTAGCCTTTCACTCGTATATTTCGATAGTAAGTGTTTGTAGTACTGTAAAGCTTTGTAGTAAACTATTACTACCATTTCTACTATTTGAATTTAAAATAGACATAAGTAAATTGATAAATTCAAAGTAAGAAAATCCTTTTTTTTACTTAATAAATTGAATCGAAGTCATGATTCATTAGATCGAATTAATGAGTTTTGTAAAAATCTGGTTTTTTGTTTTTTTTCAAAATAGACCTGGTGGAATGTTAACAATAACAAAAGGCTACATGTCAGAAATTTGAACAACATTACAAGCAATTCAAAAGGCAATATATTCAGGATCAGGTGAATGGAGGAGTGGTTCCTTGGGACAAGCACATAGAATTACTCCAGAAAAGAAGGTTAATACAGAACACATTAAGACACCATATCTTCAAAACTACTACAATGCAGGTGATTAGATGTTATTTACTTTTTGAAGAGGAAATTGTTTTTGGCAAATATTACTTTCAGTTCATCTGGTCAAGGTCCAAGCCTTATAACAGCAGAGAGAGGTTTTTGAGTTGAGATATTACAATTTGATTTTACTCATACAAGATTGACAAGCTCCAATCATCTTGCATTGGTTTTAAATGTTCTATGTTATATTGATCTTTACTAGCTTTTCTAAGAGCATTATCAAGTGTCTAGAAGAGGATGATGTGTAAGCTTTAATTTTTTGCTACTAATTAATCTGCACGATATACTTCTTTTGCCAAAGCATCTAATGGAAAAAATAATTTTATCTGTGAGACACTGATGCTTAATATGTTCCATAGAGTAAAGGAACTACATTGCCACCCCCCTTCACTTACTTCTATCAAATTTAAAGTCTCATTTTATTTAAATGCCTTGGGGAAAAATAGCATCTTTGTGTTGAAATATTACATGTAATCATATCTAAGTAATTGTGTATTGTTTTCTAGGATTTTAAATTTGAAGTTACCTGTTTCTCCAGGTTGTGGAGAAGTCATATCTACAATGTTGAGCATACAGTGATACTAAGAAGAAGAAGGCAGTGGGGAGGGTAAATCAGTATCCAACAATTCTTTACTCTTCAAAACTTAACCAATCACAATTAAAACCATTCAAATAAGATCTAGCAATTAGAAGCACAATGAGAACACACAATTTATGTGGAAACCCTTTCGGCAAAAACCCACGACACAATATATATATATATATATATATATATATATATATATATATATATATATATATATATATATAGTTTAATCTTCTTTTTCTTGTAGGCTCCAACCTACTATCAAAGTCTCAAATTTCTATACCAACTGAGCTCCAACTCAGCAAGAGGCTCCAACCTCTACTTGATAGGATTCAACCTATTTGAGGCTCCAACCCCCACACAAACAATTGTTCTTCAACCTAGAAAGAAGCTCCAACCTCAATTTGATAGGCTCCAACCTATTGGAGACTTCAACCCCCACAAATTTGATTACAACTTACACAATATTCTTCTTCCTTAAATCTGATTCTATCCCACACAATATTTCTCTTTTGCAATTCTAATTATTACTTTTGATTTTGTATGATGTAAGTCTTTCCTTTTCAAATCAAATTCACACACATAATATCCTTCACAAATATGATAAATCTGGTTATTTTATCAAATTGAACCAATTTTTAGTAGAGTTGAGTTGAGGATTCTAGAATTAAACAAAATTAAGTTTGTCCATTCACTTGATAAGTAATCAAGTTGAGTCAATACGATTAAAGATACAAGCAAATGCTCCAAAGAATCATTTTATGTTCTCCATTGACCAATATTTCCTTATGAAGTCCTTCACAAAATCTTCTACCTCCGTGTAGTTGTTGAAATTGGTCATAAAACTAATTTTAAGAATCCAAACCCTCAATCCCAAAATAAACCCAATTATATCCTTGCAATTATCATTATATCATCACAACTCCACTAAAATAGCAAGCACCAATTGTCTTTTAGGCTGCTTTAGTTCTTGCCCATCAAAACCCTCACAATTTCTTACAAAAAATGCATTCCCTCTACTATCACAACATGGGTTTTGAAGTGAAATTTCTTTCTAATAGTGTGGATAAAATCTCAAAAATAATCACATTAAGTTTTTGCATGTAATTTTATCTTTCTTTCTTTCAATGGTGGCAATTTTTAACATGGAACAAAAAAATTGGTTGGTTAACGACATACCTATGCTATAGTACAAATCAATTGTGAATAATGACATGAATATTTTAAATTAGTTTTTCTTTGGTTGTTTAACCACATATCTATGACATATTACAAATAGTTGTGAATAATGGCATGAATATTGTAAATTAATTATAAGTAATTAAAATGAAAAAATACTATTTATTTTAAAAAAATCATTAACTTAAATGATAAATATTACTACACTTGTTATAATTTTAATGTAATTAGAAGAATAAATATATATTTTGTCATCAATGAAATAACTTATTATTGAAATGCTAAATCATATTTTATTAAATTGTAGAAATCACTCTTCAATAACCAAAACTTATTTTACTTTAAAAAAATCTGTGAAAATGAAATTAGGAATTCTATAATTCAAATGAAATAATTATTCATACATTATTATGAAATTACATCTAAACCTACTCATCTTAATTTGTAAACCTTTATTGCATACATATTTATGAAGAAATATTTCTATTTTTCTTAGAAATAAATTTGTAATGATCAATAGAGGTACCTAAAAATAAGAAGAAATCAAGTGGGTGACATAGGAATAGTGTCTTCCTTTATAGATTAAAATTCATACTTTTAAAAATTAATATTAATTATTTGTTAATTATAATAGTAAATTATTAAAAAAATAAAGATAAAATTTATTAATATAAATATTTTAAATATATTTATTTAGAAATTATTTTATTTATTATATGAAAAAACAATTTTAATAAATATTTAGTAATTTTAAAGGGTTAAAATTTGTTTCTTTTAAATTGTATATTATAAAATTAAATGTTAAAAATATATGATATTCTATTAATTTTTTTATGGATTAGAAGTTCATTTTTTAGTATTTTAGTATGCAAATATATTATTTAGAATATTATTTTCTATTAACTTAAACTAATTTTTAGATAAACTAATAATATTGATACATTAAAATAATCAATGCTCTTGCATTCAATGATACAGTTGTCAATCCAAATCTTTTTTTCAAACATGTTTATGTGAGATGTTCAAGAATTGAAAAAACCTCATAAATTTAGGTGATTAGATATATTCTACATTAATATTAAATATAAAAAAAATATTATTTAAAGTTATATATTGAAATTATGTATAAATATTTAAAAAATAAAATATAAAATTATCTAAAAGTTATAAAAAAATATTACTTTTTAAATATAAAAAAGAATCTTGGATATGAATGAATTTACACCTAATATTGTTCAATTGATTGAATGACTAAAATTTCATTCTAGGGATTAATAAACACATGTTAATTAAAAAATATATCTAGTCCAAAATTTTTTTGGATCATTGGATTATTATTGTTAATCAATAAATAAATGAATGGTCCAAAACAAATTTTGTACTAGATAAGTGTTTCAATTGATCCGTGCTTATTATCCCCTCAAACGAAATCAAAATTGTAGATTAAAGAGAAACAATAATTAAACAAGCAATCCAAAATAAATTTTAACTTAAATAAATATTTTAAATGACATGTGCTTATTACCCTCAAAATGAAATTAGAACCCTCATATTAAGAAGGATAGAAAGGAAAGCAATGGAAAATAAACATTTATCCCCTTTATATACTTAGTGAAGGAAAGACTCAATATATGTTGATTTATTTTTACATGTTGATATAATATTTTTAGAAGGATTCATAATTAAAGAGCATCTTGAAATCTTATATTATCTCATAATCAAATTAGATCGGTGTAAAAAATAATGAAGAGGAACACGTTTACATCATCACATGGGCAGTCCAGAAAGCTAAGCTAAGCAGCTACGTAGGCTAAAGCATCTGCATTTGATTGAACGATGTTTTTCTGAGTTTTTTAATTTTTATTTATACATATGCGGAGGAAGAGATTCGAACTCGGGCCCATAGTTCCCACATATTGTGTCGCTTACGTAATGTCTTTTGACATTGAACAAAGTATTCGTCGATTCTCTTTTGTCTCATGGGAGAGGAGTCGTCGGTAGTGGTGCATTCTAATTTTGTATCCTTTCAAGTTTTTCAATAGTTTTTGTTTTTTTTTGTTAAAGTGTTCAAAATTTAAAATATCCATGATGTAATGATGTCAATTAAGTCTTTAATAGTTATTTAATTTATTTTTTTAAATAGATTAAAATATATGTGTCGAGTAATATATTGTCCATCAATTTATATATGTTATCATATAATTAATTATTTTTTGATGTGATTTTTTTTTTTTTTTTGAAAGGATAAAAATATATTAATCAATAAGTCCAAAAAGAATCCTCCATTCATGAGGTCAGATGGGTTAATCCGGTGTCAAAAAGAAGAGGAGATCATATTTGGAACCTTCTAGATGAGGATGGTTGAAGGTAAACTTTGATGGGGTGGCAAAGGGGAACCTAAGGGAGTCGAGGGCAAGATGTGTAGTGAGAGATAAGGACAATAAAATAATACTGATGGAAGCAAAAAACAATGGAGGAGGGGACAGACAATGAGGTTGAGTTCCAAGTGGCCTAGTTGACTCTAAAAACATGTCGAACTTTGCAACTCAGGAAGATTCATTTAGAAGGGGACTCACTCATAACAATTAGGGGAGAGGGGTTGACATTAGCGCGAGGTCATATAGTGGGGCAAAAGTAGTCCTTCATGAACCCCACAGTGGAGCACTTTAATATCCAATTGTAAAACATTTTTTATCCATAAAGTCAACAAAAGTAGTTAAATCATTGTACCATCAAAAATTGTATTATAGTCGGTTTATATTTGCCCCAAACACAAATAGTTATTCACGGTCTTACATGTCAGAGAATATTCAAAGCACACCTGACACCACCTTCTTACAAGCCAATTTGTGTTTTAATGGCTCGTAGCATTAAAACATGCAACCAAAATATAAAATTAGTATAACTCACACTTCCCTTAAATATCACCACTTGCATTACATCACCGCCAATATTTTCATAGATCTGATGCCACAAGAACAACTAAGATTCAAGACTATCCCATCACCAAATCTAATCGAACCCACCCCCTATCCACTTTCACAACAACACAACACTCAAAAGAAAAAAAATCATTCAGACATGTGTCCCATCAGTCAAATCCCAATGCATGACTATTGGTGTCTTCTCCTATTTTGCCACCTGCAACCACCAAAATTGTCTGAGAAGAAAACAAGGATTGCACGCCATAAATACATACATACGTTGCAATTGAAGGCACCAGATCATGTTTTCAAATTTGAAAAAGGACATAAATTAAAGACTCCATACCAAAACAACATTGAACATATAAAGAGATTTTCAAATTCAAAAATGTACTGCTCAATCTTTTCCAATTTCCATTTAACACGTCTCACTTTCATATTCAGTTCTATATTTTCCTGGAGGCAGATAAAGAAAGACTAGAAGTAGCAGCAACAACTCGCTACCAGATGTATTGGATGCTACCAAGTCTACACATGGCATTCTCCACTCCATGGACAGATGTAAAGATGCCAGTATGGCCCTCAAATTGGATATTTCAAAATAATATGACAAGGTGTTATGGAACTTTATCCCCAAACTCCTAGCTAAGTTTGGTTTTTACTATGGGGTGGTCAACCTCTTGATGGAATGCATTAACACGTGATGAGATAATTTATGTTGGTTAATGGGGGCCCCTTTGGTTTCTTCAAAGTTGGGAGAGGTATCAGACAGGGTGATCCCCTCTCGCCCCATTTATTTATCATGGCTGTGGATGTCTTGAGCAGGAACATATCTAAAGTGTTGACGGAGGGGTCTATAAAGGAGGTCAAACTTGCTTCTTCCTTGGAACCTACTATTATCCAACAGTTCGTTGATGATACAATACTCTTTGGAAAGGCCTATGTGGTTGAAGCCAAAAAATGGAAAAGTTGTCTTAATAATTATGCTGCTTGCTTCGACCAATGTATAAATTATAATAAAAGCATGATTTACTTCTTCAACAACACTCTTGCTCTACAAGATCGAGTGATTGTTTTCCTTGGTTGTGTGAGTGGCTCTCTCTCGTCGGTGTATCTAGGGTTACCCCTTACAGGATACCACTCCTACCTTTTGGAACATAGTTTTTGAAAGGATTCAAAGGAAATTGGCAGGGTAGAAAGGCTCCATCTCAATCATGCTGGAAAACTACAACTCTTGTTTGTTTCCCTTCAAGGGATCCCGGTTTACTTCCTCTCTATCTTTAAGATCCCAAGATATATTACTAAGAAGTTTGAAAAAAAATCTAAGGATTTTTTTATGGTTTGGGACTAAGGAAAAGAAAAAGTTTGCTCTGGTTAGCTGGGAAAAGGTATGTAAGCCTGAATCTTGCAATGGGATTGGAATCAGGAATATCCTATGCACCAACAAGGCCTTACTTGCTAAGGTAGGTTGGGACCATTTGAGGAATAAAAAGAACTAGTGCAAGATTATGAATGTTGAGTATCTTCACAATATACCTATGATTAAGTGCCTCTCTGATGAAAACCCCCCGGGATCTCTTGCATGGAAGAACATTTGTAGAATACAAGGGTTGCTCATGATCGGGATGAAATAGAAGCTAAGAAATGGTAATAACATCAAATTCTGGGAAGACCCTTGGTTGTTAGATCCCCCCTTTCTTACTCTGATTTCAAGAATCTTATGAGACCGGTGCAACTCTTCTTCAGTATGTACGTTGGTGACTACCTTCTCAATCAACTGGGAGTTAGGAGGTGGAAATATTTACTTCTTTGTTGTCCTTTGTCCCCTAAGTTGTCAATTTTAGTTGTCTCTATAGGACTTACTCTCCCTTACCAGATTACCTTTATCCAACATGGAGGATGATTCTACTAGACTAATGATAGGTAGGGAAATCTTATAGTCATAACAAATTACAATCTATTGTCGGTTCAGGGTATTGAGCATCGACCCTAGAAACAGGTTTGAAATAGGCACATGATTCTGAAAATAATTTTTTTCTAGTGGACAACCTGTCATAATAGGATCCTCACCTAGGATAACCTAAGGAAAAGGGATTTCATATCCCTAACAAGTGTTTGATCTGCAAATGCAATGAAGAATATGTGGATCACTTACTTCTTCATTGCCCATTTTTTGTTGACATCTGGGAGCTAGCTTCAGAGAGATTGGGTACGCACTAGACTATGTAAGGACATCAAATCCTTTATCTTCAGTTGGTATGGCCCCTTCCATCACCCCTTACCTGGAAATATTTAGCACCAGGTCCCCCCCATCATCTGTTGGTGCTTATGGAAAGAGAGGAACAACTAGATATTCAAGAATATAGAGATGAGTCATAAGGAGGTTTTTAGTATAGGGCTAAGGCTAATTTCTAAAAATATTTCGATCTTCAATGAGAAAACCCTAGACAAAGCTCATACTGAATGGGATATTAAAATGGATAAAGCTCGGAACCAGAATCTTGAGGTCAACTCCTTTGACAACTCTCGGTCTTAGGCTAGATGTGACACTATCTAGAAACCCCTGGATCGTGGTTGGCATAAGCTCAATTTTGATAGTGTTTCCAAAGGAAAACTGGGTAGGGCAAGCATAGGGGGTATTATCAGGGATTGCAGGGGTAAATTTTTGGTTGGTTATTTGGGGTATAGGGATTCATACCTCCATGACTACATAAGCAAGGGTGCTACTAAAGGGCATCTAGTTAGCTATAACTATGGGGATAAAGAAACTACGCATAGAAGGGGATTCTAAGTTGGTGGTTGACTCTATAAGTTTGGGCAGATTATTAGGATGGAGTACCACAAATATCTTGTTAGACATAAATAATTTGGTGTCGAAGCTGGATATGAAGATTGTAACTCACATTTATAGGGAGGGTAATCAATTTGTTGATGCCCTGGCTAATCTAGGCTCCCATTGGAGAGATTATAAGTGTTGGAGGAATATGGGGAACCTACTGCGGGGAATATAAGGTGTCATCCTCGAGGAGCAAGTCACATTTGTTTATCATGATGATATCTAAATTTTTGTTTGTCATAGCTTTTTGGGTGGTCCGCATATTTTCTTTTTGGGAGATGTGGACTAAGATTAATGTTGAGATGTCTAATTCGTGGAAAAATTTGAATAATGGGGTGGAGATACAAATTATGGAGCTAATTATGAGGAGTAGTGGGAAGTACAACGAGGTAATGGCCAAGTTGGGTAAGGCCTTACACAATCTTTATTTGAGGTCTTGTCTCAACTTTCGCATATCCTTACAAATTTCCAAATTCAAATTTGATGTGACTAATAATTATGGCGTGAAGCACTTTCTTTGTCTTATCAACTCTGCTAAAAAGTTTATAATGATAAAAGGCATATATTTAGGGAAGTCTAAATTTGGCCTTGCATCCAACCATCATCAGTACTTATGCAATGGCTATGTGGAAGGAAAACCTTCCAATGACATCATTTTTCATAAACCTGGCTGCAGGTGTTTAAAGATTTTCATTAATGGGCTCACGGAGATTGCCTTTTACAAATTTAAATCCTGAAGCGTGTGTCTTGCATACCGTCTTGATTTCCCAAAGCCTTCTTGGTTGGATTAAAAGAAGAAGTGTTTGGGCAACCTCTCACATTAACAAAAATTATAATATTTTGCTCTCACAGGTTTCTTGGTTTTGCAGGGTGAAGAGTGATGAAATGGGTGGTGACAAGGGTGAGGATGGAGTCAAACAATTCTAGGGAATTTCGTAAGGACCCATTGGTTTGGCACATCTATGTTGAAGGAGGGTTGGCACCTTTCATGGAATTTTTGGTTGGTCATGATTTGAGGATGTCGATGCAATTTGCGAGCTCTTGGAAAGAAAGAAGAGTTACCATGGGTGGTATCTCCTTCGAGGTCAACAAGGAGGTGTTTTCATAGTAAACGGGGCTCGCTTGTATTGGAAAGAAGTATCCTAAGCACACCAAGGCTCAAGACAATGAAAGCCTCAATGCCTTCTTTAAAGGAAACGAAAAAATTGTCTACTCCCAGTCTGTCTTTGAAAGAGAATCTCTCCCACAACCGTGGGACCAAGTTTGTCTTGCTCTCATGAAGTATGTCACTTTAGAGGGTAGATATAAAACTTTTTACTATTATCATTGGCCTCTTTTAAATCACCTCTACCATAAAATATTGTTGAGATTCCTATTTTTCTTATTCACTAATTTAGAAAGTTTTGTTGAGAAATGCTTAGACGTTGTTGCCCTAAACCCTAAGGATTCTTCTCACCTAGCGCTCCGCCAAGGCCTAATCTTGAGGCTTTATCATTTTTACCTCACACTCTACCTACCCAAACCCATCTTTGTTGACCATATTGAGGAATTCAAACTCCCTGCTCAGACCAATATCTCTCCATATCAATCTAAGGGGCCCAAAATAAAAACCCCTCCAAGAAATACTGAAACCCCCAAGCCTAAACTGTCAACCAAAAATAAAATAGAATTACTCTAGAAAAGGAGGTTAATATAGAACACATTAAGACAACATATCTTCAAAACTACTACAATGCAGGTGATTAGATGTTATTTACTTTTTGAAGAGGAAATTATTTTTGGAAAATATTACTTTCAGTTCATCTGGTCAAGGTCCAAGCCTTATAACAGCAGAGAGAGGTTTTTGAGTTGAGATATTACAATTTGATTTTACTCATACAAGATTGACAAGCTCCAATCATCTTGCATTGGTTTTAAATGTTCTATGTTATATTGATCTTTACTAGCTTTTCTAGGAGCATTATCAAGTGTCTAGAAGAGGATGATGTGTAAGCTTTAATTTTTTACCACTAATTAATCTGCACGATATACTTCTTTTGCCAAAGCATCTAATGGAGAAAATAACTTTATCTGTGAGAAACTGATGCTTAATATGTTCCATAGAGTAAAGGAACTGCATTGCCACCCCCCTTCACTTACTTCTATCAAATTTAAAGTCTCATTTTATTTAAATGCCTTGGGGCAAAATAGCATCTTTGTGTTGAAATAGTACATGTAATCATATCTAAGTAATTGTGTATTGTTTTTTAGGATTTTAAATTTGAAGTTATCCGTTTTTCTAGGTTGTGGAGAAGTCATATCTACAATGTTGAGCATAAGGTGATACTAAGAAAAAGGCAGGGGTGTGGAGGGTAAATCAGTATCCAACAATTATTTACTTTTCAAAACTTAACCAATCACAATTAAAACCATTCAAATAAGATCTAGCAATTAGAAGCGCAATGAGAACACACGATTTATGTGGAAACCCTTTCGGCAAAAACCCACGACATAATATATATATATATATATACATTTTAATCTTCTTTTTCTTGTAGGCTCCAACCTACTATCAAAGTCTCAAATTTCTATACCAACTGAGCTCCAACTCAGCAAGAGGCTCGAACCTCTACTTGATAGGTTTCAACCTATTGGAGGCTCCAACCCCCACACAAACAATTGTTCTTCAACCTAGCAAGAAGCTCCAACCTCAATTTGATAGGCTCTGACCTATTAGAGACTTCAACCCCCACAAATTTGATTACAACTTACACAATATTCTTCTTTCTTAAATTTGATTGTATCCCACACAATATTTCTCTTTTGCAATTTTGATTATTACTTTTGATTTTGTATGATGTAAGTCTTTCCTTTTCAAATCAAATTCACACACATAATATCCTTCACAAATATGATAAATCTGGTTATGTTATCAAATTGAACCAGTTTTTAGTAGAGTTGAGTTGAGGATTCTAGAATTAAACAAAATTAAGTTTGTCTGGATTCACTTGATAAGCAATCAAGTTGAGTCAATATGATTAAAGATACAAGAAAATGTTCTAAAGAATCATTTTATGTTCTCCATTGACCAATATTTCCTTATGAAGTCCTTCACAAAATCTTCTACCTCCATGTAGTTGTTGAAATTGGTCATAAAACTAATTCTAAGAATCCAAACCCTCAATCCCAAAATAAACCCAATTATATCCTTGCAATTATCATTATATCGTCACAACTCCATTATATCATTATATCGTCACAATTGTCTTTTAGGCTGCTTTAGTTCTTGCCCATCAAAACCCTCACAATTTTCTTACAAAAAATTCATTCCCTCTACTATCACAACATGGGTTTTGAAGTGAAATTTCTTTCTAATAGTGTGGATAAAATCTCAAAAATAATTACATGGAAAATACTTGTAAGTTTTTGCATGTAATTTTATCTTTATTTCTTTTAATGGTGGCAATTTTTAACATGGAGCAAAAAAATTGGTTGGTTAACCACATACCTATGCTATAGTACAAATCAGTTGTGAATAATGACATGAATATTCTAAATTAGTTTTTCTTTGGTTGTTTAACCACATATCTATGACATATTACAAATAGTTGTGAATGATGGCATGAATATTATAAATTAGTTATAAGTAATTGAAAAGAAAAAATATTATTTATTTTAAAAAAATCATTAAAGTTGTTTGCAAGTAACTTAAAATGATAAATACTACTACACTTGTTATAATTTTAATGTAATTAGAAAAATGATTATATATTTTTTCATCAATGAAATAACTTATTATTGAAATGCTAAATCATATTTTATTAAATTGTAGAAATCACTCTTCAACAACTAAAAATTATTTTACTTAAAAAAATTCTATGAAAATGAAATTAGGATTTATGTAATTCAAATGAAATAATTATTCATACATTATTATGAAATTACCTCTAAACCTACTCATCTTAATTTTTAAACCTTTATTGCATACATATTTATGAAGAAATATTTTTATTTTTCTTAAAAATAAATTTGTAATGATCAACAGAGGTACCTAAAAAGATTAAAGTGCAGACTATGAAAATAGAAGCCCAACTTTTTTTTCTTTGATCAATCAACTAATAACCCCGCATTAAAAAGGGTAAAATGAGATGCTAAACAACTAGGAACTAATCTTCCCTTTGTGTAGACTAGGAACTAATCTTCCCTTTGTACAAAAAGAATAATAATAAGAAATCAAGTGGGTGACATTGGAATAGTGTCTTCCTTTATAGATTAAGATTCATACTTTTAAAAATTAATATTAATTATTTGTTAATTATAATAGTAAATTATTAAAAAATTAAGATAAAATTTATTAATATAAATATTTTAAATATATTTATTTAGAAATTATTTTATTTATTATATGAAAAAATCAAATTTAATTAATATTTAGTAATTTTAAAGGGTTAAAAGTTGTTTCTTTTAAATTGTATATTGTAACATTAAATGTTAAAAATATATGATATTATATTTTTTTTTATGGATAAGAAGTTCATTTTTTAGTATTTTAGTATGTAGATATATTAAAATATATTATTTAGAGTATTATTTTCTATTAATTTAAACTAATTTTTAGATAAACTAATAATATTGATACATTAAAATAATCAATGCTCTTGCATTCAATGATACATTTGTCAATCCAAATCTTTTTTCCAAACATGTTTATGTGAGATGTTCAAGAATTGAAAAAATCTCATAAATTTAGGTGATTAGATATATTCTACATTAATATTAAATATATAAAAAAATATTATTTAAAGTTATATATTGAAATTATATATAAATATAAAACCAAATAAATATGAAATTATCTAAAAGTTATAAAAAAAATATTACTTTTTAAATATAAAAAAGAATTTGGGATATGAATGAACTTAAACCTAATATTGTTCTATTGATTGAATGACTAAAATTTCATTCTAGTGGTTAATAAACACGTGTTAATTAAAAAAATTATCTAATCCAAAATTTATTTTGGATCATTGAATTAGTATTGTTAATCAATAAATAAATGAATGATCCAAAACAAATTTTGTACTAGATAAGTGTTTCAATTGATCCGTGCTTATTATCCCCTCAAACGAAATCAAAATTGTAGATTAAAGAGAAACAATAATTAAACAAGCAATCCAAAATAAATTTTAACTTAAATAAATATTTTAAATGACATGTGCTTATTACCTTCAAAATGAAATTAGAACCCTCAAATTAAAAAGGATAGAAAGGAAAGCAATGGGAAATAAACATTTATCCCCTTTATATATTTAGTGAGGGAAAGACTCAATATATGTTGATTTATTTTTACATGTTGATATAATATTTTTAGAAGGATTCATAATTAAAGAGCATCTTGAAATCTTATATTATCTCATAATCAAATTAGATCGGTGTAAAAAGTAATGAAGAGGAACACGTTTACATCATCACATGGGCAGTCCAGAAAGCAAAGCTAAGCAGCTACGTATGCTAAAGCATCTGCATTTGATTGAACGATGTTTTTCTGAGTTTTTTAATTAATTTTTATTTATAAATATTGTGTCGCTTACGTAATGTCTTTTGACATTGAACAAAGTATTCGTCCCATTCTCGTTTGTCTCATGGGAGAGGAGTCGGTAGTGGTGCATTCTAATTTTGTATCCTTTCAAGTTTTCCAATATTTTTTTTTGTTAAAGAGTTCAAAATTTAAAATATTCATGATGTAATGATGTCAATTATGTGTTTAATAGTTTTTTTTTTAAAGATTAAAACATGTGTCAAGTAATGTATTGTCCATCAATTTATATATATTATCATATAATTAATTATTCTTTGATGTGATTTATTTATTTATTTTTGTAAAAAGCATAAAAATATATTAATCAATAAGTGTGAAAAGAATCCTTCATTTATGGGGTCAGATGGGTTAATCTGGTGTCAAAAAGAAGAGATCATATTTGGAACCTTCTAGATGAGGATGGATGAAAGTAAACTTTGACGGGGTGGCAAAGGGGAACCTAAGGGAGTCGAGGGCAAGATGTGTAGTGAGAGATAAGGACAATAAAATAACACTGGTGGAAGCAAAAAAAATGGAGGGGACAAACAATGAGGTTGAGTTCCAGGTGGCCTAGTTGACTCTAAAAACATGTCAAACTTTACAACTCAAGAAGATTCATTTAGAAGGGGACTCACTCATAACAGTTAGGGGAGAGGGGTTGACACCGGTACGGGGTCATATAATGGGGAGAAAAGTAGTCATCCATGGACCCCATAGTGGAGCACCTTAATATCCAATTGTAAAACATTTTTTATCCATAAATTCAACAAAAGTAGTCGAATCACTTTACCATCAAAAGGTGTATTATAGTCGGTTTATATTTGTCCCAAACACAAATAGTTATTCGTAGTCTTACATGTCGGAGAATATTCAAAGCACATCTGACACCACCTTCTTACAATCCAATTTGTGTTTTAATGGCTTATAGCATTAAAACATGCTGCCAAAATATAAAATTAGTATAACCCACACTCCCCTTAAATATCACCACTTGCATTACATCACTACCAATATTTTAATAGATCTGATGCCACAAGAACAACTAAGAGTCAAGACTATCCCATCACCAAATCCAATCAAACCCACCCCCTATCCAATTTCACAGCAACACAACACTCAAAAGCAAACTAATCATTCAGATGTGTCTCATCGATCAAATTCCAATGCATGACTACTGGTGTCTTCTCCTATTTCGCCACCTACAACCACCAAAATAATGGTGTCAAAGCCACCAAAATCACCTAAGAAGCAAACAAGGATTACATGCCATAAATACATACAAACGCTGCAATTGAAGGCACCAAATCAAGTTTTCAAATTTGAAAAAGAAGGAAAAAAATTAAAGACTCCATCTAAACCAACATTGAACATATAAAGAGATTTTCAAATTCAAAAATGCATTGCTCAATCTTTTCCAATTTCCATTTAGCACGTCTCACTTTCATATCCAGTTCTACATTTTCCTGGAGGTAGATAAAGAAAGACTAAAATTAGTAACAACAACACACTACCAAATGTATTGGATGCTACCACCTCTACACATGAAATTATCCACTCCATGGACAGATGTAAAGATGTCAGTATGGCCCTCAAACTGGATATTTCAAAATCATATGACAAGGTGTTATGGGACTTTATCCCCAAAGTCCTAGCTAAGTTTAGTTTTGACTATGGGGTGGTCAACCTCTTGATGGAATGCATTACGACGGTGAGATACTTTGTGTTGGTTAATGGGGGCCCCTTTAGTTTCTTCATAGTTGGGAGAGGTATTAGATAGGGTGATCCCCTCTCGCCCTATTTATTTATCATGGTCATGGATGTCTTGAGTAGGAACATATCTAAACTGTTGTCAGAGGGGTCTATAAAGGGGGTCAAACCTGCTTCTTCCTTGGAACCTACAATTATCCAACAATTTTTTGATGATACGATACTCTTTGAGAAGGCCTATGTGGTTGAAGCTAGAAAATGGAAAAGTTGTCTTTTATAATTATGTTGCTTGCTCTGGCCAATGTATAAATTATAATAAAAGCATGATTTACTTCTTCAACAACACTCCTACTCTACAAGATCAGGTGACTATTGTCCTTGGTTGTGTGAGTGGATCTCTCCCATCGATGTATCTAGGGTTACCCCATATTGTTAAGGATGTCACTCCTACCTTTTGGAACACAGTTCTTGAAAGGATTTAAAGGAAATTGGCATGGTAGAAAGGCTCCATTCTTTGTCATGTTGGAAAACCGCAACTTCTATTTGTTGCCATTCAAGGGATCCCTATTTAATTCCTCTCTATCTTCAAGATTCTGAGATATATTAATGAGAAGTTTGAAAAAAAATCAAAGGAACTTTTAATGGTCTGCGACTGAGAAAAAGAAAATTTTTGCTCTCGTTAGCTGGGACAAGGTTTGTAAGCCTAAATCTTGCGATGGGCTTGGAATCAGGAATATCCTATGCACCAACAAGGCCTTACTTGCTAAGGTAGGTTGGGACCATTTGAAGAATAAAAAGGATTGGTGCAAAATTATGAATGCTAAGTATCTTCACAATAGACCTATGATTAAGTGCCTCTCTGATGATCACCCCCGAGATCTCTGGCATGGAAGAAAATTTGCAAAATGCAGGGGCTTCTCATGACCGGGATGAAATGGAAGCTGGGAAATGGTAATTACATCAAATTCTGGGAAGACTCTTGGTTGTTAGATGCCCCCCTTTCTCACTTTGATTTCAAGAATCTTATGAGACCAGCGCAACTTTTCTTCAGTATGTACATTGGTGACTACCTTCTCGGTCAGCTAGGGGTTAGGAGGTGGATTTATATATACTTCATTGTTGTCCTTTGTTCCCTGAGTTGTCAATTCTAGCTAAGTCTCTGCAAGACTTACTCTCCCTTACCAGATTACCTTTATCCAACATGGAGGATGGATTCTACTAGACTAATGATAGGAAGGGAAATCTTACAGTCATAATGACTTACAATCTATTGTCGGTTTAGGGTATTGAGCATGGACCCTGGAAACAGGTTTGGAATAGGCACATGATTCTGAAAATAATTTTTTTTTGGTGGAAAACCTGTCATAATAGGATCCTCACCCAGGATAACCTAAGGAAAATGGGATTTTCGATCCCTAACAAGTGTTTGATGTGCAAATGCAATGAAGAATTTGTAGATAACTTACTTTTGCACTACCTGTTTGTTGTTGATGTCTGAGAGATGGCTTTGGAGAGATTGGGTATGCAGTAGACTATGTGTAAGGACATCAAATCATTTATCTTAATGTAAGGTTCGAAAGTCTCTTTTGATAATCCCTTAGTTTCCAAAATAAATTAATAGAATGAAGTTAATTATAAAAAAGGTGTGGAGGAATAATTAAATTACTTTCATCACTAAATTCAAATGGAATAACATCCATAAATGAATCAAAGTATATGTAAATTCAAATATTGTAATACAAATTAAGGGAATAGAAAGATCATAAATGCATCCATAAAGAAACCATAACACATAGATTTTCATGAGTGGAAAACCTTAGTAGGGATGAAAAACCACTCGTAAAAGTGCCTCACTGGCTTAATGAACTGCCTTTCTGGCTATGCCTTATTGGCTACAAATTCTCAATGATTATAAGACATCTCACTGGCAATGATCATACTATCTCACTGACATGACCATTTAAAACATCAATACACATTTCTAAATTAAAAAAAAATGAACAACTACAAAGAATCATATGGTTCCTAAATGCATAATAGTTATCTTCTTACACTTCCACATTTCATATCCTAGTATTCATAAGAACTAAAATCTTAACATATAAATAGCCCATTGTCTTGCAAGTACTTACAAGATACTATTTCAAGTTTCACCAATGCATCATCCTTGCATATGAAACTATGGTAATGCCAACTCTATCTTGAATCACTCCCAAGTATTTGCAAATGAGACAATTCTACCTCCAATGACCTCTCAAATATCACACAAGTACACTAAAAATCATAAGCCAATCACATAAAGCTTTATTAAAGAAATCCTAGCACTGCTAAAATGTACGCATGCCTATCCAATTATAACAAGAATTCTTACTTCTAAACTCATTGATTAATAGAGGTTTCAACAATAAGGAAACAATACTATAAAAAAATTAAGAAGGTATAGCTCATGTATGTATGAGAATACATATATAAGCTAGCGAGTATATATGAGTATACATTCTAATGCAAATCTCAAGATCAACTAAGTGAGGGAGTATCTATTTTCTCCATAAGTGCATGATAAACCATGATGCATGAGAAGAATGTCATCCTTAAACTTAAACTTTAATAAGGTAGAGTATGATTTAACACTTATTTATCTTTTATAAACTCCCCAATTAATTCAAATTACATAATATGCGTAGGTTAATTGCAATCTACATCTATATATATATATATATATATATATATATATATATTAATCAAGTGTTATACAATATCTTAAAATTTCATATTCCAATCTTTAATTTCGTCCTCCTATATGAATCTCATACTTAGAATATTTTTCGTCAATGGAATATGTTAAATATTGTTTTTAAATTAAACATAATATCTTGATTTGATTTCTTTACTTTGTTAAATATTTATCTTTCCAAGGTACTCTTATAATTCTAGGGTTCATTATTTGGTTACATAATAGAATAATTCTCAAGAAGTAAATTCTACACCTGGTTTTTTTTACATTTTACCATGAACTCGTTTTAATCATTCCACTACCCAACAATGGATAAAATAATTATAAGTATTTGTGTTATTTTCTACTAGCATTCAAAGTATCCAACATTCTATTTCTATTTTAAAATATCTAAGTCAAATAATGGATTTCTATAAATTCGAAAGAAATCACTCTCCAATCAAAACTATTTACAATATATTAGGAAGTAAAGTTTGCCCATTTTCATATTTGCTTGTACATATATACATATAGGCACATATTCTACATAAATTTAGAAATAATCAATCTAATACAAAACTTATCAGCTTAACACTGAATAATAATCATTCCCAATCAGATTTTAATGTTTAATTGTTTAAAGATTCTAACCTGTTCATTCTCAAATGAATATAAATTTATATTCTTATATATATAAAATTATCTAAAAGTTATAAAAAAAATATTACTTTTTAAATATAAAAAAGAATATAGGATATGAATGAATTTACACCTAATATTGTTCTATTGATTGAATGACTAAAATTTCATTCTAGTGGTTAATAAACACATGTTAATTAAAAAAATTATCTAATCTAAAATTTATTTTGGATCATTGGATTATTATTGTTAATCAATAAATAAATGAATGGTCCAAAACAAATTGTATACTAGATAAGTGTTTCAATTGATCCGTACTTATTATCCCTTCAAACGAAATCAAAATTGTAGATTAAAGAGAAACAATAATTAAACAAGCAATCCAAAATAAATTTTAGCTTAAATAAATATTTTAAATGACATGTGCTCATTACCCTCAAAATGAAATTAGAACCCTCATATTAAAAAGGAGAGAAAGGAAAGCAATGGAAAATAAACATTTATCCCCTTTATATACTTAGTGAAGGAAAGACTCAATATATGTTGATTTATTTTTACATGTTGATATAATATTTTTAGAAGGATTCATAATTAAAGAGCATCTTGAAATCTTATATTATCTCATAATCAAATTAGATCGGTGTAAAAAATAATGAAGAGGAACACGTTTACATCATCACATGGGCAGTCCAGAAAGCTAAGCTAAGCAGCTACGTAGGCTAAAGCATCTGCATTTGATTGAACGATGTTTTTCTGAGTTTTTTAATTTTTATTTATACATATGCGGAGGAAGAGATTCGAACTCGGGCCCATAGTTCCCACATATTGTGTCGCTTACGTAATGTCTTTTGACATTGAACAAAGTATTCGTCGATTCTCTTTTGTCTCATGGGAGAGGAGTCGTCGGTAGTGGTGCATTCTAATTTTGTATCCTTTCAAGTTTTTCAATAGTTTTTGTTTTTTTTTGTTAAAGTGTTCAAAATTTACAATATCCATAATGTAATGATGTCAATTAAGTCTTTAATAGTTATTTAATTTAATTTTTTTAAATAGATTAAAATATATGTGTCAAGTAATATATTGTCCATCAATTTATATATGTTATCATATAATTAATTATTTTTTGATGTGATTTATTTTATTTTTTTTAAAGGATAAAAATATATTAATCAATAAGTCCAAAAAGAATCCTCCATTCATGAGGTCAGATGGGTTAATCTAGTGTCAAAAAGAAGAGGAAATCATATTTGAAACCCTCTAGATGAGGATGGATGAAAGTAAACTTTGACGGGGTGGCAAAGGCGAACCTAAGGGAGTCGAGGGCAAGATGTGTAGTGAGAGATAAGGACAATAAAATAATACTGATGGAAGCAAAAAACAATGGAGGAGGGGACAAACAATGAGGTTGAGTTCCAAGTGGCCTAGTTGACTCTAAAAACATGTCGAACTTTGCAACTCAGGAAGATTCATTTAGAAGGGGACTCACTCATAACAGTTAGGGGAGAGGGGTTGGCATTAGCGCGGGGTCATATAGTGGGGACAAAAGTAGTCCTTCATGAACCCCACAGTGGAGCACTTTAATATCCAATTGTAAAACATTTTTAATCCATAAAGTCAACAAAAGTAGTCAAATCATTGTACCATAAAAAATTGTATTATAGTCGGTTTAAATATTTGTCCCAAACACAAATAGTTATTCATGGTCTTACACGTCAAAGAATATTCAAAGTACATTTGACACCACCTTCTTACAAGCCAATTTGCATTTTAATGGCTCGTAGCATTAAAACATGCAGCCAAAATATAAAATTAGTATAACCCACACTTCCCTTAAATATCACCACTTGCATTATGTCACCACCAATATTTTCATAGATTTGATGCCACAAGAACAAGTAAGAATCAAGACTGTCCCATCACCAAATCTAATTGAACCCACCCCCTATCCACTTTCACAACAACACAACACTCAAAAGAAAAACAATCATTCAGACATGTGTCCCATCAGTCAAATCCCAACGCATGACTATTGGTGTCTTCTCCTATTTTGCCACCTACAACCAACAAAATTGATTGAGAAGAAAACAAGGATTGCACACCATAAATACATACAAATGTTGCAATTGAAGGCACCAGATCAAGTTTTCAAATTTGAAAAAGAAGGATAGAAATTAAAGACTCCATACCAAAACAACATTGAACATATAAAGAGATTTTCAAATTCAAAAATGTATTGCTCAATCTTTTCCAATTTCCATTTAACACATCTCACTTTCATATTTAGTTCTATATTTTCCTGGAGGCAGATAAAGAAAGACTAGAAGTAGCAACAACAACACATTGCCAGATGTATTGGATGCTACCAGGTCTACACATGACATTCTCCACTCCATGGACAGATGTAAAGATACCAGTATGGCCCTCAAATTGGATATTTCAAAAGCATATGGCAAGGTGTTATGGAACTTTATCCCCAAACTCCTAGCTAAGTTTGGTTTTTACTATGGGGTGGTCAACCTCTTGATGGAATGCAATACCACGTGGTGAGATACTTTATGTTGGTTAATGGGGCCCCCTTTGGTTTCTTCAAAGTTGGGAGAGGTATCAGATAGGGTGATCCCCTCTCGCCCCATTTATTTATCATGGTTGTGGATGTCTTGAGTAGGAACATGTCTAAAGTGTTGTCAGAGGGGTCTATAAAGGAGGTCAAACTTGCTTCTTCCTTGGAACCTACTGTTATCCAACAATTCATTGATGATACGATACTCTTTGGAAAGGCCTATGTGGTTGAAGCCAGAAAATGGAAAAGTTGTCTTAATAATTATGTTGCTTGCTTCGGCCAATGTATAAATTATAATAAAAGCATGATTTACTTCTTCAACAACACTCTTGCTCTACAAGATCGAGTGATTGTTGTCCTTGGTTGTGTGAGTGGCTCTCTCTCTCTCGTCAGTGTATCTAGGGTTACCCCTTACTATTAAGGATGTCACTCCTACCTTTTGGAACACAGTACTTGAAAGGATTCAAAGGAAATTGGCAGGGTAGAAAGGCTCCATCTCATTCATGCTGGGAAACTACAACTCCTATTTTTTTCCCTTCAAGGGATCTCGGTTTACTTCCTCTCTATCTTTAAGATCCCAAGATATATTGCTAAGAAGTTTGAAAGATTTTTTATGGTCTGGGACTAAAAGGTTAGCTGGGAAAAGGTATGTAAGCCTAAATCTTGCGATGGGATTGGAATCAGGAATATCCTATGCACCAACAAGGCCTTATTTGCTAAGGTAGGTTGGGACCATTTGAGGAATAAAAAGGACTGGTGCAAGATTATGAATGTTGAGTATCTTCACAATAGACCTATGATTAAGTGCCTCTCTGATGGTCACCCCCCGGGATCTCTGGCATGGAAGAACATTTATAGAATACAAGGGCTGCTCATGACCGGGATGAAATGGAAGCTGGGAAATGGTAATAACCTCAAATTCTGGGAAGACCCTTGGTTGTTAGATTCCTCCCCTTTCTCACTCTGATTTCAAGAATCTTATGAGACCGCTACAACTCTTCTTCAGTATTTACGTTGGTGACTACCTTCTCGATCAACTAGGAGTTAGGAGGTGGAAAGATCTACTTCTTTGTTGTCCTTTGTCCCCTGAGTTGTCAATTTTGGCTATCTCTACAGGACTTACTCTCCCTTACCAGATTACCTTTTTCCAACATGGAGGATGAATTCTACTAGACTAATGATAGGCAGGGCAATCTTATAGTCATAACAACTTTCAATCTGTTGTCGGTTCAAGGTATTGAGCATCGACCTTGGAAACAGGTTTGCAATAGGCACATGATTCTGAAAATATTTTTTTCTGGTGGACAACCTGCCATAATAGGATCCTCACCGAGGATAACCTGAGGAAAAGGGATTTCATATCCCTAGCAGGTGTTTGATGTGCAAATGCAATGAAGATAAGTGGATCACTTACTTCTTCACTACCCATTTGTTTTTTGACATATGGGAGTTGGCTTCAAAGAGATTGGGTATGGATTACAATATGTGTAAGGACATCAAATCCTTTATCTCGAGTTGGTCTGGCCCCTTCTATCACCCCTTACCTGGAAATATTTGGCACCAGGTCCCCCCATCATTTGTTGGTGCTTATGGAAAGAGAGGAACAACCAGATATTCAAGAATATAGAGATGAGTCATAAGGAGGTTTTTGGTATAGGGCTAAGGCCAATTTCTAAAAATATTTTGATCTTCAATGGGAAAACCCCAGACAAAGCTCCTACTGAATGGGATATTAAAATGGATAAAGCTCAGAACCAGAATATTAGGGTCAAATCCTTTGACAACTCTTGGTCCTAGGCTAGATGGGACACTATCTGGAAACCCTCGGATCGTGGTTGGCATAAACTCAATTTCGATAGTGCTGGCAAAGGAAAACCGGGTAGGGCAAGCATAGGGGGTATTATCAGGGATTGCAGGGGTAGCTTTGTGGTTGGTTATTCGAGTGAATAGGGATTCATACCTCCATGACTATGGAAGCAAGGGTGCTACTAAAGGGCATCCAACTAGCTATAACTACGGGGATAAAGAAACTACTGTCACGTACTGATTTTATCATTTATTTAATTGCAAATATTAAATCATGAGATTTTCAATGTTTATGTTAGATGATTATTTAAATTGAAATTTAAATGCAAGTGAAGTGGTTTGAAATTCATTATTATGAAATTCGGGGATTGTCATTGTTGATGAGAATTTGAGCACAAGTGAACGCAGGAACAGGTGAACGAGAATGAAGGCGAGACCATTGATCAGGTAGAGTCGTTTTATCCATTAGACATTAATAAGGATGATGGGATCTACACACACCACTTAGTTTATTAGAATGTAATTTGAATGATTAAATGGTTTAAATTTTAATTGTTATTATGGCTATGCATTTGTTTGAACATAATTGTGAAAAAGGAATTTTCTTTTTGTAATGACAATTTGATTATTGTTGTGAGAAAATTGTTTATTTATATATAATGTAAAATTTGTGTTTATTAGTCTACTTGTTTATTTTAGCAAATAATAAAATAAATCTTTATGAAATACAAATTATAGGCATGCAAAGAAATCGAATTAGATTGTATGGTTGAACTAAAATTTAAAACTCCAACTCTATTAATCTTTACACATCCCTGCAGTAAACCTGATAACTGAACTAGTCATATTTAAAAGAGAAGTGAATAGGCAGTAAATCATGGAGATAAAGAGGGATAGAACTTTCCAAAATATCAACATGCAAGTAAAGAATAGAGGAGGAAGAAAACAATAGTGAACTGTGAGTTAGGGAGAGAGAATTTAGGATTGAGATTGCTTATCCCTCATGCGCAAGGGAAAGGAGGGAGGCAGTGAGAAGAAACGAGTTAATAGAGGACAAAAATCTGCTCTCTCGGATGCGCGTGTGGAAGTAAGGAGGACGCAGCCAGAAGAGAGGAGGGAATTCAAAGTAGAAAGGAACTCTTCCTCATGCGTGATAGGGAGTAGAGAGGCACGACAGAAAGAGAGGGAGAGGAGAGACCAAAGAAAGGAAAAAGAAGAAGACCAGAGGAAGGGGCGAGAAGCACAACAAGGAAAGAGAAAGGATACACAGCAAAAGGGAAGAGATTTTTTGATAGGGGAATATACATAGAGGAAGACACACAAATTTAAAGAAAATGGTATGCAGAATAGAGGAAGAGGTTGCGTACAAAATAGTAGGGAAGAGGAAGAATTAGACAGAGGGAGAGAGTGGATGCATAAAGGAGGACTGTCGACGCTAAAAAGGGAGAAAAGACAGTCAGAGCACAAAGAGCAACATACATGAGATACACACACAGAAAGTAACAAAAATAAAAGGATATACATGCAAGTTTGAGGAGATTCGTGGCTACTAGAGGTTGACAGGCAGATCCGATGGAAACATCATTTACCAAACTAATAATCTTAATATGTTTTAGTTTAACTATTTTCTTTTATTAATATATTTTATCAAATGAAAACATATTACTATTTTTTATTGAATTTAGAAGAAAATTCCTATACCTGGCCATATTTTCATGTAGATAAAGAATGAACTTGAATAGAAAATTATTGAACACATATCTCAGAATTAGAGACAACAGACTTCATTGTTTAGAAAATTCTGATTTAATATATAGAGAGAGGATTCGCACAGTAAATTGTAAGTTTTAGATCTAATCCAATATAATATAAGATTCTCACAGGAAACTTATATTATAATTAGATTTAGAAATGCTTCAGAAAAATCTAAACTGTGTTTAACTATGTTGTTAGAGAGATAAAAATTTCGAAGAAAAGAACATAAAAGATAGGGAAATTTTTACAGAATTATATGGTTGAATGTTTTTGGTTTAAATAAAATTTAAAATGATAAGATAAAAATAATTTTGTGTATTTATATATGCTTGAAAAGTAAGAGTTAAATTTGGTAACTCTATAGGAATAATACTGAATTTCCTACGAAACAAAAGTAAATATGAGGTTTTATGTTTTTGAAAAGATAATATTTTAAGGGAAATATGAAAAAACAGAAAAGAAAGAAAGTAAGATAAAATTATAATTACTTTGAAATGAAATGAATTAGAAGAGGATTATAGGGTAAGTGCACCAAGATGGTTCCCAAAAAGGGGACTTAAGTGGACAGCTTTTTCTGAAATCAGGAAATACTGACCTTGGACGTGAAATTGAGGATACTTAGACTCAAAATTTTGAGATGGAACAAAAAGAAGGATTCAAGTGCTCTGATTCTACTTTCTAAAATACTAATTTATTTTGAAAATGGTTGAGATTAAGGGATTCAAACGAGGGACGCGGACAAATTGGTTTTTTTTTTTGTCAAAAAAACATAACATAGCAACTCTTGTACGACCCTCGTACGGTGAACTTTTTTTTAGTATTTTTAAAATCGCAACAGTCAAAATTTAGCTAATAGTATGTAGTCGATGCATGATTTCTCTGATAATTTTTTAATGAATGTTTGATTTTTTATTAATTTGCAAAGTGGACATTTCCTAAAAATAGAATTTTGGCCGTGCTACCCCTATAAATTTTGGAAACTAATTGATTTTTTATTTTTATTTTTTCTTATTTTGCATAATGGAGTCTAGTTTCTAAAAATGTAATTTATTTGAAAATTTGATGAATGGTTAATTTATAACGAAAAAAATACCAAACACTTCTTTTTGGCAAAAAAAAGACATATAGATAAAATAAATTATGGATGAAAGACTTAACATTTTCAGTAAGTGAAAAAAATTACATCATTGGATAGCTAAGAGATTACCCAACATTACCCATGTGTTCGATTTTTTCGATATTGAACCACATGCAATCCTGACAGTGAGCACGAACTCGATTATGAGAAATATGGTGGATTTTCTAAAAACATGTCTCTAGTCGTTGGGAATTCCCTCCAAGCCTTTGGGTTGGTATTCCAAGGCAAATACCAAGCCTAAGGCTCAGGAATTCCCAAAGCAAGATATAACACGAGTGCATTATAATGTGAGTGTGTTATAACGCGCTCGCATTATATCTCACTTTTCACATGGTAGAGAGAGGGAGTGTGAGTGAGAGACCCGAGAGAGGGAGAGGGTGTGTGAGGGAGTGACCTGATAGAGGTAGAGAAAGTGGGGGGTGGAGTGAGAGGGACTTATCTAGGTAGGGTTAGAGGGATAGATAGAGAGAGGGGAGAGAGAAAAAGAGAGAGTTACCTAGGTAGGTTGCCAGAGGGAGAGATCTAAGAGATAGAGGGGATGGGAAGGGGAGACATGAGAGAGAGGGAGAGAGAGGTAGTGGGACAGAGTGGGATGGAGTGGGAGGGAAAAAAAGAGAGATGGATAGAGGGAGCGAGAGAGGGTGGTAGGGATTGATTGAACGAGAGGTATGCAGAAAGAGGGAGACGGTAGATAGAGACAATTAGAGAGGGTAGAAGGGAGGGAAGGAGGGAGAGGTGAGATGTATAGATAGAGAGAAAGTGATAGGGGTTGAGGGTATAGGGTTTAGGGATTAGGGTGGAGGACCTATAGGGTTGATGGTTTCTAGGGTATTAGGGTTTAAGGTTTGAGGGTTGAGGGAATAGGGTCGATGGTAGAGGGTATTTGGTTGAGGGTATAGGGTAGAAAGTTTAAGGGTTTAGGGTTGAAGGGTTTGGGGTTAAGGGTTTGGGGTTAAGGGTTTAGGGATAAGGGTTTACTTGGTTGAGGGTAGAGGGTTTAGGGTATAGGTTTGAGGGTATATGGTTGAAGGATTAGGTCAGGGTCCAATGTAAGGGGTAGAGGGTTTAGGGTTTAAGGATTGAGGGTTGAGGGATTAAGGGTTGAGGGTTGAGAATTGAGGGTTGAGCATTTAATGTATAGGGTAAAGGGTAGAGGTTTTAAGGGTTGAGGGTTGAAGATTGAGTGTTTAAGGTATAGGGTCGAGGGTCCAATATATAGGGTAGAGGTTATAGGGGTTGAGAGATTAAGGGTTGAGGGTTTAGGGATTAGGGTAGAGAGTTTTCTTGGATTTCACGGTATAAGGGTTGAGGGGTTAGGGTTTAGGGTAGAGAGTATTGGGTAGAGGGTAGAGGGTAGAGGGTTTAATAGTTTAGGGTTTAAGGGGTTAAGGTTGAGGGACGAGGGTTTAGGGTTGAGTGTTCAAAGGTTTAAGGGTTGAGGGTTTAAGAGTCAAGAGGGTTTATGGATTAGGGTAGAGAGTTTACTAAGTGGGTTTAAGGGTTGGGGGATTAGGGTTGAGGGTAGAGGGTAGAGGATTGACAGTAGAGGGTAGAGGCTTTACGGGTTAGGGTTTAAGGGTTTAGATTTTAGGGATGAGGGAGT